>CM035155.1:81506166-82706166 GCA_020205615.1 Panax quinquefolius
TAAAAGCACTAGAAAGGGGTTTGAACATTCTCTCAACTCAAGGTCTCAAGAAGGCTCTCAAGAAGGCTCTTGAATCCTCGTTACCCTAACACTGGCTCCCTGATTCTAGGGGTTCTCGCCACGTCGTTATAAATAATTAGGGATTAAGTAATCGCCCACCGCTGCTCTCCCTCTTCAATCAACCAATTAATTCGCATTTTCGTGGATTTCTCCTCCTCACCAACATTATGTGTCTATTAATGTTAACTACCAACAATTTTAATAAATTGTGGTAATATCAAAAAATCTAAAAATTCACAAATAACATATTTGTATGCATATGTGCTCATATATAATTTTTGGTAGTATTTTGATTTTACTTGGTTAGTTTTTGTAATATTTATTAAGCAATATTGCACTTATTTAATTAACCCAATTTAAGGAAAATTTTAATATGCAAATATATTTAATTAAAAAATTGTTGAGAAGCATAATAAGGTTTAATATTAAGAACATGCTTAGTCCAAGTGGGAGTGTTTTAGGAATAATTAATCGAGTTTATTTCCTAAAATTAATCATCTTATGCGATGAATAAACAAAATTAAAATTCCTATTTTTATGTCTTATTACTTTTATGTTAATTTGAGTTCATGCATCAAAGATAATATAAGTATTGTGTTAAAAATATTAATAATATCTATAATTTATAAGTGTTCTCTCAATTGTTCAAGGATATGCTTTCAAAACACATTATCTTAAACCTAAACTCGGGTAACAAACTTGACATCCATAATCACAATGTTAGGCATTGTTATGCCTAAGATGTCAGGCATTATGTTACATTAGGCATTATAAGAGGTTAAGGATGTCAAGTTTGTTAACCTCTTATTATGTTACATTAGGCATTTTCACAATAATAATGCCTAATGAATAAGAGGTTAAGGAAACCTTGTCCAAAATGAAAATAATAGAAGGTGAAAATGCCAATGATGTAGTCAAAATTGCAACCTTCGATAGTTAAGCCAAGAAAGATCTTATTGCTTGCATTATGTTACAGAGTTGCATGACTAATGATCTGTTGTTTGAGTATGAACAATACTCAATAGCTCATAAGATTTGGAAAGCTCTCAAATAAAATTTGGCGGCACTTCATTGACAAGATTGAGAAAACTTGACATAAATTTCGTTAGTTACAAAACCTGAGTGCTAACACTATGAAATAGAACCTTTGTATCATGGGAAATATGATCCAGGAGTGAAAATATGATAGAACTCAACCGTCAGATGTTCTGTAGTGCTTCACTATCTTCCCGATATTTGGGAATATATAAGGATCAACATGACCCACAAAGAGAATATCAAGAACTTTGATGATATTCATTGTCAACTGAGATTGAGGTTGAGCGCCTAGATGTTGCTAAGTCCTCCAGAGCATATGTAGCTGAATTGAGCTCTCATTAAAGGTTCAAGCCCAAAAGGGTAAGAAATTTGTTAATGCTACTATGCCTAAGAGGATTATGAGTTTTAGTGTTGTCAATAAGAAAAAAATTCAAGTCTAGGAAGAAGGACAAGGTCAGGATGGTATATTAAAATTGTGCCAAAGCGATACACACTGCTTATGAATGCACTGAGCCTAAAAAGGTAATGTATAGTCATGATTTAACTATGTGCTTAGTTTCGAGTACTGTACTTGTTTCTCATTATCTCCGTATATGGATTGTAGACTCCGGAGCAATGGACCACATAGCTAGATATCAAAACGAGTTCGTGGAATACTGTTGCATTTCGACTGGTAGAAAAGTGTAAATGGGGAATGATTTTAATGTGGACGTGTTAGGCATTGGACTTACAAACTGGTGATATGTGGAGACTCTATATTGATTCTTCCTGATGTACTTTATATAGAATTTATTGTCTATTATTTTAATACTTTATTTAGGTTATTCAGTTTGTTTTAAGGACAATTGTATAATAATTTTGCATGAGATAAATGTTTTTGGTCATGGTTTTATTTCAAATGATGTTATGGTTTTGGATACTGTTAATTCTAGCTTTAATAGTAATGATTACTTTTGTTGAAAATTATCAATGATGGTTCAATGCAATGACACATGCTAGATTAGGCCATATTGGTTAGGATGGAATGGTCAGGTTAGTTTGAATAGGTCTTTTAGGTCCACTTGCTAAGGTCGGTCTACTAACCTATGAGCATTTTTTAGCAAAGAAATTAACTAGAAAATAATTTGTTAAAGTTACTAGGGCAGACTTATCTTTACAACTTATTCACTCAAACATCTGTGGCCCTATGAATGTGAAAAAAAAGACATGGGTGTTGCTACTTTCTCACGATGATAGATGACTATACGTGCTTCAGATATACTTTCTTGATCTCTTATAAGTCGAAAGCACTAGAATGCTTCAGATGTTATTTTATTGAGGACAAAAATCAATTGAATAAAAGTATTAAAACATTACGAACTGGCCAAGGATGCGAGTATGTATGTAACACCTCCTCTCCCAAAAAGGAAAAGGAATGTCACGCACAAGCATAATAAATACAAACCTCTAATAAATCTCAAAATATCTCCAATACAATTTAATACCAAAAGTCACATACTCCAATAATTAGAAGGAACTCCACATTTACGTAGTCTCTACAATTAAGAAATAATGCCAAATGGCCCAAACATCCATATACAAAATATTAGGAAAAACTAAGTCTAATAATAAGTCTCAAAAACTAATCTATTCATTTGGATTAAAGGTAGCTCTCATCCCACAAATCCTGATCACCCCTGATTACCTGCCGGAAAGAGAACACAACGTGAGTCAATTGCCCAGTACGGATATGGAGATGAATAAATATATCACACTAAGTAATGAATCTAAAAGAGTTAAATGAATGAACACATGTGAATTACAACGAATTACGAATAAACCAGAATTTGCGAGTCCATTTACAAATGACTAACCCTGGCAATCGAATAATTATAGCCAAAAGAATCCCAAACAAATAAGGCTGAATCAAATGGTTGTACGGTAAAAATTTCATACTGAGCTCAAATACAAATAGCGAAAGGCTAACAAAATACATCGATATCATGATGTATACAAATCAAATCGAATAGTACGCACGACACATACGTCACTAATCCGCCAAACAAATCGAATCAAATCAAATACTGGGTCGACCCATACGTATCCTGAACAAATATATCAAATGGCCAAAGCTCATACTCCGAGCATACAAAAGGATACGCCGTGGACTAATCACACCGCCACGGAAGGTGTCATGCCCTTGTGTCAAGAGGACATGCCTGTGGTACCCCCACAGGTGGTTAGCTCAAGTATACCCTAAGGATCAAACTACAAAATGTAAGCCAAAAGGGGTTCAAATCACAAGGCTTACATGACCATATTCAAATGAACTCGAATTATCAAATACAAACATACCCAATTATTACAAGATATCAATGATCAAAACAACTCCGAGTGTGAACGAAAATATACGAACAATGGTACAAACGAATAAAGTCTCCAAAATATTGACACGATTAACTAGTTCAAAGAGTACCAATACGAATTCGAATATCAACGCCAAAACGAAACAATCTCAATAATTTTGACAACAAGGAATAATCCCAAGAGGCAATACCAAATTTCTAAACGAGTACAAAACGAACGAATTAAATTTAAAGGAATATCGTTGAAAAAGTACGGAATCCGTACCTTAGTATAATACCAAAATAATTCGTCGAATCCAAATATCACCCGCTAAACTCCCCCAATCCGATTTAATTATCAAAATAAAATATAAAGCATAATTAAATTATGAACTCATACAAATTATATCTTCGTAAATTCAATAATTTTAATATATTATATTTAATTTGTACTCAAAAGATATATTTAAATTATAATAACAATATTATAATATAATTTATTATCGCCCGCTTTTTTTAAGAAAAATTTCGTAAATCATTTATATATATATATATATATATATAAATCTAAATCAAGTAATTAATATATATATATATATGACTAACGAACCACAAACAAAGTTACATATATATGTATATATGATCAATCACCTTTATAAGTTATATATTATTATAATGAAAATTTGAACTAACTGTAAGAGTCGGGAGGTATATATATAGAGAGAGAGAATCAAGAGGTAATATATATATATATATATATATATATATATATATATATATATATATTAACTAACCTACAACAGTATATATATATATTACGAATCTAATCAAAGAAGTTAACTTCTCAAAAAAAAATAGCTTACCAAATTTAATTGATTACTTCTCCTTTTTGCTTTTTTTTTCGTCTCACACCCAACCCTTTCTAAATTTGTGAGAACTAATGAATATAGAATTAGGTTTTGGTTTATTTATAAATACTCTTAATTTAATTAAGATAAAAAAAATAAAAATAAAATAAAATAAATAAAATAAAATTAGACAAATATAATTTAGACCTAATTAATTAAAAGACCCAATTCAATGTAATCACTTATTTATTATGGTCCAAATAAATTAACTATAGTTTGACCCAAATATAAGAGAAGCCAAATTAAATATTTTAAAAATTACTTAAATATGTTATATATCTTTATTGGGTATTACATCACCTTCCCCTTAAAAAGGATCCCGTCCCCGGAATCAAAAGAATGGAACGTACCTAATTATTGAAAAGTTGTGGATATTCCGCTCTAATAGACTCCTCCATCTCCCAAGTAGCTTCCCGCTCCGAATAGTTTTTCCACAAGACTTTAACAAAAGAAATTGTCTTCTTCCTCATAATCCGTTCTTAACGATCTAGAATCGCCTCGGCTTCTTCCTCACAAGTAAGATCTTCTTGAATCTTATGTAACGGGTAATGCACAACATGAAGCGGATGATAGTTATATTTCCTTAACACCGAAACATGAAAGATATTATGCAAATGAGATAACTGTGGAGGCAAAGCCACCCGATATGCCACTTCTGCAACTCTCTCAAGGACTTCAAAAGGGCCAATGAAACGCGGACTAAGCTTTCCTTTCAGACCAATCCTTCGAACACCTTTCCATGGAGAAACTTTCAAAAACACGTGTTCACCAGGCGTGAATTCAAGAGCCCTCCTATAAATATCAGCATAACTCTTTTGTCGCGATCTAGCTTCTTTTAACTTTTCTTTAGCCACTGCTACCTTCTCCGTAGTAATCCTAACCAAATCGGGTCCTTCTATTACCCTTTCTCCAACCTCATCCCAACAAGTCGGAGCTCGACACTTCTTACCATACAAAGCTTCAAAAGGAGCCATACCAATACTAGCTTGCTAACTGTTATTATATGCGAACTCCACCAAACTCAAATAATCATCCCAATTTCCTGTCCACTCTAAAGCACAAGATCGCAACATGTCTTCTAATGTCTGAAAAGTTCTCTCTGATTGTCCATCTGTCTGCGGGTGAAAAGCTGTACTATAATTGAGTCGCGTTCCCCAAGCTCGTTGAAATCCTTTCCAAAATCGAGAAGTAAATCGCGGATCCCGATCCGAAACAATAGAAACTGGTGTCCTATGAAGCCTAACAATCTCACGTTGAAAAATATCTACTAACTTATTTACCGAAAAATCCTCACGAATAGCCAGAAAATGCGCCGATTTGGTCAAACGATCCACTACCACCCAAATAGCATCATTCTTTTTAAGGGTCCTCGGTAATCCAATCACGAAGTCCATCGAAATGTCATCCCATTTCCACACAGGAATCTCTAACTGTTGCAACAAACCACCAGGCCGCTGATGCTCAATTTTCACTTGCTGACAAGTAAGACATTTACTCACAAATTCAGCTAAATCCCTTTTCATTCCACTCCACCAGAAATTCTCCTTCAAATCCTTATACATCTTTGTAGACCCCGGATGAATAGAAAATGGCGAACTATGAGCTTCCGTCAACACTGCCTCATGAATCATTGGATCCATCGAAACACATAACCGTTTACCAAACCATATCACAGCTTGCTCATCAATGCGAAACTCTGGCTGCCTACCTTCATCCATATTCTGCGCTACAGCCCACAACTCGCCATCCTCCTTTTGGGCTTCTTTAATACGTAAAATAAGAGAAGGTTCCACCCTCATACCTGCTACCAACCCATCAGAACCTCTAGCATATAGCTCCAAACCCACATGCTCCATATCCGAGATAAGTTGAGGCTGTTTAACTAAAGCGCTTAGGTCCACGAACTTTTTTTCGCTAAGAGCATCTGCAACCACATTAGCCTTACCGGGGTGATACTGAATCCTGGCATCATAATTCTTGAGAAGCTCCAACCAACGCCTCTGCCTCATGTTAAGCTCTTTCTGAGTAAAAATATATTTAAAGGCTCTTGTGGTCGGTGAAAATGTCACAAGTCTCTCCATATAAATAGTGCCTCCAAATCTTTAGGGCAAAAATAACTGCTGCTAACTCCAAGTCGTGGGTAGGGTAATTTACCTCATAAGGTTTAAGTTGTCTGGAAGCATAAGCAATTACTTTACCATTTTGCATCAAAACACACCCTAATCCCTTTTTGGAAGAATCATTATAAATCTGATAACCTCCTGTCCCCGATGGTAATGTAAGCACTGGAGCTGACACAAGTCTCTTCTTCAGTTCCTCAAAACTTTTCTCACGTTCCTCATTCCACACAAACTTTATGCCCTTCTTCATCAATTGAGTTAATGGCAAAGCTAACAAAGAGAAACCTTCCACAAACCGCCTGTAGTACCCTGCCAAACCCAAGAAACTCCTTACTTGATTCCATGTGGTAGGTCTTGCCAATTAGTGATAGCCTCAACCTTCGCAGGATCCACCTTAATACCTTCAAAGAGCATGACGTGTCCCAAAAATGCTACTGTTTCTAACAAAAGCGGCATTTAGAAAACTTAGCATATAACTTATTCTCTTGCAGAACCCCAAAACAATAAGAAGATGCTCTTCATGCTCCTCCTTAGACTTGGAATATACCAAAATATCATCAATGAAGACAATGACAAATTGGTCCAAATACTCGCTTAAAAACCCGATTCATCATATCCATAAACACCGCCGAGCATTAGTCACCCCAAAAGACATCACTAAAAACTCATAGTGCCCATACCGAGTACAAAAAGCTATTTTGGAATGTCCTCTTCCTCACCTCAATCGATGGTACCCCGACCTCAAATCTATCTTCGAGAAGAACTTACTGAGTCGATCGAAAAGGTCATCTATCCGTGGCAATGGATATACATTCTCGATAGTGATCCGATTTAGCTCCCTATAATCTATACACAATCTCATAGATCAATCCTACTTCTTCACAAACAAGACTGGAGCACCCCAAGGCGATACGCACGGCCTAATGAATCCACGATCTAATAACTCCTGCAATTGTTCCTTCAACTCCTGTAACTCTAATGGAGCCATCCTATAGGGTTCCTTAGAGATAGGTTCCGCTCCAAGAATGAGCTCAATAGCAAACTCAACTTCCCTTGGCGGTGGCAATCCTGGCAGATCCTTAGGAAATACCTCAGAAATTCTACTTTTGTTGGATAGTCATCAAGTTCAAGCTCATCCCTCGAGGTATCCTTCACATAAGCTAAATAACAATCACGTCCCTTAGCAATCATTTTGCTCGCCTTCAAAGCTGAGATCAACTTTACAACACCATTCGGCTTGGAGCATTGAAACTCGAATTCTGGAGCCTCTAAGGTTCCAAAAATAACCTTCCTCGCCTGACAATCAATAGTGGCTCGATGCTTACTCAGCTAATCTATACCCAAGATAATATCAAAATCATGCATCACCATCGGAAGTAAGTTAGTTGCGTACACCCTCCTCCCTAACTTCAAAGGACACTCGCGAAATTGCTCAGAAATAATCACAGAATTCCTCATCGGGGTAGCAATAGACAAATGAGGATCTAATATTTGAGAAGACACACCAAGATAACGAGTAAATGGAAGTGCAACAATAGAGTGTGTAGATCCAGTGTCAAATAAAACCGATGCCTCACGACTTCCTACAAGAAGAATGCCTGAAATTGTACCTGGTGCTTGGGCCGCCTGATTAACTGTTAATGCAAATACTCTCCCACCGGTGTTGCGCTGACCACCATTACCAGCATTGCCACATCCCCTATTTCCACGCTGAACTGGGCAGTCCCTTGCTCTATGTCCCATTTGTCCACATAGAAATAAGCCCCTGTCTCTCTATAGCACGCCCTACCAGCATGATACCCACCACACGTAGCACATGGAACAGGTGGAAGTGGAAAAAGGTTTGGATTGCCCCCATCTGCTAGTTCTGGATACCGTCCCTGAATTTGACCATGTTGGCGATGCTGACCCTAATTTTGATTCTCTTTGAAACCCCCCATTACTCATTGAAATCCCCTATTTTGATCATCGCCTCCGATTTTGCCATCGACCCATCTGCCGACCTCCACGAACACCTGTCAGATTGGGTAAGCAAAATCCCTTCGAGGATTAAATCGTTGACCCGATGGAGGCTCATTCCAATTATTTTGCCTTATATTCTGATTTCTACCAAACTGCCCCAATCCTTGCCCTTGTTGATCATCTCTATCTCTCTTTCGACTCATTTCTGATTTGGAAGCTCGAAAGTCCTTTTGCTCCATTTCCACACTCTTAGCTGCATTAGCCACCTGCGATACATCTGTAAATATGGTGTGGATGATCGACCTCCTATACTCATATTTCAAAGCCCATTTGAATTTTTCTGCCTATTGTGCAGCTATCCCACACTACAAGAAAAAGGCCTATCAGCGACCAATTATATCAACGACCGCATATCCGGTCGCTGATAGTCTTAATAGCGACCGATATCAGCGACCATATTATATTCCAGTCGCTAAGTGACATCACGACCGATCGATCATGCGGTCGCCGCTTTCGATTGCTAGAACAAATTTCCCACCAAAATTTGGCAAGAAATGTTGGCGCGTAGTTTTTTTGCGACAACTTATAATCAGCGACCGCATGCGGTCGCTGATAAGTCCATGTCATTAAAATCGCCGAATCGCACGCGGTCACGATCCTTTTAATCTATCGCCTTTTCGCTCGGCAGAATAGCGAGAATCGTAAAGAAAAAAAATAAGAGGGAGACCGAATAGGAGAAGAGGAAGAAGGGGGGAAAAGAAGGAGAAGAGGAAATCTCGTTCTTTGCCGCGACGATTGGGTTGGCTTTCTCCTTCAATTGGTGTTAGGTACCAAATTATATAACAAATATTTGATATATATATATATATATATATATATGTGTGTGTGTGTGTGTGTGTTATGTTATGTTTGAATATTTGGGTTTTTCTTCTTCTTTTCGGCTACTGTAGCTTGTGGGTTTCGATTGAATGCGATTTTTTGTTAATTTATGTGGTTCAAATGTTTGATTGAATGTATTAGTCTCCAATGTTAGTATAATGGGTTAGTCTCTAATGTTAATATTTTTTATATAATGTTGGTATTTGTGTTTGGCACTTGGAATTATTTTGTATAATGTTAGTCTCTAATGTTAATATTTTTTTGTATAATGTTAGTATAATTGGTTAGTCTCTAATGTTAATATTTTTGTATAATGTTGGTATTTGTGGTTTATGAGTTGGTATTTGTGTTTGGCACTTGGAATTATTTTGTATAATGTTAGTCTCTAATGTTAATATTTTTTTGTATAATGTTAGTATAATGGGTTAGTCTCTAATGTTAATATTTTTTGTATAATGTTGGTATTTGTGGTTCATGAGTTGGTATTTGTGTTTGACACTTGGAATTATTATAGATTTCATACCTCTTCAGAGATATCTTTGTGGTCCAAATCTTGTTGGGTAGGGTAGGAGGATAATTAGGATTGACAAAATTTATGCTTAAGCATTTATTTCCCACCCAATGGCTTGTTGATTTCTAATGTAATCAGATTTGGGTTATTCTAGGTCACACGCTAGGGGTGAGTTGGTCTATATAATTGTGAGCGCAAGGACCAATGCTATATACTTTTAAATAAGAGGAGATGATATCAAATTGAATTAGTTGCACTTACATTAATAAATGTCAAACCACCAACATTGGAGTCTAATATCCAATTGGTGCTGTTAAATGATGTAGGGATTTTAAACTAAGTGATCCACTAGAGCCTTTAAGGGACTATGGAGGCGATGGGTTGGCCTTGGGGCCGCGAGGCCATACGAGGCCATGCCAAGCTTAGCCAAGCCTTACGGGGCCAATCAATGAATTTAAGAAAGAGAGATTCAAAATGGGTATAACCCTAAAGGGTATGAAACTTTTGGGATAATCAATGAATTTAAGAAAGAGAGATTCTTTTATGAGTTGATTGATACCTATATGTATATATATACACACACATACATCATATATGTATAATTTTATAAGAATATATACACACACTTTACACCACAAGAATAATTTGGGAACATGCATGATTAGGTTTCATGTTTTAATATGAGATTATCTAAAGTTGGATAATTTGTTATTCTTGAATAACGATTCTTTGAAATTTGGAAAATTTTTGAATATAACATTATCTTTGAATATATTTTTCTTGAAATTTAAATAAATTGTTGTTGATATTCTTTGAAATTGGGACAATTTTGGGCTTCTTATTGTTTTTTTACTAATATTGGATTCTCCTAAATTGTGCCTTGAATTATAGTTGTGCACATTCATTTTGTGTGTTGGGATTATATTTTTCTTTGAAATTGGTCAAGTATGCATGCCCTCGTGCATGTGGATAATCCATATTATAGGGAGACTCTGTCAATTTTTTCATATATAAGTCAAATGGCCATATAACTTGAACATGAGTATAACATAAAACATAACTAGGAATTAAGTTTATCCATAATTCAATCAAGAAGAAGGTTCAAAGAAGTTTTTCCATAATTCACAAATGAGAAGATAAAGAAAATGACACACTATTAATATGTATGCTATAAGTATGACTTAGCTTAGAATAGAAAGAAAATGAAAAGTACAAACACAAACACAAGCACCATAACTTCAATCACACTATTAATGAGTTGTTTCTAAAATATCCATACTTGTCTAAATCTTCATATATAAGTCAAATGGCCATATATGCATTCGGTGTATATGTGATGGCAATGAGTATATGTGATGTTTTTGTTGTGTTCGAGATATGGACCCTCGAATCATATATGTATCTTTGTTAAGTAACTTGATTAAGAAAAAAGAGTTGAGGGACCAATTAATAAACTAGCAAAAATATTGCCCATAAATAGTCATGTTACTTCATTTTCTTCACTTTTCACCAACAAAACAAAAGTTAGAGAGAAGTGAGTAAAAAAATATATACTAGTAGAAAACTTTAGGTTATATATATACTAGTAGAAAACTTACTTCAAAAGACAAATGAGTGACAATGAGTAGTGAATCGATCATAACAATCGATTCTATGCCACATTCATTTTTGCATATACTTATGGATTTCTCATTCCATTTTCTTACTTATCTAATATTTGGAACATATTAGTACAAACATGCCAGAGTATGGAAAGATTGAACTCAGTTTTCAAACATGCCAGAGTATGTGCTTATGAGTTTTCATGGTGATTTAAGGTTTATAGGAATGCTTAAAGACCATATGTGTTCTATCAGATCTGTTGGGGATTTGGTAGCCAAAATTGTGCCTATAAAGGATTTGTTATGGCCAACTTGTGTGACTAGTGTTGTTAGATAGTGAGGAGTACATACATTGCCTATAGATAACATGTAAAAATGGTTCCCTAAGTTAGTTAAGGTCTACATGGTGTGTTGTGCAAATTCTTGCTTAAAAATCAATGAAAATAAGCTTTATAGAACAATGAACACTAAAATAGTGAACCACCATACCTGGACCCCATACACAAGTTTCAATAGTCATAATAGGACATAAGAAAGCTACACAAACTAAAGGAACCAAGCCCAAGCCATTTTGAGCATGAGACTTGTTAAAAATCACATTTTAAAGCCAAAATGGACTGCTTTGGACAATTCATAGTACCTGACCTTAAAGGACTATTATGAGAAGATACAAAGTTGCTCATAAATGCTAGTAATGATTCCCAAACATGGTCATTAATAAAGCCAACAAGAAAACCAATTTAAGCTCTCTTTTCAAGCCTAAAGTGAGCTTTGATAAGTCAAAATGAGTTAGATGATTAAATAAAGTTTGGTGATGCTAAAAGTAACCTTAAGTAACTTAAATATACACGCCTAGACTATCCTAGTGGCCTAGACTATCCTATCCTATTGTCCTTTTGTTTACATACAATTACATATCCTGATGTTCTCTATATCCCCACGACATGTTTATGTACCTTTCATTTATAACTTATACTAACATCCTAAATTTTTTATTTATAGATGTCTTACGAACTCCGCAAAGACGAAAGCGCGCGGGTTGGGTCAGGCCCTAATCATGTGTCAAGGCCCCCCGCTAATCCGGATGATCGCATTTCTTATCTGAGATCCGTCCTCCTCCGGATAAAGACGTAAGTTAAAACATCGTATATATATAAGGGTTTAATATTTTCATTTTTATAAATATAGTAGTGATTTAAATGTAAGGGTTTTAATATAAATTATTGTATATTGTAGTGATTTTCAAGATAGTAAAATTGTGAAGTGCATTTCACAATTATGCTTACAGAACTGGCCTACGCCAGTGATTACATGGGCGAGCACACCTCTCGCCCATAAGGATGCAAATAATTTGAATTTGGTATATTTTTTATCACTCTGATAGATAATACATAGTTAATCAAATAATATTGTTTAGTAATATAACAGTTTTAATATTATTATTGTTGTTTTATTTGCAGAAACGATATAGATGGGACGACGCACATGCATCAGTTATTCAGACACTATTCTGGCAGAAGTGCGCCGTACGAACTAAAGATAATTTGAACAAGGAACGACAAAAAGCCCTGCACAATGCTGAGATTGACCATCCAGGACAGGGTGAGCAGTATATGCATGAGCATAGCCCCTGGTGGTGCGCACAGCCCATATGGGTGCAGATGTGTGACCAGTGGAAAGCTGAGAGCTGGGTCAAGAGGCGCAAGACTGCCGCCTCGAACAGATCCTCAGGTGTATCAGACGGCGAGAAGGCAAAAGGCACGTATCGGCGGCGAAGATATCACGTACCGCAACACACGTTGCTGTGGTACGTATGTTATGTTTACAGATCATCTTTTGTAGCTAAAATATCATATGTTTACATAATAATATGAGAAAATGAACTATAGGAGTCTCAGTCTCAAGGTCAACCTATCAATTGGTTGGATGTGTATGTGGCCACCCGCGATGGTCTACCTGAAGCTGTTCAGATAGCGGTAATAAGTTCACTTTATCCTAATATGTTGTTTATAAATTGTAACGACCTTCTTTAGTATTTTTTTTTTTATTTTTAACTATTTAATTGTTCATCTTCTGACAGGACACTTATAAGGGCTTAATGAAGCAAGCGCTATCCTCGAAGGCACCCCGTCCGTCGATTGATCGATCAAGAATTATGGGAGAGGCGTCCATCGTGAAGAAAAATTATATCAAAGGCCAAGGACAAAGACGACGCCCGACCATCGGGGGCACAGCAAGCGGCTCCGCCACCCAGCCTACATAGTCATCAAAGTTATCCAAATTTATCATACTCCCCTCACGATTGTGTGAGAGCAATCTGTCAGATCGTGATCTTCTTCAGATATCTTTGGCAGAGCATCTGCGATCTCGAGTCCGATGAGTTGGCGGAGGCAAGTATGGCGGCGGATGATGACGAGAGCAGAGCAGCAGCAACAACAACATGAAAGCAGGTATATATATATCGTTTATTGTTTAGCTACATTGTCTTATATGTTTATAGTCTCGAGTCAATGTCTTACTTATATGTAACATATATGTTTTATTACTTTGATAATTACAGATCCTAATTTGGATGATCCATGAAGAAGCGCTAGACTTATTTTTTTAGATTTTTAAAGCCTTGTACTCTTTTAGATTCATTCTTTCGACAATTGTATTAGTTTATATGGATGTTTACGATATCGATTATATTGTGTTGGATGAATGTTTTGTATTCAGATTGGATGAATGTTTATTCATGGATGAATGTTTATTCATGGATGAATGTTTTGTATTGTATTGGATGGATGTTAATATGGATGCTTGTATATATATATATAAACGTGTTGGGATTGAAAGTGTACAAAGCAAAGGTTATTTTGGAAAATCAATAAAATAGGCAAAAAAAATTAAAAAAAAAAAGCATCAGCGACCGCATGCGGTCGCTAAAAATGTATCAGCGACCGCTTCAGTTTCTTTGAATCTAGCGACTGCTGCGGTCGCTATTATCGGTCGCTGACACGTGTGACATGTCACGCATAACAAATGACTCAACATAAGTCATAATAGCGACGGTATCGGTCGCTAATTGCGGTCGCTAATAATTCGGTCGCTATTGTTGGTCGCTGATGTCCTTCCAATGACAGATTATCTCGCGACTTCGTATCGGATCGTGACACGGTCATAGATAATATCTCACGATGCGACCGTATCTGTCATTGATGTGTGATACCGATAAGCCTTTTTGTTGTAGTGCCAGCTATTGAACCCGCAAAACCAGCCAATCTAGTAAACCTCGCTATGAAATCATTAATAGTCTCATCATCCTTCTGTCGAATGGACACAAATTCCCTGATGTATGCGTCCCTATCAGCATTTGGGAAATACTGCTGATAGAAAAGGTCACAAAAACCGCTCCATATAAGTCCATCCATAAATCCATCTCCCTGTGTAGCCTTCAACGATTTCCACCATCGCTGAGCATCATCCTCTAGCTTATATACTGCTAATCTCACCTTCTGATTTTCGGTACACCCAATAACATCAAAAATCATCTCCAACTGGGCGATCCAGTTCTCCGCATCAATTGGAGTTGGAGCAAAACGAAAAGAGTTGGGCTTCTACTTAATGAACCTCTCTAATAATGGCTGCACCGGCTGACCCACTTGATCCTCGGGAGGAACATTCTGCTCAAATTGTGGTATCTCTGCATCATCCCCCATGCCATTTGCACGTTGATTACCTTGCATCTGCGGAATATCCTCAGATACACGTGCTACTACTCACAGAATCGCCTCATTCACCATTGATGCTACCATAGCCGGGGTTATTGTTGCATTACCCTGGGCCCCATCATTTCCACTCGTTACAGTTAATGACCTCAACTCTGGGTTGCCTCGACCCTCCTACTGGTTATTACCCCGCCTCCCAAAGAATTCTCAAGACCTACGAGCCATCTATGATACAAATCAACAAATAAGAACAAACAGATCAAAACAAATAATCAAAGCCAAAATTATTCAGAACGAAGATCAAACGCAACACGACACTATAATAAAATCTTATAACTACCCAGTGATCTACCCATAACTCACAGGTCAAGCCTAAAAGGCAATCTACAAGATCATAACCTAAGCTCTGATACCAACTCTGTAACACCCCCTCTCCCAAAAAGGAAAAGGAATGTCACGCACAAGCATAATAAATACAAACCTCTAATATACCTCAAAATATCTCTAATACAATTTAATACCAAAAGTCACATACTTCAATAATTAGAAGGAACTCCACATTTACGTAGTCTCTATAATTAAGAAATAATGCCAAATGGCCCAAACATCCATATACAAAATATTAGGAAAAACCAAGTCTAATAATAAGTCTCAAAAACTAATCTATTCATTTGGATTAAAGGTAGCTCTTATCCCACAAATCCTGATCAACCCTGATTACCTGCCGGAAAGAGAACACAGCGTGAGTCAATTGCCCAGTATGGATATGGAGATGAATAAATATATCACACTAAGTAATGAATCTAAAAGAGTTAAATGAATGAACACATGTGAATTACAACGAATTACGAATAAACCAGAATTTACGAGTCCATTTACAAATGACTAACCCTGGCAATCGAATAATTATAGCCAAAAGAATCCCAAACAAATAAGGCTGAATCAAATGGTTGTACGATAATAATTTCATACTGAGCTCAAATACAAATAGCCAAAGGCTAACAAAATACATCGATATCATGATGTATACAAATCAAATCGGATAGTAAGCACGACACATACGTCACTAATCCGCCAAAAAAATCGAATCAAATCAAATACTGGGTCGACCCATACGTATCCTGAACAAATATATCAAATGGCCAAAGCTCATACTCCGAGCATATTACAAAAAGGATACGCCAGTGGACTAATCACACCGCCACGGAAGGTGTCATGCCCTTGTGTCAAGATGACATGCCTGTGGTACCCCCACAGGTGGTTAGCTCAAGTATACCCTAAAGATTAAACTACAAAATGTAAGCCAAAAGGGGTTCAAATCACAAGGCTTACATGACCATATTCAAATGAACTCGAATTATCAAATACAAACATACCCAATTATTACAAGATATCAATGATCAAAACAACTCCGAGTGTGAACGAAAATATACGAACAATGGTACAAACGAATAAAGTCTCTAAAATATTGACACGATTAACTAGTTCAAAGAGTACCAATACGAATTCGAATATCAACGCCAAAACGAAACAATCTCAATAATTTTGACAACAAGGAATAATCCCAAGAGGCAATACCAAATTTCTAAACGAGTACAAAATGAACGAATTAAATTTAAAGGAATATCGCTGAAAAGGTACGGAATCCGTACCTTAGTATAATACCAAAATAATTCGCCGAATCCAAATATCACCCGCTAAACTCCCCCAATCCGATCTAATTATCAAAATAAAATATAAAGCATAATTAAATTATGAACTCATACAAATTATATCTTCGTAAATTCAATAATTTTAATATATTATATTCAATTTGTACTCAAAAGATATATTTAAATTATAATAACAATATTATAATATAATTTATTATCGTCCCGGTTTTTTAAAAAAAATTTTCATAAATCATTTATATATATATATATATATAAATCAAGTATTGTAATTAATTATATATATATATATATATATATATATATATATATATATATAACTAACGAACCACAAGTGAGTTACATATATATGTATTAACTAATCGATTCTACGTAAGTTATATATTATTATAATGAAAATTGAACTCTATGCAAGAGTCGGAGGTATATATATAGAGAGAGAGAATCAAGAGGTAGGTATATATATATATATATATATATATATATATATTATATTAACTAACCAAGTGAGTAGTATACATATATATTAACGAATCTGCAGCAAGTTAACTTCTCAAAAAAAATAGCTTACCAGTCGAATTGATTACTTCTTCCTTTTTGCACTTTTTTTATCTCACACCTAACCCTTTCTAAATTGCGGCAGAACTAATGAATATAGAATTAGGTTTTGGTTTATTTATAAATACTCTTAATTTAATTAAGATAAAAAAATAAAAATAAAATAAAATAAAATAAATAAAATTAGACAAATATAATTTAGACCCAATTAATTAAAAGACTCAATTCAATGTAATCACTTATTTATTATGGTCCAAATAAATTAACTATAGTTTGACCCAAATATAAGAGAAGCCCAATTAAATATTTTAAAAATTACTTAAATATGTTATATATCTTTATTGGGTATTACAATGTATCTGATCAGTTTAACATCTATGTGAGAAAATGAGAATAATCAGTCAACTGGAAATGTTTGGAACTCTGCAACAAAATGGTATGACATATAAAAGGAACCGAACATTATTAGACATAGTTAGTTAACTCATGCCAATTTTCCTATCTCTTATTGGGGTGATGCATTGTTGATTGTGACGTATATACTTAATCCTAATCCTTCAAAGTTTTTACAATCCATTCCATATAAAATGTGGATCGACAAAAAGCCTGATTTGGGAAATATGTAACCATGGGGATTGATAACCTACGTGCACAACAGTACTTCTCATAAATATGGATAGTTGGATCTGAGTGGCAATAATTGTATCTTTGTAAGATATTTTGAACACTTCAAGTGCTATGTGTTCGTTGAAAAGTAACCTAATGGGACTGTATCTGAGATTAAGTCAATAGATGTAGATTTTCTTGAAAAGGACTTTCCAAGTAGAAGTAATGTGGGCAAGAAGATGAATGTTTATGAAATGGAGGAAGACGATGGCTCTCCTAATCAAACAGTTGACATTAAGGAAATTCATCGAGCTCCTATAAATAGTGTGAGTGACATAACTTCAAGTAGTTATCTTCCAACGAATGAAGAATCTCATATTCCTCATATGCGAAGAAGCAAAATAAAAAACATTCCACTTCTTAACTATGAGATTGAGTGGAATGCCTTTGTGGCTGAAGCACATGATGATGAGAAATCTAGATCTTATTGAGATGCTCTATTATCTTTTGCAAGTGATAAGTGAGTAAGTGTAATAGAAGATGAGATGGAGTCTATAAAGAATAATTAGTTCTTGGACTTGGTTGACCTTCTACTAGAGTGAAAGACAATAGGGAACAAATGAGTTCTAAAAGTCGAATGCAAGTTGGATGATTCCATAGATAGGAACAAGGCTCGATTGGTAGCCAAGGGCTACTCAGCAAGAGGGAATTGATTACGAGGAAACCTTCTCACTGAAAGTTAGGTTTGCTTCAATTTGCCTCATTTTAAAAATTATCATGCATTTGGACTTGGATCTATATCAAATGGACATAAAAATAGCCTTCATCAATAGAAAACTAGTTGGGTCAGAAGATTTCTTTGTGGAGGGACAAGAGCGCAAAGTTTACAAGCTCAAACGTTCCATCTACGGATTGAATAAGGCTTCTAGGCAATGGTATCTTAGGTTCCATCTACCCGTCATTAGTGATAAGTTTATGATGATCGAAAAGGACCATTGCGTATATATCAAACAATCCAGTAACAAGTTCTGTATCCTATCAATGTATATTGATGACACCTTGCTAGTTGAGAACGATAAAGAGATGATTGTAGCTACAAATGGGTGGTTTTAATTTAATTTTAAAATGAAGGACATGGTTTTTAGGCATCATATGTTCCCAAAGTTAAGATTATAGAGATCGTTCAAGAAATATTTTTGGTTTATCCCAAAAGACTTACCCTAAGAAGGTCCTTGAATAATTTCATATGAACAATTGGAAATCCATAGACACTCCTATTACTAAAGGTGCCATAAGGCCTAAGTAATGTCCTACCTCTCTAGAGGAGAAAAAGAAAATATCTCATTACCCATATGACAGTGCTATACAAAAGTTGATATATGTAGTTGTGTGTACTCGGCCGATATAGTATTTGCAGTTGGATATGGTCGCTATCAGTCTAACCCTTGGTTGGCTCATTGAAGAGAAATTAAGACGATATTGCGATATTCGAAGGGTACTTTGGCTTATATGTTGTGCTATATTAGCCAAAAATTATGCTTAATTAGTTACTCTGATGCAAGTTTGAGAGGTAATCATGGGTTGTGTAAGTTCACCTCGGGATATGCATTCTTACTACAGTAGCTGTAACAACCCAAAAATTCGGATTGTCCAGAATTTAAGTTTAAAGAATTAGTTATTAATAATATAAAATTTTATTAATAATATTATGTGCTATGAGTTTATTAATCGTTCTAGAACCTAGGATGATTATAACCCTAGAGGATTCTGGCTACGAGCTAGATTGAACGAGTAAGAATTTTCAAGACGAAAAAAAAAAATTTGGGAACAAAAATATTCTCGGGGAAAAAGACCAAATATGCACTATTCACCTGACGAAACCTAAGGGTTAGGGTTTGAATAACCTAAGCCATTTCAAGAGTTCGGTATGTCGAAATGACATTCCGTCGAAAGTTTTGACGATAATATGTCATGAAAAGTTCAGTAAGTCGATAAAAGTTTTTCTCGAAAAATGTGCAAAAATCGAACGAAATAAAAATGACGAAAAGTACTGTTATCTACTTTTCACTCGTTTAACTACGTTAGGGGAAAACGTGAAGGAAAATGCTTGACACCAAAAAGTATTTTTTAGTTTTTCAAAAATTTGAAGAATACGTAAAAGTTAATCGGTAAAGGAAAGACGAAATATCCAAAAATATTTGGATTCCGAGAATCGCAGTTTTTAAAACTGTCGGACGAAACCCGAAAGATGGAACCACGAAATTTACAGGCTAAGTTTCGTGAATAATAATGAGGTTAACTAAGGGTAGAAATAGTAAACTTAAGGGCTAAGTAAACTTAATGAGTAAGTAAACTTAGTGCTTAAGTCATGAATAGTAAGGAGGTTTGGGGGGCAAAATGACTAAAATACCCCTAGCCTTGGTTTTCTATAAATAGGAAGCTTAATTCATTGTTTTAGGATTTTAAAAATCCTACACTTTGAGAGAGAGAGAGAGAGAGAGAGAGAGAGAGTTCGGATGGGAAAAAGAGAATGAAAAGAAGAGGAAAAGCTTGCTCGTGAGCAACCTTTGTCCGACGGAAGGAGATTAACGGGGAAAGGTAATCCAAAACCTTGTCTCGTATAATTTGTCTTTAAGTTTTTATGTTCAAAAACATAACTTAATGAGAATCAGAAGTAGATGATGTTAGGAATGATTTCATATGGTTGAAATCGTAAGAAGAAGAAGAAATAAGTATTTGAAGTTTAGTAAATAAATTTCTTAAGGAAGTGTAAGATTCGTAATGAATTAGAACGATCTGAGTGGATTATATGAATGAGTAGGTGAAATAAGTAAGGAATGGTGTTCTATAACATCAAATTCTAAGAAAAAGTGAAATCGTAATCCAAAATATCGATTAAAAATGAAGAACGAACGAATAACACGTGAAGAACACGAAGAACGTTGTTGATGGACAAATTTAAAACCATCGTAGGATAATTTTTGTTGATGGACAAATTTAAAACCATCGCGTATAAGTTAGATGCTTATTGCTTGGTTAGGAACGGTAGAAACGTTCATGAAGAACGGATTAAAACTGAGCTATAACGAAGTTATGGCGAAAATTTCGTAAAAGACGAACGAGAATTAGAAAGTAAGTAAATGAACCTGAACGTGTAGGGTTTCATAATAATGTAAGAGAATATAAGAAACGTGAGTCGTGGACTCAGGAACAAACAAATTTTGAGTTCGGATGACCGAATTACGAACGAATAAATAAAGAGCGTTAAAAACGTAAAACGAACGAATGATGAAGATTAAGCCAATTGAATTGCACGTTAACGGATTTAGAATGAAGTTCTGTTTGAGGGGGATTGAAATACGTAAGATAAGAAAGAGAATGGCTTTGGAACGACCACGTTCCGAGTTATAACGAATAAGTTATGAAAGCGGGAAATAAGCATCTCAAATTGGATTTAACACTTACAAAAATTTTCTAGGGTTAGGGCTTGGCCGCCACGCGCGCCGACCATGCTGCTGCTAAGAATATTACTGCAATGCCAAACCAGGAGTTTGCATCGCAAATTCTCGCCATGCAAGAGAGAGAAGGAAGTGAGAGTGCTGCCGCGCGAGGTAGTAGGAAAAAGCCAGAGAAGAGCTTTTAACTGCTCAACTCTTGGGGAAAACGTAAGGAAAGATAAAGAACATAATGTTCAACTAATGTAACCCTTAATCAAGTGTTTTAAACCTTAAAAGAAGGTTGAACAAAAAGATTAAATGAGAGTAAAAGATAAAGAATGTAAACGCGGGTTACGGAACCGATATCCGGGGACCGTAGTCGCGATAAGCGAACATGAGGGATTGCTATGATGGTGATTCCTTAGACGTTGATTGATGAGGGTTATGAATAACATTTCAATATTATGTTGTGGTAATGAGAGATTAGTGTAAAGCGTATAGACGCTATGAACGCAACACAGTTACGATGAACGATCGATCTTAGCATACAACGATTAGTATGGCTTCGACATTAAGAAAGAATAATGAACATGGGGTTCATGGGATGGATAACGATTGAAAGTGATTAAAACCTTGAGTAAAGGTTGAATGAGAGATTAAGAGACGAGCAACGTTAACGTTGAATACGTAAACGATCCTCATGAATCGTACTCGCGTCGGACGAATGTTCTAAGTATACCCTGGTTGTATGACGTAGACGTTGACGAAGGTAGTAAATAAGATATGAATTATCGAGAAAGCCGTAATGAACAGTAATAAGATTAATGAAAGCTGAATGTGAGTCGGATAAGAATGAATCCTGAGGTATGACATTTAGTTATCAGAAAGCCATAAGAAATAAGAAATTGACTTAACGAACATTATAGTTAATAGTTCAGATAAGTTAAGATAAGTTAAGTTGTGGTGCAATCGTAACCTTTGATGGTTGACATATGAGAGCTGGGCTAAACAATTCTTTCAGAGAGCGAAGGTATATACAAAACTAGCAACCGATCTAACTCACTGTTATGGGCAGTGTAGATGAGACGGGAACTTGTTTGTTGGTTGTTTGTGGGAAACCACTCAGAGTACCATATGGACTGCTAGCAGAGAAGCGATGTGTGCTGAGTCCTAGAGAAGTTATAAGAAGAAGATAAGAATGTAAAACATCGAAGATGATGAGCATTATAAGTAAGACATATATCAGATATGTCATGAAGTCGTAGAAGCAAGAAGTGAAAGTGGTCGCGTAAACTTAGGTTGCAAGAACGCGAACCCTAAGAAGTAAAGTTAAGCAAACCAATGCATAAGTCAAATATACATGACTAATTGGTGTATGTGTTATTTTTCTTATGTGCTACATAGGAATTGAAATGAGTAGTTCAGCGTAAGCTGTAGCTGGGCATAAGGCAAGTTTCCTAACTTCATTCATATTTCAAATGAATGCATGTTTCTTAAACTTCTCAGATGTTGAACTTGAGAAGTTCTGTCTATGTGCGAATGTGCGATATTTGTGCAAGGTGGTAGAACATATGAGGCCTTGTGCTACAATGTGAACACTTCGGTATTTCTATGAGATGAACTGTTCTATGATTTAACTGTTCAATAAGAGAATGCTCTATTTATACATGATCCGTTATTATTAAGTCTGTGCTAATGATTCTAGCCAGATAAAATGTGTATGAAAAGGGTAGAAGAATGAAAGTATTTTAAAATGAATGTAACTAATGTTTTAAAATGATAGGAATCGAGATTATTCCTATTATTCAAGCTACTTCATAACCTTTGTTCAGTTATCGAAGTCTTAAAAGAATGTTTAAATTCTTGAAGTTGTTTGTTCAAATGCTATGACTTGTTTGGCAATTGAATGCTCACACTTGCTTTAAATGAAAAACATTTTTAGCGAACGATGTTAAAAGAACTTAAGGATCCCGTAAAGATCAAGCTGACTGGTATCCAGATGCAGTGCCATTCAGTATATGAATGAGCGTGAAGATTAAGCGACGACTTGTAATATAAAATAAGTTAAATGAACTTTAGATTAGTTTAATGAACTATTATGTATCCTTAGTGGCGGATGAAAGTCACTCGTGTAAGATGTAAAGAATAATATAATTATCATTATTTGTAATGAAAGGAATTATAAGGTTTTAGAACCTGTGAATTTAGAATGTATGTTGTTATATTTCAGTATATAATGATGTATGTTTAGATGAATGATGTACTTGTGACGTACGGAATTCGGGTGTGAAAATAGACCGAATTTCAGGGCATTACAAGTGCTATCACTTTCTGTAGTAAGAAAAAAACTTACGCAACTCTATCGACAATGGAGTTGAACTTTGTTGTATGTAAGTCATATATACAAGAAATAATGTGGCTGAGAAGGTTCATCAAGGATCTTGGAGTAGTTGATAATGTTTCGGATCTCATGAATATGTATTGTGTTAGGACAACAACTCTTAATCACACAAAGGATCCTAAATATCACAATGGGAAGACGAAAAACATTGACTTAGGGATGAACTTTATTCGAGAAAACATAAAAAATAATAATGTGATATTAGAGTACATGCCAACGGATAATATGATAGTTAATCCACTAACAAAGCTGATAGCTAAAGATGCATTCTGTAGAAATGTTAAGTTTTTAGGGCTCCATAGATTCTAATGTACATTGCTAATTTTCATATCACTTATTATTTGGGTTGTATTAGATATATTTCTTTGTGAATGATTTATTTTGTATGTTATGATTATTGATTCCCATTTTGTTTGTTTTTGTGCATATGATAAATTTATTAGCTAACACAATTATTTTTATATATTAAATAGGTCAATAGGTTAATTAGCTCATCGAGCAATCACCCTTAGCGCTTTGGACAATGAACAGTTGACGCTTTAGAAAGCGATCAATTGACATTTGGAAAGCGAGCAAGGATGAGACATTTTGCATTTGTTATTAATTTAGATAACATGTTTTTGATACTTATGAACATTATCAATTGGCTCTTAATAGCATGCAAAAATAAATATTCTTTATATGTTGCCTTGGAGAGAACCAAGATGAGTTTGATTGTATTCAGCCAAATATGGTATATCCCACAACCTATATTAACCTGTATTTATAGCTGGATGTAAATCTCAGAGTTAGCACTTAGGGAGCGAGAAATCTGTAATTTGAGTTAGGCCTCGAGGAGAGATCGGACTAAGATCCGCACAACATTATTTTGATGCATGCTCATACAAATGAGATTGTCTATCGTGGCATGATAACTAGACATGAAATTTTAATATAGTGCGAGTAATTTGAAATTTTTTAGTTAGACACTCTAGGAGTTACTAGACAAAGGCTTGTACAACAAGACTAAGTATAGCTAGTAAGCTGTGAGAATTTTACATGAGCTTAGAGATCATTTTAGGGACGTGCAAGAATAGATCCCTACTTTCTCACCACGTGAGTCCTTTAAGAACAAATTTCATTTTTGAACCCAAGTGCTCTTTGTGATATTTGATTATACTACAAAGAGATAGATTGATGAAGCTACTTTGATTTTGTTTCCTAAGGTCAAGAATGATGAGACCCAAAGGGGCGATTATGAGAAAGCAGTTGGTCTTGATCTGAGGGGATGTTTGTTTAGAACTGAATAACTGAATCGGTCAGTGCGTTTGCTTTGGTCTGAATGATTGAATCGGTAAGATGAACGAGCTGAATGACTAAGTCAGATTTTTTTTAGCTGAATGACTGAATGAGCAGCTGAATGAAGTAAAAAAAATTAAAAAATTAAAAAAAATATTAACTATTATATTACGTAATATTAAATAAGTTTATAATAATTTTGAATTTTTTCAAAGGGGTAAAATAATAAAGTTTTATTATTCAGATGTTTCAGACATGTCAATTATCAAACAACTTTTTTCATTCAGATTTAGATTCAACTCATTCAGATTCAGATTCAGATTGATTGATTCATTCAGTTTTTATCAAACGCCCCCGAGTAACATAAGGCAAAGGAAAAATAACTTGATTTTAAATTCACTCTCACTTATTGTCGACAACTATAGGCTTTGGGAGTGATATAGTAAATTAAGTGACATGGGAAATGGACTTGGGTTCAAAAGGTGGTTAAGTACGGCTCTCTAAGAGATTAGAGATGCTTAACCAAGTGAAAATCATAATGTGTCTGAGGTACTCTGAGTTGGGTTGTAGCTATACACAAACTTTAACCAGTCTAGTTTGGCATAACAGCACCCACATTGCTTTCTTAAAAAGATAGATGTCTTTATGTTAGCCCCAAGGAGTTTGATATATAACTCCCGCATTTAAGGTGAACTCAACAGTCGCACAATCCGATAGCTGAAGGTTAATGAGCCATGTAGTTTAAGCAACATGATGTTAATTAACATCATAACATCATTGTCGTCAAGGGTGAGTGGGAGATGTTGGATTTTGGATTAAACCCAACTTGGTCGCCCATAAGGATCCAACCCATTTGGTGGTTACAACAACCCACTTGACTTAGCCCACTACCCTATCATATCCCTACAACTCTGTTTAGTGGGTTGGAACTAATCAGTCTATTACTGAAAATACGTTGATTAGTTTCCTGCTGAAAAATATAGCGAGAATACACTGTTATCATAAGTTGGTCCTACACGCTTATTATCAAGCTATTAGGATTGTGAAATTCACAATCGTTATCAATCGTGTTCAATTTTTTTATACAATTGAGCACTTTATTCCAGCGTTGATCTATCACACGCTTTTACCGGTTGAGTAAAAGCGGGTTTGATGTTTCTAACTCTCTTATGGTATGCATGTATATTTTACCTAAAATTCGCTTTTCTTGTAGAGCTTGTTCTTCGTTTCACCAAACCACTGGCCCCAACAATCAGCAAACCTTGGTTCTCAAATATCTTTAATGGCATCACAAGTATCTTTAATCCAAATTCTTTAACAACACCACCAATTTACTCTTTTAGGTCTAATGGATCTCAATTCTCTTCAATCATTTCATATTTTTTTTTTCCAAATTTCTTACAACGAACCAACATTATTAGATCCCAAAACACCACAATTGAACACCTATACTAAATAAAGAACCAATTATTGTGAAAAACCAAACCCAAAACAAAGATTTTCCAGATAATGTCTTTGAGCCTAATAAGACCAAAATTGAAGCTCTAAAAGCTCCGGTGTTTCACAGTGCTGGTAACCAAATATTGTATAGGTTGTGCTTTGCGAGATTATAATTTGCAAGTTAGTAGATCTCTAAGATTGTTGTGCTAATTATCGTCAAGAAGGATCCAGGATCATATAGTATTTCAATCTTCGTAGAGTTGATACACTCTCCACTACCTGGCTCAACCATCGCTTAATGACTAATGTCTTTTTCTAAAGCAATAGTATTGCAAACTTCGTTGAGTGAGCCCGATGACGTCTTGACCCCTATCCAATTTTTGGGTCAATCCCCCTTCGTATTACCAAAATATGAGATTCTTACAGAATCTGAGTTTGCTGCTCCATAAGAATCTGAGTTTGCTGCTCCAACCATTCTAGCTCAACGATAGATATTAGCATAGCCAAGTTTAACACTGCGAGCTAGACAAAATGATCGTAAAGCTCAAAGAGGCCAAGGATCGTAGTGTCAAGAGACCTGACGATTACTCTTTCTAGGAATTTTACTCATTGGACTCTCAATATTGATCTTATGATCAAATCATGAACACTAGGGAATAAAGGGAATAAGACAACTTTATTAACAGTTATATTTTCAGTAGCAAAGACGCGCGTCTCTCTCTGCACTCGCTGGTACACTACGAACAATGACATCTCATGTTACAGCCGACCAAGCTACACCATAAGGAATAGGGAAATGCCAAATGTCATTGACAGATTTATCCAACGGGTAAAATCACAAATGTCTATATAAGGCGCATGAATCCATCTTTTTTTTTTAATTTTAAAATAAAAAATTGTATTTGATAATCTTTGTATTAATATGTAATTTTAATAATTAACATATAATAATTACTCCGGAGTATTATTTATAATAATTTATATGGATTTAATACATTAAAATAAGTATTTATACCAATTTAATAAGTTAAATACGGTCAAACCATATTTTTCAAGTATCTCCGGCCAATCTTGTCGGAATATCGAAAATGGTCTATATTAGTTACTTAAACCTACTTTGGGGTCTATATTGAGAGGATTTTTACTTTGAAAGCTCAATTGTAAAATGGGTGAAACTTAGTGGTTCTAAAGTGCAATTAAATCTTAATTCAATTAACTAGTCTTTGTGACCAAAGTTTCTTTGTGAAACTCTTATAACCATTTTTTGTAAAGATATATATTCCATAATGGAGTAGAAGTGAGTATTAGGAGATTTTTGTGATCGAACCTCTTAAAATCTTGCGTGTTATTTCCTTTGTACATTTATTTTATGCGTGCTTGAACTCTACGTACATTTGCTAAACTCATTACTAGGTCTTTCTATAAAAAATTATCTCAAGGGGATTTTCCTAATTTATTCCACTGCATAACTAAAGCTAATTAAATTTTTAACAAAATAAATTAACTGAAAATTTACTTATTGCACCAATTCCTTCCCAACTCATGATGTCATCTAACTTTTACCAGAAGGTGTTTTGCATTATACATACTGACATACGAGAGTGAGAGTACCTATTTAGTTAGATGATATATAAAGGCATACGGCTAACCATTCTCTATAATATTTAAATTAACAGAACAAGTATTTTTGTTAACAGATTTTGAAGTGTATATATATTTTTATATATTTATACGTTATTTAGCTTAGTTAATTACCGCTAAAACCCCATGCTGCATGAATACTGGCTGTTTCCTCTTTCTTCCATAATAATTTCCTCCTTCGCGACCCTCGGGAAATCTTTGCAACCTTAATATATACCCATCACCGGTAGTCACCTGGAATTTTTTTTAAAAAATATCCACCTTAATGGAGTGTAATTTAATATGTTCGGCATGCATGGATATTTTTGCTGGTTATTTTATCAAAAACAACATTTTTGATAGGTATTTTTTCCCATTGAATTGCGTAAACTGAATATTTTTTAATGTCAAATAAAAAAAATACTCATATTAAACAAGTCCATAACTGACACATGATACGAAATTGGGGAAGTCAATCAAATGATCAATGAACATATATATAATTCATCGAAAAAAAAACAAGTGTTCACTTTAATTATAGATCTATTCTGAAATTGACTTTCAACTTACGGTGACATATATATAATTCATCCAAAAATCAATTAAGACAAATTAAATGGCCAAAATAAATTGAGCACTTACATCATATTCCTCGCACTTATAACCATGCGTCAACGTGTTATCCGAACATATACTAACGGTTGGTCCAACGCCAACTTGACCCCTGGTTAGACTGTTGTTTGAAGCCAAAACTGCAGCTTCATAAGGATGAATTATTACAAAGGCTAGAATGAAAACCTTGCTCAACAAGCCAAAAACTGCCATTTTAATTCTCTTTTACTTAATTTGTGGACGTTTTAAATAGATGAATGGAGACCCCCTTTGTATAAGAGATGAGAGTATATATAGAGGGAGAGTGCGTGCGGAATTAAAATCACACTTCTGAAAATAGAAATAAGAATTTTTTATAAGTATTTATTCCACAAATCGAGTCTTATTTAAATTTTTTTACTAAATTTTAAGGATCTATATTTTTTGTATATTTGCCACTGCATATGGCAAGTGCTTTGTTAATAATAGTGACATAATTTATACTAATTTTATAAAATAAATTTATCTTAATTTTATTAATAAAATTAAGATAAATTTTAAAGGTCTATATTTTTTTGTATATTTGCCACTGCATAATAATAGTGATATGATATATAATAGAACTGTTATGATAAATTGTACTCCTTTATTCCTTAATATAAGTCATTTTAGAGTTGTGCACAAGTATTAAGGAAATGATTGTAAAATATTAAATATAAAATTAATTATTTATATTGCCTTTGTATTGAAAAAAGAGGGTGTTATTTATTAGATAGAGAATAATGAGAGAACCAAAATTATATTTAATATTTGGGTTAATATTGAAAATTAAGCAATTAATGTTTATTTGAAATTCTCAAATGACTTATATTAAAAGACAAAAATATTTCTAAAAGCGATTTATATTAAGTAATGGAAGGAATATCATTCTAAATTATTGGTTTGCAGGAGATACCCTACAAGCTAGGTATATAAGTTATATACTCTAATTTTATAAAATGAATTTATCTTAATTTTATTAATAAAATTTAACTGTATGAATGAAAAGATCATGCTAAAATGTGAATAAATATATATTTTTATTTAATTTGTGTATCATCATTATTACAACCTTGTAAAATTAATAAGTATATTTTTTGGCAACTTAAATTTAGGTAATTGTTAAATCCACAACACTTTTTGTTATTTTCACAACAAGTGTCATTGTAGATGTATAGCGACGGTGAAAACCATCGCTATAAGATCTATAATGATATTTTTGTTGTGAAAATAATAATTTTTGTTGTGAATTTAACAATTTCCTAAATTTTTTGAACTCTCATTACTATATATAAAAGTGATGATAGATATAACAAATTATATAAAAATTCATACGTTCCAATATTTTGATATATTCTTTATATCCATACCGTTGGATTTATCCAAAAGCCCCTAAAAATTGACGTATTAATAATATGGGATATACTAGTTAGATACTCTTAAGGGTATCTCCCTTTTTCATTTATATTATTATCTATATAAATGAAACATTTTATTAGAACCAAAAACTTGATAAATGAGCTTTTTATGGAAATAATTATGGATGAACGCAGATAAAATAAATCTGTCTGTCAGGATTCGGTCTTGAATAGTAATTATTTTTACCTTTATTCTTAATTAAATCTACACTTCAGTATTATATTTTGGCTGAAACAAAAAATAACACTAATAAGTACTGTACTCTTACAACAGAGAAAAAAGTAGGACACATTTCATTTTATATATTTCACCATTATACGTGTGTGCAACTGATTCCCGTTTAATGGAGTGTTCCAAAGAAGGCCTTTTTTTTTTTTTAATTCTGTCAAGTACCATTCAAATTATACGATTATTATTGATTTTTCAAATTATATGATTATTATTGATTTTTAAAAATTAATTTAAAATATTTTTAAATTTAAAATTAAAATGACATTAAAATTTATGAAACAATAAATTTTTTAATGAATAATACATTTTAAGATAATTTATAATATTCATTATTATATTGATTAAAATTAAAAGAATCTATGTCAATTTTGAGTTTAAAAATCTACTCCCTACGTCCCCAAAAGGGCGATTAAAGGTATAGTTTTTTTTTTCCCAAAAAGATGAGATAAAGTACATAAAATAAATGGTAATTATGTCATTTAGCGGGGCCCATTAATATAAAAAGATAAAATACTTATCATTTTATATAATCTTCTAGAGCCACTAAAAATAAATTTTTTAAAAAATTACCTCTTTCCTCTATTTTTATATTTTTAATATATATACAAATTATATTTTACTCATCCGGTAAAGTATTAAGTTGAATTTAAAAAATCAACCATAATCAAATACTATAGAACGAAGGAAGTATTAGCAAAGTGAGGAAGAGAGATGGTGAAAGGTTAATAAAAGCTTCATCAAATCTTAATTAAAAATTTTTAAAAAAATTATTTCTTTTTTTTTTTTTGAAATTAAGTCGAGCCTCCGAAAAGAAAGGTACTCACGTCTGTTCTGTAACTTAATATGAAGTCGTTAGGCTCATGTAATTTGTGTGTCCGGTCTTAGTTTCTTATTTCGTTTGTCCTCTGTTTCATAACAAATAAATGTCAAATGCATTTATTGGATTTGGCTACTCCACAAACTCAATGCACCTTTTCTACAATTTCATTCACTATATTAAAATTTTATATTTTTAATAAATATAATTCATGAAATCATCACCTATCATCAATAACTATATATATCCACAGAGACGGAGTTGGAGGGGCCACGGTCTCCCCAAGATTTGAAATTTTTGTAAGACTGACCCTTAAAGTTTGAAAATTTTATAAAATTAACTTGTACATTTGGTTTGGTTTGAAAATTTTATAAGGCTACGGTCCCCTCAAGTTCTAACGAAGCTTTGATATGTTTTAAAAGACTCTTTTTTCTATATTTTATTATCTTTGTCAAAGCAAATTCTATTACTATATTATTTTTGTTTTAGGAAAAATATGTTTTGTAATAGTGAAATTTTACTTTTTAGTGATGAATATAATTTATCTTTATTAAATTTTTTTTGGCCCTCGAAGAACAAATCTCGCTCTCAATCCTCAGATATCCATACTATATACTCCATCTGTCTCATAATATATGACATTTTAGAGTTGTGTATAAAAATTAAAAAAAGTAATTGTATAATATTAAATATAATATCAATTATCTATAATACCCTTAAATTCTTATAATTATCATATTTATCTCATACTCTCTCTCATCTATAAAATTTTTTCATGAGGAGTAATTTTAAAAGATTATAATTAATTCTCTTAGATTATATAAAATAACAAATAATTTTAGAAAAATAAAATTATTTAAAAGTTCGTATATTATGAGTGGAAAGAGTATATAATAAGAAGAATAATTTAAAAAGTTGACTGAGTTTCCTGAAATTTTGGTTAGTCATGAGTTGATGACTCAAGAAAGGAATATTGTTTTTTTAGTAACCTTATGAAAATAAATTTTAAAACTTTATCCAAAAATTAAAATATACTTAACAAATTAAAAAGTTAATTTTATATACTCATTTTGTTTAAAATAAGATTATTATTGAATTTTAAACTCAAAATTTTATATAAATTTTACTTTGTAAATTATGTAATAAATATAACTAATTATAATATTTGTTATTGTATAGTTGTAATATCATATAAATTTTAAATTTGAAATGTTTCCGATTAAATTTTAAAAATTAATAATAATTTTATATTTTAGAACAAGGAGATTACTATATATGATATTAATGGAGATTTGTGACAAAAGTATATATAATAATCTTAAAAATTTTAAGTGCATAATAATATAATATAATATCATTATTAATTAATTTGTATATCATATATGATAATTTTTATTTAAAAATAATCAAATAAGAAAACAAAATGCCATTCCTTTACAAGGGCATGCATACTAGTAATATTATATCATATCTATAAGTAATATATAATAAGGAGAACAACTAAAAAAGTTAGCTGAAAAAGTTAGCTGACTTAACTTGTTTGTTTTTTTTTGGTTAGTCATGATGAGTTAACTCATACACTGTTATTATGTTGTTTGTCAGATGCACAATAGAAATCTAGGGGGGTCAAATAAATTTTTAAAAACTTTTGCTTATTTAAATATTAGTTACCAGATAATTAATTTATTCAATTAATTATAGCACAATAGAATATTAATTTTAAACTTCCTTAGAGATTTAATGAAATCTCATTTATAAATTTAGTTTTTATGGATGTTAGTCACTTCATAGATATAACAAATATATGGCATAATATAAGAGCAGAAAGTAAATGATATAAGATATTTAAGTGGTTCAGAGTACAAATAACTCGTAATTCACTTTTCTACTTCAACAAGTAAAAAATCCACCAAGCATGGGGTCACTAAGACTAAATCACTAAGATCTATTACAACTGAATCACTTAGTCTCGATAAGGTCACTTAGACCAGGTCACTTAGACTTGGATGAAAGTCACTAAGACAATCAAATCACTCTTTGAATGATAGTGGTTTGATGCGCTGTTAAGCTTGTAATTATATTTGGCTTCTTTTTGGTACTTAGTAGCTTGAACGAGTTGTTTTGAATCATAGAGTAGAACTTGGAATATTTTGATAAAGGTTCAGCTTTTTACTTTGTTATTCGTATTTGGATTTGAATTCACGTTCTCCTTTTTTAGACCTCTAAAAATCATTCCGTTAGAGAGTTCCTGTGACACCCCGAAATTCAGATACATGTACCTTGAATCTGATGCTTCACGATCCAACTCATACACTATACTATTAACACCTCTTAGTAGAATAATAGAATGTTTACATTGATATAATATAAATATTCTCGTCCCAAATCTCGAACCACTACTAATACATAACATAACTTAGTTCATAATATTAATAAGTCTTAATACATAAAAAGAACACGATCCTAACATATTAGAACAAAGTTATTCCGTAGCCTTGCCTTTGACCTTATCTTTTTCTAAACTTCCTCGTTATTCTGTCTTAACTGTAATGTTTAAGGAAAGTAAGAATGAGCAACAAGTTTGCTCAGCAAGTATAATGACAATAAAAATGGGCGATCATGTGTAAAGTTTCATAATCTAAAAACTTATAACGATTATTCGATAGCTCGGGAAATGAAATATGAATATTACAAACAAATTAAGTTTCAATAATACCAGTTCTATTCCTTACTACAACTGATGAGTCACTAAGGACTGAAAGATCATTAGAAGAATTCAAAGTTTTTGATATTTCAAAGAGTATGAAAATTTAACACTGAGTAGTCGCTGTGGACCATGAACTTCTGCGAGAATTAATAGTATTCCACTAATAATCCACAATATAAACAAGTACAATAGGTGATCAACCTAAAGTTCCTTATGTTATGCGTAACATTCAGACATGTTGTTCGCACGCGTGTCGGTATCCCGACGTAATATATTTTCCCCTTTTATGAGGGTTGTTCATCTCAGTAGATTATATGAGTCTGCACCAAAGCAATTGGTTTGGATCGCTTTCTAACTCATAGATATTGGTCTAGTCGAATCAAATGGGATAAACACTCTTCTCAACAGACTTAATTAAGAACAATTAATACTGTAACGCCCCCAAAACAGGTATACATCACCCATCTTGAGTCGCCAAATACATGGTACAAAATACAAATAAAAACTTAATTATATAACTGTCGTGCAAAATACGACAAAACATAGCTGAGAGTTTAAACACGAATATTGCCTTCTAGACAATATCCACACTCAATGAAGTCCACATTACAATTATTATCACACTATTTTATAAAAATAGTGAGGACTACTATAGCCACCATCTCGGACCATCACTCCATTCCCCGACTCGTCCCAGCTATATTCTCATTTCCTGAAGAGAACGCTGAAAGAAATTAAAGGGTGAACTTAACTAGCACAGTAAGAAATATTATAACTATGATAATGCAGAATAAATTATCCTTAGCCTTCAACAGTGTTAGACTGATAAAATATAATAAACATCAAGTTTAACTGCAGCGAAATAAGCAATCCATTAGAAGAGTCAAGTAGAACATAATGTCTACTATCTCCTCTAGATTAAAAGTCCATCTTTAATATTTCATTCCTGTAATACTTATCAATAGTTCTTTGTTATACCCAAGAAAAAAAGAACTCTCATCACCTGAACCACCACATATTATAATTAAATCATAATTAATATTTATAATCAGGTAAATTAACAGTTTCTCCTTGCCACAAAGGCTTAATAGAACGTTTACTCAATATCCTTACCCCAAAGGCTAAAGATATTCAAATGTAATAACAATGATCATACCAATCAGTTGTCTACCTTTGCACTACGGGCCAAAGATATTCAACTATAAAACCAATGGTCATGATCATACTAATCAATTGCATGTCAGTGCACTACGGCCAAAGACATTCAACTGTTAACTAATGGTCATGATCATGCCAATCACATCATCGAATTATTCCTGCACTATGGCCAAGGATATTCGTTAGTATCATCAGTGGTCATGATCATGTCATACACCTGTACATCTTTGCACTACGGGCCAAAGCTATTAATCAACAGTTCATCTTTGCAATAGGACCAAAGATATCAATCAACAGTTCTTCTTTGCACTACAGGCCAAAGACATACAACTATAAAACCAATAACCAACAGTCCATCTACGTACTACGGGCAAAAGATGACTTTTAACGCAATATAAGCATGAGGATCATGACAATGATATAAAGAATCAATCAAATGAGATAAAGGATAAATATTAAACATTTATAATACAATTTATCCAGAGTTCAAGAATATCTAAATTGTCAACATAATCACCAATTGTGGAATAAATTCAAGAATAATATTCATGTATCAAAAAGTAATTTGGACAGAAAAGAATCATTTTTTTGTCGTGAATAGTATCCCGTGAATAGTACTTCGTGAATAGAACCCCGTGGATAGTAATTCATGAATAGTACCCCGTGAATAGTATTTCGTAAATAGTACCCCGCAAATAGTACTTTATGAATAGTATTTCGTGAATAGTACTTCGTGATTAGTACTTCATAAATAATACCCAGAGTGAATAGTACCCGAGTGAATAGTAAGAAATAATACCCCTTACGAATAAGAAATAAATAACATCCCTTACGGATATTGAACGAAAATAATATTTCTAACAAATATTAAACGAAGACAATGAATATTGAACAAAAATGATATTCCTTATGAATATTGAATGAAAATAATATTCATACGAATAAGAAAAATAATATCTCTTCAGAATATGAAATAAATAATACCCCTTACGACTATTGAATGAAAATAATATTCCTACGAATATTGAATGAAATGATATTCCTTACGAATATTGAACGAAAATAATATTCATACGAATACGAAAAATAATATCTCTTCAGAATATGAAATAAATAATACCCCTTACCTCAGAAGAAGACTGAGTACTGGAATAGTGAAGTAGCAGACTTCTTTTCTTCTTTCTCTCTATAGCTTCTCTCTCTATAGCTTCTCTTTCTATAATTGCTCTTGTAAGTCTTAGTGAATTGGTGAGAATGGAGGAAGAATGAGCTTCTATTTATAGAAAAATATAGTTTTGATAATTGCACGTTTTCGGGCTCAAAATATTACAGTATAATACCTTCATCTTTTCTTTCATTTTTAATTTAGTCCTGCAAGTATTATCAATCTTGCACCACCTCCCCTAATAGTACATACATGTGAATCAATAGTACACACATGTGAACACATAGTTATAAGCATGTGAACTAATAGCAATTAATTACTCATTTATCCGATTAATTACCTGATTGGTCAATATAACCTCCAGACATCAATTATTATCGGAATAGATGTCGATTTCCACTAACACTAATAATCCCAACACAATGAAAATATCAATTTCATCTTTAATCAACACGAACTTATTCATCATTAATATTATAACTCATGATATTTAACAATCGTGTCGTTCCCGGAAAGAGGGGCTTTTCGATAAGGATTTTTCCTTATTGGTAGCCTTGATTAGGTGACCAAACCTCTCCTCGATGAACTTCTAGACATTGTCAATATTACAAATAATAATATGAATAACTTTGTCGTCTTAATTATTGATTTAATAATATAAAATATTACGCAGATGATCTTTGTGACAAGAATTGAATCAATAATATGAGAGATATGATGCAGCAATTACTATATCAATAATTGAGTATAACTAAGTGATTTCTTACGTAAGCATCAATAATCAATACTGTGTATTGCTACTTATGCAACTACGCAGATTCTTTGTACTTTTACTCTAAGGGTAGTTCAATGGTAAAACTTTCGCCGTTATTTTTATAAAAAGATAATTCTGTCATTTTCTAAATACGACAATACTTTCGTTGTGGGGTCCACCAATGATTGTGCCGTCGTACGAATATTCTCTGTTAAAACGAATATTCCCCGACACAACGAATATTTTATATAAACTTATTTTCTTTGCAAAATTTTTAAATATCACCCTTAACTTTAACCTTTTATCAATTTAACCAATTACTAAATAGAATAATAATTATAGGAAAATTGAATATTTTCATTTCATAAAATTCGGGGTCTTACAATCTCCCCTCCTTATAAAATTTCGCCCTCAAAATTTACGTACGTACCTGGTATGCCGAAGAGGTGAGGATACCTTGTTTAGATTCTAACTCTTGAGGTATAACCTTTGAGTATTGAATATGATCCTTCTTATCCAAGATTTTAACACGTATCTCCTCATACGTTAAATCTTCTGCTATCTTGTCTAGTTCTAACTCAATAATGTGGTATGGGTCGTCTACATATTTACGTAACATCGATACGTGAAAAACGTTATGAACACGCGACATACTTGGTGGTAAAACGAGTCTATAGGCCACAGTTCCTACTCGATCGAGGATTTCAAATGAGCCAATTAAATTGAGGGTTGAGATTTTCTCTCTTCATCGACTCTTGCTTCTAGAATAACGCCCTCTTGAACCTTCTTCTTCACATTTATTAGCTCTGAGTCTGTAGCTTGAGCGGCTTTTAACTTTATCGATTAATGTCGATTCTACTTGTATATTCGCTATCTTCATGTGGGTCCCTAGAGTCTTTAACTCTATCTTCATCATTTGTAAGTTATACAAAATGGGTTTTTGTGTTAACAACATCACACTCGTAAACGCATATGATCTTCTACTTAATGCGTCCGCTACCACGTTCGTTTTTTCCAGGATGGTATTGAATGGTATTATCGTAATCTTCAACGGTTCGAGCCAACGTCTTTAGCGCATGATACATTCGTTTTGGGTGAAGAAAATAGTTGAGGGTTTTAGAGATGGGTTTTGTACTGGGGTCAATACAAAGTTCGATTTCATGCTCTGGGGTAGGCCAAGAAGTCTTCAGGAATACGTCAGAAAATTTATTAACAATAGAAATATCATTCAAAACTGTGACTCCCATCCCAAGACTTTGATAACACGTCACATTGATACCTATCAACTTGCCACCGTTATTCACGGTTTCCCCTACAGAAAGTCTGGCTTCGGTGCATTCCACACAAGGAAGTCAACAACGAAAGGATCGGGGCTCTTTACTTATGGCTTGATATGACAGTGATTAACTTTAGTGGTTTGGTTGCTTGAATTCACATAACAGGTTGGTTAGGAATATGAAAGCTAACAACCTTACGAAAAGCATGATGAGTAGTTAACCAATCAATTACTAAAATCACATCAAATGCAAGTATTTTCAAAGAGATAAGATCGACAGGTAACGTGAAAGTGTCGATTTGAATCAAACAAGATTTATAAACAGTGGAGGTAACGAAGGTTTCTCATAACGGAGTTTCAATAGATAAGTCAAAGTCTAATTTCTTAGGGGTCAAGTTCAAACGTTGAGCGTAAGCAAGAGAGATAAAAGGATGGGTAGAACTGGTATCTAATAAGGTATAGACTTCGCAAGAATTTATAATTAACTAACCCGTGCTAACTTCGTTCGGGTTACTCGCTTTTTGAGAAGTCGCGAAAAATGCTCTTCTTGAAACCACCGACTATTTTTTGTCCGTATCCGCCTTTGGTGCCACCGTCCCAGCTGGATTTGATTTTGCTACAGGAAAAAATCGAGCTATGTGACCATCTTTTCCACAACTAAAACATACCCTGGAAGGCTGTGAGCAGTTTGGACTTATGTGTCCCTCTTCTCTGCATCTGTAGCATCTAACTGGCGGTCGTTCTCCTCCCCTAGAATTTGTTGTTGGTGCTGGTGCTGCTGCCGACGTCTTCCCATCATAGTTAAATCTTCTCTTCTTGAATTTTCCACTTGAATCATTTCTTCTATTATCTTGGTCATGATTACCACCGAAGTGGTTACCATTTCTTGCCTGATAATTTCCTTCACAATGGTTATCATTGTTCCGATGACCATTGCCACCGGTACGATTATTATCGTGTTGTTGTTTGTTATCCTTTGGTTGGGCTGGCTCATTATCGCGATCCAATAATTGAGCCATATTCACTACATCTGAATACAAACACAATTTATGAGAAATGAGGTATTGACGTATCTCAGGTTTCAAACTTCTTAGAAACATTCGCGTCATTCTCTCCTCATTATCAACCAAGTGGGACGCAAACCGGGACAACTCGGCAAACTTAGCTTCATACTGCGATACGGTCATATTGTTTTGCTCCAGCTTGATGAACTCTACCTCCTTCAAGTGACGAATACTTTCGGGAAAGTACTTGTCGTTGAACAGTTCTTGGAACTTCTCTCAAGACATCTTCAGTGCGACAGGCTGAGTACGCTTTACTGATTCCCACCAGTAATTTGCCTCTCCTCGCAACATGAAGGTGGCAAAGGGAACCTTTTGCTCCTCGAAGCATCCCAAGACATCAAATATCTTGGTGATCTACTTTATCCACGTCTCCACCTTAAGTGGTTTTGGCTCTCCCAAAAAACTCCGGTGGTCCCAGCTCCTTGAACTGCTTAGCGGTGACCAACCGTGAGTTGCTAGTGTTTCCACCTGCATTATAAACAGGAGTCTCTCTCATTTGGTGTTGCATGAATTGCATAAAGCCTCTGAACGTCCCATCGTTCATCATCTGATCGGTGTTGTTGTTTACCTGAGGATTATTGTTTTCCTAATGCACATTATCCTGTGTATTGATCGTTGGTGACTCAACGGTCACATGTGCTTCATTTCTTATCTCGACATTTTCAGATGCCATTTTCAAACAATGTCACAAAATAAGGGTTAATTGATATATCACATATTATCCCTATACTCTGACCGACCAATTAAATACCAAATAAACTTAGGTAGGTCATACTAGCGAAGGAATTCCCCGTCTCTCCCCTCCTAGTTTTTGTCTCACATTTCAGCCATTGATCATATTCCTAAGCTTTGATACCAACTGTGACGCCCCCAAAACAGGTATACATTACCCATCTTGAGTCGCCAAATACATGGTACAAAATACAAATAAAAACTTAATTATATAATTGTCGTGCAAAATACGACAAAACATAGCTAAGAGTTTAAACACGATCCAACTCATACACTATACTATTAACAACTCTTAGTAGAATAATAGAATGTTTACATTGATATAATATAAATATTCTCGTCCCAAATCTCGAAACCACTACTAATACATAACATAACTTAGTTCATAATATTAATAAGTCTTAATACATAAAAAGAACACGATCCTAACATATTAGAACAAAGTTATTCCGTAGCCTTGCCTTTGACCTTATCTTTTTCAAAACTTCCTCGTTATTCTGTCATAACTGTAATGTTTAAGGAAAGTAAGAATGAGCAACAAGTTTGCTCAGCAAGTATAATGACAATAAAAATGGGCGATCATGTGTAAAGTTTCATAATCTAAAAACTTATAACGATTATTCGATAGCTCGGGAAATGAAATATGAATATTATAAACAAATTAAGTTTCAATAATACCAGTTCTATTCCTTACTACAACTGATGAGTCACTAAGGACTGAAAGATCATTAGAAGAATTCAAAGTTTTTGATATTTCAAAGAGTATGAAAATTTAACACTGAGTAGTCGTTATGGACCATGAACTTCTGCGAGAATTAATAGTATTCCACTAATAATCCACAATATAAACAAGTACAATAGGTGATCAACCTAAAGTTCCTTATGTTATGCGTAACATTCAGACATGTTGTTCGCACGCGTGTCGGTATCCCGACGTAATATATTTTCCCCTTTTATGAGGGTTGTTCATCTCAGTAGATTATATGAGTCTGCACCAAAGCAATTGGTTTGGATCGCTTTCTAACTCATAGATATTGGTCTAGTCGAATCAAATGGGATAAACACTCTTCTCAACAGACTTAATTAAGAACAATTAATACTGTGACGCCCCCAAAACAGGTATACATCACCCATCTTGAGTCGCCAAATACATGGTACAAAATACAAATAAAAACTTAATTATATAACTGTCGTGCAAAATATGACAAAACATAGCTGAGAGTTTAAACACGAATATTGCCTTCTAGACAATATCCACACTCAATGAAGTCCACATTACAATTATTATCACACTATTTTATAAAAATAGTGAGGACTACTATAGCCACCATCTCGGACCATCACTCCATTCCCCTACTCGTCCTAGCTATATTCTCATTTCCTGAAGAGAACAGTGAAAGAAAAGGGTGAGCTCAACTAGCCCAGTAAGAAATATTATGACTAAGATAATGCAGAATAAATTATCCTTAGCCTTCAACAATGTTAAACTGATAAAATACAATAAACATCAAGTTTAACTGCAGCGGAACAAGCAATCCATTAGAAGAGTCAAGTAGAACATAATGTCTACTATCTCCTCTAGATTAAAAGTCCATCTTTAATATTTCATTCCTGTAATACTCATCAACAGTTCTTTGTTATACCCAAGACAAAAAGAACTCTCATCACCTGTCTTCACCTGAACCACCACAGATTATAATTAAATTACAATTCATATTTATAATCAGGTAAATCAACAGTTTCTCCTTGCCACAAAGGCTTAATAGAACCTTTACTCAATATTCTTACCCCAAAGGCTAAAGATATTCAAATGTAATAACAATGATCATACCAATCAGTTGTCTACCTTTACACTACGAGCCAAAGATATTCAACTATAAAACCAATGGTCATGATCATACCAATCAATTGTCTGTCAGTGCACTACGGTCAAAGACATTCAAATGTTAACTAATGGTCATGATCCTGTCAATCACATCATCGAATTATCCCTGCACTACGGCCAAGGATATTCGTTAGTATCATCAGTGGTCATGATTATGTCATACACCTGTCCATATTTGCACTACGGGCCAAAGCTATTAATCAACAGTTCATCTTTGCACTACGACCAAAGATATCAATCAACAGTTCTTCTTTTCACTATAGGCCAAAGACATACAACTGTAAAACCAATAACCAACATCTATGCACTACGGGCCAAAGATGACTTTTAACGAAATATAAGCATGAGGATCATGACAATGATATAAAGAATCAATCAAATGAGATAAAGGATAAATATTAAACATTTATAATACATTTTATCCAGAGTTCAAGAATATCTAAATTGTCAACATGATCACCAATTGTTGAGTAAAATTCAAGAATAATATTCATGTATCAAAAATTAATTTGGACAGAAAAGAATCATTTTTTCGTCGTGAATAGTACCCCGTGTATAGTAATTCATGAATAGTACCCCGTGAATAGTACTTTATGAAAAGTACCCAGTGAATAGTACTTTGTGAATAGTATTTCGTGAATAGTACTTCGTGAATAGTACTTCGTAAATAATACCCAGAGTGAATAGTACTCGAGTGAATAGTAAGAAATAATACCCCTTACGAATAAGAAATAAATAACATCCCTTACGGATATTGAACGAAAATAATATTCCTTACGAATATTAAACGAAGACAATGAATATTGAACAAAAATGATATTCCTTATGAATATTGAATGAAAATAATATTCATACGAATAAGAAAAATAATATCTCTTCAGAATATGAAATAAATAATACCCCTTACGACTATTGAACGAAAATAATATTCCTATGAATATTGAACGAAATGATATTCCTTACGAATATTGAACGAAAATAATATTCATACGAATACGAAAAAATAATATCTCTTCAGAATATGAAATAAATAATACCCCTTACCTCAGAAGAAGACTGGATACTGGAATAGTGAAGTAGCAGACTTCTCTTCTTCTTTCTCTTTATAGCTTCTCTCTCTATAGCTTCTCTTTCTATAATTGCTCTTGTAAGTCTTAGTGAATTGGTGAGAATGAAGGAAGAATGAGCTTCTATTTATAGAAAAATATAGTTTCGATAATTACATGTTTTCGGGCTCAAAATATTACAGTATAATACCTTCATCTTTTCTTTCATTTTTAATTTAGTCCTGCAAGTATTATCAATCTTGCACCACCTCCCTAATAGTACATACATGTGAATCAATAGTACACACATGTGAACACATAGTTATAAGCATGTGAATCAATAGCAATTAATTACTCATTTATCTAATTAATTACCTGATTGGTCAATATAACCTCCAGACATCAATTATTATCGGAATAGATGTCGATTTCCACTAACACTAATAATCCCAACACAATGAAAATATCAATTTCATCTTTAATCAACACGAACTTATTCATCATTAATATTATAACTCACAATATTTAACAATCAGGTCATTCCCAAGAAAGAGGGGGCTTTCCAATAAGGATTTCTCCTTATTGGCGCGTAATTAGGTGACCAAACCTCTCCTTGACAGAACTTCTAGACATTGTCAATATTACAAATAATAATATGAATAACTTTGTCGTCTCAATTATTGATTTAATAATATAAAATATTATGCAGATGATACTGTGACAAGAATTGAATCAATAATATGAGAGATATGATGCAGCAATTACTATATCAATAATTGAGTATAACTAAGTGACTTCTTACGTAAGCATCAATAATCAATACTGGTGTCTTCTTACGAACTACTGGCATTAGACATCGTACTTTTACTACCGGGTAGTTCAATGGTAAAACTTTCGCCGTTATTTTTATAAAAAGATAATTCTGTCATTTTCTAAATACGACAATACTTCCATTGTGGGGTCTACCAATGATTGTCTTGGTCGACGCGCATATTTCTGTTAAAAGCGAATATTCCCGAAACACAATAAATGAATATTTTATATCAACTTTCTTTCTTTGCAAAATTTTCAAATATCACCCTTAACTTTAATCTTTTATAAATTTAACTAATTATTAAATAGAATAATAATTAGAGGAAAATTGAATATTTTAGTTTCATAAAATTCGGGGTCTTACAAATACGTTCAATATTCACAACAGAATTTAAGGAATCATTCAAGGATATAATTATAAGGTAAATCATGTTTCGGAGTATATATAATAATCTTCATGAATTCAGTTAATACATGAATCATTCTATTAATTAATTTACTTGTACGATCAATAAAAGTACAAGTTTAGGTACTTGCCTACATAGTCGACTCTATCCGACTCTAACTCTTTATCCTTTGAACAACCTATATTCATCATAATCATCTAACGGTTAATCTCTATTAACCTCCAAATATACATCTAATTAATCTAACTTACTAGTCTTATACAATTAGGACTCACAAATAAATCGACTCTCATTTTATTTGATTAACTATTTCTTTGCTCATCACTCCCTTCACAATAATACACATATATTTTATTTACTACAAATAAAATAATCCATGTATCCTTTTACTTGTTTAATTAATTGTTTACACCTTATTTTACTTATCCATATCTTATTACACGAGACGAAGTGTTCTTACTTTACTAGCTAATATATTTATTAATTCCAATCTCAACCATTATTTTATTTATTTAATAATTTTCCATTAATCATCAAAATGATCTTAATGGTCAATTCTCGATAATCTTTACAAATAAAATAATTTAAATTATTATTTTATTTGTTTAATCTTTCCACATTTTACAAATAAAATAATCATTATCTATTATTCTATTTGTTTAATTATTTGTTATTTTACAATTTATTTTAATTAATTTTGATAAGTAGTTTCACATAACATAATCATTAATATGACCATAATTTCCTTAGTAAGTATTATTTATCCATTTTATCACACACTTTGCCGATTAAAATCAATTTATATCATTTATTTAGTTTGTCTTTAATCACTTTCCTTAATTTTCTTAACTCAATCTCATTTATTAAAAATACCTAGATACATTATTATTTTTATTCTTTTTGTATTTACTTAGTTAACATTACTTTACACATAAAATATTTTTCTTTTAATTTTCCAATGTGAATTACTATTTTTAAAAGGGCCGTTTATACATAAAATGGCCACATTTTTCATAATTCAAGTTTCCAAAAACTCTGAAATTTACACAGTAGCTTCTTCACATCTGTGTGTACTTCCACTAAAAATTTTATAAGTTTGAAGTTGTATACCTTCATATTTTCCCTTTAAAAGTTTAATTCCTAAAAATACATTTGGCCATAACTCTTCTGTATGAAATCGAATTGGCTTCATCATTGGACTGAAACTTCCTTATGTCATACACTACCAAAATTCAAAAGGGTCAAATCTTTGGCACAAGCTAACTGGTACAAACATGGGCCCAAATTTTTGGACAGATTGCTCTTCAGGATTTTTTTACAGTTTGGACTGTTTTAGTAGAAAAATCACTATTGTAGACACTCGAAATTTTGTTTTCCTTGGACTAACCTCGCATGAGGGTAAAAGTATAATTTCACCCTTGGAGACATCCCCGCGGGAGGGCAAAGGCACAAGTTCACCCTAGAGACAACCCCGTGGAGAAGTCAAAGTGCTACGACGCCCAAACACCTCGTGGTTCGAATGTGGATTGCAAAGCTTAGTAAGAGGCCACAAGAAACCACCGCATCAACCCCTAAACTGTTAATTGTGTAAAATGAGCCAGTTGATTACCTCGAGAACTGAAAGATACCTTTCAGTTAATTGCATCATCTTTCCAGACTCTAAATTAGTCAGACTCAACCTCGTTTCGCAGCCTTCAGCAGAATATTTTATGGATTTTTTGGTACATAGCTCAACTTTCCCGGATCAATGACCGAAAGAATGAACTTCGAGATGGCAGCCGCAGGTGCAACCGCGACTAGACAAATGTAGTTTAATAGACAGATGTAGTTAATTTGTACATATTTCATTAGAAATCAAGTCTTGTTACTAATCTACTCGGAACAAGCCCTTAATTAGTTCATGAGCTTCAAAGCTCGAACCCCCATGCAATCTGAGATAGATCTAGTCATTTTAATACTTTCAATCTATTTTAATTACTCTGCATAGCCCTAGATCTATATCTAGTGTTTAGGAGGTCCTAAATATTTGTAATGGGGATTTCAATCAATAAATCACCTCATGACGGTTTGGGATACATATTATACCAGTTTAAGCATATCAATGTGAGCCTAAGAATCTTGGGGTTAAGATTCACTGATCGGATCTCGACTAGATTCCCATAATGGACTTTTTGGTTTATAAATGTAATATTGGGCCTTAAAACGAATTTGAAAGCTTTGTCTTGAAAGAATAAAATTTAAGGCCCCGTGATAATGAAAAATTATAACTGTGGGTGCTCGGGTCTATCGAGATGGTTTTCATGCCCATAGATGGCCTGAGCCTTTTTAATGCTTTCTTGTATGCATTATCACCAAAAATAGTTTTCAACCAAAATAGGAAAGAGCTTTTATAAAATAATATAGTGTTTCGGGGTCAGACTAATCAAAGCTGAATAAATGGAAGTATCAAATGACCTTGATTCCTATTTGGGAGAAGGATTTAAAAACTATGTTTTTCCAAAATATCATTTCAATGCATATTTTGACTAAAATGAATTTTTCGCTAAATCAAATCCTTCGTACATAGGTTTAAAGAGGTACAACACTACTTTCAAAACAATGTAGCTCACAAATCAAATAAGTATCAAAATCACACACACACACACACACACTTCATGCTTAGGAAAATCAACAAGATGCGATAATCGTGTTTTCACGGAAGTTGGGGGTGCCTAACACCTTCCCCTTGCTTAATCAAGCCTTCTGATTTTTTTGGATCTCGGGTTTCCGACCAAATTAAATAGAGTATTGGGCCATCTTGCAAAAATCTTCAAAACTCGGATGAGTTGGTACATCCATTTGAAACTATACCGACTGGAGACTGTTTAAATCGGCCCAATCATTAAAATTAAAACAAATATAATCTTTTTAAATAGTCAACAATCATATCAATCCTATCTTACTAAAATCTCACCCTTTAAACAAATAAATCGATCAATCGAAAACCACAAAGGGGGTAAGAAAATGACATTTTAGGAAGGTAAAATTTCCCCAATGTCGATAAGTGGCGACTCTGCTGGGGACTTAGAGGGCTTAAGCCGTGTTTAAATCTTGTTGATTTTCATTATGCATTTTGCATATTGTGTGAATGATCTTTGTGTCTGATGAATATCTCAATCTTAAAAAGCACTTTATATTAGTGCCTCGCACAATGTCATCATTTGCATGCGATAAGGCGTGATGAATGTATGTGAATGTATGTTGTGTGATTACTCCACCAGGAGGCGAATCCGTCGGTTGTTTGTTACTGAACTCTAAAGCGCGCTCCCTTGTGAGGCTCAGGATAGGTACCGCTCAGATCCTCTTAAATTGAAAAATGGATGTTTTCATCAACTAAAGGCCCCGTGAAAGTAATCCTAAGATAGGTCAAACTCTGAAAAACCCAGCGTACAGGATGTCTCTTCATACCCTGTTACTTTTTGTTATATATAAATGTCATCCATCTTAAACTGCCATTTATACATATTCTTATCTTGTCTTGTCATAAAAATGAATTAACCTCAGTTTTGCAAGAAAAGATTAAATAATTCTAAACACAATGCATATTATATCATGCATCCACACCATCTACTGATATTAAGACTAAACTATTTACCTTTCATGCGTAGATTGGTCTTATAACTTGGTCCCATGCCAAAAAGGTATGACCACCACCAGCCAAAATGGCAGAAAGTAGTGCATCTAAACACATCCATATATCTCGAGAAGTGTTTGAGGATTTCAAGAAGCTAATTGCTAAAATGACCAGTCTGTTAAGAGAAAAGTGCAAAATAGCTCAAAGAGCCAAAAATAAAAGTTCAGCATGAGTCCTCTGCACAAGGAAGTATCCACATGCCAGGAAAGGCCAGCGGTACCTAAATACATACTCCAATATCCCAACCTGACAGTGGATCTGCCAAATAAGCCGAGAGTAAAGGTCTAATGAGGGAAATCATAGACCTTTGAGAAGACAAAGAAACTGGGGATATCTGAAAGAAGGTCAGATTAATAGAGGAAGTTATCTGATCCATAAAGGGAGTAGGTTCCTATGGTAGTGTAAATTACTCCGACCCCTGTACATTCCTAATAGCCAGATATCTTGAAAAATTTCAAATCCTAGAGTTTGAAAAATATAATGGATTGGGTGACCTTTACCCCTATTTGAAGGTTTATATCGGCGAGCTAGGATCATATGCCAAAGATGAAAGCCTCGGGATGCAACTCTTCTAAATGAGTCTTACTAGGGAAGCTCGAACTTGGTACGCCATAATTAATAATTTCAAGATCCACAATTGGGAGGAATTAGCCCACACTTTCCTAATCCAATACAGTTTCCAATCTCAGATAGTCCTTGATCGGCATCAGATAACCAAAATTAGGAATCAACCCACTGAATAATTCCGGGAGTATGCACAAAAGTGGAGGCGAATGGCAACTCAGGTTAACCTTCCAATGAATGAGTTTGAAATGGTGATGACCTTCATCGACATACAAGAAGCGCCTTATTATAAAAGAGTCCTAGTTAGGATATGCAAACTATTTTCCAAGATGATAAATCACGGGGAGATGGCAGAAATGGGTCTAAAATCCAACAAAATCAAAGACCTCACACCCTTAGAAGCTGTTGCTGAGCATTTTCAGTCTGGAAACTACACCAGTGTTGCCAAGAGGGTACACAAGAGAAAGGAAGAAGATGTCTCCTTAATCTTATAAGGATAATCAAGTCATAACAACAGCAGTTCACCTATTCTGAAGCAGGAAAATTAACCTACATTCCACTTATCTGCAAACCCTCAAAATCCCGATGCGCCAAAGGCTGGGGAAAATAGGGAGAACAAGTGGAGAAGGGAATTTACTCCCCTCAGAGACTCATTGGAGAATGTGTTAACGCTATTAGTGGCGTAAAAAAGATCATCGAGTTGGCTCCACCTACATATCCTAAGGGAAGAAACTATGATCCTTACAAGAAGCATGCTTACCACTCGAGAACCCCCAGAAATGCTACTCAGGATTATTGGACATTAAAGTATAAAATTCAAAATATGATTAACAATGGAAAGATTATGGTTAAGACACCTAAAAATCCTAATGTAAACAATAATCCCCTACCCTACTATGATATAGAGGGAGTGAACATGATCAATATGGGAAACCAAGAAGGTCAAAAGTACTTGAGGAGGGTAGAAGAAACCCCGTCACCTATCATTGTTAATCCCTCAATATGGGGATATCTATAAGAAAGGTTTATGTTGGAGCAGGAGTTGGATTTAGTCCAGGTGCAAGTAAACCAGTTAGCTGATCTTATCGTGTACCAGCACCAGGTAACACAACAACTAATTAGCCAGATCCTCCAGTGGCAAGTGATTATTTCTTCTCCCAGTATCATCCCTGTTCCTAGAAGATAGTAGATAAACCTCTGGGAATCCCAATTTTAACTCCGCAAAGAGTGGGCTGCAAATCGAAAGTTTACCCTATTAGGCTATTCTAGGGAAAAAGTCCTTCACTTGTTAATCAAGGAAGGAAAGATCATGAAGTTCTTACCACCCACTAATCTTAGATAAAAATGATACAATCCTACTAAAACACGCCTCTATCATTTAAGCACCCCTGGTCATGCCACAGAGGATTGTTGGGCCTTGAGACATCTAATCCATAACTTGATCGAATCCAGTGATTTAGAGATGGAAAGAACTGGTGAGAGCTTCCCCGATGAAGAAGTATTATACCCTCCAATGCCAGAAAGATATGAAGGGATGGTAGCAGTCATTACCTACATATAGGGAACCTTTGAGGTACCTGCTATAATCCAAGGAGTAGCCACCGAGAGGGGGAAAGCCCCAGTGGAGATAGCTTCTCCAAAGCCATTGATATTAACTCCTTGGTCACAATTCCGTATATCCAACCTGAAAAAGGTCCTTTGGAGTTATGGAGAAGAGATGAGATCAACCAACGATAATACGATTATTCTGCAAAAAGATAATCCACTTTACCTTCCTGGGCGAGTGATGAAGCCAATAGCCAGGACTATAGGAAAAGTATAAGATGGAAAGATTGTGGAGTTCCTCACTAAGATAGGACATAATAAGGTGAGGAAAGTAAAGCAACTGAAAGAAGTGCCATCCCAAATCTTTATCCTAGATCTGGTACTAGCCTCTGAGGACCATCACTAGATTCTAATCTAAATGTTAGAAGAGGAACACTTGCCTAAAAAAATTGACACAAATAAATTCCACCACTTAATCGATCACATACTTGATAGCAACGTGATCTCAGTCACCGATGAAGATATACCGACCAAGGGGACCGATCACCGCAAACCTTTTCACATCGCGGTTATATCATCAGGGTATGTACTAAGAGGATTCTTGATTGATGGAGGATCCGCTCTAAATCTTTGCCCCTATGACACCCTGGAGAGGATGAAGATCAACTTCAATAGGATCCGAGATAGTCACGTAGTGGTCAGAGCTTTCGACGAGTTAAGGAGGGACATAGTGGGGGAAATTAAACTTCCCATGGAGATTATCCCATACACGTTTAATGTGTCCTTCCAAGTCTTAAACATTACTATTGGATATAATATGTTGTTAGGACGACCGTTGATTCACATGGCTGGGGAAGTTCCTTCAACCCTTCACCAATAGTTAAAATATATCGTTAATGGTAACTTAGTCACCATAAGTGCTGAGTCTTAGTTATCCAAGTCATAAACAGAGAGAGATTCCCCTGATCAGCTTGAACGATAGTATTGAGCCTACTAGTTTTCAAGCTTTTGAAGTAAGTACCCCTCATTATCAATCTATGAGTTCACCAGATGTGAACCTAGGATATCACTAGAGGTAATGATGGTCGGCTAAGAGATGTTCACTAGAGGATATCGTCTAGGTCGAGGGCTAGGCATAAGTGGTCATGGAATCAAGAACTCGATCCACATAGCAAAGCAGTTGGGAAAAGCTGGATTTGGTTACTCTGATGGTTTCAAACATTGTAATCTTCATAAGAAGGTGCCACCGAAGTGGGTTTCAAAGAGATAATGAAAAAGATCCCCACTAATGTGATAAACCTCGTAATGCCCAAGGTTAATGAGATCATAGATAAGGGAACCCATGAGGAAGCACTAATTGCAGATGCCAAAAGAAAAGCCTGGAGTGAGAATTTCTTAAAGGAAATCCAGTTGCGATTCATGTGCAATTTTTGCATATCTAAAGGTGCCCTGAATGACTCCCATGGGGCAGGCCCATCAGATGGTCCGTCTACCCCTCCCCCTTGGTTAATTGGGCAAAAGTAAGTATTCAGAATGATGATCCCAAACCCGAGTTTAGGCCAGTTTTGATCATTATCAAAGATAGTGAATGCTCTAGCAATGCTTCCATCTTGACCATCCCCGAGGATTTAACCACCAACAACTGGACGATCACCCCACTAATTGTTTGGAAAGGGGTAAAATGGGAGGATAATCTGATAGTAGGAAGCATAGTATTTAATTTCAGTTTCCTTTATATTTACCTGCAACTTGTTATTTACTTTTGATATATGAATTGTTGACGCTTTTGTATTTGACAACTATGTTATATATATTAAGCAATCCGATTTTATTCTAAGATTCTCAAATTTGAGTAGTTCTAGCCTTGTCAATGACTTGTTAAATTTAAACCATGACTATGATTTTGATATGGAATTGAACTTCAACTTGATGGGAATTGAGCAAGAAGAGGTTGACGATGAAGAGATACCCGAGGAAATCAAAGGATGGGTCAAAGACAAACCTAAACCCAACCTCGAGTAAACCACCACCATAAACTTTGGAACCTTAGATAACCCATAGAACTCCATATTGGAACCAATTTCCCCTCGGACCAAGAGAATGAAATGATCAAACTCATTACCAAATTCAATTTTTTTTCCTGGTCGCATCAGGACATGATTGGCTTATCCACAGACATAGTTGTCCATTGATTACCAGTCAAAGAAGGGTTCAACCTAGTTAAGCAGAAGTTGAGGAGGCTAAAACCTGAATAGACCCTTCAGGTCAAGGAAGAAATCATTAAAAAGTTCAAAGTAGGCATCATCATGGTATCAATCTACCCTAAATGGTTGTCTAATGTGATCCTAGTGCCAAAGCTAGGTGGAAATGTCTGAGTCTGTGTGGATTACCAAAATCTCAACAAAGCCAGCCTCAAGGATGATTTCCCAGTACCTTTCATCCATGTATTGATAGATAATATGACACAGTATGAGATGTATTCCTTTGCTGATTGTTTGTTTGGATATCACCAGATAATGGTTGCTGAAGAAGACCAGGAAAAGACCACCTTCATCATCGTTTGGGGCACTTTCTACTATAGAAGATTGGCCTTTGGCCTCACAAATGTCGGTGCTACCTATCAAAGGGCTATGATGGCATTATTCCACGATATAATGAATAAAGAGATTGAAGTCTATGTGGATGATATCATCATAAAGTCAAAGAAGGAGGATGACTACAATGCCCATCTTCGAAGGTTGTTTGATCGCCTTCGCAAATATAAGTTGAAGTTGAACCCAAAAAAGTGTGCTTTCGGCGTGAAATCTTGCAAACTGTTGGGATTCCTTGTGAGCAACCAAGGTATCGAATTGGACCCAGCTAAGATAAAAGCCATCACTGAAATGCCTGAGCCACGAATCGAGAAGGAAATCAGAGGCTTTCTAGGGAGGATAAACTTCATTAGTCGGTTTATATCGCAGTTAACAGCAACCCGTGAACCGATTTTCAAGTTATTAAGAAAGAAATCCTGGGGGCAATTGAATGAGAACTCTTAGAAGACTTTTCGTGTCATCCAGAAGAGGTTGATTGAAGCACCTATCCTGGTACTCCCAAAGAACGGAGTTCCACTTTTTATATATACATATCAGTTAATTCCAATGCCAGGAGATGCATAATGGGGCAAAAAGATGATATGGGCAAGGAAAGGCCCATCTATTATCTCAGCAAGAGATTTAGTAGTGGCGAGTAGAAATACACAATTACCAAAATAACTTACTGCGCATTGGCCTGGGCAGATATGAGATTGCAACACTACTTGCATGGACATACCACTTATCTCATCTCCCTCATGGACCCTTTGAAGTACATTTTTAGCAAACCTATGTTAAATTACTGGTTATCAAAGTGGCAGCTAATCTTTCAAAGTTCGACATCATCTATGTAATCCTAAAAGCTATTAAAGGTCAGGGAATCATATATCAACTATCTATAGCACCTGCAGGAGGTTTTGAGCCTTTGGAGACATACTCCATTGATGATGATATGACGACAATTCAGCTAGCCAGTAAGGAAAATGCAATGGCCCCAAAATTTGAACAATTCAACTATCGACTTTGGTCGTTAGCAATAAATTTACGTTCTAGCTTCACATCATTATTCGATGTTATAATTAATAAATAATGTAGAATAATTCAAAATCTTTTCTAATTTCATTCTTTTATTCCCTAAATCACAACCTTTTACCTTTACATATCTTAGAATCATGCTTATTCTATGATTCGCTTCATCAAACTTATTATACAAGTTTACAAGTCTTAATTCAATATCCTTGATATATTGGATAACTCAACATTTATAACCTGACATTTAGAACATCATATCATCAAATACATAAATTAAAAACCCTTGGTATGGTTCAAACAATTTCAAGTTAAATCAAGTTTATTTTCTTGCATGCCTTCTGATCGTTACCATCCAAATGGCAGACAACATCTCATTGTATCCTTATCCCGTAAAAAGGTTATTTTTACAAGATTGAGCTCGACAACTCAGCAAATCAAACAGTTTTCATGCATCACATAACACATAATATCATGCTCAACTTATACAATCATAATAATTCTAATATATCATACATGCTACATCTCACACATCAAATATAAAGACTGAGTTCCTCACTTAATCAGCATACTCATAGATTGAATTTCACATTTCATATGTAATTCAACATTCTCATAGCAGTACATAATTCAACCAATCCAATTTCATATAACTAATAGGAACTAAAGACTTGCATGGTTTATTATCAACTACAACTTAACTGCTTTGCGTTTATCCTACATCAGTTCAAAAGTTCATATACACATGCATCAATTATGTAACGCCCCAGAAAATCGAACCTTTTGTAAATACTTTTATAATGAATAAAATAATATTATTTATTATTATTATATGTTAGTAAGATGAATGTCGTTCTATAACATAGAAACGTCAGAAAGTTGTAGTATTTTAACCACGTGAATGAATTAAAGTGTTTGAATTTCCAAGAAGGAAAATAAAAGTTTTTCAAGAAATTTTCCGAAAAACACTATTCATCGATTTCCGCTCGGGAATTATTTTTGAACTTCCGAGAAATACGTAACGTTATAATATCAAGGTGAGATGAATTATGTAATAATAATCTAAGTATGGAAAACTCAATATTTCGCATGCAGACTTAATTTGAGAACGTTAAGTATTAAAGTCTAATGAAATGGAATGATGGATCTTGTAGGAAGTACAAGTCCAATAAACATTAAGGGGCAAGCCCAAGATGTAATAATTTAAGCCCAAAACAAATTAATGCAAGCCCACAAGACTAAGCTAAGTAATTAATCCTAAGCCCAATGTAATGATCCAATGAACTAGCTTGATCCATGGGGCAACCCATGGGCAATCTTGGTGACCAAGGATTTATTGTGGTCACCAAGTAATTAAGGTGAAGAGCAAGTAAACTTAGGACTTAAGTAAGGAATAGTAAGGAGGTTACTAAGGAGGTGGGATAACCTAATGACCAAAATGCCCTAACTTGGAGAAGTCTATAAATAGAGAAGTTTGGATTCATTTGTTGCTTGTTATTTTTGAACCAACAACTTTCCTTTACAAAGCAACTTAAGTGTTAGAGAGAATAAGCACTTTTAAGTCAAACTTTCCTTGTTAGATTTTCAAGCAGAAGAAAGCTAGTCATCAAAGATAAATACTCTTATGATCTTATATCTTCCATCTCTACCATTGTAGGGTGATAAGAGAAGTGTAGCTTAATGAACATGTATGCTAAGAACACATAAGGATTGGATAATCAATGGACTTAAGCCATATAAGTCATGTATAAGTAATTTGAACCTAAATAAGTTATGAACTTATGATGGTTATATTTGAACTTGTATCATATTTACATAAATAAAGTTGATATGATAATAAGATGTAAGAATGTTGATTTAAAGGACTTAAATCAATAATAAGTCATAAGAAATGGAATCTAGTAGTTTATAATTTGATAAGTTATAAACTTATGAAGAATAAGCCAAAACATAACTTGAAAATAATTTGTTGTAATATGTAAGTTGAAATGTTTATAGAATGAATTGAATCCATTTGAATTGATGAACAAATCGTTAGTAACGAAGTTTTGCCGAAATTCGCACGATTGGACGATAATCGTCTAATTCGTGAAATTCTCGGAATGGAAGTTGTATTTTGTTTTTGCACTCGGAAACATTGATTTTTGAAGGAGACAAGTCTTATTTGGAATTATAGAGTTGCGGACTCGAAAATGGCCGAATTCCTTCTTAGAACAAATAAACGAGCGTTGAACGTTCACGAACGTTTATTGTTTTTGTTAAAAATGGACTAACAGGTGTATTTCTAGTTAACAAAGTCAAATAGATAAAATTCTTGCATGAGCATGTAGAGTATGTAATTTGTGAACCGTAAGCTCTTGAACGAGTCAATTCGGACTTATAACGAAGAAGTTACGTGCCCGGGAGTTTCACAAAAATAAAAATCTATAAGAAAATTTGGTGCAGAGTCAAGGCCACGACGCCTTGACCAAAGAGCAATAAATAGGTGGAAGCCATATTGTAGAGCACGGCCAAGAAGGATGTTGTGACCTCTTTGAAGTGTGGCTTGCATGACATGACCCATTATCTTGAAGTCGGTATTGCATTACACGAAACAGGGAAAAGCTCTTGACGAGGCATGGTGGTATAGTCGAGAGTAGTAAAGTCATGGCCATGAAAGACCAATTTTTGGATTTTGACATTGAAGAATGGTTGTAAGAAGAGTATGAACAAAAGCTTAATTATAACATTGTTAAGACATGTTTAAACCTTAAGTATGATCACTTAGGGTTGAAGTAACTCAATTGCATATGAATGTAAGAATGACATAACGGAAAGTCGGAACCAATAATAACAAATCTAAGTCGTAATTAAATTGAGAAAAAGGGTAAGATTCTTTAGAAACCATGTATGTTATTCATGACTTAATGTGTTGTGTGATGTTATCATCTACTGTAGAGACTTAAGGACTTAAAGTGCACGTGTTATAACTGTAGCAGACGCTAAAGGCAAGTATTCTAACCCTTGTTTTAGTTTAATCTGGACAAGCTTTGTAATTCATGTATTCTTACGCATGAAGTATTGCATGATGAAGTCAAAGCTAATTCTTTCGACTAGACTTATGATATGTTGGATTTCTTATAATTTATCAATCTATGGTCAATGTTGTACCAAGTTATATTGGTGTGGTTTTCAAACGAAGACTGAGTATGCTAAAAATGTTTTGTCGTCAAATGACAAACACATGAGGTTGCCACAACTTAAACGTACATACATTTAATGAATGTAGTGTTGGTCAACATAGAGTACTATAGGCTAATCACCTAGACGCGCTCGTAAGAAATGCCGGACTTACGGACTTTGTGTCGGGATGTCCTTTTCAAATAAAGTATGAAATGCTCAAGGTCTTGGACCGGAAGTGATGTTTTACTGAATATTGTTATTATAAAACGTTTTAAAGAAAAGAGAAGTGCTATTTTGAATTATCAATAGTAATTCATAACTATTGTCCAGTTATTGAAGATATATGTTTTATATGTTTCAAGCATATTGTTAAATAGAATTGTTGTACTTGCTGAGCTAGTCATGCTCACTCTTGCTTGAACCATATGAACGTAGCTAAGATCGAACGGACCGAAGGATCCTGCAAGGATAAAGGAAAGGCGAAGACGAACCCGTAGAATACCTATGTAATAGTATAGGTTTGTAATGATAATATTTGATATTTTGACAAGAACAAATGTAACGGTTATAAAGAACCTGGGTAAAGTTAATATTATTTTGAATACATAGAAGACATGAATGTTAATGTATGTAACACCATCTTTTGGGTTGGAAGATACCCGGATTTGGGGGCGTCACAGGTTGGTATCAAAGCATTAGGTTATAAAACTTAAGGGGGTGATTTAAATCTTAAGTCATAACCTTAAGAAAAGTCAAAGAAATAAAAGATGGAAATTAACTTTATAAAAATGCATTATGTATGTTATGTGTTTATTATTCTACTGACGTATACTAATCAAACTTATTTGTGTTGTGTAGATGTCAGGAGAAAATGGAATGTCTAGAGACGTACAAGTAGTCAGTGAAGGATCGGTTAGTTAGATAGAGATTATACCTAACCCCATAGCGGAAGAGCCCGAAGTTGTAGTGGTTGAGTCTAGAGACTCAGAGAGCTTAGATCTTATGTCCGTGTTCGACGACATGATTGAAGAAGAGGTGAAGGTAGTGTCCTTTAACCTAGTAGCAATAGCAGCAAAGATGGCTCTAGGGGAGTCAATGATGTCACTTTTTATGTTAGTGTTGGAGAGAAACATCCATTACTGTCCGGAGGTTAAGGAGCTAAAAACAGAGCTACAGGCTGTTATAGAGGATAAGACAGACGTGGAGTTCATGTGGGAGCAGGAACACAATGAAAGGGTTTTGGCTAAGGACAAGGTCCATGAGCTAAAACAGGAGGTCTTTGAGCTCAGGGGGGAGCTAAAGACCAAAAAGTAGAAGATAGGGAGAATGTCCTATATTCATAGGAGTTCTCATGCGAACTTCAATGCCAGTGTAATTTGGTTATCCCATAGAGGCGAAGGCGGGGCGTGGCATACTAGCAGCCGTGATATTATTGCCGGTCTTGCCAAGGCAGATTTTGATAATGCCTTAAGGCAAATGTGATCTAGTATTGGCTAGAATGGTTCAGATATGTAATATTTTGTATCTAGTAGTGACGTAAAACCCTCTTTTGTATATCAAAGGGTAGTCTTTTGTAAATCCCAATTTTTGGAAAGCAATTGCAGGATAGTAATGTAATCAGCTTGGGCTGTGTAATGTAACCAAAGTAGTATTATACTACAATGAATCAATATAAGCCTTTTTCAAAACATATTGAGTAATGAATGTTTAAGTTATTGTTTAAATTGTGAATAATAACTAACTAATAGGAAATGAATAATAACGAAATGTGTTGTTTGTTGTAACAACAAAATGCCGCCAAGAAGAGTACCACATAATCAAGGAGCTAATGTAAATCAACCAGAGCGAGGTCCAGTTAACCCCATGCGGGAGTTTGTTAATCTTTTAATGTAGCAGATTTAATAAATTTGGGTGGGCTAATATCCTCAGAATTCGGGAGAGTAGCTTGTGAGCTACTACCTTTAAGGATTTTAAAAGTGTTGGTCCGTCGAAGTTCAAAGGAACTACGGACCCTATCGAAGCCCAAACATGGGTGAAAGAAATCGAGAAGCATTTGTGATAGCAAATGTCGACGAGGCCCAGAAGGTTGCCTTTGCAACCTACATGATGAAGGGAGAGGCCAACTTCTGGTGGGAGGCCAATCAGGCTAGGGTCGGGATCAAGAATCTAACATGGGTGAGGTTCAAGGAGATATTCTTCGAGAACAACTTTCCTACGAGCATGCAAGGAAGGATGGAGATGCGGTTTGTTGATTTAAAACAAGGGGACATGACGGTTCCCCAATACGCCGCCAAGTTTAATGAACTGGCGAGGTTTGCTCTACACCAAGTGGACACCAATTGGCGAGGTTTGCTCTACACCAAGTGGCGAGTTTAATGAAAGGCGTGATGGTTCGAGCAGGGCTTGAAACCTTGGCTCTATAACCGTATTTTTTGTATTCCAAAGTACTTTATTTGGGACCATTTTAGAGAAGGCGATAATCGCCGAAGGTGGTAGCGAGGCGTTGAGCCAGTACTACAAAGACAAGAAGAATAAAGGGAAAGTGGATGGGGGAATGAAGATCGAAAGAGCCAGCGGGAGTGGTGAAGGGTATAAATGGAAGATGGTTAATTCTGGGAATACCGGAGTGAAGCAAGGAGACCCGAAGAGGAGGATGGAGGCCTGCAAGACCTGTGGGAATACTCACTTAGGAGTCTGTCTCAAGGGGAAGGCCGTATGCTACAACTGTGGACAGGAGGGGCATATTGCGCCTAACTGTCCAAGTCCAAAGAAGAACCATGGATGCTTTGTGTGACGCCCCCAAAATAGGTATACATCACCTATCTTGAGTCGCCAAATACATGGTATAAAATTCAAATACAACATAATAATACAACTGTCGTGTAAAATACGACAAAACATAAACTGAGAGTTCTAATACGAATATTGTCTTCTAGACAATATTCAAACTCAAATGGAGTCCTAAATACATTTATTATCACACTATTTCACAAAATAGTGAGGACTACTAATGCTATCATCTGGACCGTCACTCCGTTCCCCGACTAGTCCCAACTATATTCTCATTTCCTGAAGAGAACAATGAAAGCAAAGGGTGAGCTCAACTAGCCCAGTAAGAAATATTATGACTAAATAATGCAGAATAATTTATCGTTAGCCTTCAACAGTGTTAAACTGATAAAATATAATAAACATCAAGTTTAACTACTGATGAGAACAAGCAATCCATAGAAGAAGAGTCAAGTAGAGCATAAAATCTACTATCTTCTATGATTTAAAAGGTTTTTCATCAACTTTATCACGAGACGCAACTTAATAAATAATCCACATCATCGAATCACCCCTGACTACTCGGCCGAGGATATTCTTTAGTATCACGACCACAAATTATCTATGCACACTGGCCAAAGATATTCGTGTTTTCACCAATGGTCATGATCATGCCAACAATTTGATTAGGTATACATCACCCGTCTTCTTAGGCATTATTACCCACTTACATTTAGTGCTTAAATTTAAATACAACTTATTAATATATTAGGTATACATATCTTGGGTATGTATGTAATTTAAATACGACATATAAGCGACATAAGCGTGAGTTTAAATACAAAATAAATCTACTAGATATTATACAAACTCGAACAAAAAAAGTCCTCATTACAATTATTATCACACTATTTTCACAGAATAGTGAGGACTACTAATCTTATCTTGAGGACCATCACTCGTTTCCCAGGCTCGTCCCGGCTATATTATCATTTCACGAAGAAACGGTGAAAGAAAGGGTGAGCTCAACTAGCCCGGTAAGAAATATTATGACTAAGATAATGCGAGAATAAATTATCAATAGTCTTGATAATATTAAGCGATAAAATACTGATGAACAACCGGTTTAGCTGCGGGCGGAATATCTGATCCATTAAAAAGTCGAGTAGAAAATAAAAGTCTACTATCTTTTAGGTTTTAAAAAGGTTTTTTCATCTTTATTATATTTGAGACTCGACTTTAATAAATATTCACATCATCGAATCACACTTTTCTGACGAGGATATTCTTTAGTATCGCGACCACAATTATTCATGCACTACGGGCGAGAATATTTGTGTATTCATTAATAAGTCATGATCATGCCAACAATTTGTCCATCGATGCACTTCTGACCCTTTGAGGATTTTTATCACATCATTTGTAACATTACGGTCGTGATTACCAAGAATAGTCTCTGGTGGTCGTAATCATACCAAGTCCATCCATGCACTTCTGAATACGAGATGACTTTCAAAAAAATATAAACATGAGGATGATGACAATGATATAAGAATTGATAAAACAAGTTCAAAATTATTTTATCCGAGGAATTATTAACGTCAAATTATCGACGTAATCTTTGTTTTGTAGAGTAAAATTCAAGAATGATCGGAAGAATATTTCCATGAAAAGATCTTTGGATGAAGCATGAAATATCGAGGATATTCTACTAATTTCATGGAGTATAGAAGTCAAAGTTTTAACTTATTTGGGTATAATAAAGAATGGAATAACAAAAGAAATCACCGTGCATGCGATAGGCCGCGCAGACGAGGTTATTCAGCGAGAATAATAAATACGCGGAACGGTCGGTGAAATTCTGCAAGCGGGATGTTCAACGAAGAATAATAAAGATGGAACCCGGATCCGGTGTAAAACACATGAGATAGGATATTCAGCGAGAATAATAAAAAGCGGAACCCGGTCGGTGTAAAAAACCTGTGAGCGAGGATGTTCAGCAGAAGAATAATAAAAAGCGGAACCGGTCGGTGTAAAAAACACTGAGCGAGGATGTTCAAGCAGAATAATAATAAAAAGCGGAACCCGGTCGGTGTAAAAAAACACAGACGAGGATGTTCCAGCGAAGAATAATAGAAGAATGTCACCAAGTATAGGGTAAACCACTTATCTGAGTTATTCAGCGAGAATAATAAGCGATGGAATAACAACAGTTCTCTTCATGAATAAGAAAGAATAACACCACTTACTTTTGGTAGGAGATTGAATCTTTGGGCGGTGTAGTAACAAAATACTCTTCTTCTCTCTCTTATTCTCTCTATACTTTTCTCTCTATAAGCTTGAATGAATTAAGTGAAAAATAATGAAGCCCTAGGCCTCTATTTATAGAAGATTTCTAGCTTAGCTTTTTTTCTTAGTGTAAAAAAGCGAGTGAAGCTTGGACTAATGTTGGTTTGGCCTTTGTAATGTGAAGCGACAAGTGGTTCGGCGCTTTGTAATGTGAAGCGACAAGTGGTTCGGCGTGCGGTAAAGGTAATTACTATTAACGAAGGTAAATACTATTGGCGAAGGTAAATATGAAGGTAAACTATTATTCACAAGGTAATTACTATTGTGAAGGTAATTCTTATTGTGAAGGTAATTACTATTGGTGAAGGTAATTACTATTGTGAAGTAAATACTATTGTGAAGGTAAATACTATTATTATTGAAGGTAATTACTATTGTGAAGGTAATTACTATTTATGAAGGTAAATACTATTGATGAAGAGACTCTTAGATGATGACATATAGGCCCCCGTAAAATAATCAAACTTACCACAAATCATTTTTTTTTTTTTCATCAACACACATATTTAATCTTTCAACAATTATTAATCATTTATAACTTGTCGTCTCAATTATTGATTTAATCTATAACATATTATATACGGATGATCTTGTGACAATAATTGAATCAATAATATAAGAGATATGATCGCAATTCACATGTATGATAATTGAGCATAGGTGAGTGACTTCTCACGTAAGCATCGATAATCAATCAATCTGAGTGTCTTCTTATGCGACTACAGCGTATTCTTGTACTTTTACCATAGGGTAGTTCAGCGGTTTTAGCGGTAACACCTCGTAGTTATTTTTTATAAAATATTTTTGTCGTTTTCTCGATCAGCAATAATTATTATTGTGTAATAGGGTCCCTGATGATTGAGCCGTTATGCGAATATTCCCTAACAAAAGAATATTCCCAGAGCCAAGCGAATATTTTATAACAACTTGCATACTTTGCAAAATTTATAAATATTACCCCAACTATAACATTATATCAAATTTATTCCATAATATTCAAAAAATAATATTTATAGAAAAATTCATCTTTATTTATAAAATTTGGGGTCTTCTGACCTCCCTTCTTATGAAATTTAGCCCTCGAAATTAGAGTGCGATACTGGTATGTCGAAGAGGTAAGGATACCTTGATTTCATTTGATTCTAACTCCCAGTCATTTCCTCGACATCGTGGTTCCTCCACAAAACTTTGACTTGAGGTATAACCTTGGGCGTAGAATATGTTCCTTCTTATCAAAATTTGAGCGGGAACCTCTTCATCGTCAAATCTTCAGCTATTTAAATCGGTTCTAACTTCGATAATATGGTTCGGGTCTTTCACATATTTACGTAACATAGATATGTGAAAAGCGTTATGAACACGAGACATATTTGGCGGTAAAAGCGAGTCTATAGGCCACAGTTCCTACTCGATCGAGGATTAAAAATGGGCCAGATGAATCGAGGGTTAAGTTTTCCTCTCTTTCCAAATCTTGTAACTCCTTTCCATGGAGCGACTCTTAAAACACATGATCTCTATATCGAATTCCCGTCCTTTCGATGAAGATCGGTATAACTCTTTTATCGATTTTGTGAGGTTTTTATCGTTGTCGGATCGTTTGAATCTTTTCGTAGTAGTCATACGTACCAACTCGGTCCCAACAACGTTGCTTCACCCACCTCATCCCGTATCTTTGGAAGCGACTTTCTTCCATCCATCTGATGCTTGAATGGAGCCATGCGATACTTGCTTGATAAGCTGTTGTTGTTGTAGGAAAACTCCACGATGGTAAGAACTTGTCCCCGACTCCCCTTGAAATCAAGGACCACGAGTCTTAATAGATCTTGAGAGTTTGAATAGTCCTCTCCATTGTCCGTCAAATCGAGGATGATATCTTGAGAGCTAAATCGTGAAGTCTGTGCCCATAGCTTTTTGCAAACTAACCCAAAATCGTGAAGTGAATCTTGGGTCTCGATCGGAAACTATGGATCTAGGCATACCATGCGATCTTACAATCTCGTTTATATACATCTGAGCAAGGCGTTCAAGTGTATAAGTTTCTCGTATCGGTAAGAAATGAGCGCGGACTTGGTCGATCTATCAACAATGACCCAAATCGCATCGATGCCTTGAGAAACCTTAGGAAGGCCGTGCTTGAAATCCATGGTAATGTGCTCCCACTTCCATTACGGAATTTCAAGTGGTTTGATGGACCTTTTGGTACTTGATGCTCGCTTTAACTTCGTTGACAAGTTAGACACCTTGAGATAAGCAGTAGCTATCTCTCTCTTCGTATTGCTCCACCAAAATGTATGGCGAATATCATGATACATTTTGGTACTCCCGAGATGGATTGCAAATGGTGTGTTGTGCGCCTCCATCATGATATTATACTTTAAATCGGTCGTTAGGAACACAAAGTGCGGAGTTGACTCGAAGTATTCCTTCTTCATCGATTCTTGCTTCGGCGTAGCACCTTCTTGCACTTTCTTCCTCATCGCATCGGCTCAGTGCGTAGCTTGGCGACTTTAACTTTATCGATTAAAGTCGGTTTACTTTCGTATACTCGCTATCATCACATGCGTCCACAGAGTCTTTAATTCTATCTCCATCCTTTGCAAGTCACACAAAATGGGCCTTTGCGTTGACAATATCGCTTTTCGTACTTGCATATGATTTTCTACTCGATCGTCTACTACCGTTCGCTTTTTCGGGATGGTATTGGATGGTATGATCATAATCTTTCATGAGTTCAAGCCAGCGTCGTTGTCGCGTGTTGAGTTCCTTTTGAGTGAAGAAATATTTGAGGCTTTTATGATCGTAAAGATCTCCACTTTCTCCCCATACAAGTAATGCCTCCAAATTTTAAGTGCAAAAACAACATTTATGACTCTAGATCATGAGTAGGATAATTCCTCTCATATTCTTTGAGTTGTCATGAGGCATAAACTATAACTTTTCCATGTTGCATAAGAACACATCGACCCTTTGCTAGAAGCATCACTTTGTAGATGACAAATCCCCAAAGGCGGATGGTATTGTCGAGCAGTCTTTGAAATAAGTCTCCTCTTGAGTTCTTGAAAACTCTTCTCACATTCTTCGCTCAATAGAACTTTGTATCTTTCAAAGTAAATTTGAGTCGATGGAATAGCGATTCGAGAAAATCCTTCCACGAATCTCAGATAACTTGATTAAGCAAGAAAGCTCGTGCTTGGTCTTTGATTTAGGTTGTTCCCGACTTTGAATAGCTTGATCTTTCTTTGGGTCAGCGGATATTCCATGACTTGATACCACGTGCCCGAGGAATGCTACTTCTTGACGAACTCGCATTTCTTTGACTTGGCATAAAGCTTATATTCACGAAGCTTTTGGAGTGTCGACCTCAAGTGTTGCTCATGATCTTCACGGCTTTTGGAATAAATAAGGATGTCATCGATAAAAGCGACCACAAAGTGATCTAAATATTCCTTGAATACTCGGTTCATCATCATATCCATGAAGGCGGCGGGGGCATTTATCGATCAAAGGACATGACTAGGAATTCATAATGCCGTCTAGGAGTTAAAGCCGTCTTTGGAATGTCGGTGGTTCTAATCTTGATTGGTGATATCGGAGCGAAGATCGATCTTTGAAAAGAATTTGGCTCCTTACTGTTGGTCGAACAGGTCATCAATCGTGGCAATGGATACCTATTTTTTGATGGTGACATGATTGACTCAGATAATCAATACAAAATCGCATACTCCCATCTTTCTTCTTCACGAATAGAGCAGGAGCACCCGAGGAGAAGTACTAGGGGCGAATAAAGCCCGATGTCTAACAATTCCTGCGGTTGGGTCTTTAACTCACGAAGTTGATAGGAGCCATTCGATATGGGGCTTTGGAAATAGGTTTTTGTCTTGGGTTCAAAGTCGATACAAAATTCAATTTCACGCTCTGGGGGTAGGCGGGGAAGTTCTTGAGAATCGTCGGAAATTTATTAACAATAGGAATATCGTTTAAAAGCGGCGTATTTTTATTTAAATCTGTGACATGAGCTAAGAAAGCTTGACATCAGTTTTTGATAAGCGAATAGCTTTATGGCTTGAGATGGTAGTGATTGATTTTAATGGTTTGGTCGTTTGAATTAGCATAATAGGTTGATTAGGAATATGAAAGCTAACAACCTTACGAAAACAATCGATTTTTGCATGATAAGTAGTTAACGATCAATCCCTAGAATCACGTCAAATGCAAGTATTTTTAATGAAATAAGATCGACCGGGTAATGTGAAGTGCCGATTTGAACCAAACAAGACTTATAAGCGAGTGGATGTAATGAAGGTTTCTCCAGCGGAGTTTCCACGAGATAAGTCGAAGTCTAATTTCTCGGTCAAATTTAATCGATGGCGCAAGTAGGAGAAATAAAAGAATGGGTAGAACCGGTATCAAATAAAGTATAGACTTCATTAGAGTTTATGATAAGCTTACGTGATGACCTCATTCAGTTCCTTGCTCTTTGGGAGGTCGCTGACAAATGCTCTCCCTTGCCTTCTGGGTTTGAATTTTACGGGATGGCCTTTGGTGCCTCCATCTATTGAATTTGTCTTGATGGCGACAAAATCGAGCTAAGTGACCTTCTCTTCCACAATTATAACATGCTTTTGGATGGCATGGCGCTTGATTTGGGTGATGTGTCCCTCTCCTCGCATTTGAAGCATATGATAGGTGGTCTTTCTCCTTCCTTAACAATGGGTCTTTGGTCTTGGCGTCTTTCCATCATTGTTGAATCTCCTTTTCTTGAAATGTCCATTCTTATTGTTTTGTACGATTACCACCGAAGTGGTTACCATCTCGGCACATTGATTCCCCTCACGCTTGTTGTCCAGCCTCGATGACTATTCTCATTTGGTATTATAATTTTTTAAATTTGCTCTCTTTTAGTTGCGTTGACTCATTATCGCGCTCCACTAATGAGCCCTATTTACAACATGTCGAATACAAACACGGTTTATGAGAAATAAGATGTTGGCGTATCTCGACTTCAAACCTCTTAAAAACATTAGCGCCATTCTCTCTTCATTTATCCACGAGTGGAATATGCATAGTAGTGATAACTCGCAAATTTTGCCTCGTATTGCGACACGGTCGTATTGTTTTGTTCGACTTGATAAACTCCACCTCCTCCGTATGGCGAATACTTTCGGGAAAGTATTTGTCGTTGAAAGCGACTCTGGAACTTCTCCCAAGATATCTTGATGCAATTTGGTTGAGTCGTTTACCGATTCCCACGATGTCCGCCTCTCGCATGACATATAAAAGCGGCGAAGGAACCTTTTGCTCCTCGGAGCATCCCGAGACATCAAATATCTTGGTAATCTGCTTTATCCATGCTTAGCGAAGTGGTTTTGGCTCTCCCTTAAACTCCGGTGGTCGGCTCCTTGAATTGTTTAGCGGTGTGCGGAGAGAGTTTTCGTGTTTCCACCTACGTTTTGGGCGAGAGTCGCTCTGCTTTCTTTGTTGCATAAATTGCATAAAGCCTCGAACATTTGATCATTCATCATTTTAGTCGGTGTTGTTGTTTGCATGAGGATTATCGCCTTCACGATGCACATTATCACGATTATTGATATGTGGTGAATCGGCGATCGCTGCGCTCCATTCTTATTCTCAACATTCTCGGATGTCATTTTGAATCTTGCCACAAAACAAAAGGTTAATTGACGTGTAACAAATTATCCTATCTTGACTGACCAATAAAATACACGTAAACTTAGGTAGGTCATACTAGCGAAGGTATTCCCGTCTCTCCCCTCTAGTACTATTCTCACATCTTAGCGAGGATCGTATCCTAAGCTACGATACCAAGTTGTGGCGCCCCCAAAATTGGGTATACATCACCCGTCTTGGGTGCGCCACTTACGTAGTGCGAAATTTAAATACAACTTATTAACATAAGCGTAGGTATGCAATCGACATAAAGCGTGAGTTTAAATACAAATATAAATCTACTAGATATTATAGATATTATCAAACTCAAAAAAAAGTCCTCATTACAATTATTATCACACTATTTCTGAGAATAGTGAGGACTACTAATCTTATCTTGAGGACCATCACTCGTTTCCCAGGCTTCGTCCCGGCTATATTATCATTTCACGAAGAAGAAACGGTGAAAGAAAGGGTGAGCTCAACTAGCCCGATGAAATATTATGACTAAGATAATGCGAGAATAAATTATCAATAGTCTTGATAATATTAAGCGATAAAATACAATAAACAACCGGTTTAAGCTGCGTGACGGAATATGCGATCCATTAAAAAAGTCGAGTAGAAAATAAAGTCTACTATCTTTTAGGTTTTAAAGGTTTTTCATCCTTTTATTATATTTGAGACTCGACTTTAATAAATATTCACATCATCGAATCACCCACACTTTTCTGACGAGGATATTCTTTAGTATCGCGACCACAATTATTCATACTCTACGGGCGAGAATATTTGTGTATTCATTAAAGTCATGATCATGCCAACAGCATTGTCCATCGATACTCTGACCCTTTGAGGATTTTTATCACATCATTTGTAACATTACGGTCGTGATTACGAATAGTCTCTGGTCGTAATCATACCAAGTCCATCATATATACTCTGGGCCACAGATGACTTTAAAAAAAATATAAACATGAGGATGATGACAATGATATAAGAATTGATAAAACAAGTTCAAAAATTATTTTATCCGGGAATTATTAACGTCAAATTATCAACACGATAATCTTTGTTTTGTAGAGTAAAATTCAAGAATGATCGGAAGAATATTTCCATGAAAGATCTTTGGATGAAAGCATGAAATATCGAGGATATTCCACTAATTTCATGGAGTATAGAAGTCGAAGTTTTAACCAATTTGGGTATAATAAAGAATGGAATACAAAAAAGAAATCACCGTAAATGCGATAGAAGCCGCTTGAGACGGGTTATTCAGCGAGAATAATAAATAACGGAAACGTCGGGGTGAAATTCACTGCAAGCGGGATGTTCAACAGAATAATAAAGATGGAACCGGATCCGGTGTAAAAACACAGATAGGATATTCAGCGAGAATAATAAAAAGCGGAACCCGGTCAGGTGTAAAACACTGTGAGCGAGGATGTTCAGCGAGAATAATAAAAAGGCGGAACCGGTCGGTGTAAAAACACCGAGAGCAGGATGTTCAGCGAGAGAATAATAAAAAAAGCGGAACCGGTCAGGTGTAAAAAACAGGATGTTGAGCGAGGATGTTCAGCGAGAATAATAGAAGAATGTCACCAAGTATAGGGTAAACCACTTATCTGAGTTATTCAGCGAGAATAATAAGCGATGGAATAACAACAGTTCTCTTCATGAATAAGAAAGAATAACACCCTTACATTTGGTAGGAGATTGAATCTTTGCTGGCGGTGTAGTAACAAAATACTCTTCTTCTTTCTCTCTTTTCTCTCTATACTTTCTCTCTATAGCTTGAATGAATTAAGTGAAAATAATGAAGCCCTAGGCCTCTATTTATAGAAGATTTCTAGCTTAGCACTTTTCTTAGTGTGAAAAAAAAGTGAGTGGCTTGTTGGTTTGGCCTTTGTAATGTGAAGCGACAAGTGGTTCGGCCTTTTGTAATGTGAAGCGACAAGTGGTTCGACGTACGGTAAAAAGGTAATTACTATTACGAAGGTAAATACTATTGCGAAGGTAAAACTATTATGAGGGTAAGGTAATTACTATTGTGAAGGTAAATACTATTGTGAAGGTAAATACTATTCCTGAGGGTAATTACTTATTTGTGAAGGTAATTACTTATTCACGAAGGTAATACTATTGTGAAGGTAATTACTATTGTGAAGGTAATTACTATTGTGAAGAGGTAAAATACTTATTGATGAAGAGACTCTTAGATGATGACATATAGCCCCCATAAAATAATCAAACTTACCACAAATCATTTTTTTTCATCAACACATATTTAATCTTTCAACAATTATTAATCATTTATAACTTGTCGTCTCAATTATTGATTTAATCTTATAACATATTATACGGATGATCTTGTGACAATAATTGAATCAATAATATAAGAGATATGATCACGTGATTCTTGTGTGATAATTGAGCATAGGTGAGTGACTTCTCACGTAAGCATCGATAATCAATCTGGTAGTGTCTTCTTATCTGACTACTGGCGTATTCTTGTACTTTTACCATAGGGTAGTTCAGCGGTTTTAACGGTAACACCTCGTAGTTATTTTTATATAAAATATTTTTGTCGTTTTCTCGATCAAATGATAATTACATTGTGGGGTCCACTGATGATTGAGCCGTTATGCGAATATTCCTAACAAAAAGAATATTCCCAGAGCCAAACGAATATTTTATAACAACTTGCATACTTTGCAAAATTTATAAATATTACCCACAACTATAACATTATATCAAATTTATTCCATAATATTCAAAAATAATATTTATAGAAAATTCATCTTTATTTATAAAATTTGGGGTCTTAATGTACAACTAAACACCTTTTTATATGATTTCTATCAATAAAGGTTTAATACAAGGTCAAAGATCAAAGATGGATAACAACAATATGTGATTGAATAAACATGATATACAAGCAAAATGCTATAACCATAAGTGTTAGAACAATCTATTTTGAATCGATGTATTAGAATAATATATGCTTTGAATAATAATTAGGAAAGTAAAAACACGCTTGATATAACAAATTAGGTTATAAGAACTTGTACAAACATATTCAAGATAGATTAGGCTTGCTCACTTTACAAAGAACTTAGAAACTTATACAACAAGGATTTAGTAATGGGAACTTGCATTCAATATAAAAAGAATGAAGTTAGAAAGCTTGCTCAATTATAAAGAGATAAGATTTAGAAACTTGCCTTGCTTGTAAGCTACACAAATGTAAATAATCTCCAATTACCCTACATACATCATTAAAATTGCAACAACAATTAGTTGTATGAATATTAGTTTTCTGGTTTAAACCGTCATTTAGGTCATAACCTTAACTTAATTAGCATCTAACAATGTTGGGTAACATACTTAACGAATCTGAAATCTCATTACGAGCCAACATAGCCTAACCGTTCATCTCTAACCTTTGAAAACATCACATTTGGTTTCATTTTATAACTTCTTTAAATAATTATTTCAAATCTTTACACTTTGCACTTCAACACGTTGACATCTGTTATTATAGTTTATATCATGTTTTAACATCATTAACATACACGCTAAACTAACATTAAGTCCGTTATGCGACTTGCAAACAAGCAGAACCTCATTTATATAATTTCACGGTGTGGCACAGTTGCGCCACACTTAGGCTTGGGACTCCAAACGCAATTGCGCCATTTTGGCCTTGGTACCCGGTAGCAATTCTTACTTGGCAGTACGTATGAACAGAATGACGAGGCGGTGATGAGCGATTCTTGACTTTAGCCCAACAAACACAAATTTCACCCATCAAACGATGATAGCAACATGTAAAATAAATATACAACTATCATAAACATGATTACTAACATATTCAACCACTTAGCACAATTTAACAACAACTAGAACTATTTTAATTTCTCAATTTTCATGTTTTCCATATAAAACTCCATTTTTAATAGTCTATCCAAAAATCATCACTGTGAATTCATTATTTGGCCAAATCACCTCATTCAAATTACGTTATGCTTGTATCTCAATGAACTAACATATACAAGCTTCAATTTACAGTTTAACATAAGAATTGGCCATCAGAATTGATACTTTTCCATGAACCATATGAAACACATATACTGTCAAAATTTTCTTTCTACTGTCAACGAATTTAGCATACAAACTTCTTGTTTTAAACATAAACTCTAGCATTATACCACATATCCACCATAATTTAGTTACACACAACAATTTTGAAAGAATTACAATTCACAGAACATAACAAACTTGCCGTAAATTCATATATGTATATACATATAGATATATAACACAAGGGTTAGATATAATAACTTCAATATGCTTAATAATCCCTTGCTAACCACTGAAATTTCTTAGGTTTTCACTTAATCTCTCAAGTTCCTTGTAATTCCTCTTCTCTCTCAATTCCTACGCTCTCTCTTTTCTCTCTACTCTGTCTTACAACATTAGGAGAAAATAAATTAAGACGCAAAAGAAAATATACTGATATGGCTTAACTCACCCACGTCGTCTATTAGTTAAAAAAAAATGCGCCTTCATCCGTTAAGTTAGACCAAAGGCCATAAGGCCTTGTTTGGCCATACCCCAAAACCCCCAACTAGATTATTTTTATATTATTTATATTATATAGTTACTTTGTGTCACACCTTAATTTAGCTAATAACTTATAATAATAATAAAATTCTTATTATCATTATACCTTATAATTAATAAATAATTATATATCTAATTTAATTAATAAATTAGACACATCACTTTTTTTAATTTATTTATTTCCTTTAAATTAAACAATTCATTTAATTTAATTATTTTCTTACATATTAAACAATTGATTTAATTTAATTATTTACTTAAATTAAATCCTTCAGATAAAATTATCAATAAACAATTTAATTAATATTAATCAATTTAGTTCCTCAATTAATTTACCATAATTCATCAATTATTTATTTTTCTCAATAAATAAATTATTTAAAATATTTATTTAATTCAATAAATATTTAAATTAAATTACAAATTTCTCGATCGTTACATCCTTCCCTCCTTAAAAGGATTCTGTCCCCAGAATCACAACTCGAAAAATTTATTTGTTACATTCTTCCCTCCTTAACAAGATTCTGTCCCCAGAATCGCTATACAAAATCAAGCAAACAACTAAGGATAATTCTTCATCATAACACTTTCAAGTTCCCACGTAACTTCCTCAGCATTGTGGTTTCTCCAGATTACCTTAACAGAAGGTATCACTTTATTCCTCAGTACTTGCTCTTTTCTGTCAACAATTTGAACAGGGACTTCTTCATAGGACAAATCTTTCTCAAATTCTAAGGGCTCATATTCTATAACATGCTTATAGTCATGCTTATATGGTCTCAATACCGAGACATGGAAAACATTATGAATATGTTCCAACTCCAGAGGTAAAGCTACCGCGTACGCCACTTCGCCAACTCGTCGAAGCACTTCAAAAGGTCCTATAAATCTAGGGCTCAATTTCCCCTTCTTGCCAAATCGAATTTTTCCCTTTCAGGGAGACACTTTCAGGAAAACATAACTACCGACATCGAATTCCCGATTTTGTCGATGCTGATCGGCATATTTCTTCTGTCTATCTTGTACTGCGATCAATCTTGCTCGAATAACCTTGATTATTTTGACAGTCTATTGCACCAATTCTGGACCCAATAGCTAACATTCACCAACCTCGTCCTAACATAATGGAGTTCTGCATTTTCTGTCGTATAGCGCTTCATAAGGCGACATGCCAATACTCGCGTGATAACTATTATTATAAGCAAATTCTACCAATGGTAGATAGTCATCCCAATTTCCTTTGAAATCCATGATACATGCTCTGAGCATATCTTCTAGTGTTTGGATTGTTCTTTCACTTTGTCTGTCAGTTTGAGGATGGTACGCTGTGCTCATTCTCAGCTGTGTTCCCAAATTCTCTTGTAATCATTTCCAGAAATTAGATGTGAAACGTGGATCTCTGTCTGATACAATAGACACAGGTACACCGTGTGTTGAAACAATTTCCTTCGCATACAGTTTTGCTAACCGATCTAGTGTAAACCAAATCTTGATTGGCAAAAAGTGTGCCGACTTCGTTAGTCGATCAACAATCACCCAAATGGCATCGTAACCTTGCTGAGTCGTTGGAAGACCTACCACAAAATCCATTGTGATATGCTCCCATTTCCATTCTGGTATCTCCAATGGTTGTAACAATCTGCTTGGCCTTTGATGTTCAACATTAACTTTCTGACACGTTAAGCATTTCGCCACACACTCAGCCACATCCCTCTTCATATTCGGCCACCAAAAATGATGCTTAAGATCTTGGTACATCTTTGTACTCCCAGGGTGAATAGAATATCATGAGTTGTGAGCTTCATTCAGAATTTTTCTTTAACCTCTGTTACTGGCGGAACCCAAATCCTCCCTTCGAATCGAAGTAATCCTTTCGAATCGATTTTGAATTTGTTTTCCTCACCTCCAGATATCTTCTGTTTTATATTTTCGCAGTCTTCATCCTGAAGTTGTGCATTTCTCACCTTATCCACCAACGTTGAACTATTTCCCATCTGGAATAACTTTTCATCGGATTCTGTCGGATATTTAATTTCCAACTCCATCTTAGCCATTTCCGACACTAACTTTTCTTGATCAGTTAACATCATTAACTTCTCCCGTCCCTTCCTACTTAAGGCATCAGCAACAACATTCGCCTTTCCGGAATGATAGAAAATCTCACAATCATAATCTTTGATCAGCTCCAACCATCTTCTTTATCGCATGTTCAAATCTTTTTGTGTAAAGATATATTTAAGACTTTTATGGTCGGTATATATCTCACACCTCTCTCCATAAAGATAATGTCTCCAAATTTTTAGGGCAAATACCACTGCTGCCAACTCTAAGTCATGAGTCGGATACCCTTTCTCGTAATCTTTCTGAAAGTATTATGCATACAAGCCAATCATGTATGATGATAAAGCATATACTGTGTAATCAATCTTATTTATTTATTAATAAAAGAATTATTTATTAAAGGCATTTATTATCTACATGGTGCTGTTTTAATAATATGTGATAAACCCATAGTTTTAAGCAACGCTTTTAGAATAATGATGATGATCATTCTAATGAGATCTAAATTCTTAGAAAGCTTAAAACTAAAATAGTTCCCAATCATTGGATTACTAAATAGGGGATTAGTGAATCCGGATAGATTGGTACATACGTTGCTTGCTTCATTGGATGAGGATGATTGATCTCATGATCATTTGTGTGGAGACACTAAAGCAAGTATGTAGGTGCTTATTAGAGAATAAGTTCATTGAGCGTGACTCGCTAAGGAATTCCTAATGGAGTTTTACTTTACTGTCAATAGGAATTCTCAGTGATGATAGTAGTACAAATGATCTTAGACTTGAGATCATCATAGTATCTTATATATAATGAATTACACTTTGACTTATTCCTTAAGACTCTTAGAGTATATCAAAGGGTATGCTTGGGTGTAATAAGTTATATATGAAGATAATGAATGATCAATAAAGAATCTACCACTTCTAGTAAAAGGAGAAATGTCCTATGTGATTCGATAAATGACAACCCAGGAATCCTGGTTAAGGTAGAATGAAATTAGAAAGTAGTTTCTAATTTGCATTCATCGGGAGTTGTTCATTTAGGAATCGAAATACATATAATTAAATAAAATAAGACTGGACAAAGTAATTCCATATCTTATATTTAATTGGGACATAGTATGGTGGAAGGATTGAATTATCGGTAACTATTTACTCAAAGGTTCTTTTATGATTAATGTTGAAATCTATATTATCTGGAAAGTCGTTGATCACTAGGGGAGGCTTATCCCTATTGTAGAATAAATATTATTTATTTAAATAAATTATTTGTTTAATTTATTTATTGAAATGAGATTAAATTATTCTAATTGATTTATTCACAACCTGGGTTTAATATGGAGAACCTAAAGGGTCACACCATAAAAGGAAGAATAATTATTTAAGAAGTTAATGGCATAATTGTAATAATATGTTAAGTATATTTAATTTAATATATGGTGATAGAATAAATTAAATAGCTTAATATTTATTATTTAATATTTTAGAAATATTAAATATAAATTAATAAGAGGAGTCTTATTAATATTATTATAATTATTATTATTTTAATTTCTAAAAGGTTTAGAAATTAATTTAATATTAGTACTCTCATTTATTCCTAATTGGATTAGGAAAGAAAATTAGTTAAAGGAGTTTAACTAATTATCCCTAATAGGATTAGGGAGCTCATTTAATTAAAAGAGTTTAATTAAATAAATAATACCTTATTTTAATTAAAATAGGGTTATATAATATCTTTATAAGAGGAGTCTTATATTAGATATGATATATACGTAATTCCTAGATTTGGAGAAAGTACACCCCTTTTCTTATTAGGATAGAAAAACTAGGGTTTGAGCCAAATCCTTCTTCTTGAAAAATTCCTCTTCCTTGGTGGATTACCTATAGAGGCCATACACTTGGGTGGCTTACATTAATCAAAGGAAGGAATCTACAGGAGATTGAGGAGATCATGAATAGGAGGTGAACTCGTGCACTGAGGAAGCTCGTTTCTACAAGGGTATGATTTCACAATTTCTTATTCTTCGTTTAATTAATAATATGCATAAAGGATGATCCGGGTAATTGGTTTGTGAAAAATTTTAAAATCTGATTTTATCTCGCTTCCGCTACGTTTTGCAATTTGATTGCTACTTTGATTTTCACGAAAACCTAACAGTGGTATCATGAGCCAAACTTTATGCGAATTATTAATTATTTTGATTCCACATATGTATGGGTATGTATTTAGAATAATTTATTGGGCATAATTTGTTGTATAAAATTATTATTTTATGAAAAAAAAAAAAAAAAAAAAGTTTTCGGAATTTTTTTTTTTTTAGGCATGATCGCCGAACAACAACAAAAAAAAAAAGACAAAACCGTACCTGCTATTGATTACCTTCTTGGTCAGATTTTTTTTGTTGCCTCACGTTAACCAAAGAATGAAATAAGCAGCTGGCAGTCCGGTTTTTTTTTTGGTTGCAAAGCAAGTCCGGTTTTTTGTGTTACAAGGGGCCCACGAAAAAAAAAAAAAAAATTTTTGTTTCAAGGACTAACTACAAGCAGGATATTAAAAAGGTGTCCGTGGTTTTTAAAAGTAAGACTTTTATATATATATATATATATATATATATATAATTGTTATATATATATTAATCTTAATAATTTTATAATTAAAATAAAAGAGTTTATTTTAATCTTGAAATTGGATTTCATGCAACATAAAATTGCCCATTAAATGATACTCATATATATATGGAATGATTTTATTTATTGATACATATAATGATATGTATGATAATAAATGGGATTGATTATGGACAATTGACCAATATGATTGGATTTATTTTAGTTGGATGTTTGAATGAATGGGTTTTATTAAATGGGAATTCTGCGTACCCTCGTCTTTTACGGTTTTCTTCTTGATGTAAATTCTATCTCTCTCCTATGTACTTCCCTTATCAACGATCAAGGTTTCATTTAAATTAAATAGTTTAATGTAATAGGATTAGTTAGAATTTTTAGAAGAAGCAGAAGACCAAGATCAAGGAGCTTGAAGACCCGTTTGTAATGGGCAGGGTTTAAATGTAATAGTTATATTTAAATGTTTATTCTTTGCACCCTAGGGTTTGACCTTTTGGTTCACTTGATGGCTCTAGTGAACCAAACTAGAATAAAAGTCCATAATCAATCCGGGTAGAATATAGTATTCTATATGTGCATGCTAGTATTATATATTATATATTATGCAAACATGCTTCGCATGTTTAATAATAATACGCGTATTTTATATATATATTTGCATGCATGCTAAACAAGATGAGACAAATAATAACAAATCCCTCAAAGTTTTTTTTTATTAAGTCTTAAGCGTTCAAAGATATTTAGAATATCGAACGTCGCCTTCTAGCATGATAAAATTAATAGAGTATTAAATATTTAATATGAGTTTGTTGTGTCACCACAAGGCAAGTATTAAGTATTTAAGATGTTAATTATCACATTTGATGCTTATAAAGAAAATTGAACAATATTGTTTTGTTGTGTCACCACAAAGGCGATATTTTTCTTTTTGAATATATGGAAGTGCTAGGTTGGACTTAACTTAGATAATTTTGATTCGGATGTGTCACCACTTGATCAAAATAATCTAAGAGGCAAAACATAAGGAGTTACATATTGATGTAATTGACAAGGAGTTGTCTACCTATTTATTTATATATAGTTTGTTGTGTCACCACAAGGCTATATATATTTGAAATGGGATCCTTATTCTTACTAGCAAAAACATTAATTAGATTTTGCCGAACTATATAAATGAGGGTAATATAGTTTGAAGAAAATAGTGGGAGATACCAATATAAAATAAGACCTAATTTATTTTGGTCATTAATAAATGAATGTTTGCTAAAATATTGTCTTTTTTACATGCGAGAATTTTGAAAATGTCACATTCACTAATTTCATCTGCGAAGATATACTTGATGCTAACAAACCGACCGGGGCCGAACTACACTGCGGATTTGGTTGAGGAATCGAGAATTGTTCTCCTTCTTTGAAAAGATTTCTTATGTCCTAAATTCGCCGTGTACTGCAAAAAAAGTTGCGAGAGGCGACCTCGAGGAAGAGATTGCTACTTTTAAGCAGTGGCGAGATGATGCATCTGTGGCTCGATGCATCATGCTCGCATCCATGATGCTTGAGCTTGACGTCGGCATGAAAACATGGATCTCTCCTCTTATCTTCTTGCACCTTGGAGAGTTGTATGGTGAGCAAAGTGGGAATTGCTAGATATGAAATATCTAAGGAGCTCTTAGATCTCGGATGACCGAGGCACCTTCTGAATTGAGACTCATGTCCTAAAGATGATCAATCTGATTGAACGTCTTGGGCGACTTGAGTTCGTCGTGGATGGGGAGTTGAGTCAAGATTTAGTCTTGAAGTCACTCCAGACACACTTCTCACAATTTGTTGTGAATTTTCACATGAATAAGTTGGATGTCGACTTGCACGAATTACTTAACATGTTGAAAGCTGCTGAAGGTCACTTCCATCCAAGAAGAACCATGTCTTCTTGGTGGATGATTCTTCCAAGAGAAGGAAGAGGCCCAAGGTATCTTACGAAAGGAAGAAATCCAAGAAGGCTAAAGGGAAAGCGAAAGTGAAGGATCAAAAGAAACACGATCCATTTAGCAAAGGAATTTGCTTCCATTGCAAAAGCGGGTCTTTGGAAGAGGGCTGCAAGGATTATCTCGCAGAACAAAAAGCGAAGAAGCTTGGAGAAGCTTGAATCCTAATCGAGGTTTGTTTATGATTGAAATTAATTTTTACGAAAGTCGATCTTCTACTTGGGTATTGGATCTGGGATGTGGTTCTCACATATGTAATAATATCGAGGGAATTTGTCGGGAAGTAGAAAGTTGAGCAAGGATGAGGTTGTCTACGAGTGGGAAATGGAGCAAAGGTTCTTTGCATTAATTTATAGGACTTATTGTTTAGCTTAACGCTTACAGGCAAGTTCATTAATTTAAATAATTGTTATTTTGTTCCAAATATCATTAGAAACATTATTTCTATCTCGTATTGGATATGGATGGTTTTAATATTATAATAAAGAACAACGGTTGTTCCATTTATAATGATAATGTTTTATATGGTGTTGGTAATTTCTGAAATGGACTTTATATACTTGACTTGCATGAAAATATATTTCAAATTGAACAAACTAATAAAAGGAAAAGAGATGATGTTAATTATACCTTCATGCCTTTGTAGACTTGGTCATATTAATGAAACAAGATTATCCAAGTTGCATAAAGATGGGCTCCTAGAGTTATCGATTATGAATCATATCCGACTTGTGAATCTTGTCTCATGGGTAAAATGACTAAATCTCCTTTTAGTGGAAAAAGAGAAAGAGATTCTGAGTTGTTAGCGTTGGTACACACGGATGTATGTGGACTATGACAACACGCATACGAGGAGGGTACTTTTATTTTATTACATTCAATTGGCGACCACTCAAGATTTGGATATGTGTATTTAATGAAATACAAATCTGAGTCATTTGAAAAGTTCAAAGAGTTGAAGTGAAGTTGAGAAGCAAAGCGGTAAGAGTATTAAGATTCTTGATCGATCGAGGAGGAGAATACTTAAGTGGTGAGTTTCTCAATTGTCTCAAAGAAAATGGTATAATCTCACAATGGACTCCACCGGGGCGCCTACAAATGAATGGTGTATCTCGAAAGGAGAAATCGAACATTGTTGGACATGGTTCGATCTATGATGAGCTTCTACTGACCTTCCGGTTTCTTACGGGGATATGCCCTAGAATCAATTTGCATACCTACTTAACAAGGTACCTACAAAATCCGTCCCCAAGACCCCATATGAGTTATGGACGGGGAGGAAACCAAATCTTAAGCATGTTAAGACTTGGGGTTGTCGACTTATGTCAAAAAGTTTGAAAATGATAAAGCTGCAAACTAGATCGACAAATGTAGATTTGTGGGATACCCTAAAGAAACATCGGGTATTATTTCTATCATCCAAGTGATCAAAAGGTGTTTGTTGCGAAACATGCGCCTTCTTGGAAAAGGAGTTTATCCTTGAAGGGGTGATTGGGAGTAAGATATATCTTGAAGAAGTTCAAGAACCACAAAATACTACTGAGATCAAAGTGAGGTACCTAACCAAGTAGAGATTCTTACATACACACACCTATTCGTAAAACGGAAGAGTACCAAAGATACCAGACGGTATGGACTTGTCATAGAAGATGACAATGAGGTACGCATCATAGATGATGATGATCCATTGAATTCTGAGCAAGGCTATGAGTAGTAAAGACTCGGAGAAATGGCATGAAGCCATGAAATCCGAGATGGACTCCATGTATGAGAACCAAGTATGGACTTTGGTCTCACCACGAAGGCATTAAGCCTATTGGGTGTAAATGGGTCTTTAAAAGAAAAAGCTGGAAGCGGGGCGGCAAGATAGAGACCTATAAGGCCGATTGGTTGCAAAAGGTTTCAAACAAAGACAATGAGTTGACTATGGCGAAACCTTCTCACCACGGTAGCAATGCTCAAGTCCATTCGGATTTTTGCTTGCGATTGCAACTTACCATGACTACGAAATCTGGCGGATGGGCGTGAAAAGCGGCCTTCCTCAATGGGAAACTTGAGGAGGATGTGTATATGACACAACCGGAGGATTTGTTTCAAAGGTTGGAACAAATCAAGTCATAGCTTCTACAACGATCCATTTATGGATTAAAGCAAGCTTCTCGTGGGTGGAACATCCGTTTTGATGAGACAATCAAAAGTTTGATTTTATCAAAAATGAGGATGAACCATGTGTGTACAAGAAGGTTAGTGGGGAGCGCTTATTTCATTCCTTGTATTATATGTTGATGATATATTACCGATAGGGAATGATATTCTATCTTTGCAAAACAATTAAAATCTGGTTATCTAAACACTTCTCCATGAAGGACTTGGGAGAAGCATCCATATTTTGGGGATAAAGATCTATAGAGATAGATCTAATAGGATGCTTGGCTTATCCCAAGGCGATACATTGACATGATGCTAAAAGGTTTAGCATGGAAGATTCCAAAAGAGGTCTCATGCCGATGAGCCATGGAATACATCTCTCAAGAAACAAGCCCCAAAGACACACAGAGAGAGAAACAGTATGAGTAAGATTCCTTATGCTCAAACAATAGGATCTATCATGTATACGGTATGATATATACTAGACCGGATGTCGCTCATGCACTTAGTGTAACGAAAGCGAGATATCGATCGAATCCGAGAGAAGAACACTTGGAAGGCGGTGAAAAATATCCTAAAGTACTTAAGAAGAACTAAGGATGTATTTCTTGTCTACGGTGGGTCCGAATTAAAACTAGAGGGCTTCACGGACTCAAGTTTTCAAATGCAGACCAAGATGATGATAAATCCGTTTTTGGGTATGTGTTTACCTTAAGCGGAGGCGCGATGAGTTGGAAAAGTTCCAAGCAAACAAGCGATTCTTGATTCGATTGATGAGAAGAGGCATAGGCGCAAGTGAAGTGAAGAGCGCAAAGGAAGCTATTTGGATGAAGAAGTTTATTACAAGAACTTGGTGTGGTTCCTAGCATTAAAGGACCGATGCCTTTTTTATTCGTGACAACACTGGAGGAGATATTCATTCGCAAGCTAAGGAACCAGTCTCATCAGAAATCCAAACGTGTTGGCGATTTCATTTGATCGGAGAGATCATTGAAAGAGGAGAGCGTCACCTCGAGGCGTGTGGACTCTCAAGACAATATTGCAGATCCATTTACTAAAGCGTTAACACAACAACGGCAGTTTGATCGTCACTTAGAGAAGATGGGTATGAGATACCACGGCGATTGGCTTTAGTGCAAGTGGGAGATTGAAAGTATTATGCATACAAGCCAATCATGTATGATGATAAAGCATATCTTGTGTAATCAATCTTATTTATTTATTAATAAAAGAATTATTTATTAAAGGCATTTATTATCTACATGGTCTTTGTTTTAATAATATGTGATAAACCCATAGTTTTAAGCAACGCTTTTAGAATAATGATGATGATCATTCTAATGAGATCTAAATTCTTAGAAAGCTTAAAACTAAAATAGTTCCCAATCATTGGATTACTAAATAGGGGATTAGTGAATCCGGATAGATTGGTACATACGTTTCTTGCTTTCATTGGATGAGGATGATTGGTCTCATGATCATTTGTGTGGAACACTAAAGCAAGTATGTAGGTGCTTATTAGAGAATAAGTTCACTTTGAGCGTGACTCGCTAAGGAATTCCTAATGGAGTTTTACTTACCTGTCAATAGGAATTTCTGTAGTGATAAGTAATCTGAAATGATCCTTAGACTTGAGATCATCATAGTATCTTATATATAATGAATTACACTTTGACTTATTCCTTAAGACTCTTAGAGTATATCAAAGGGTATGCTTGGGTGTAATAAGTTATATATGAAGATAATGAATGATCAATAAAGAATCTACCACTTCTAGTAAAAGGAGAAATGTCCTATGTGATTCGATAAATGACAACCCAGGAATCCTTGGCCAAGGTGGAATGAAATTAGAAAGTAGTTTCTAATTTGCATTCATTGGGAGTTGTTCATTTAGGAATCGAAATACATATAATTAAATAAAATAAGACTTGTGAGTAATTCCATGTCTTATATTTATTGGGGGACATAGTATGGTGGAAGGATTGAATTGTATGCAGTAACTATTTACTCAAAGGTTCTTTTATGATTAATGTTGAAATCTATATTATACGGAAAGTCGTTGATCGCTAGGGAGGCTTATCCTATTGTAGAATAAATATTATTTATTTAAATAAATTATTTGTTTAATTTATTTATTTAAATGAGATTAGAATTGTTCTAATTGATTTATTCACAACCTAGGTTTAATATGGAGAACCAAAAGGGTCACACCATAAAAGGAAGAATAATTATTTAAGAAGTTAATGACATAATTGTAATAATATGTTAAGTATATTTAATTTAATCTATGGTGATAGAATAAATTAAATAGCTTAATATTTATTATTTAATATTTTAGAAATATTAAATATAAATTAATAAGAGAGTCTTATTAATATTATTATAATTATAATTATTTTAATTTCTAAAAGGTTTAGGAATTAATTTAATATTAGTACTCTCATTTATTCCTAATTGGATTAGGAAGAGAAAATTAGTTAAAGGAGTTTAACTAATTATCCCTAATAGGATTAGGGAGCCCATTTAATTAAAAGAGTTTAATTAAATAAATAATACCTTATTTTAATTAAAATAGGGTTATATAATATCTTTATAAGAGGAGTCTTATATTAGATATGATATATACACGTAATTCCTAGATTTGGAGAGTACACCCCTTTTCTTATTAGGATAGGAAAAACTAGGGTTTGAGCCAAATCCCTTCTTCTTGAAAAATTCCTCTTCCTTGGTGGATTACTATAGAGGCCATACACTTGGGTGGCTTACATTAATCAAATGAAGGAATCTACAGGAGATTCAAGGAGATCATGAGAAGAAGTAGGAGGTGAACTTCGTACTGAGGAAGCTCGTTTCTACAAGGGTATGATTTCACAATTTCTTATTCTTCGTTTAATTAATAATATGCATAAAGGATGATCCGGGTAATTGGTTTGTGAAAAATTTTAAAATCGATTTTATCTCGCCCGCTTACGTTTTGCAATTTGATTGCTACTTTGATTTTCAATTAAAACCTAACACTTTAAATCGACGTGATGCATATTTGAAAGTAGTATGCATAAGCCCAATCATGTTCGTGTTTGATGATAAAGCATATACTTTTGTAACAATCTTATTCATTTATTAATAAAAAGTATTAATTTATTAAAGGCTTTTAATTATCTACATCATCTTTGCTTTTTATAATATGTGATAAACCCATAGTTTTAAGCAATGCTTTTAGAATAATGATGATGATCATTCTAATGAGATCTAAATTCTTTGAAAGCTTAAAACTAAAATAGTTCCCAATCATTGGATTACTAAATTGGGGATTAGTGAATCGGATAGATTGGTACATCGTTGCTTGCTCATTGGATGAGGATGATTGATCTCGTGATCATTTGTGTGGAGACACTAAAGCAAGTATGTAGGTACTTATTAGAGAATAAGTTCACCGAACGTGACTCGCTAAGGAATACCTAATGGAGTTTTATTTTGCTGTCAATAGGAATTCTCAGTAGTGATAGTAGTACAAGTAATCCTTGGACTTGAGATCATCATAGTATCTCTTGTATGATGAGTTATACTTTGACTTATTCCTTAAGACCCTTAGGGTATATCAAAGGGTATGCTTGGGTATAATAAGTCAGTATATGGAGATAATGTATGATCAATAAAGAATCTACCACTTCTAATAAAAGAAGAGAAATGTCTATGTGATTCGATAAATGACAACCCAAAGTAGTCCTTGGCGGCGTAATGAAATTAGAAAGGAGTTTCTAATTTGCATTATTTGGAGTTGTGCATTTAAGGATCGAAATACATATAATTAAATAAAATAAGACTTGACAAAGTAATTCCATGTCTTATATTTAATTGGGACATTGTATGGTGGAAGGATTGAATTAGACGGTAACTATTTACTCAAAGGTTCTTTTATGATTAATGTTGAAATCTATATTATCCGGAAAGTCGTTGATCGCTAGGAGGCTTATCCCTATTGTAGAATAAATATTATTTATTTAAATAAATTAATTGTTTAATTTATTTATTTAAATAAGATTAGAATTGTTCTAATTGATTTATTCACAACCGGTTTAATATGGAGAACCTAAAGGGTCACACCATAAAAGGAAGAATAATTATTTAAGAAGTTAATGGCATAATCGTAATAATATGTTATGTATATTTAATTTAATCTATGGTGATAGAATAAATTAAATAGCTTAATATTTATTATTTAATATTTTAGAAATATTAAATATAGATTAATAAGAGAGTCTTATTAATATTATTACAATTATTATTATTTTAATTTCTAAAAGAGTTTAGAAATTAATTTAATATAAGTACTCTCATTTATTCCTAATAGGATTAGGAGGAAAATTAATTAAAGGAGTTTAATTAATTATCCCTAATAAGATTAGGGAGCCCATTTAATTAAAAGAGTTTAATTAAAATAATACCTTATTTTATTAAATAAGGTTAATCGATATCTTTATAAGAGGAGTCTTATATCGTATATCGTTATGTATTTACATAATTCCAATTTGTTGGAGAGTACGCCTTTTCTACATAGAGATAGGAAAAACTAGGGTTTGAGCCAATGCCCTTCTTCTTGAATTCCTATTCTTCTTTGGTGGATCACCTCTAGAGGCCAAACACATGGGTGGCTAACTTTGATCAAAGGAAGGAACCAAACCCGGTGGATTCAAGTTGAACGCGAAAAGGATTGGAGGTGAACTTGTACCTGAGGAAGCTCGATCTTCAAGGGTATGATTTTATTCTTTATCTTTTCCTTAATTAATAATTGTGCATAAAGGGTGATCCGGGTTTATGGTTTGTAAATTTTTTAAACTCTGATTTTACACGCTTCCGCATTATTTTGCAATTTGATTGCATTCTTGAATATTACAAACCTAACATACGTAATAACTCTGTTGTTCTGCATAAGCACACAACCTAGTCCTTTATGCGATGCGTCACTATATACCACAAAATTTCATGTATCATCAGGCAATGACAACACAGGTGCTGAACTCAACCTCTTTTTCAACTCTCGAAAACTTTCCTCACACTTCTCTGTCCAAACAAACTTAACCGCTTTTCTAGTTAAATTTGTCAACGGAGTCGCGATCTTGGAAAAGTCTTGAATAAAATGCCGATAGTAACCCGCCAATTCTAAGAAACTCCTCACTTCTGATGGTGTCTTTGGCGGATCCCAGTTTATTACAGCTTCCACCTTTGATGGATCTACTGAAATTTTGTCCTTATCAATAACGTGCCCGAGAAACTATACGTTCCAACCAAAATTTACATTTTGAGAACTTAGCGTACAACTTCTCTTTTCTCAACGTCTCCAACGTCAATCTCAAGTGTTCCATATGTTCCTCCTTGGTTTTGGAATATACCAATATATCATCAATAAACACCACCACAAACTTGTCTAAGAATGGTTTAAACACCCTGTTCATCAAGTCCATGAACGTTGCAGGTGCGTTAGTTAAACCAAAAGACATAACTAGAAACTCGTAATGACCATACCGAGTTCTGAACGCTGTCTTCAGTACATCCTCTGACCTCACCTTCAACTGATGATAACCACTTCTCAGGTCTATCTTCAAGAAATACCTCGCTCCCTTTAACTGGTTGAAAAGGTCATCGATTCTAGGTAATGGATACTTATTTTTAATCGTGACCTTATTCAATTCTCTGTAATCAATGCAAAGCCACATCGATCCATTTTTCTTCTTAACAAATAACACCGGTGTTCCCCATGGCGAAACACTCGGCCGAATATACTTTTTGTCAAGAAATTCTTGCAATTACACCATTAACTCATTCATTTCTACCAGGGCCATTCTGTATGGTGCTTTAGATATTGGGGCCATTCCTGGTAGTAGGTCAATCACGAACTCAATTTGTCGATCCGACGAAAGACCTGGCAAATCGTCTGGAAATACTTCTGCAAAATCTCTTATGATCGGTATCTCTTCCAACTTTGCACTCCTCTTCTATGTATCGACTATGTAGGCTAAGTATCCTACACACCCTTGTCTCAACAACTTCTTGGCTTGCATTACCATCAGACAACTTGCTTGTCGAGGTGACTTGCTACCAAAGAACACAACCTTTGACGGAGTCATAAGGTTAACACACTTTCCTTGGCAATCAATTACTGCTCCGTAATTGAATAACCAATCCATTCCCAGAATAACATCAAATTCTCCAAGTCTAATTGGTATCAAATCTACCATCATCTCGTGACCTTTTATAGCCACTCTACAATTCCTATATATGAATCTAACAAGAATCACTTCTCTATTCGCAATTTCTATACTTAAGGGAAATTCTAATTCTTCTTGAGGTAAATCTAAGTTCTGAGAAAATTCATCGAATATAAATGAACAAGTAGCACCCGAATTAAATAGTACATAAGCATTAATACCATTAATCAGAATGATACCTGACACCACATCCTTAGACTGTATAGCATCCTGCACGGTCATATTGAAAGTCCTTGCAGTAGGTCGGCTTGATTGTCCTGGTCCAGTGATAGTCAATGCACCACCACTATTGTTGTTTCTTTTTCCACCATTTGCACTTCCTGCTGGCTTCTTAGGGCAATCACGAGCCATGTGATCTTTTGAACCGCAGGTGAAACATGCTCCTTCTTCTTGACTAAAACAATTCGGTGCAATGTGTCCTTCCTGACCACAGTTGAAACACACTCGCTTTCCCTTCAAACATACCCCAGTATGGTTCTTCCCGCAAGTCGCACAAGCCTCAAACTTTTTCTTCTGCTAATTTCCTTGTTGTCCTCCTGCCATTGAATTCTCGCTCCACTTCCTTTTCTGACTATTACTTCCAACATTACTACCACCCGCCTTATTCTCATTCTCATTCTTCTTCTTCTTCTGTTCTTGGTTGTACTTGGCCAATGCATCGCTTCCACCTTCCGCGATAATTGCCTTCTTCAGTACAGCCGCAAATATGTTTAGCTGGAACATTGAAACCTTGCTGTAAAGCCAGGGCTTCAATCTTTGTTCAAACCTTCTCGCTTTACGCTCGTCGGTATTGACTTGATAAGTGGCAAACCTTGCCAACTCGTTAAACTTCGTAGCATATTCTGGCACCGTCATAGTTCCTTGCTTCAACTCCAGAAATTGCACTTCTAGCTGATTCCGAGAACTCGCTGGAAAGTACATTTTGAAAAACATTTCCTTGAATCTATCCCACGCTATCACTCCTTGTCCTCCATGAACCTTATTTGCTTGCCACCAGTAACTAGCTTCAGACTTCAGCATGAACGTTGCGAACGCAGTCTTTTGATCTTCATTAACTCTAGAAACGTCGAACACCTTCTCCATTTCCATAATCCAGGTTTGGGCTTCCACTGGATTCATAGATCCTTGAAACTCTGGTAGTCCAACCGCTTTGAATTCCTTGAAAGTCGTGCATTGAGCTTGTGGTTGATTTGCAAGTGCACCCATCAACAGAGCTACCAACTGCTGAACCGGATTAGCATTGGTCTCGTTATTATTATTATTAGTAGACCCCTCAGGAGGTGCTTGCTGATGTGGTTGTCTTCTTCTAGGAGGCATTTTCTATTAAGATATACGTTTATTAGCTCATTACTCAACTTCTTGGGTATCTAAAGTTTAACTTAAATATTCCAAGATTAAAGCTTTAACACATAACATTTCAAATAAACTTTGATATTTTATTTATTCATAACGTTTTAAAACATACTAAAGATAGCATAACCACTATCAACATTCACTTTCCTGAACTAAACAAGTTCCAGGATTACATACTCATACTATCCCTTTATTCATCTCAAAATAAGGGATTCACAATTTATTTATTCACATAATTAACCACATATTGTTATCTATCCTATTCTATCTAGGCATATTAAGACGTTGTAAGGCTTCCCGATGCTCTTCCTCCATGATACGATACGCCGTTCTGCGATCTATCACGAACCACGTCGAATTCTCAAACTAAGGTGGATAATAGTAGACTCGATCCTGGGTCCTATCAATCGCCGAATTAAAAGCATAATTCATCTCTTTCATTTTGGCTTTCTTCACTTGGACCTTAGCCTCAACACGATCTGCACGTTGAGTCGCCTTCATCCACGCATCCTCTGCTCTTGCACGTTTAGCTGATTCCTCCTTGAAATCATCTTTCAATTTCTCCATGTCAGCTTTCATCTTCGCAGACCGCCAACAGTCTTCATGCTGACCCTTTGTATGAACAAGATCCCATTCCGTGTTTCCAAGTTTCAAATCAAGTTCCTGAATCTCTGCATCCTTCTGCTCCATCGAAGCGTGATGCATCTCAACCATTTCCTTCAGCTCCTCGACCTCGTCCTGTAATTCTACATTATAGTCATACAAAGCATCATACATCTCCGCTGATATGGAGTTAGGTGGAAACTCCTCAGGATCCTCTTTCTCATCATCCTCCTCTACCTCCTCAGAACTATCCTCCACGGGATCGGTCACAGGCTCATCCTCCTGTATCAACTGCTCCCGCACTACATGAATATCCCGGGGTTCATCATCTATAGGTATCTAAGGTATCACCTCTCTAGCTGGACTGGATCCTCCTTCGTTAGACATCCTGACAACAAAATGTTTTAAGTTTTACTTAATATTTTCGATATTTGCAAGCACATAAGTTATTAACACATAGCACATAATATCTTTTATTATTTAGCTTCAATGGATACCTTAATCCATTCCTTAAAACTCGATAAAAGTTAAACACCTCTATATTTTTTGTTTCCTTAAAGGTTACTTCCTAAGGTTTCCCCACCTAAGGTTCATAACCTAAGGCTTTGATACCAACCTATGACACCCCCAAATACAGGTACTCCATTCCCACAGGATTTGGTGCTCACTTAACAAAAACTATTACATCTAACTACCCATAATAAAGGATAAAGATATAATTAAAATAACTTAAACAATAATCTCTCCCATTAAAGGGTTACATCATCATCTCAAATTAAATCCCATGTAATCTAACCTTAAAATTATTACATCAGTTTGCGGAATACATCATAAAATAAAAAAAGTCTTGAAACATAAAACATTTAAATAATTTCTCATATGTCTTCAGCACTTGGACAATTTGCCCTTTCCTTTACTAGTAGATGGCTCATCAACTTTCTTCACTTTAGCTGCAGTGTTAATTGCAAGAGTGAGAAAACAAAGGCTTACTGATATAAAAAGTAGCATTGATAATAACATGAGAGTGAACAACAAAAGCTGAACAATAAGGAACTTGTTTTACAAATCAAAATAAAAAACAAGTTTGAACTTTAATTATCTGAGGGTCTTAAGACCACGAACTATGTCCCCGGTACTTAGGTATTATTACCCAACCTTAACAGTTATTTAGACTATACGGACCCTTCTTAACATACTTAGGGGGATCAACCCTTTGTACCATGTATTGTGCACAAACATCTAAACGTTACACGTACAAAATCCCCTATGTTAGTGTTGTTCATCTCAGTTTGAATTTAGAATTTTTGTATTAAAGAAAGTTTAGTTTGGAACTAGCTTATCAGTGTTTCTAGAATTTTAGAACACTATTCAATTTTATTCAATAAAGGTTTAATACAAGAATGTAAACTGAACAAGGCTATCAGGGTCAAAGATCGGATAACAACAATATGTGATTGGATAAACATGATATACAAGTAAAATACTATAACCATAAGTGTTAGAACAATCTCTTTTGAATCGATGTATTAGAACAATATATGCTTTGAATAATAATTAGGAAAGTAAAAACTCGCTCGATATAACGAATTAGGTTATAAGAACTTGTACAGACATATTCAAGATAGATTAGGCTTGCTCACTTTACAAAGAACTTAGAAACTTGTACAACAAGGATTTAGTAATGGGAACTTGCATTCAATATAAAAAGAATGAAGTTAGAAAGCTTGCTTAATTGTAAAGAGATAAGATTTAGAAACTTGCCTTGTTTGTAAGCTACACAAATGTAAAATATTCTCCAATTACCCTACATACATCATTAAAAACGCAACAACAATTAGTTGTATGAATATTAGTTTTTGGGTTTAAACCATCATTTAGGTCATAACCTTAACTTAGCATCTACCCATGTTGGCTAACATATTTAACGAATCTAAAATCTCATTACGAGCCAACATAGCCTAACTGTTCATCTCTAACCTTTGAAAACATCACATTTGGTTTCATTTTATAACTTATTTAAATAACTATTTCAAATCTTTACACTTTGCACTTCAACACGTTGACATCTGTTATTATAGTTTATATCATGTTTTAACATCATTAACATACACGCTAAACTAACACAAGTTCGTTATGCCTCGAATTGCAAATAAGCTGCAGACCTCCTTTATCATAGTTTCAGGTGTATGCAAATTGCGCCCACACTTAAAGTTGGGACCCACAAGAATCGCGCCATTTTTTTTTTTACCTTGGTAGCAATTGCTACTGCCACGGCATGTGATTAAACGAGAGACTACCGGTGATGAACAGTAGCCGATTTTAGCCCAACAAATACAAATTTCACCCATCAAACGGTGATAACAACATGTAAAATAAATATACAACTATCATAAACATGATTGCTAACATATTCAACCACTTAGCACAATTTAAAAACAACTAGAACTATTTTAATTTCTCAATTTTCATGTTTTTCATATAAAACTCCATTTTTGATAGTCTATCCAAAAATCATCACCATAAATTCATTATTTGGCCAAATTACGTTATGCTCGTATCTCAATGGACTAACATATACAAGCTTCAATTTACAGTTTAACATAAGAATTGGCCATCAAAATTGATACTTTTCCATGAACTATATGAAACACATATACTATCAAAATTTTCTTCCTACTGTCAACGAATTTAGCATACAAACTTCTTGTTTTAAACATAAACACTAGCATTATACCACATATCCCCCATAATTTAGTTACAGACAACAATTTTGAAAGAATTACAATTAACATAACATAACAAACTTGCCGTAAATTCATATATGTATAAACATATAGATATATAACACAAGGGTTAGATATAATACCTTCAATATGCTTAATAATCCCTTGCTAACCACTGAAATTGCTTAGGTTTTCACTTAATCTCTCAAGTTCCTTGTAATTCCTCTTCTCTCTCAATTCCTACGCTCTCTATTTTCTCTCAACTCTGTCTTACAGCATTAGGAGAAAATAAAATAAGACGCAAAAGAAAATAAACTGATATGGCTTAACTCACTCACGCCGCTCATCGGTTAAAAAAAAACAATCTTGCCTTCATCCGTTAAGTTAGACCAAAGGCCATAAGGCCTTGTTTGGCCATACCCCAAAACCCCCAACTAGATTATTTTTATATTATTTATATTATATAGTTACTTTGTGTCACACCTTAATTTAGCTAATAACTTATAATAATAATAAAATTTTTATTATCATTATACCTTATAATTAATAAATAATTATATATCTAATTTAATTAATAAATTAGACACATCACTTTATTTAATTTATTTATTTCCTTTAAATTAAACAATTCATTTAATTTAATTATTTTCTTACATATTAAACAATTGATTTAATTTAATTATTTTCTTAAATTAAATCCTTGAGATAAAATTATCAATACACAATTTAATTAACATTAATCAATTTAGTTTCTCAATTAATTCACTATAATTCATCAATTATTTATGTTCCTCAATAAATAAATTATTTAAAATTTAATTCAATAAATATTTAAATTAAATTACAAATTCTCTATCGTTACACTACTACTACATGTATGACTTTTTATCATAATATAAACATGAGGATGATGACAATGGTATAATAATTTACTAAAACAAGTTCAATGATAAAGATTTATAATTTAATTTATCCAAAATTCAATAATGCCAAATTGTCAACATGATACTGCTTTGTAGAGTAAAATTTAATTATAATATTGTACCAAAAATAATTTTGACTAAGAACGGATCAATTTTTATCATGAATAGTACCCCTGGTGAATAGTACTCGAGTGAATAGTATCCCGTGAATAGTAATTCAGAATAGTACCCCGTGAATAGTATTCCAGCATGAAAAGGTTAAAACTTATCAAAAATGCTCAGAATAATATTTCCATGAAAAGATACTGGATGAAACGCAAATTTTAAGGATATTCAACTAATTTCATGGAGTATAAAAGCCAAAACTTTAACCAAATAAGTATAGAATTCGAAATCTGAAAAGAAATAATATTACTTACATACTACAGAGTATGGAAGAAAATATTATTTCAAGCTATATTGAACAAAAATAACATCCCTTACCTTGAAAAGAAGAGTATTTCAACTGATAGGGTGGGGATATTCTTGAAGAAAACTTATACTATTTTCTACGCTCAAAGCTTCTGAAAACTTTAAAGAAATACGCTCAAGATTATAGAAGAAAAATTCTCTGATTCCGGTGTGATTTTCAATTCTAACTAAGCATCCTATTTATAGGAGAATTGAAGGATACTATTTAGAAATATTTCACGGACCAACAGTGATAAAACTTTCACGAGCTGAGTTTGCAACTTTCATGCATGTGCCAGATTTTTCAATGATCAATATAAAATAAAATTTTATACTATATATATATATATATATATATATATATATACATCACTTTCAATTTAATCCTCCACCATCCACCCGTGACTCCATTCCTCCCACATTCAATTTTCTTCCATGGGCACCACATGTGGCCCCAGCTTTATTATATAAAAATAATTTTCTACTGATTATTTTAAAAAATGGATAAATGGGGTTCAATATAATAAGCAAAATTTACATTAAACACTTCATAAAAATCCTCTCAATATTTTTAACAACATTTATCATTATTATTATAATTCGCAGTGTTTAATAACCAGGTCGTTCCCAGGAAAGAGGGGGCTTTCCAATAAGAATTTCTCCCTATTGGCGCGCAATTAGGTGACCAAACCTCTCCTTGACAGAACTTCTGGACATCGTCAATATTGTAAATAATAATATTAATAACTTTGTCGTCTAAATTATTGATTTAATAATATAAAATATTATGCAGATGATACTGTGACAATAATTGAATCAATATGATGCAACAATTACTGTAGCAATAGTTGAGTATAACTGAGTGACTTCTTACGTAAGCATCAATAATCAATACTGCGTGCTACTATGCAACTACGCGTTTTACTGTACTTTTAACATCGGTTATTTCAACAATTAACGGTAAAACTTCCACCATTATTTTCATAAAAAGATATTTATGTCGTTTTCTCATTCCGACAATAATTACGTTGTGGGGTCCACCAATGATTGTGTCGTCATACAAATATTCCCTGTTAAAACGAATATTCTCCGACCAATCGAATATTATATAACAACTTACATACTTTGCAAAATTTATAAATATTACCCACAACTATAATATTATTTCAAATTCACATCTTAATATTCAAAAATAATATTTATAGAAAAAATTCATCTTTATTCATAAAAACTGGGGTCTTAAAACCTCCCCTTCTTATGAAATTTTGCCCTCAAAATTAGGGTACATACCTGGTATGACGAAGAGGTGAGGATAACTTGATTTCATTTCAGATTCTAACTCCCAGGTCATTTCCTCAACATCGTGTTTCTCCACAAAACTTTGATTTGAGGTATAACCTTGGAGCGTAGAACGTGTTCCTTCTTATCTAAAATTTTAACAAGTACCTCTTCATACGTTAAATCTTCTGCTATTTCGTCTGGTTTTAACTCAATAATGTGGTTCGGGTCTTTCACATATTTACGTAACATAGATATGTTAAAAAAGTTATGAACACGAGACATACTTGGCGGTAAAAAGCTAGTCCATAGCCACGATTCCTACTCGTTTGAGGATTAAAAATGGGCCAATGAATCGAGGATTGAGCTTTCCTCTCTTTCCAAATCTCGTTACTCCTTTCTATGGAGCAACACGTAACAACACATGATCTCCAATATTGAATTTCACGTCCTTTCGGTGAAGATCGGCATAACTCTTTTATCGATCTTGTGAGATTTTTATACGTTGTCGGATCGTTTGAATCTTTTCTGTAGTCATACGTACCAACTCAGGTCCCAACAATGTTGCTTCACCCACCTCATCCAGTATACTAGAGAATGACACTTGCGTCCATATAACGCCTCGAATGGAGCCATGCCAATACTTGCTTAATAACTATTGTTGTACGAAAACTCCACCAATGGTAAGAACTTGTCCCAACTTCCTTTGAAATCAAGGACACAGAGTCTTAATAAATCCTCCAGAGTTTGAATAGTTCTCTCCGACTGCCCGTTCGTTTGAGGATGATAAGCCGAACTAAATTGTAAATTCGTGCCCATAGCTTTTTGCAAACTAACACAAAATCTTGAAGTGAATCTTGGGTCTCGATCAGAAACTATGGATACTAGCATACCATGCAATCTTACAATCTCGTTTATGTACATACGAGCAAGAAGTTCAAGTGTATAAGTTTCTCATATGGGTAAAAAATGAGCAGACTTGGTCAATCTATCAACAATGACCCAAATCGCATCTATGCCTTGAGAAACCTTGGGAAGACCAGTAACGAAATCCATGGTAATGTGCTCCCACTTCCATTCTAGAATTTCAAGTGGTTGCAATGGACCTTTTAGCACTTGATGCTCTGCCTTGACTCGTTGACAAGTTAGACACCTTGACATAAACCTCGCTATCTCTCTCTTCATATTGCTCCACCAAAATGTATGTCGAAGATCACGATACATTTTGGTACTCCCAGGATGGATTGTAAACGGTGTGTTGTGCGCCTCGATCATGATTTTATACTTCAAGTCTAGAGTTGACTCTAAGTATTCCTTCTTCATTGATTCTTGCTTCCGGAATAGCACCTTCTTTCACTTTCTTCTTCATACGCATCAGCTTCAGGTCTGTAGCTTGAGCAGCTTTAACTTTAACGATTAAAGTTGGTTCTACTCGTATATTTTCCATAATCACATGGGTCCTTGGAGTCTTAACTCTATCTCCATCCTTTGCAAGTTATACAAAATGGGCCTTTGCATTGACAATATCGCACTCGTACCCGCATATGATCTTCTACTCAATGCGTCAGCTACTACGTTCGCTTTTCCGTGATGGTATTGAATGGTATGATCATAATCTTTCGTTGATTCAAGCCAACGTCGTTGTCGCATGTCGAGTTCCTTTTGAGTGAAGAAGTATTTGAGGCTTTTATGATCCGTATAGATCTCCACCTTCTCTCCATACAGGTAATGCCTCCAGATTTTTAGTGCAAAAACGACTGCTGCCAACTCTAGATCATGAGTAGGATAATTACTCTCATATTCTTTGAGTTGTCGTGAGGTATAGGCTATGAATTTCCCATGTTTCATGAGAACACATCCTAACCCTCTGCTTGAAGCATCACTGTAGATGACAAATCCCTCCGATCTAGATGGTATTGTCAGAATAGGTGCTGAATTGAGTCTCCTTTTGAGTTCTTGAAAACTCTTCTCACATTCCTCGCTCCAACCGAATTTTGTATCTTTTCGAGTTAGATGAGTTAATGGAGTAGCGATTCGAGAAAACCCTTCTACAAATCTCCGATAATAACCACTAAGTCGTATGATAGCCTAAATCCGGGTCCCAAATCACCATGGATCCGTACAATCATTCTATAACTATCATGAAGATATAAACATAAATTGTTTATACAATAAACTTTACACACTATTTTCCCAAGGTCGAGTAACCTTAACTTATACATAATTCATAACTTGACTAACACATAACATTATTATCATATAATACTATTTCAAACCTAATCGCACACATTAACTTTAAGTTGAAACCGCCTTTAACCTTTCCTCAGATCCCACGTGATTCCGCTTTTAATCTTAAATGTTTATCATGATATAGCAAGGGTGAGCATGAAAGTTGCCCAACAAGTTTAAATTTATTTAAGGATATATCATGAATGAAAGAGTTTGAATAAATAAGTTGGCTATAATTCATCAATATAGTTGTGAATTAGCGCGAACAAACTTTTGACTGAACAAGTATTAATCATGAACAAATATATCTAGACCGAATGGTAATGAAGGTGATCAGCCTTTCATACCTGACTTATACATGCAATATATACATAGTACAATTCTACATTGGCAATCAGCAATGATTAACCATAAGCATATCCGAATGAAACAACTCTTAATAGAGTTAAGTAAAACTTGCCTATTTCGTTGATTATCGTTACGCAGTTTACAATGCTTTATCTGAAGACCTAATATTAGTAATATAGATCTCCAATATTAGAATAATATCATCACAATATAATATTATATATATATATATATACACACACAAAATAACCTAAACACATAACACATAACCCTATCAGTCTATACCGCGCATAAGACATAGCATCAAGTCAAACTATTTTAGTCCAAATTGAAACCGACACAATTCTATCATCCCGACGGTCTAGTCAGATAAATATCGAGTTTAAGTTCAATTAAACTCTGCCTAAACACTTAACAATTATCTTAGATAATTTATTATCAGTCAAAATATTTTTCAATAGCTCATAATAATTTTCAGATAATTAATATCATTTATCATAATTTTTTAATCACTTATATCGTATTTATATAATATAAATACCACAATATTCCTTTATCATTAATATTTATTTAATACTAAATATTAATGGAAATCATAACATACTATTATAATATATTTATAACATTACAAAATATTTTTAATACATTAAAATCATATTTATATGATTTTTAAACACTTAAATCCATTATCCGATAATTCCTATTAATATTAAAATATTAATATTTTCATGAAAAAATATCAAAAGTTATATTTTATAAATTAAAATATTTTTCTAATCATTAAATCATTTTTATATGATTTTTAAAACATTATTTCTAAATTTTCATAATTTATTTAATATATTTATTAAACAAATTAATCACCATTAATATTAATTTATTAATGAAATTCATCACAAAATATCAAAAGTTATCAAAAATAACTTAAAATATTTTCTAACACTATAATATATTTTTAAATGATTTTTCATGTATTAAAAATCATTTTTAAATAATTTATTTAATATTATAATTAAATAAATTAATTTCCTTTTATATTCCAAAAATATTAAATATTTTTGAATTATACTTATAATAATAAAAAACTAATTTTCTGATTGTAAAATAATTTTAGTAATTTATTTTGTATTTTTCATAATTTAAAACTATTTATTTCAATTTATTTAATAAAATAATTATTTTTCTAAGAAAATGTCGTTAAAAGGTGGTTCTATAGCGACGTGATCTGTCGCTATAGGTGTTCTTCGTGTTCTCGCCCAAGCCTGATCTTCATAAACCGATTACTGTGTTATTTCAATGTAATAATAAAGAATGAAATCAGTCAGCCGCAGAATCCGCATGCATGTGATATTCCAATAGAATAATAAAGAATGGAGTAATGTAAGAATTCACTATGCATGCGATAGACAACAACAAACAAAGTTATTCCAATAGAATAATAAAGAATGGAATAACAAAGAATTCACCACGCACGTACGATGTAATCGCACGCATGATAAAAGTTATTTCAATGTAATAATAAAGAATGGAACCGTGTCTAGCGTAATTCGCATGCATGTGATATTCCAATAAAATAATAAAGAATGGAATAATGTAAGAATTTCACCATGTATGTGGTACTTTCGATGTACAAAAGTTATTCCAACATAATAATAAAGAATGGAATAACAGAAGCTCTCTTCATGACTACGAAAGAAATAAAACCCCTTACCTTAGAAAGAAACCGGATACTGGAGTAGAGAGGTAGCAGACTTCTCTTCTTCTTTCTCTATATAATTTCTCTCTATAATAATTGCTCTATAGCTTTAGTGAATTAGTGAGAAATGAAGGAAGAATGAGCTTCTATTTATAGAAAAATATAGTTTCGATAATTGCACGTTTTGGGGCTCGAAATATTACAGTACAATACCTTCAACTTTTGTTTCATTTTTAATTTAGTCCTGCAAGTATTATCAAACTTGCACCACCTCCCCTAATAGTAAATAATGTGAATTAATAGTTCAAACATGTGAATCAATAGTTATAATCATGTGAAAAATACTAATTACGTGATAAGACCTCCATCTATACCTCCATTTTTAACTTAGTCATGTAAGTATTATCAATCTTGCACCAACTCCCCTAATAGTACAAGAATGTGAATCAATAATACACACATGTGAACAAATAGTTATAATCATGTGAATTAATAGGAATTAATTACACATTTATCCGGTTAATTACCCGACTGGTTAGTATAACTTCCAGACATCAATTAATATCGATATAAATGTCGATTTCCACTGACACTAATAATTTCAACACAATGGAACTATCAATTTCATCTTTAATCAACACGAACTTATTCATCATTAATATTATAACTCACAATATTTAACAACCAAAGTCGCTTCGTGAAAGAGGGGATTTCGATAAGGATTTCTCCTTATTGACGCGCAATTAGATGACCAAACCTCTCCTTGACAGAACTTCTAGACATTGTAAATATTGCAATTTAATAATATGAATAACTTTGTCGTCTTAATTATTGATTTAATAATATATCATATAATGCAGATGATACTGTGACAATAATCGAATCAATAATATGAGAGATATGATGCAATAATTACTGTAGCAATAATTGAGTATAACTGAGTGACTTCTCACGTAAGCATCAATAATTAATACCGTGTGCTACTATGCAACCACGCCAGACATCATGTGCTTTTTACTTTACTATGGGTAGTTCAATAGTTTAACAAGTAAAACTTCCGCCGTTATTTTTATAAAAAGATAATTATGTCGTTTTCTAACTACGATAATACTTCCGTTGTGGGGTCCACCAATGATTGTGCCTTCGTACGAATATTCCATGACCAATCGAATATTATATAACCACTTGCTTACTTTATAAAATTTGTAAATATTACCCACAACTATAACATTATATCAAATCCACACCATAATATTCAAAAATATATTTCGAGAAAATTATTCTTTATTCATAAAAGTTGGGGTCTTACAACCTCCCTTCTTATGAAATTTCGTCCCTCGAAATTAGGGTGCGATACACGGTATATCGAAGAGGTGAAGATACCTTGATTTCATCTCAGATTCTAACTCCCAGGTCATTTCCTCCACATCGTGGTTTCTCCACAAAACTTTGACTTGAGGTATAACTTTATAGCGTAGAATATGATCCTTCTTATCCAAGATTTTAATAGGTAACTCTTCATACGTTAAATCTTCCTCTATCTCGTCTGGTTCTAATTCAATAATATGGTTCGGGTCTTTCACATATTTACGTAACATAGATATGTGAAAAACGTTATGAACACGAGACATACTTAGCGATAAGGCGAGTCTATAGGCCACAGTTCCTATTCGATCGAGGATTAAAAATGGGCCAATGAATCGAGGATTGAATTGTCCTCTCTTTCCAAATTGTGACGCCCCCAAAAATAGGTATACATCACCCATTTTGAGTCGCCAAATACATGGTACAGAATACAAATACAAACTTAATTATACAACCGTCGTATAATATACGACAATACATAAACTGAGAGTTTAATAGGAATATTGTCATCTAGACAATACCCACACTCAAAGGAGTCCTCATTACATTTATTGTCACACTATTTAATGTAATAGTGAGGACTACTAATGTTATCATCCGACCGCTCACTCCTTTCCCCAACTTGTCCTAGCTATATTCTCATTTCAAGAGAACAAAGAAAGAAAGAAAGGGTGAGCTCAACTAGCCCAAGAAGAAGAAATATTATGACTATGATAATGCGTAATAAATTATCAATAGTCTTCAATAATGTTAAACCGATAAAATAAAATAGACATCAAGTTTAACTGCAATGAACAAGCAATCCATTAGAAGAGTCAAGTAGAGAATAAAATCTACTATCTTCTATGGTATAAAATGTTTTCATCAATTTTTATCAATCGAGACTCAATTTTAATAAATAAAACACATCATCTAATCATCCTCGTACTTTACGCCAAGGATATTCATTAAATCATCAATGGTCATGACTATACCGAATAATCCTCGGTCATAATCATACCAAAAAGCGTCCATCAATGCATTACAGCCACCGAGGACTTTTACCATATCATTTATAACATTCTGTGTCATGATTATACCGAATGATCCTCGTCATAATCATACTATGTCCATCTATGCACGTAAGCCAAAGATGACTTTCATTTTAATATAAGCATGAGGATGATGACAATGACATAATAATTTAATAAAACAAGTTCAAGAATTAATTTATCCGTAAATTAATAACGCCCAAATTGTCAATGATGATACTTTGTGGAGTAAAATTCAAGAATGCTCGTAAGAATATTTCCATGAAAAGATATCGGATGAAGCGCAAATATCAAGGATATTCCACTAATTTCATGGAGTATAGAAGCCAAAACTTTAACCAACCGAGTATAATAGAATATATGAAATCGCAAATGGATTTTCACGCCACGCCATGCAGAGTCCACGATATGATTATTTCCACAATTTAATAAGGAATGAATACTAAAGGATCATTCACCATGCATGTGGTAATCAACATAGACAAAAGTTATTCCAATGTAATAATAAAGAATAAAATAATGTAGGATTCACCATGCGTGCGATAGATCGCACGCAGTATGTGTTATTCCCAATGTAATAATAAATAATAGAACTGTGTCAAAGGCAGAACGCATGCATACGATATTTCGCATGTAATAATAAAGAATGGAATAACAAATGTAAATCACCACGCATGCGATGTAACCGCATGCAGAAAAGTTATTCCAACAGGATAATAAATAATGGAACCAGTCCTGGCGCAAAAACACGTAAAAGATATTATTACGTAATAATAATGAACGAAATAATAGAAGAATTTCACCATGTATGCGGTACTTTACATAAACAGGTTATTCCAACATAATAATATAGAATGGAATAACAGAAGAATTTTACCATGTATGTGGTACTTCGCATAACAGGTTATTCCAACATAATAATAAAGAATGGAATAACAGAAGTTCTCTTCATGAATAAGAAAGAAATAATACCCCTTATCTTAGAAGAAACTAGATATTGGAATAGAGGTAGCTGACTTCTCTTCTTTTTTTCTCTCTATAATTTCTCTCTCAAGAGTTTCAGTGAATTCGTAAGAAATAATGAAGGAATGAGATTCTATTTATAGGAGAATGGACCTAATAGTAACTAATTCATGAACGGTCCAGATTGATTTACTTTTAAATGGATCTATCCATATTGATTTACTATTACTAAAACTTAAAGCAACAAATTCATACTTGATTTACTATTAAAACTTTAAACCAAATGATCCATATTGATTCACTATTATTACTTTCCACCAAATGATCCATATTGATTCACTATTATAACTTCAACCAACTATTCAAAAATTAGCACATCTCCTCATGGAATAATATTGTACCAAAAAATGATTTGGACCTAAAAGAAATATATATTTTCTTTGGTGAATAGTACTCGTGAATAGTAACTCGTGAATAGTACTCCGACATGAAAAGTGCCTCAATAATACCGATTAAACAATATAACCTCCGGACATCAATTATTATCACATAAATATCGATTTCTACTAACACTAATAATTTCCACACAATGGAACTATCAATTTCATCTTTAATCAACACGAGCTTATTCATCATCAATATTATAACTCACAATATTTAACAACCAAAGTTGTTCTCGTGAAAGAGGGGCTTTCCAATAAGGATTTTCTCCTATCGCCGCAATTAGGTGACCAAACCTCTCCTCGATGTAACTTCTAGAATAATCGTAAATATTGCAATTTAATAATATGAATAACTTTGTCGTCTCAATTATTGATTTAATAATATATCATATTATGCTGATGATACTGTGACAATAATCGAATCAATAATATGAGAGATATGATGCAGCAATTACTTTAGCAATAATTGAGTATAACTGAGTGACTTCTCACGTAAGCATCAATAACCAATACCGTGTGCTACTATGTAACCACGCGTATTACTATACTTTTACTATTGGGTAGTTCAACAGTTTTAACGGTAACACTTCCGCCGTTATTTTTATAAAAAGATAATTATGTCATTTTCTTACTACCACAATACTTCCGTTGTGGGGTCCACCAATGATTGTGCCGTCGTACGAATATTCCCTATTAAAATGAATATTCCCCGACCAATCAAATATTATATAACCACATGCTTATTTTGCAAAATTTGTAAATATTACCCATAACTATAACATTATATTATATCCACACCATAATATTCAAAAATATAATTCGAGAGAAATTAATCTTTATTCATAAAAGTTGGGGTCTTATACAAATCTTGTAACTCCTTTCCATAGAGCAACACGTAACAACACATGATCTCCAATATTGAATTCCACGTCTTTTCAATGAAGATCAGCATAACTCTTTTGTCGATCTTGTGAGGTTTTTATACGTTGTCGAATCATTTGAATCTTTTCCGTAGTCATACGCATTCAACTCCGGTCCCAACAACGTTGCTTCACCCACCTCATCCCAAAGATACTAGAGAACGACACTTTCTTCCATACAACGCCTCAAATGGAGCCATGCCAATACTTGTTTGATAACTGTTATTGTAGGAAAACTCCACCAATGTTAAGAACTTGTCCCAACTTCCCTTGAAGTCAAGGACACAGAGTCTTAATAAATCTTCAAGAGTTTGAATAGTCCTTTCCGATTGCCCATCCATTTGAGGATGATATGCCGAACTAAATCGTAAATTCGTGCCCATAGCTTTTTGAAAACTAACCCAAAATCTTGAAGTGAATCTTGGGTCTCGATCAGAAACATGTATACTGGCATACCATGCAATCTTACAATCTTGTTTATATACATACGAGCAAGACGTTCAAGTGTATAAGTTTCTCGTATCGGTAAGAAATGAGAAGACTTGGTCAATCTATCAACAATGACCCAAATCGCATCTATGCCTTGAGAAACCTTGGGAAGACCAGTAACGAAATTCATGGTAATGTGCTCCCACTTCCATTCTGGAATTTTGGCACTTGATGCTCTGCCTTGACTCGTTGACAAGTTAGACACCTTGAGATAAACCCCGCTATCTCTCTATTCATATTGCTCCACCAAAATGTATGTCAAAGATCACGATACATTTTGGTACTCCCAGGATGGATTACAAACGGTGTGTTGTGCGCCTCCATCATGATTTTATACTTCAAGTCAGAGTCGTTAGGAACACAAAGTCTGGAGTTGACTTGTAGTATTCCTTCTTCATCGATTCTTGCTTCCGGAATAGAACCTTCTTGCACTTTCTTCCTCATACGCATCAGCTCCAGGTCTGTAGCATGAGCAACTTTAACTTTATCAATTAAAGTCGGTTCTACTCGTATATTCGCCATCATCATATGGGTCCCTGGAGTCTTTAACTCTATCTTCATCCTTTGTAAGTCATACAAAATGGGCTCTGTCGCCGACAATATCGCACTTCAGCATTCCGATATGATCTTCTACTCAATGCGTTAGCTACCACGTTCGCTTTTCCAGGATGGTATTGGATAGTAAGATCATAATCTTTTAACAGCTCAAGCCATTGTCGTTGTTGCATGTTGAGTTCCTTTTAAGTGAAGAATTATTTGAGGCTTTTATGATCCGTATAAATCTCCACCTTCTCTCCACACAGGTAATGCCTCCAAATCTTAAGCGCAAAAACGACTGCTGCCAACTCTAGATCATAAGTAGGATAATTCCACTCATATTCTTTAAGTTGTCGTGAGGCATAGGCTATGAATTTCCCATGTTGCATGAGAACACATCCTAACCCTTCGCCTGAAGCATCACTGTAGATGACAAATCCCTCCGAGCCAGATGGTATTGTCAGAACAGGTGCTGAAATGAGTCTCCTCTTGAGTTCTTAAAAACTCTTTTCACATTCCTCGCTCCAACCGAATTTTTTATCTTTTTGAGTCAGCTAAGTTAACGGAGTAGCGTTTCGAGAAAACCCTTCTACGAATCTCCGATAATAACTAGCTAAGCCGAGAAAGCTACGTACTTCGGTCACTGACTTAAGTTGCTCCCAACTTTGAATTGCTTCAATCTTTGCTAGGTCAACAGATATTCTATGATTTGATATTACGTGCCCAAGGAATGCAACTTCCTCAAGCCAGAACTTGCATTTCTTTAACTTGGTATAAATCTTGTTTTCACGAAGCTTTTGGAGTATTAGCCTCAAGTGTTGCTCATGGTCTTCGCGGGTTTTGGAGTATATGAGGATGTCATCAATAAAGACAACCACAAAGTGATCCAAATATTCCTTGAATACTCGGTTCATCATATCCATGAAGGCGTTAGAGCATTAGTCAATCCAAAAGACACGACTAGGAATTCATAATGCCTGCATCGAAGTTCGAAAGCGAGCTTTGAATGTCATCGCTTTTAATCTTTAATCGATGATATACGAATCTAAGATCAATCTTGAAAAGAATTTGGCTCTTGCAAATGATCAAACAGTCATCAATGCGAGGCAATGGGTACCTATTTTTGATGGTGACATGATTCAACTCCCAATAATCAATACAAAGTCGATACTTCCATCTTTCTTCTTTATTTAATAGTAACAGAGCACCCCAAGGAGACGATTTTAGGATGAATGAAACCGATGTCTAACAATTCTCAGAGTCGGGTTTTTAACTCGATATTTAATAGAGCCATTCGATATGGGGCTTTGGAAATGGGTTTTGTAACGGATTCAAGGTCGATACAAAATTCAATTTCATGCCTCGGGGTAGGCCAGAAGTTCTTCGTGGAATACGTCAGAAATTTATTAACAATAGAAATATCATTCAAATCTGACGTATGTTTATTTAAATCCGTGACATGGGCTAAGAAAGCTTCGACATCCGCTTTTCAATAAACGAATAGCTTTATGACTTGATATGACAAGTGATTGATTTTAGTAGTTTGGTCTTGAATTAGCATAATAGGTTGGTTAGAATATGAAAGCTAACAACCTTACAAAAATAATCGATTTTAGCATGATGAGTAGTTAACCAATAAACCCCTAAAATCACATCAAATGCAAGTATTTTCAAAGAAATAAGATCGACAGGTAACGTGCGGTTACCGATTTGAATCAAACAAGACTTATAAACCGTGGATGCAAAGAAGGTTTCTCCCAACGGAGTTTCAATAGAAAAGTCAAAGTCTAATTTCTTCGGAGTCAAATTTAAACGTTGAGCGCAAGTAGGATAAATAAAGGAATGGGTAGAATCGGTATCAAATAAAGTATAAACTTCGCTAGAGTTTATGATTAGCTTACCCGTGATCACCTCATTCGGATTCCTCGCTTTTTGGGAGGTTACAACAAATGCTCTCCCTTGAACTACTGGTTTTATCTTGTCTGGGACACCCTTTGATGCCTCCATCCCAGCTGGACTTGACATTGGTGCACGATAAAATCGTGCTAGGTGACCTTCTTTTCCACAATTATAACACGCTTTGGACTACACATCGTAGTTTGGACTTATGTGTCCTTCCTCCACATTTTTAACATACGACCGGTGGTCGTTCTCCTTCCTTAACAACAACAGTGCCGTGCCGACGCCTTTCCATCCTTGTTGAATCTCATCTTCTTGAAATGTCCACTTCTTATTGTCATGGCCATGATTACCAATCAAGTGATTATCATTTTCGCATGTTGATTCCTCCACGCTTGTTGTCACCGCTTCGATGACGATCGCTACCACCGGTATTATCAACTTGTTGGTCAGCTTTTTCTTGGTTGGGTTGACTCATTATCGCCCAATAATCGAGCCTTATTCACAACATCTAAATACAAACACAGTTTGTGAGAAATTAGGTATTGACGTATCTCGGGTTTCAAACCTCTTAAAAACATCCGCGACATTCTCTCCTCATTATCAACCAAGTGGGACGCAAACCGAGACAACTCGACAAACTTAGCTTCGTACTACGCCATGGTTATATTATTTTGCTCAAGCTTGATGAACTCTACCTCCTTCATATGACGAATACTTTCAGGAAAGTACTTGTCATTGAACAGCTCTTGAAACTTCTCCAAAGACATTTTGAGTGTAAGTTCGAGTACGCTTTTACGATTCCCACCAATAATCGCCGCCGCTTTCAATAACATGAAGGTGGCAAAGGAACCTTTTGTTCCTCGTTGCATCCCAAGACATCAAATATCTTGTTGATCCGCTTTATCCACGCCTCGCTTTAAGAGGTTTTGGCTCTCCAAAAACTTCGGTGGTCAGCTCCTCGAATCGCTTAGCGGTGACCGCCCAAGAGTTGTCAATGTTTCCACCGCATTTTGGACAGAGCCGCTTTTACCGATGTTGCATGAATTGTATAAAGCCTCTCGAACATCCCATCATTCACCATTTCATCGCATATTATTGTTTACATGAGGATTATTGTCTTTCCTGCACATTATCCCGGCATTAATCTATGGTGACTCAACGGTCTCATGTGCTTCATTGTTTATCTCAACATTTTCGGATGCCATTTTCAAATATTGCCACAAAACAAGGGTTAATTAACATATCAAATATTATCCCTATACTTTAACCGACCAATTAAATTCCAAATAAACTTAGTTAGGTCATACTAGCGAAGGAATTCCCCGTCTCTCCCCTCCTAGTTCTTGTCTCACATCTCAGCAAAAGATTATATCCCTAAGCTTTGATACCAACTATGACGCCCCCAAAATAGGTATACATCACCCATCTTGAGTCGCCAAATACATGGTACAAAATTCAAATACAACTTAATTATACAACAGTTGTGTAAAATACGACAAAACATAATCTAAGAGTTTTAATAAAAATATTGTCACCTGGACAATATCCACACTCAATAGAGTCCTCATTACATTTATTGTCACACTATTTAATAGAATAGTGAGGACTACTAATGCTATCATCCTGGACCGGCCACTCCGCTCCCCGACTAGTCCCGCCACGTTCTCATTTTCTCAAGAGAATAGTGAAAGAAAGGGTGAGCTCAACTAGTCCAAGAAGAAATATTATGATTAAGATAATGCGTAATAAATTATCATTAGTCTTCAACAATGTTAAACCGATATAAAATATAGACATCAAGTTTAACTGCAATGAATAAGCAATCCATTACAAGAGTCAAGTAGAGCATGATATCTACTATCTTCTATGATTTAAAAGTGTTTTCATCAATTTTATCATCGAGACTCAGTTTAATAAATAAACCACATCATCGAGTCATCCTCGCATCTACGCCAAGGATATTCATTAAATCATCAATGGTCATGACTATACCGAATAATCCTCGGTCATAATCATACCAAAACTCGCCCATCAATCCCACTACAAAGCCATCGAGGACTTTTACCACATCATTTATAACATTACAGTCATGATTATACCGAATAGTCCCTGGTCATAATCATACCAAGTCCATCTATGCACATAAGCCAAAGATGACTTTAATCACAATATAAGCATGAGGATGATGACAATGACATACTAATTCAATAAAAAAAGTTCAAGAATAAATTTTAAAGATTTATAAGTTAATTTATCTTGAAATCATTTACGTCCAAATTGTCAACATGATACTGCTTTGTGGAGTAAAATTCAAGAATGCTCAGAAAAATATTTCCATGAAAAGATACCGGATGAAGCACAAATTCCCAAGATATTCTACAAATTTCATGGAGTATAGAAGCCAAAACTTTAACCAAATGAGTATCATAAAATATATGAAATCGCAAATGGATTTTCACCGCCACGCAGAATCCACGTAGTATGCATCATTTCCACAATTTAATAAGGAATGAATACGAATGATCATTCACCACGCATGTGATAATCCACATAGACAAAGTTATTTCAATGTAATAATAAAGAATGAAACCAGTCACGCAGAATCCGCATGCATGTGATATTCCAATGTAATAATAAAGAATGGAATAATGTAAGAATTCACTATGCATGCGATAGACAACACAAACAAAAGTTATTCCAATGTAATAATAAAGAATGGAACCCAGTCTAAAGCGTAATCCGCCGCATGCATGTGATATTTCAAATGTAATAATAAAGAATGGAATAACAAAGAATTCACCACGCATGCGATAATCGCATGCAGAAAGTTATTTCAAATGTAATAATAAAGATAGTAAACAGTGTCTACAGCGTAATTCGCATGCATGTGATCTTCCAATAGTAATACTAAAGAATGGAATAACAGAAGAATTTCACCATGTATGTGGTACTTGCAGAAAGACAAAGTTATTCCAACATAATAATAAAGAATGGAATAATGTAAGCTCTCTTCATGACTACGAAAAGAAATAAAACCCTTACCTTAGAAAGAAACCTGATCATCGAGTAGAGAGGTAGCAGACTTCTTCTTCTTTTCTCTATATAATTTCTCTCTATAATAATTGCTCTATAGCTTTTAGTGAATTAGTGAGAGAAATGAAGGAAGAATGAGCTTCTATTTATAGAAAATATAGTTTCGATAATTGCACGCTTTTGGGGTCTCAAAAATATTACAAAGACAATACCTTCAACTTTTGTTTCATTTTTAATTTAGTCCTGCAAGTATTATCAAACTTGCACCACCTCCCCTAATAGTAAATAATGTGAATTAATAGTTCAAACATGTGAATCAATAGTTATAATCATGTAAAAATACGAATTACAATACAGTACCTCCATCTATACCTCCATTTTTAACTTAGTCATGCAAGTATTATCAATCTTGCACCAACTCCCCTAATAGTACAAGAATGTGAATCAATAGTACACACATGTGAACAAATAGTTATAATCATGTGAATTAATAGTAATTAATTGCACATTTATCCGGTTAATTACCCGACTGGTTAGTATAACTTCCAGACATCAATTAATATCGAAATAAATGTCGATTTCCACTAACACTAATAATTCCAACACAATGGAACTATCAATTTCATCTTTAATCAACACGAACTTATTCATCATTAATATTATAACTCACAATATTTAACAACCGTGTCGCTCCTGTGAAAGAGGGGATTTCGATAAGGATTTCTCCTTATCGGGCGCAGCAATTAGATGACCAAACCTCTCCTCGATGTAACTTCTAGACATCAGTAAATATTGCAATTTAATAATATGAATAACTTTGTCGCCTTAATTATTAATTTAATAATATATCATATAATGCGTATGATATTGTGACAATAATCGAATCAATAATACGAGAGATATGATGCAAGAATTATCAGTAGCAATAATTGAGTATAACCGAGTGACTTCTCACGAAGCATCAATTATTAATACCGTGTGCTACTACGCAACCACGCCAGACATCGTATTTTTACTATCGGGTAGTTCAATAGTTTAACAGTAAAACTTCCGCCGTTATTTTTATAAAAAGATAATTATGTCGTTTTCTAACTACGATAATACTTCCGTTGTGGGGTCCACCAATGATTGTGCCTTCGTACGAATATTCCATGACCAATCGAATATTATATAACCACTTGCTTACTTTATAAAATTTGTAAATATTACCCACAACTATAACATTATATCAAATCCACACCATAATATTCAAAAATATATTTCGAGAAAATTATTCTTTATTCATAAAAGTTGGGGTCTTACAATCATTACCAGAAACTAAGTGGTTTTTACACCAAATACAATTCCCCGCCCATACAAGGAATCATACAACTCAGCTGCCGACATGAGTCCTCATTGAAATCCCCACCTAATCTTAACTCCCTTCTCAATATGAATTTCATTCAACTTGTATTCATAATCCTTTCTTGAATCTGTACCAATTCACACAGCAATCTTGCTTTAAACTTTCCAATCATTAGATTGATTCTTTTTCTTACTATCAACTTATCAAATCACGGGGTGATCTCATCGTATATATTACGATTCATTTCTATACTATGATCGTTTTACTTTTCGATCTCCTATCTCGATACTTTTAGTCTTTTATACTTGATCTATTCATCACTACTGTTCACCTTTATTACCAGAGTTAGGGAACTCTGTATCTTTATAACTCACTGAGATTCGTCTTTGAATCATACCGACCAACTAACTCTATGTTAGTTAGTATTTATCCTAATCACTGCGGTTATTGGTCTCAGGTATTCCTACCTAAGCTTCATAACCAACAACTTTGATACCAACTGTGATATTTTAAAGGGTCCCAAATCACCATGGATCTGGTACAATCATTCTACAACTATTGCGAAAGATATAAACATAAATTATTTATACAATAAACTTTACACACTATTTTCCCAAGGTCGAGTAACCTTAACTTATACACAATTCATAACTCGACGAACACATAACATTATTATCATATAATACTATTTCAAACCTAATCGCACACATTAACTTTAAGCTGAAACTGTCTTTAACCTTTCCTTGTATCCGACGTATTCGCCTTAATCTGCAATGTTTATCATGATATAGCAAGGGTGAGCATGAAAGTTGCCCATCAAGTTTAAATTTATTTAAGGATATATCATGAATGAAAGAGTTTGAATAAATAAGCTGGCTATAATTCATCAATATAGTTGTGAATTAGCGCAAACAAACTTTTGACTGAATAGGTATTAATCATGAACAAATATATCTGGACCGAATGGTGATGAAGGTGATCAGCCTTTCATACCTGACTTATACATGTAATATATACAGAGTACAATTCTACATTGACAATCAGCAATGATTAACCATAAGCATATCTGAATGAAACAACTCTTAGTAGAGTTAAGTAAAACTTGCCTGTTTCGTTGATTATCATTACGCAGTTTACAACACTTTATCCGAAGACCTAATATTAGTAATATAGATCTCCAATATTAGAATAATATCATCACAATATAATACTATTATCTATATATATATATATATATATATATATATATATACACACACACAGAATAACCTAAACACATAACACATAACCCTATTAGTCTATACAACTCATAAGACATAACATCAAGTCAAACTATTTCAGTCCGAATTAAAACCGACACAATTTTATCATCCCAACGGTCTAGTCGGATAAATATCAATTTTAAGTTCAATTAAACTCTGCCTAAACACTTAACAATTATCTTAGACAATTTATTATCAGTCAAAATACTTTTCATTAACTCATAATAATTTTCAGATAATTAATATCATTTATCATAATTTTTCAATTACTTATATCGTATTTATATAATATAAATACCACAATATTCCTTTATCATTAGTATTTATTTAATACTAAATATTAATGGAAATCATAACATAATATTATAATATATTTATAATATTACAAAATATTTTAATACCTTAAAATCATATTTATATGATTTTTAAACACTTAAATCCATTATCCGATAATTGCTATTAATATTAAAATATTAATATTTTTATGACAAAATATCAAAAGTTATATTTTATAACTTAAAATATTTTTCTAATTATTAAATCATTTTTATATGATTTTTAAAACATTATTTCTAATTTTCCATATTTTTAATATTAATTTATTATTGAAATTCATCACAAAATATCAAAAGTTATCAAAAATAACTTAAAATATTTTCTAACACCATAATATATTTTTAAATGATTTTTCATGATTAAAATTATTTTTAAATAATTTATTTAATATTATAATTAAATAAATTAATTTCCTTTATATTCCAAAATATTAAATTTTTTTGAATTATACTCAAAATAATAAAAATCTAATTTTGTTTTTTAAAATAATTTTAGTAATTTATTTTTTAATTTTTATAATTTAAAACTATTTATTTCAATTTATTTAATAAAATAATTATTTTTCTAAGAAACTCAAGCTAGGGGTGCCTATAATGATGAAGATGTCGCATTATAGGTGTTCTTCGTGTTCTTGGCCCAAGCCCAGATCTTCATAACCAGTTACCGGATGCCTACTTTAACCAACATTAAAGCAGTATTCTTATTGATTTATGGGCTGGTAATCGTTTTAATATTGTAGTATGTATGTAATACTATAACTACAATTTCATTTCATGTCCAAACAATAACATAACTGAGAGATTTAAGCTTCACAAATCTTATCAGACACTGTTCTTCAATTTCTGGAACCCAGAAATTGAAGAATAGTCGAGGTTCCTTATTTGAGCCCTTTAATCTCAGCTTTCTTGGTTCGGTTTATGTGATATGAAGGTTCAAGTATGTAATATATATGTCAGTGTGAAATGTTATAAAAACCGATCATCATAACAACAACTAATTCACAAAGATCTAGATGGTGAAAGTAGTGGTCAAGAACTGGCTCTTGAATTTTCTAGGTTTGCCAGAAAATTCTTAAGGCTGATGGTCAACTCAAGTTTGACCACTAAAATCTTGGGTTCTGCTATGGATTTGTGTAACCTAGAAGCATGATTATGTAGTATTCATACCAGTTTACAAGGTCAAAGCAATAACATGACCTAACAATAAAAGTGAAGCAAGATCAAGGACCAAGAATATACTTATCAAACGTTTCGGGCAATTTGGGTGCAGAAACCAATTTTCGTGAATCGGTCGGCGAGTTTCGATCGCTTCATATCTTTCAATCTACTAATGATATGGGCTTGATTCAAGTTTCAGATCAAAACCCTTACAACAAGGAATAGATCTATAACATAAAACACAACAAAAATGTATCACAGAAAGATCTAGGGGCTCTGACATTTGATTGTTAGGCCACCCTTTTTCAGTTTTTCAGATTTCTAAAAACTTTAATTTCGAGCATCTAAATGATATGGATCTAAGTTTTAGCAACCCAGATCATCAAATGACACCCTCTAACATAACTTTAAACACCTAACCACAACATCTAACACAGAATACATAGATCTACAAGTTTAGGGTTTTATACCTTTTGAATGCCCATTACTTGAATCTGATACTTAATGATCTAATATTGGTAAGCTAGAATATGATCATAGCCTATCTTATCATTCTCTTTCACTTCAAATCTCTAATTTTTAGAGAGAGAAAGAGGTTGACTAATATGGGAAGTAAAATGAACTTTTCTTTCTCTTTTAATCTTATATAATGTATGATGCAATGAATGTTGTCTAATAACTTGGCTGAGATATTAGATATCTTGCACATGGAGTGGTTAGGGTTGGCCACCAACTCAAATATATGGTAAGATCCACAAGCAACCAATTAAAGAATGCAATAAGGGCACATTGGTCATTTTGTACCCCATTTTAATGCCAAAAATGTCATTTAGTCCAACCCTTAGGGTTTGACCTTTAGGGTTAAAACCTAAGGTTTTCAGAATTTAACTTTCTAGGATTTCCAGATTAAGGTTTTCGAAATATAGAATTAATATTTCAAAATTATAATTAGGATTCTATAAATATAATAAAATTTCCTAATCATGAAATTCAATCTTGCTAATTAGGATTATTATTTCCTAATTAAAATTGCTAATTTAGCAATTAGGGTCAAAATTGTATATTAGGGTTTATAACCCAAGAATTAGGGTTTTAAATAAAAAAATAATCTTTCTAATTTAGAAATTAGGTTCCTAATTAGATTAGGGTTTCAAATTTACAAATTAGGGTTCCTAATTATTAGAATTTCTAATTAATCAATTAGGGTTATCCTTAATTAAGTTTGTGATTAATACAAAAACCATATACGTTGTACTTAAATCCCCAATTTAGGGATTCCATATACCGAATTAGGGTTTTAAATTCCCAGAACTGAACTTAGGGTTTCAAGAACCGGTTTCTAAAGTTTTTTTTATCAATCATTAGGGTTTTCTAATTGAACGTCAATATTTGACAATAATCTTAGGGTTTGACACTGATAAAATTTATCTGGTCAACCCTTGACCCTTAACCACATACTGTACACATATAATATCATAATCAAAGAACATATACACATATACACTTAATCCTGAATAATTCACCAAAAACCTTCACAACATTTTGAAATCCTCAAAATTCCTTCCCAAAAATGCTAAACATGTACACTTATTTTCTGCCTAGGTCTATTATTTGACCTTAAATCCATCATTTATGATTTTAAAAATTTTCTAAATTCTCGGGTTGTCATATAAGCCGAGAAATCTACGTACTTCGGTCACTGATTTAGGTTGTTCCAACTTCAAATAGCTTCAATCTTTGCCGGGTCAACACATATTCCATGACTTGATACTACGTGCCCAAGGAATGCTACTTCCTCAAGCCAGAACTCACATTTCTTCAACTTGGCATAAAGCTTGTTTTCAGAAGCTTTTGGAGTATCAGCCTTAAGTGTTGCTCATGATCTTCATGGGTTTTGGAGTATATGAGAATGTCATCAATAAAGACAACCACAAAATGATCCAAATATTCCTTGAATACTCGGTTCATCATATTCATGAAGGCAGCAGGAGCATTAGTCAATTCAAAAGACATGACTAGGAATTCATAATGCCCGTACCGAGTTCTGAAAGCCGTCTTTGGAATGTCATCCGTTTTAATCTTTAATTGGTGATATCCGGAACAAAGATCAATCTTTGAAAAGAATTTGACGCCTTGCAACTAGTCAAATAAGTTATCAATACGAGGTAACGGGTACCTATTTTTGATAGTGACATGGTTCAACTCCCGATAATCAATACAAAATCGCATTCTCCCATCTTTCTACTTCACGAATAGAACAGGAGCACCCCAAGGAGACGTACTAGGATGAATGAAACCGATGTCTAAAAATTCCTGCAGTTGGGTCTTTAACTCCTGAAGTTCAATAGGAGCCATTCGATATGGGGCTTTGGAAATGGGTTTTGTACCGGGTTCAAGGTCGATACAAAATTTAATTTCACGCTCTGGGGGTAGGCCAGGAAGTTCTTTTGGGAATACGTCAGGAAATTTATTAACAATAGAAATATCATTCAAAACTGACGTATTTTTGTTTAAATCCGTGACATGAGCTAAGAAAGCTTGACATCCGTTTTTCAATAAATGAATAGCTTTATGGCTTGAGATGACAGTGATTGATTTTAATGGTTTGGTTGCTTGAATTCGCATAATAGGTTGGTTAGGAATATAAAAGCTAACAACCTTACGAAAACAATCAATTTTTGTATGATGAGTAGTAAACCAATCAATCCCTAGAATTACGTCAAATGCAAGTATTTTTAAGGATATAAGATCGACAGGTAATGTAAGGGTACCGATTTGAACCAAACAAGACTTATAAACAGTGGATGTAATGAAGGTTTTTCCCAACAGAGTTTCAACAGATAAGTCAAAGTCTAATTTCTCCGGAGTTAAATTTAAACGTTGAGCGCAAGTAGGAGAAATAAAAGAATGGGTAGAACCGGTATCAAATAAGGTATAGACTTCGCTAGAGTTTATGATAAGCTTACCCGTGATGACCTCGTTCGGGTTCCTTGTTTTCTGGGAGGTTACGACAAACGCTCTCCCTTGAACTACTGGTTTTGACTTTTCTGCAACGGCCTTTAGTGCCCCCATCCCAGCTGGACTTGGCTTCCCTGAATGACAAAATCGAGCTAGGTGACCTTCTCTTCCATAATTGTAACATGTTTTGGACTGCTGCGCACAGTTTGGACTGATATGTCCCTCCCCTCCGCATTTAAAGCATATGATAGGTGGTCGTTCTCCTTCCTTAACAACGGGCGCTGATGCTGAAGTCTTTCCATCATTGTTGAATCTCTTCTTCTTGAAATGTTCATTCTTATTATCTTGGCCATGATTACCACCGAAGTGGTTACCATTTCTGGCATGTTGATTCCCTCCACATTTGTTGTCACCGCTTCAATGACTGCTACCACTGGTATTATCATTTTGTCGGCTGCTCTCTCTTGCTTGAGCTGACTCATTATCGCGCTCCAATAACTGAGCCATATTAACAACATCTGAATACAAGCAAAGTTTGTGAGAAATGAGGTATTCTCTCCTCATTATCAACTAAGTGGGACACAAACCGGGACAACTAGGCAAACTTAGCTTCGTACTACGACACGGTCATATTGTTTTACTCCAGTTTAATGAACTCTACCTCTTTCTTGTGACGAATACTTTCGAGAAAGTACTTGTAATTGAACAGTTCTTGGAACTTCTCCCAAGACATCTTCACGGAAGGTTGAGTACGCTTTACTGATTCCCCACCAATCTACCTACCGCCGCAACATGAAGGTGGCAAGGGAACCTTTTGCTCCTCGGAGCATCCCAAGACATCAAATATCTTGCTGATCTGCTTTATTCACGTCTCCGCCTTAAGTGGTTTTGGTTCTCCAAAAAACTGTAGTGGTCCCAGCTCCTTAAACTGTTTAGCGGTGACCTTCCGAGAGTTGCCAGTGTTTCCACCTACATTTTGGACAGGAACCACTCTCGCCTGATGTTGCATGAATTGCATAAAGCCTCTGAATATTCCATCATTCATCATTTGATTGGTGTTGTTGTTTACCTGAGGATTATTGTCTTCCTGTTGCACATTATCCTGGGTATTGATCTGTGGTGACTCAACGGTCTCCTGTGCTCCATTGCTATTATCAATATTCTCGGATGTCATTTTCAAATACTGCCACAAAACAAGGGTTAATTGACATGTCACATATTATCCCTATACTCTGACCGATCAATTAAATACCAAATAAACTTAGGTAGGTCATACTAGCGAAGGAATTCCCCATCTCTCCCCTCCTAGTTCTTGTCTCATATCTCACCCAGGATCATATCCTAAGCTTTGATACCAAACCGTGGACGCCCCAAAATAAGTATACATCACCCATCTTGAGTCGCCAAATATATATGGTACAAAATTCAAATACAACTTAATAATACAATTGTCGTGTAAAATACGACAAAACATAAATCGAGAGTTCTAATATGAATATTGTCTTCAGCATAAAGATTCAAACTCAAATAGAGTCCTCAATACATTTATTATCACACTATTTCACGTAATAGTGAGGACTACTAATGCTATCATTTGGACCGTCTACTTCGCGTTTCCGACTAGTCCCAAATTTATATTCTCATTTCTCAAGAGAACAATGAAAGCAAAAAGGTGAGCTCAACTAGCCCAGTAAGAAATATTATGACTAAGATAATGCATAATAATTTATCGTTAGCCTTCAACAGTATTAAACTGATAAAATATAATAAACATCAAGTTTAATTGCAGCGGAACAAACAATCCATTAGAAGAGTCAAGTAGAGCATAAAATCTACTATCTTCTATGATTTAAAAGGTTTTTCATCACTTTTATCGCTGAGACTCAGCTTAATATATAATCCACATCATCGAATCACCCCTGCACTACGGCCAAGGATATTCTTTAGTATCACGACCACAAATTATCCATGCACTACGAGCCAAAGATATTCGTGTTTTCACCAATGGTCATGATCATGCCAACAACTGTCCATCAATGCACACTACGGGCCAATGATGACTTTTACCACATCTTTTGTAACATTACGGTCATGATTATATCGAATAATCCCCGGTCATAATCATACCAAGTCCATCTATGCATTACGGCCACAAATGACTTTCATCATAATATAAACATGAGGATGATGACAATGATATAATAATTCACTAAAACAAGTTCAAGGATAAAGATTTATAATTTAATTTATCCAGAATTCAATAATGCCCAAATTATCAACATGATACTGCTTTGTGGAGTAAAATTCAAGAATAATATTATACCAAAAATAATTTAGACCGAAAACGAATTAATTTTTATCATGAATAGTACCCCAGGTGAATAGTACTCGAGTGAATAGTACCCCGTGAATAGTAATTCATGAATAGTACCCTGTGAATAGTATTCCGGCATGAAAAAGTTAAAATTTATTAAAAATGCTCAGAATAATATTTTCATGAAAAGATACTGGATGAAACGCAAATTTTAAGGATATTCAACTAATTTCATGGAGTATAGAAGCCAAAACCTTAACCAAATGAGTATAGAATTCAAAATTTGAAACAAAATAATATTACTTACGTACTACAGAGTATGGAAGAAAATTTTATTTCAAGCGAATATTGAACAAAAATAACATCCCTTACCTTGAAAAGAAGAGTATTCCAACTGTAGGGTGGGGATATTCTTGAAGAAAACTTATACTATTTTCTACGCTCAAAGCTTCTTAAAACTCTAAAGAAATAAGCTCAAGATTATAGAAGAAGAATTCTCTGATTCTGGTGTGATTTTCAATTCTAACTAAGCATCCTATTAATAGGAGAATGGAAGAATACTATTTAGAAATATTTCATGGACCAACTGTGATAAAACTTTCACGGGCTGAGTTTGCAACTTTCATGCATATGCTAGATTTTTCAATGATCAATATAAAACAAAATTTTATACTTTTTATATATATATATATATATATATATATATATATATATATATATACATCACTTTCAATTTAATCCTCCACCATCCACTCGTGACTCCATTCCTCCCACATTCAATTTTCTTCTGTGGGCACCACATGTGGCCCCACCTTTATTATATAAAAATAATTTTCTACCAATTATTTTAAAAAATGGATAAACGGGGGTCCATAAAATAAGCAAAATTTACATTAAACACTTCATAAAAATTCTCTCAATATTTTTAACAACATTTATCATTATTATTATAATTCGCAATATTTAACAACCAGGTCGTTCCCAAGAAAGAGGGAGCTTTCCAATAAGGATTTCTCCCTATTGGCGAGCAATTAGGTGACCAAACCTCTCCTTGACAGAACTTCTAGACATCGTCAATATTGCAAATAATAATATTAATAACTTTGTCGTCTAAATTATTGATTTAATAATATAAAATATTATGCAGATGATACTGTGACAATAATTGAATCAATATGATGCAACAATTACTGTATCAATAATTGAGTATAATTGAGTGACTTCTTACGTAAGCATCAATAATCAATACCGTGTGCTACTATGCAACCACGCATTTTATTATACTTTTAACTACTGGTTATTTCAATAGTTTTAACGATAAAACTTTCGCCGTTATTTTTATAAAAGAGAATTTTGTCATTTTTCATACGACAATAATTACGTTGTTGGGTCCACTAATGATTATCGCATCATGAATAATTCCCTGTTAAATCGAATAATCTTCGACCAATCGAATATTATATAATAACTTGCTTACTTTGTAAAATTTATAAATATTACCCACAACTATAACATTATTTCAAATTCACATCTTAATATTCAAAAATAATATTTATAGAAAAAATTCATATTTATTCATAAAATTCGAGTCTTACACTTTATGTGTGGGTCAATCGACCACGTGGCAAAAGAATTTCAAGAAGAGGATTTAATCGGGAATAACGCATTAATGGGTAAGTTAACTATTGGGGTCCAATTATTGTTTGAGTTAAGCCGATGGTCTGCCTTTAATATGACATTGTGAAGACGCGAACGTAATCGTAGGTATTATTCCGATCAACGACCTAAATGCTTTAACCATCTACTTGTTCGTTTATCGCATTTGATTTGCTAGACGATTAGGATTACTTCAGAAAAGTTACCCATACCTTTAAATATTAAGGTAGCAAACGAAGAAATAATTCATGTCAAGATGTTCATGGCGTCATTAAGTAGATATACGGGGTTGTAAATTATCGGTAGATTTGATATCGATAAAGTTAGGAGAATTGACGTAATTTCGGAATGGATTAGTTGGTTAACCATGGGGAAATTATAGATTGTCAAAAGAAAAGCGTAAATATTAAAACGTTAAGACAACCTAATGTAATATTTTACTAATAATAATCGCCGTGACGTTCGTGTTGTCTAACCATGACACAAACTAGGAAATTATTGAGGAAGTGATGAAAGTTTACATGTCATATTGTTGATACCCGGAGAGTGGTAACAACCGTGGAACAAATACCTATAGTTAAAGAATTCACGGATGTATTTCCGAAAGTGAATTCATTGGGTCTTCCACCGGATAGGAGAAAGTTTGTAATAAACATTGTGCAGAGCGACACCAGTTTCAAGACCGCACTGTATGGCGCGCCAAATGGAGATGAAGGAGTTAATGGTACGATTATAAGAATTTGGAAGTGTTTTGAGAAACACCTAATTGTTTGTCAAGAAAGAAGGATGGATCGTTAAGACTTTCAGATCGACTACAGAGAGTTGATCAAACTAACGATAAAGAATAAATACCCAAGGTTAGAAGGAGGATTGAAAGGTCAAAGTATTTTTCTAAAATAGATTTAAGAACTGGGTATCACCAGTTGAAGGTTAGGAAGCAGGATGTACCAAAGACAACATTCAGGACTCGTTATGGTCATTACGAGTTTCTGGTAATGTCATTTGGATTAACCAATGCACCAGCTACATTTATGGATATGATGAACAGAGTGTTAAAACAATATTTGGACAAGTTCGTCCTGGTGTTTATTGATGATATTCTAGTCTATTCTAAGATGCTAGAAGATCATGCTGAACACCTAAGATTAGTGTTGGAGACACTAAGGAAGGAGAAGTTGTATGCGAAGTTCACTAAGTGTGAATTTTGGTTGGAAAAGGTATAATTTTTAGGTCATGTTATTGACCATGAGGGGATTTCAGTAGATCCATCGAAGGTGGAGGCACTACAAGAAATCACACATTTTATGACGAATTTTTTGTCACGCACAAAATTTTGTCACAATTTGTTCATTAATAATTACGAAATTCATAATTGTCACTAAAACTTTTATTTTTGTGACGACCTTTAATTTTGTTACTATTAATCATTTATATCATCACTAATTTACACATATGATGACGATTAACAAAATTTCGTCACAAGTTATTTTGGAGGTAAAATTTCGTACCAAAATTTTAGAGGGAAACCTTTTACTGACATTTTATAATAATTGATGACAATATTTATTGTCCCCAAATATTTCTTTCGATGACAACATAATAGTTTGTAATTAATTATTTGTAAAATTTAGTGACAATGTGCTTTCGTCACTAATGTTCATATTTAGTGACGCTAAATACAAATTCATCACAATTTTATTTGGAGGCAAAATTATTCTGAAAAATTTTGGAGTGAAATAATTTAAAGACAGAAAAATAATAATTTATGACAATTTGTATTGCCATAAATCTACCTATTTTATATGACGAGATAATAGTTTATCACTAATTAGATGAGTGGATAAGTGACAAAAATGGTTCGTCATAAATTCTTATATTTAGTGATAAAGTACGTAATATCGTCACAATTTTATTCGGAGGCAAAATTTTGCTGAAATTTTTTGGAGGAAAATTGTTTAAAGACAAAAAAAATAATAATTTATGACAATTTGTATTGTCATAAATACCAATTTTATATGACGAGATAATAGTGCGTCACTAATTAGCTGCGTGGATAAGTGACAAAAATGGTTCGTCATAAATTCTTATATTTAGTGACGAAGTACATAATAACATCACAATTTGATTTGGAGGCAAAAACAATTTAAGAACTTTTGGAAGTAAATTTTGTAAAGAAGAAAAATTAATAATTTATGACCATTTTTATTGTCACAAATACCAATTTTAATGACAAGATACTAGTTCGTCACTAATTAGATGAGTGGATAAGTGACAACACTGGTTCATCATAAATTCTTATATTTAGTGACAAAGTATGCAATAGCGTTACATTTTTATATGGAGGCAAAATTTTCTTGTATCCAAGCAACGTCACTGGTCTTCCTTTCATCATTGGATTCCTCTATTTAGTCAACAACCTTCATTATCAATTTTTAATAATCCCAATTTGATGCCATAAATTATTTGACATTTTAGGTATGTTTTTAGATTTTGATTTGAATTTATTAGTTGTTTTAATTGAACAAAAACGATTTTGAAATGATTTCATGTCATTTTTGTTGTAATGGTTGCTATTGTTGTTGCTGATCTTGTACAATTTTGATAATCTAAATCACTATTTGTTTTAAATTTTTGAGGAAGCAATTTCTTAGCTTTGATTAATAATTGTAGTACTACATTGACATCATAGAATGGTGGGGCTTTCTTGAAAATAAAATAAGAGTAGTGATTTTGCTTATCAAGAGACTTAAATTTATAAGGTTGCTCTGTTAGTTATGTATGCATATATATAGTGTTGACAAAAGACAATGTAATAGTCCAAATTTTCAAAGATATATTAAAATAGAATTTTAGTAAAAATATTTTTTTAATATATACCTTGTATTGAATATATGATACATAATAAGTGACTATGCTAGCAAGATAATGTGTATGTGATAAATATATGAATATATTTTATTGCATGGTTTGTTACTGGACTAAATCTTTCATAAAAGAGATGATCAATTAAGAATAATTTTTAATATTAAATTCTAATATTAAATTTTCAGAATTTTTATTTAAGAAAGGGGTATTAAAATAATTTTAATATAAAATTATTTTAGTACAAAGCATTACTATGGGAAATGTAATTTTCATACAAAGTTGTGAGTAATACTTTTTTTTTTTGAATATTATGTAAAATAAACACAATATAATAAATAATATATATTATATTTTAATATTGTACATATGGAAGATAATAATTCATATTGATATAAGTTGTTAAGTTAAAATAAAACTAACCATGAAAGCTAATTGATTTTTTTTTTAGAAATAAAAAAAAACCTTAAAAGACTAGGATTTTTTTTTAAAACAACCAAACTTGGCCTAAGACACGCACATCCCTCTTTCTCTCCCCAGCCCAACCCTACCAACCAAACCACCGCCCCCTCTTCTCTCTCAATTATTTTAAAAACTTCAAACTTGACCTGCTCTGCAACATCCGCCGCCTACTGCAACTCAAAAAACTCCAATTCTCTCTCTAAAAAACTTATCAAACACTTTCCTTAACAATGAATTCCCCAGCCCTCGCCCACCACCAATTCCATCACGGCGGTGGCGGCGGCGACGCCACCTTCTCTCTCCTCTATCCCAATCCAGCTTTTTCCCCCAACACCACCTCCTCTCCCTTTCCGTCTGCATGTCTCTCCGAGAAGACGCTCCGTCCTTGGTCGTAGTGGGCATAACCGACGCCGTACGCCAAGAATTCCTCTCCGTCCTCTCTTACCGCTCCTTCCCTTATCGTTCCATCAAAATGCTCGCTTCCAAGCAATCCGCCGGTAAAATTGTTTCATAAGATTGAGAACTACTTTAAACGAATTAGTGGAGGGGAGGGGTCACTGGAAGTTCATGTTAGCACACACATTATCATTACTGTTATGTGGATCTATGTGGTAACAAACGCTTTAGTACTTCATCATACACAATTACTTACTTTTTCTTTGTCTTAAACTGACTCTACATAACCAGGGGTTGATGATGCTGATTGGAAACATGAACCATTCGATTTTTTTGATTGACGGAGAGTTGGTTCGCATGTCACTTGAAGAATTTCTTCTTGCCAAGGGCATTTCCGCTGTACGTTTATTTCTGAAACATTTTTTTATCTTCTGTTTACTTTGTTTTATAGTAGCAATTGCTTCTAATCGGTAAAACTTTCCCTTAATCATTTATCCGTTTTTTTTTCTGATTGAATGGGAGAAAAAAGAAATTAAAGTGCTTCATGAACACTTTGAGCATAAAATCTATGATAATTAAATCCAAACTTTCACTTGTTGCCTGTTTTGAAAATTTACTACTTTATTGAAATATTTGATTTCCTTTCGACTCGTCCATTGGATTCAGTTAATTCATATAAGGTGTTTGTGCGAAAACTGTTAATATGGTTTAGAAGTAGGAAGGAACCATAAGCAATAGTCTCTCTGTTTGGAAAAGGAGTCCTTCCTTTTCTTTGACCTTCTATTTTTCTTGCAAAAATTGAGTGTATATAAGACATGCTTATTTAAAATTATTTAGGAAAAAAATGTATGTTCCACACAAATCTTAATATTTGGGAAAATAAATAAATAAATAAAGTAAGAATATCAAAAAAATAAGAATAAATATATAAAGCAAGACTATGATTATAAAAAAGAAATAAGACTCATTTCTAGATGAAGGGAGTAGTAGTACTATATATTGATGACATATGTCATTTTGTTTGTATTTTTTCCCTTCATTCCTAACTACTGTTTGTGACGATTATAGGAGAAAATATTAGAGATTGAATACATTAAAGCTGTAGTGCCACGAAAAGAAGAAGAACCTTCTTTACATGATGATTGGGTCAGTGCAGTTGATGGTTCAAATCCTGGGTAAGCATGTGAATTTTGTTACAATATCATGGGTACTTCACATTAACTTAAGTGAGTTTTGCACACTTGATGCTTGATCTTTTTGCTTCCCTTGTAACTTAATAATTTAGACTTACACATGTACACTGGCAGGTTTGTTTTGACAGGGTGCTATGATGGTTTAGGAAGGTAATATTTTGAGAAAATCTTTCGCTACTTTTATTTTTCTTCTCAAGCACGAGTGTACTAGTTGGTCGTTAGAGTCATGTTCTAAAGTTTCATGTTGTAAAAAAATCTTTGCTAGTGCATTTATTAGTTGGCTTGTTGAAGATGGGATGCAATTTTGAGAACAAACCTTTAATTTATCTTTGTATAATGATGAGTGCTCCCCCTCCTAATTGGTGGTCAAAAGTACATGTTGATATGAATGCATTCTTCTTTTTGAATGATTGTTGACCTCAAAATGTCTGTTAAAATCCTTAAATAGTATTCTGCAACAGGGTAAGGTTTGTTAAGATGCCAATGAGAATTGTAGACTTCACATAACTTTTTTCATTTTTATCTTTTGTACAAGGGTTGATAATAATTTGCTTCGACTACTCATGTCATAGTGTAATACTTATTATAGATAGGGTAAATTGTATAATTACGGAACACATCTCATAGTGTAATACTTATTATAGATAGGGTAAGTCATATTCAACACATCTCTGAATAGTTCACATTTAGGATGGTTTATCTAGTAGGATTCATTGATTATGTGCTATATATTTGTTTATATGTATAACATATGCTCTCTGATTTTTGAGTTTGGTGGGACCTGTTATAACTGTTTGTTTGAGATTAAATTACATGATGGTAATTGCTTGATGTATGTCTTGGTGGTTATCTTGGTAGAGATCATTTATTTAGTTGTTTCACTGTAGAAATGGACCCCAGGAATGTAAGGGAGATGTTGATTTTTAAGTAATGTTTGGCCTCAAATGTATTTGTAGTGCTTTCTCTTGGTTGCATTAAATGGTGGTGTTGGTCTGTTTATCTTAATTTAGTATTGAATACGCCGAGTGTTTTGATGTTGATCAACGTTTTTAGTGGAATACATCGTGGGTCGTTGGAATATTTAAGGTAAAAGGTGAAAATTATCGTAGCAATAAAACACATCCAAAATAAGAAACAACTCTGCCAATAATAGCTAACACAATGGGCCTCTAAACCAAAACCATACAAACCTCTTACCTTCAAACTAATTTCTGGGTGCAGAGGAGCTGGGGCTCTTCAATGCTTTCAATGAAGAGAAATAAATGAAATTAATTGAGAAACTACAAAACACAGAGAGAGGGAGAAAGAGAGTAATAAAATAAAAGGGTCAATAATATATATAATTATATACATATATTATTATATGTGTGTGTGTGCCATGACTGTGGGTTTTGTTTTTTAATAATCTAACTTAGAAAGTAATTTCTACAAAATCCTAAATGAAACATGAGGTTTGATCATGTCACAGGTAAGGGTTGGTTGAACAACCCACCGCCAACTTATACCAATAACTTAGGTTACGTGAATCAACTCTATGATCTTTATCTTTCTACCTCCAAACTTCTGAGTATATAACATTTACACTATAAGTTTCATTACCACTGGTTTTGACTTTTGATTATCTTCAATGCAGGAAAATCTGCAATAAAAGGTTCTTAATTTACCTTAAAAAGCTTGACTTAAAAAAGGACTTTTTTTATTGTTTAGCTGCTTCTTTACTTCTAGTTCTGGAGCTTAAACAGACTCACCTCCATCTATATCGGTTGCACTTCACTCGTTCATGTCTGTGGGAATACTAAAAACCTCTCTAGCAGCTTCAATGCTTTAATTCTATTTTATTGCAGTTTGTTGAGGATTGTTTATTTTGAAATGAGGCGAATATGCGTTGGACCTATGATGTCCAGTTCTTAGATGTTTTCTAAATCTACTTTTTTCCCCTTTCCTGCTTCCTATGTAGAGAAAATAGGCTTCAGTTTAGATTAAATTTGAACTTTTATGTGTTTTATGGTGATTCAACAGGCTCTTCAAGACGAGGTTGTGAAGCAAAGAGAGTCATTGGTAAATGAAGTTGTGATCCTTAGAGTAGAATTGCAACAAGAGAAGATCGGGATGAACAATTATCAGAAGTGCAGGCTTTAACTGCTGATCTAGCCAAGTACAAAGAAAGTACTGAAAAATTAGTGGCTGAGTTAGATAATTTGACTATAAAGTCAAACACTTCGGAGGTTAGTTGCATTACTTTTTTTTTTAAATTAACTTACTTTCCCTCATCGCTGACATTTGACATTGCGTTTCCTTTGCATGAGAGATGTTTTTCTCAAGTAGAGGGAATTCGTATATTGCAACATCAGCTAGCTGCAGCAAATGAGAAACTAAAGGTTGCAAAAAGCTTTTTTATTTTTTTTATTATAGTATCATTCTTTATTTCTTTTTGTAATGTGTGCTTTTATGTGACAATTTATGACCCTCAATGCATATTAATTTTTTTTATGGCTTATTTATCCACCTCTGAAATAAGGACTGAATTTGAAGAGCAAATGCGAGTTGTGAGTGAATTACAGGAGTGACTTGGGGATGCAGGATATCAAATTACTGAGGGAGAAAAGTTGAGGTAGAAACTTCATAATACAATTTTAGTAAGGTTTATTTTCTCTTGTTGGTTGGACCATGCTTATTTACTTTACTGGTATTAATTATTTCTTACTGCAGGAACTGAAAGGGAATATTCGTGTATTCTGTAGAGTTCGGCCTTTGTTGCCTGATGGTTGTCATGAAACAGAATCTATTGTTTCTTTTCCTACCACAGGAGAATCACTTGGTCGAGGCTTTTAGTTAATACAAAGCGGTACGGGTTCCAGTTATTTATTTTGTCATTAGGATAAACTGTTTTATGCCAATCATCTTTTGGCAAGGTTAACATGAATCCAAATTGGACTTTAAAATCCAAGGTTAAGAAACTTTGCTCCCTTCAAGTTACATGTGATGTCCCTTTAATCCACGAGGTTTCAATTTGCAAAGACACATGGTATGTAAATTTGAACAACAGAAAATGTATTTTATCAAAATTTAGTAATCTTTAGTTTATTGTCATCAATGAAGTACTTAAAATTGTCTAGTTTTGCATAATAATGGCATATTTATAAGCAATTTTTTTACACATCTATAAATTGTCAACATGGCAGAGGTATCCTTTTACATTTGATAAGGTATTTTCTCATGAGGCCTCTCAGCAGTATTTTTTTGTAGAAATATCACAGGTACGTACTAAAGCTTAATTAGAAAACTGAAAATTAATTTTAATTTCAATTTTTTCTATTACCTTGAGTTTTTTTTGGTTTGGTTCTCAAAGTTCGTAGTATGACCAACTTTGAGAAACACATAACTTCTTCTGTCATCATGTATAGAGTAATTTTACTTGCATTTGTAGAATTTCTAACGAATTTTGTATAGATGATTTTTACATAACTTATAATTGAGAAGGAGATAAATTACTGGAGAAGAAGAAACGAGTCATATATCTAATATATTGTATCCATGCATGTTAGCTCGATTTTCGTTACTATTTTTGTTTGCTAGCAAATTTAGTAATTTGCATTGTGAGTTTATCATAAGCTCTTTTGCCTTAATTTGTGGTTTCTAAACTCAAAATGTAATTTGTAATCAGGGTTATTCTTTATTGTGGTATAGAAAAATTCTCCCATAAGATAGAAATACTTCTTAAATAGGGGAGGATTGATTTTCTTATTCATCTGGAATGTGATATTACAATTTGCTAGCAGAAAATACCTGAAGCATTTTGTTGTCTGGCTGGCTGGCTAATCATTCAGGAGAAACGTAAGATAAGTACCTAAAAATTGAGACGGAAGCATCACTTAATTTTATCTTGTCAACTATTCAGGATGCAATAAACAGTAATATTGTTAATGGTAAACTGAAAATTTAGTCTCATTTGAGTAAAAGCTTTCTACGTCTTTTGAGATAACATCAATTTTGGTATCTGTTGTAAATTGTTGACATCTTTACTGGAGCAGAGCCTAGCTTAAGACTTGAAATTTGACAACTCATTCAATTTACACACAACTGATAGGCCTCTCATCATTCCATACAAATAGTTCTTTCCTCTAGTATCTAAACTAATAGCTTCTGAATTCATATCTGTAAATAAGCTTGTATTTGACAGGCACAGATAATGTGACAATGTTCTTTCTTATCGGTACGTTTTTTCCACCCTATAATATGTCTTGGTAGTCATGGTTTTTGTATAATCTCTTACGTTTCAGGTTCATGAAGGAAGAAGATTTCATTCTCGGAGCACCTAAATATGAAATGACACCAGTTGTATGTGCAGTTTCACTATACTTCCAACTCTTTTATTTTCTTGTTCTTTTCCTATTCTGTCTCAAAATTTGAAAAATGTGCATACATAAAATTTTTTAAATTATAAGTGGCCTAGGATTTTAGCCTATGTATGTTGTAAAGGGCAAGCACCAGTGGAAGCATGATGTAGATGATTTTTATAGGAATGAACTGTTATTGCCAACCAATATTGATTATGAAACTGATGCTTTTATACTGTGGTACAGCGTGTACCAGAAAACTCAGTTTTTGTGATGGGTGATAATCGCAACAACGACTATGATTCGCATGGTATGTAGTCTCAATCTTTAGCTCATAAATGCTTTTCACAAGATATCATTTGTTAAGTATTTTTGCATGATTTTTGAAGATAACCCTTCTCTTATTAAATTGAATGCAATGATGGGAAATATTTTTGGCAATGGAAAGTGGAGTACTTGTTCTAACTTGTGCTATAACCAGGTTGGAGAGTGATTATGCATTGATGTGCCAAGACTTGACATTGATGTATGGTATGATTCTCTTGCTTCTAAAGTATTATGAAATAGAGCCAAGCTCTTGACATTGTAATTGCTTTTACATGTGGATCTTTCGGTTATGCTATTTTTGGTGACCAATTTGTTAGAGAAATTGGTCATGAAGACATATGCTTGATATATTTTTATGGTGGAGTAGGTATGCTTGTTCATTTTTGTTTGTGATGGCTTTGCTACTGATGCTTCAATATAATTTTGGACAACTGTCTCTTGTAGCATGCAATAATCCAAATACTTTCATCAAGATCACGTGATTTATCACAAAGAAAAGGATACCCTGATATTGTCACAAGGTAGCGTAAAAGTTTAAAAGTTCAGGTGAACAATAAAGCTGGTATTGGTTTGTTTCTAGATCTTGTCCTGAAAGTCTATTATTTATTAATTACTAATTAAGTTAATAGACCTGTTCATGGATTATAAATAATATAATAGCAATCAATATGAATTCATGTGTAATTAAATCTATGATGTCTGTGATTATAGCTAGCTTCTTTGGGGCATATACTGTATGGAAATTTGTCGTCTCAAGAAAAGTTTTTCCACATTGACTAATAGCCTCAACTTTTTCATAATTGTTGTCCTTTCTATATAGAAATTCTAAACATTGTTATTTAAGATTGTGTGATGGTATTTAAGATTGTGTGATGCTTGTGGTTGTTGAATGTGACTGAATTCTGACTTGAGATCAACATATAATAATAATCTACAAGTCTTGTAACAGAAAATATGTTTATCACTATGCTTACTGAAATTAATTCATGAAATGGCCGATTAATATTCTAATTTTTTCTTGTAACAGAGCAATCATATAGTCGCACTGAAGGTTCTTTTTCTATTTAGATTTGTAGCAAATGATATCGTGATTGCCTATTTGTTTTTTTTCTGCTTATGAGCAATACGGTGTACATTAGTACCACGTAGCAACTCTATTGTCTTTGTGTATTGATTTTGACATTAAGTGCCTATGGTGATCTATTTGCTTCATTTTTCTGACTTGCTATTATTTTTAAATATGTGTAGGAAGACTACTTCTATGACCCGCCTTACAATATTGGGTATCAAATTTTTGTGCTACGTTTACGAAAGACAAGGGACGAAATTATGAAGTGTACTCTCTCTATATATAGATATATACTTTGATTGAAGAATTATGGTAGCTTTAGATGGTTAATTGTAAAGATAATGAATGATTATGTAGTGGATAATTTTATTAAGTTAATAATATTTTAGTTTTTTATATTTTTGCCATTATTTGCTATGGAAACATTGAGACTGCCAGGTACACAAAAAGAATGTCAAATTTTGATTTGGCAACAATATAATTCATTACCAAAGCATTGAACACGTTTTAATATAGCAACAATTTTTTATACATTTAGCAACAAATTTTCGTTGCTAATGACATTAAAAATATAATATTTGGCAACGAAAAATTAGCCTAATAACAACGGAGAGGATATTGTTGTTAATACTAAAATAAAAGACAACATTTTTTATCGTTGCAAATCATATCAACTTTTGTTGCACATATAAAGAAACGGCAATATATGTCATTGCTAATCGACGACTTTTGTTGTTATTGAAAAATAACCAGTAACAAACATTTTGGTCATTGATTCAAAGATAATGTCGTTGCCAAATAATATAATTCCAGAATTTAATATCGTTGCTAAAAAGTTTATATTCGCAACAAAAGAAAGCTTTAGGCAACAATTTTCATAATTTATCGCAACGAAAAATGTCGTTGCAAAATGGTGTTAATTGCAACTATTATCGCATGGTCGCTGCAAAAAAAGAGTTCATTTCGTTTGCCAATTAGCGAGGCTTTTTGCAAACGAAATGGGGTTTTTAGCAACGAAATTTTAATTATTCGCAACAATATATTTTGTTGCTAAAGGATCGATGTCTCTGCATAAAAAGTCAAATTTTGTTGCAAAATGTATTACTTTTGGCAACAAAAAAACGTTCGTTCATGGAACAATTAGCAACGCTCATTACTTAAACGAAAAGACTTAACGACAAGAAAGTCGTTGCCAAAATCCTTTTGCAACGAAATTTGGCACCTTTAGCAATGAAAATCGGTTGTTGCTGAAGCCCCATTTTTTTGTAGTTAATAGAAGTTCATTCTTCCTTCATTTCTCACCAATTCACTAAAGCTATAGAGCAATTATTATAGAGAGAAATTATAGAGAGAAAGAAGAAGAGAAGTCTGCTACCTCACTATTCCAGTATCCACTCTTCTTTTGAGGTAAGTGATATTATTTCTTTCGTATTCATGAAGAGAATTATTTTCTTTTAATACTCATAAGGGGTATTATTCTTTTGTATTCATGAAGAGAGTTATTTTTTTTCAATACTCGTAAGGGTTGTTATTCCTTCTTTATTATTATGTTGGAATAACTCGCTCATACATCAATACCACATACGTGTGAATTCTTCGTTATTCCATTCTTTATTATTACATTGGAATAATCTATCTCGTATGCGGCCTCATCTCATGCCTGGTGAATTTCGTTGTTATTCCATTCTTTATTATTATTCGTTAGAATATCTTGCATGTAAGGATTCGTATTGAACTCAGTTCCATTCTTTATTATTCGTTTGGGAATAACTCGTATGCATGCGGTCTATCGCATGCATGGTGAATTCTTTTGTTATTCAATTCTTTATTATTCATTGGACTAACCTGCCTATGTGGATTACTGCAGATGCATGGTGAATGATCCTTCGTATTCATTCTTTATTAAATTGTGGAAATGATCTCATACATGTGGATTACCGCATGGCGGGTGAAAATCCATTTGCAGTTTCGTATATTCTATTATACTATGGGATATCATTTCTTTTGTACTCGTCATGAAATATCATTTTCTTTGGTATTATTCTGTTACGAGTTACTATTCACCCTATTACTATTCACTCTAGTATTATTCACTCGGGTATTCGGGGCACTTTTTGTGTCGGAGTACTATTCATGAGTTACTATTCACGGGTTACTATTCACCCGATAACTATTCACTCTAGTATCATTCACTTGGGTAGTCGGGACACTTTTCGTGTTGGGGTACTATTCACGGGGTACTATTCCCAAAGTACTATTCACGGGATACTATTCACCCAAAAAATATATTTCTTTTCTGTCCAAATTATTTTTGGTACATGAATATTATTCTTGAATTTTACTCTACAAAGCAGTATCATGTTGATAAATTGGACGTTTTTGATTTCTGGATAAATTAAATTATAAATCTTTAAAATTTATCCTTGAACTTGTTTTATTGAATTATTATGTCATTGTCATCATTCTCATGCTTATATTGTGATTAAAGTCATCTTTGGCTTACGTGCATAGATGGACTTGGTATGATTATGACTAGGGATTATTCGATATAATCATGAACGTAATGTGACGAATGATGTGGTAAAAGTCCTCATTGGCCTGTATTTCATTGATGGACAGTTGTTGGTATGATTATGATCAAGGATTATTCGATACAATCATGAACATTGATGATTACATGAATATCCTTGACCGTGGTGCAGGGATGATTAGATTTTATTTATTAAAGTCGAGTCTCGCCGATAAAGTTGATGAAAAACTTTTAAATCATAGAAGATAGTAGATTTTATGCTCTACTTGACTCTTCAAATGGATCGCATATTTCACCGCAGCTTGTTGATCTAAAACTTGTTGTCTATCAGATTCTATCGGGTTGTTATATTGTTGAAGGCTAAGGATAATTTATTCTGCATTATCTTAGTCATAATATTTTTTACTGGGCTAGTTGAGCTCACCCTTTCTTTCATTATTCTCTTCAGGAAATGAGAATATTGCTGGGACGAGTCGAAAAATGGAGTGATGGTCCAGGATTAATGGCTTTAGTAGTCCTCACTATTCTACGGAATAATGTGACAATAATTGTAATGAGGATTTCATTGAGTGTGGATATTGTCTAGATGACAATATTCTTGTTTAAACTCTCAGCTATGTTTTGTCGTATTTTACACGACTGTTGTATAATTAAGTTGTATTTGAATTTATGTACCATGTATCTGGCGACTCAAGATGGGTGATGTATACCTGTTTTGGGGGCGTCACACCCAAAATGTCTAAAATTAGACCAAAGTCTATTTCTTCCTCTTCTAGGCATAAATTCAGACTTGTTTGCTTTGATTTTACTTATAGATGACAAGAACTAGATTGATAACACTTATCACCGCATAATTGTACTTTTCATCAAATCTTACAATAAAATTAAATTCTAACGGTGAAGAATTTTAAGAAATAGAACCTAGAAGTTTTAGAATTCTTTTTCTTACCTCTTGAATCTTCTTTAGCCTTAAAAGATGATTCCAATTGCTGGATTAATCTTGATTGATCTTCTCCCTTCATCAGAGAACTCAAAACCACTCTATCACTCTCTTTCTCAGTATTATACAAAATAAGCGTAAGAATAAATTGATAATGGATTTAACGTGCTTCAATTGGTTTATCAGTTATTGAAAGGAAAGGTCTCATTTGTTAGACAACAGAAAGAGGCTAAGCCATGTTTGGCTAACTCAATTAGGCTCCATTTCATTTATTTTAATATTCCTCTATTATATGGTACATATGTCACAATTCACTTTATTGCTAAATTATTTAGCTAGCTATATTGATTAATTATACAATTATAATATGTATAACTATTACACTATACATTATGAAATTATATTCATAAACACCTCTATTTAAAATAAACATTTTCATTAGAATAATTAGCATTTATTCCACTAATTACTTTAAATAAATTACACAACCATTATGCAATTTATTTTTTATTTCTTTCCTTCTATAAATTGTCCCAAAACAATTTATTTAATCTATACATTTAGTCACCATCTTTGTAATAACCGATATTTTCTATATAATTAAATCAAAAATTTTACGTATAATTTTTTTTTTATTTTAAAGGTAAGTTTATATGCAAGATAATGTGTATGTATTTATGTGATGAATATAAAATATATTTATTACATGAATGATTATACATAATTTTATTTTAGAATTATTAATCATTATAAATTATATTCTTATAATAATTAATTTTATGTTAGAAATGTTTTTATTATTTTTTCCCATGAAAATATGATTTTATATTGTTTAAATAATATATGAAAAGATTATAGAATTATTAAAATAATTATTTTATTATATGAATTTATTTGAGAATAATTAAGTTAATTCTTTAACTTAATTAATAATGGTATATATATATGTACGATAAATCAAATATGGGATCCAAACCCTAATTTTGGATTTTTGATTAAGGAATGAGAATAATAATATTATATTATTATTTGTTAGTGTTATAAATGTGTATATTATCTGTGTAAGGTTAATATGTGGAACAATTTTAATTATGGCAAAACCCTAATATTCTTGATAAATCCTAATTGTGGTTCTGGAATAAGGAATGATGATAATAATATAATATTAATTATATTTTAATTTTTCAATGCTATAAATAAGTACTATATTTACGCATTGTTAATGATTGGTCAATGATGGTGTATTATGACCAAACCCTAATAATATTTTTATAAACCCTAGTATTACTGATAAACCCTAGTTTTGAAGTCAATTGATACTTTAAAATCTGTCTAGTAATTATGTTATGTGATTAATTATTTTTATTATAAATATTATTTTGATTTCAGTATTATAAATGTGTATTGTATGTGTGAACTGATAAGGTTGTTCAATTATGTGTATAATGTCAAAATCCTAGTATTAATTGGTTTAACCATAATTTAAAACTCAAACGGGAGTTTATGGTCGGTAAGAAATTGTGTTTTCTGATTAATGTTAATAAAAATATTAATTTTAATTAGGGAAACCCTAATTATTAATATTTGGAAACCCTAATTGTGAGAAAACCTAATAGCTAATTAGAAACTCTAATTGCTAACCCTAATTAGCTAATTGTAAACCCTAATCATTAAATGATAAAGCTTAATGCTAATTAGTGGACTTTAATGTTCATGTATAATGTAATTAGAAAATATAATTATTTTAGAAAACCCTATTTTTCATTTTTAGAAAGCTAAATTTCTATTCTAATTGCTACGTTATTTTCCCTAATTGTTAATGATAAGCTTAATGCAAATTAGTAATTCTTAAACCTAATTAGCAAGTATTAAGTAATTAAAACTTAAACTATTTTAGAAAATCCTAAGCTATAATTTAGAAACTAAAAATTTTTATTGTTCAAATTGGAAATCCTACAACACTTTGTGCCAAACCTTAGGGTTAAACCCTAAGGGTCAAACCCTAAGGGTTTGCTAAGTTAATTACCATTTAGCCATTTAAAACATAAGGCCATTGACCATTTTACCCTTTTGTGCATTATTGAAGCTATTATGTGGATTGTTGATAAGTGTGGGAGTGGGTGACCTAATCTAACAACCCCATGTGCTAAAAAGCTCTAGCAATTCAACTCTTCTCAGCCAAATACATTGCATACTAGTGTTATATATAGATCAAGAGAGAAAAAAATGCATTATTTTGCCTCATTTATTCACCATACTCATCCTAGACCCTCTCTATCCAAAACCCACGAAATATATATGTATATCAGTCCCATAAACAAGCCCCACGATCACCATAACAGATCTAGAAGCCAGATTCAAGCAATAATCAAAGTGAGGTATAAAACCTAAACAAAAAAAAACTTGATCTTTGATCCTTTGTTAAATGTTATATAATTGAGTGTTTAAATATGTTGTATATAGTGTTAAACAATGATCCGGGTTGGTAGAAAGTGGATCTATAACATCTAGATGCTCAAAGTAAAAGATTTCAAAAATATAGAAATTTTTTTTAGGTTATCTGACATCGAATGTCAGACACCATATATTCCTCTTTGTTCATGCTTTATGTTGTTTTATGTCTTAGATCTGTAGTATGTTGATCGAGCTTTAGTATGGAACTGGAATTTGGGTCATATGATGCACAGATTTCATGTTATTAATGGTCAAAGACCGTTGACCGGCATTGACCGGGAGATTTCTGGGTAACCCAGATTTCCCAGTCGGTCTGACAGATAGTTCTTGGGTTCAGATCTTGCAAGTTTTATGTGTTTTGTAAATGTTGTTGCATCATTGTTATATTATGTAATATGTACTACAAATATATGACTTTATATCACCTAAATGACAATCATGATCAAAGTATTCGACGGTCAAAGTAGGTTGTATGAGCATGAAATGCGTTTTCTGGAATTTCCAGAAAGTCAAAGAACACGGTTCTGACAGGGTTTTGACCGGCTCAGATCTTTCATGGGTTATGTTTTTAAGTTGATATTATGTTGCATAATGGTTCCTTGACATCTAAAATACATAATTAAACCATTAGATCCTTCAAACTAAGGCTGGAAAGCCAAGATTCAGAGCTCCAAAAATGATACTTTGAACTGTTCTTCAATTCTGGAAAACCCAGAAATTGAAGAACAGTGTCTAACAATTTTTTTAGGGCTAAGATCTCACTGATATGTTGTGTTATGGCCATGATATCGATTGCTATTGATAGTATTACATTAGTTCTATACACTGTGCTCAATAGATAGACTAGAAACATCAAGATCTGATTTTTACGCTTGGTCAAAGTAGTGCACTTATTAACTGACATGAAGTTCTGGGTTTGGCCCAAGAACACTCAAGAACACATTTAGCGACAGTTTTGTCGCCTAAAGAACCTATAACGACACTTTATTTATAAAATTATTATTTTAATTAAATAAATAGAAAAAAATATTTTTAGTTATTAAAAATACATAATAAATTATTAAAAATTATTTTAAAGTCCAAAAAAAAAATTAGTTTTTAATTATTTTTAATATATTTCATAAATATTTAATATTTAATTTATTTAATTATAATATTAAATAAATTATTTAAAAATGATTTTTATACTTAAAAATCATTTAAAATTATATTATGTTATAAGAAAATATTTTAAGTTATTTTCTATAACTTTTAATATTTTGTGATGAAATTTCATTAATAAATTAATATTAATGATATTTAAGTTATTTAATAAATGTATTAAATAAATGATGAAAAATAGAATTAATAATTTAAAAATCATATAAAAATAATTTAAAGGATTATAAAAATATTTTAAGTTATAAAATATAACTTTTGATATTTTATCATGAAAAATATTAATATTTTAATATTAATGATATTAGATTTATTTAATGTTTATATTAAATAAATTAGTTTAAAATGATTTTAATATTATAAAATCATTTTAAATGAAAATAAAATATTTAAGAATACTTTAAGTAATAGAATATAACTTTTAATATTTAAAGGATAATTTTATTAATAATTTAATATTAATGATATTAATTTAATAATAAATGATATTAAGTTTATTTAATAATTATATTAAATAAATGATTTAAAATGGTTTTATTTATTTAAAAATTATTTAAAAGGATATAAATGAATTAAAAGTATTTGAAGTTATACTTAATGACTTTTAATATTTTGAGGAATAGTACATTAATATTTTAATATTAATGGTAATCATTTAAAATGATTTTAAACGTTTTAAAAATCATTTTTAAGGTAATATTAATACTTTAAAAGTATTTTAAGTTATTATAAATAACTTTAATATTTTTTGCAATGGTTTCATTAATAGTTTAATATTAATTAAATATTAATGGTAATAGAATTATTTGATATTTAAATCATTTTATAATGATTAGGTGTTTGAAAATTAATGATAAATTATAATAATTATTTAAAAATTGTTATAAGGATATAAAAAAATGACTGTTATTTAAATAGTCTAAATAGATATTGAACTTCGATATAGAGTCTTAGACTCGATAATTACCCGATAAAGCCGCTTGCAGATGCCAATGTGAGTCGTAAATTGATCTGGACTTAGATTATTTGATTAGTTACGCGTTTGTTTGTGATTCAATGACTAATGAATGTGTATGACAATGTGATTAGGTTATATGCTGATTGCAATAAGTAGTGCTATGCGTTATAATGTGTGATTCTAATCGATAGAATGATCTTATTAATTATAGGTCATGATATAAAAGATAAAACTAAGTTGCGTATTATAAGCAGCAGACCAGACAAGTATCATACCTTTGCATTTTCTTTATGCAATGGACATGAGTAAGAATGTTTCAGAATTATATCATTATTATGCTAGATTATTAAACCTATTGTGATATATTCTATATCCGATCATTGTTTATCAACATGATATTATATTATATAATTCAGATATATATTATGTTCGTTATTTTCTAAACATAGTTATCAAGTGTCCCCACTTGGATAATCATTGTATTTAATCACATGTTGATATATATATATATATATATATATATATATATATATATATATATCCCCAAATATGAATACAAGAAAAAGCCGCCTAAGCTTATTTGACCTAGCTAGACACGGATTCGAAATATCGTTGAATATGATAAAACTCTTTCAGTATCCAATCAAATTGTTTTGGTTGGATTCGACTAATTATGAACATCCGAACATGGGAAAATTTTTATGCGCCAAGGCGGACAAAGTATGAACGATAATATCGTTCTTGCAATGTAGTATCAATCAATACAGGGTCCATGGGATGTACACCCTCGTGTCCGTAAGTTATGACGGTTTGCAGATGAAGTTCTGTCTAACCTTTTCGAAAACAAAAAATAATGTTCATAATCTGTCGACTACCCTATATATATAGTCAATACGTAGTTTCAAAAATTTTGATATAGAAATAATATATGGTTATGATTGGTTCAGTTTACTTCACAACTATTAATTCGTTGTAGAAGTTATGTACAAAGAAAATATTTAATTCTTTCAGCTATATATATTTATAATTGTTATTACTTGTTGGGCACCCAAATGCTCATTTTGCTTAATTTAAATGTTTTCAGCTAAGCGTGATCAACCGGAAGGTTCAAACAAGAACAAGTGAAAAGGAAAGCAAACAGAATATGTTTTATGGTATATTTTGTAATAGTTAGACTGTGTTAAGATAATGATATGTATTATATATCATGTAAAGAATGTAGTAAAGGTTGCGTACTTGGGATTAGACTCTGATAAATGTAAGTTAAGTTTGATATTTATATTATTGTTATTATTATTAGTATTATTTCTGCTCATAGAAATGGTATTGTAAAGCACCGAGTTCGGGTTTTAAGTACCTGAATTTGGGGGCGTCACAACTGCACGGGTAACTCTAAATAGCCTAATATAATTAGGCACTGTACGGTCATACTAAAGGTTATGATAGTTAAAATATAGAGAATAAGAGTCTAATTTAGCTTAAGTTGATTACGTGGCCTTTGTTGCTCGAGTTATTAGATCTTTAGGGGTGTTCTACACCTAGTGTCCTAAAGTTGTCTTGCATGGAAGTCATTGATCGAAAGCTTGTTACATGGGTAACTCTGTATAGCCTAATGTACTTAAGCATTGCACAAGTCAATTTTAGATGTTTTCATTCTAATGTTCTTCTGATCTGTTCTTACATCTGTGTCTTATTCCTAGTGCTTGATGTCATTTGAGTTTATAGAGTTGCATTTTTATTGCGATTGATTATGTGAATTATTTTGAGCCGTGGCTAGCTATGGTAGCTGGTATTCACACACACACACACACACACAAAATGGATCAAATACAGTCTTAAGCTCGCGATTGATTGAACCTTTAATCATAACTATGTTTGTCTATTTCTCTGAGAATAGTCTTTTTAAGCTTTGAAGCTATAATTGTAAGACCCCAATTTTTTTTTTAATAAAATGGAATTTCCTCTATTTATTATTTTAAAATAGTAAAGGGGTTGATTTGATTAATGTGGTTAGTTATGGGTAAAATGTGCAAATTTTACAAAATAAACAAGTGGTTATAAAACATTCATTGTTATTAGGAGAATATTACATTGGTCGTGGAATATTCTTCTTTGTCGGGGAAATTAAATGCGACGGCCAAGCGACCTTTTGTGGCCCCCATAACGGAAAGTGATTGGATGAAGAAAGCAGCAAGTATAAGTTCTTTATAAATAATGGGCGTAGTTATTACAAATAATATTGTTAAAATACTCGGTGTGGTTAAAACACAGAAAGTATTTGCGGTATGCACACATTATTATTGATTCTTACGTAAAAGGCTTTACTCGATAATTGTTACGGTAATTCTTATTCAATATTTTATTTTATTGATTCAATAATTGTTACGTTGATATTTTATATTATTGTTGTTTTAATAATTGTCATTATACGATTATTTTCCATTATCGGATCAATAATTCATATTATTTGAATAATATTATTAGATAACATTATTAGCGATGTCTAGAAAGTTACATACAAGGAGAGGTTTGGTCACCTAATTGCATGGCCAAGATGAGGAGAAATCCTTATTGGAAAGCCCCCTCTTTCTTGAGAACGGCCTGATTGTCAATATTGTGATTCTGTAATATTATTTGTGAATAATTGATTATTGATTTATATGATAAGGAAAATATTAATTTTATGTAGATATAGATGGAGAAAATTTGAGAGTGACAATTGTTAAAAAATTGATATTTTATCTTTTCTGATAAAATAATTCATTTAAATATATTATTATTATATTATAATAATATAATAATGGTGATATTTTTACAATGGATGTGTGATATATGAGTAAATGAGGAGGAAGAGTATTTTTGTTACAATAAATGATAAAAACATGTTAAACATGTCGGTGGGCCCCATTTCTTGACTGAAATTTGATTATAGCCTGTAAAATCGTCCGTATGTGGATTTCGGTCAATTTTTACTTGGAATTTGGAAAAACTTAAACTTAAAAAGTTGTAGAGAATTGAATTTCCTATGGAATGGACATAAGATTCAAATTTTTCTGATAAAAGGGCTATTTTTTATGAGGTATTGAAGTTTCAGAATAATTGATTTTTGAAGTTTTTAATATTTTTTTTAATAAAAACATTTTCTTACATTTGGTGGCTCCCACAAGTGTTGTAAACATGTTGAATTCAGAAGTCTAAGTGGGCGTAGGAAAATTTTATTATATATTAATATTTTATTAAATTTTCTGCTTTGGTGTTCTAAGTATTTTCCTATAAATAGGGTGCTTAGGTTAGAATTGAAAATCACATCAGAAACAAGTTTTCTCTCTCTTTCTCTCTCTATATTATCGAGCGTATTCTTGTGAGTATTTTGATACTTTGAGTGTTGCTATATCTGGTGCAAGTTCCTTCCTTGACTATATCCGATTATTTCGATCGTAAATTGTCTTTTCGAGAGGTAAGGAATGTTATTTTTTATAAATGATATTATTTTTCTAATATCATTATCTTGAAATATTGATATGAATTTTATTGTGGAATTTCTATCTTTTGTGTCGGGGTTTTCTTATTCACGATATCGACCTTATTCACGTATCAACACTATTATGAATACGGCACTATTCACCGAAAAATGAAATTTTCTCTTCTTTGTCTCAGATGTCTATTTTTGTTACTAGCTTTAATTGTGTCCATGTTTTGAATCATTATTCTTCAATTTTACTCCACTATGGTATATTATGGAGTGTTTTTAAACATGGATAAACCGAAGTACGAATCCTTAATATTTGTTCTTTTGTTTCACTGGATTCGTTTTCTTTAAAATATTTTTTATCATCCTCAGTCCTAAATGATGATATTCTTGAATATCTTTCTTTGGTAGTGCAAAGATTAATGATTTTCTGTTAAATATCTTTGGCTTTAGTAGTGCAAAGATGTACAGTGTTGAGATGAACATGATTAATGATGAATATCTTTGGCTGTGGTGCAAAGATGAATATTTGATTCAAGATGTTTATTGATTGATGTTACAAGGATAAATTATTGATGAAAACTTTTAAATTTATAGAAGAAAGTAGATTTCATTCTCTACGTAACTCTTCTTAATGAATTATTATTTCATTATGAATATTGATTTAAAACTTGTTATCTATTGTATTCTATTAGATTTTTTTCCTGTTGAGGAGTAACGATAATTTGTTCTATATTATCTTAGTCATAATATTCTTTTCTTGGGCTAGTTGAGCTCACCCTTTCCTTTTGTTCCATTTTTCTTCAAGAAGAGGCGAGAATATAGCGGGAACTAGTCGGGGTGTGGAGTGATGGTTCAAGATAGTTGTTTTAGTAGTCCTCACTATTTTGTAAAATAGTGTATCAATAATTGTAATGAGGACTTTATTTGGGTGTGGATGTTGTCTAGAAGACAATGTTTGTATTTAAACTCACAGTTTATCTGTTGTCGTATTTTGCACGACAATTGTATTAATAATTTTGTAGTTGTTTCTGTACCATGTATTTGGCGACTCAGAATGGGTGTTGTATACTTATTTTGGGGGCGTCACAGTTGGTATCAGAGCTTAGGGATATGATCTCTGGCGGAGATCGGGGAATAGAACTAGGAGGGGAGAGACGAGTAAATTCTTCGCTAGTGTGTCCTACCTAAGCTTAAGTGTTGGTTGGTCAAAGTATATGGTTATTATGTTGCATGTCAATTTCTTTAGTTAACCCTTGTTTTGTGGCAGTAATTAAGAATGACAACTGAGAATGTTAACAGTGGAGTAAATGAGATCGTTGAGACACCTCTAATCACCAACCAGGATAACGTGATGTCAGGCGAAGAAGAAATTAGAGATATCCATGTGGTGAGTGAAGAACTAATAGTGGCACCCGAGCTAGTCGCAGAAGTAGCAGCTGAAAGTGAGGAAGAAGAGGAACCTGAGGAGAATTTAGTAGAAAAATTTTATGATCGAAATTTAGAATTACAAAATCGTATTCATGAGTTAGAAAAGAAAAATTTGAAGAGCAAGAAGCGGTCGTGGAGCAAAGAGATGCAACAATTCAAAATTGTATTACCCGATGTGCGATGCTTGAACAGAAGCACTCTTTGGCAGAGTATAAGATATTAGAGCTGGAATCTCATTATAATCAAAGTTCTGATGAAAGAAGAAGAAACCGAACGAATGAGAATGGAGGATGCGTGGGTAAAAGCCGCACGACGCGTTGATATTGTAGAAAAAGACGTCCGATCCAATAAGGCCTAAAGAGATGAAATGGATTTTTCTTTTTGGACAACAATTGGGAGAATCCAACATCAAGTTCGGAAGTACCCTGTGCAGAGTGGTCAACCACAATTCGATATGGATCGGAGAATAATGATTCAAATCATGGATCGGGAATGTGACGAAGAAATGAAGGGTGGAATGTACTCTATAGCAAAGTTAAGTCCAGATGGGACGGTGGCACCAGAGGCGGATACGGACAAGTCAAAGTCAGCCGTTCCTGGAAGAGCATTTTTTGTAACTACCCAAAATGCGAGGAACCCGAACGAAGGTATCACGTATTAGTTAATTATAAATTCTTGCGAAGTTTATACCTTATTAGATACTGGTTCTACCCATTCTTTACCTCTCTTGCTTGTACTCAACGTTTAAACTTGACTCCGGAGAAAATTAGACTTTGACCTATCAGTGGAGACTCCGTTAGGAGAAACTTTCATTAAATCCACTGTTTATAAATCTTGTTTGATCCAAGTTGGCACCATCACATTACCTGTTGATCTTATCTCTTTAAAGATACTTGCTTTTGATGTTATTTTTGGGATTAATTGGTTAACTACTCATCATGCCAAAATTGATTGCTTTCGTAAGGTTGTTAGTTTTCATATTCCTAAGCAACTTGTTATTCGAATTCAAGCAACCAAACCATTGAAGTCAAACACTTTCATATCAAGCCATAAAGTCATTCGTTTATTGAAAAACGGATGTCAAGTTTTCTTAGCCCATGTCATGGACTTGAACAAAAATACGTCAGATTTGAATGATATTTCTGTTGTTAGTAAATTTCCTGACGTATTTCCTGAAGAATTTCTTGGCCTACTCCCAGAGCGTGATATTGAATTTTGTATCATCTTTGAACCCGGTATAAAACCCACTTCAAAAATCTCATATCGAATGGCTCCTATTGAACTTCAAGAGTTAAAAACCTAACTGTAGAAGTTGGTACCCGAGCCTCTATCTGGTGACTTCCTTTGTGGAATGCACCAAAGCCAGACTCTCCGTAGGTTACGCCATATTCGTGTGGTGGTAAGCTGATAGGTGCCATTGTGACGTGTTATCCAAGATTGGGATATGAGTCACAGTGGAGAGCAACCTAAGTCAGTAATCGAAATACGTAGCTTTCTAGGTTTAATTGGTTATTATCGGAGATTCGAGGAAAGATTTTCTCGAATCACTACTCCATTAACTCACCTGACTCCTAAAGATACAAAATTCGAATTGATCAAGGAATATGGGAAGAGCTTCGAAGAACTCAAGAGGAGACTCATTTTGGCACATGTTCTAATCATACCATCCTGGAAAAGCAAACGTGGTAGCTGACACATTGAGTAGAAGATCATATGCAGGAACGAGTGCGATGTTGTCAACACAAAGGCCCATTTTGTGTGATTTACAAAAGATGAAGATAGAATTCAAGACTCTGGGGACCCATGCAATGATGTCAAGTATATCTGAAACCGACTTTAATCGAAAAAGTTAAAGTTGCTCGAGCCACGGACCGGAGCTAATGCGTATGAAGAAGAAAGTACAAGAAGGTGCTATTCCAGAAGCAAGAATCGATGAAGAAGGAATACTTCGAGTCCACTCCAGACTTTGTGTTCCTAACGACGCTGATTTGAAGTACAAGATCATAATGGAGGCACTGATACACCATTTGCGATCCATCTGGAAGTACCAAAATGTATCGTGATCTTGACATACATTTTGGTGGAACAATATGAAGAGAGATTGTAAAGTTTATCTCGAGGTGTTTAACTTGTCGGCGTGTAAAAGCGAGCATCAAGTGCCTAAGGGTCCATTGCAACCACTTGAGATTCCAAAATGGAAGTGGGAACACATTACCATGGATTTTGTTACGGATCTTCCCACAGTTTCTCACGGCATTGATGTGATTTGGGTTATTGTTTTTAGATTAACCAAGTCTGCTCATTTCTTGCCAATACGGGAGATTTATTCCCTTGAACGTCTTGCTCGTATGTACGTAAATGAGATTGTGAGATTGCATGGCATGCCAGTATCCATAATTTCTGATCGTGACCCAAGATTCACTTCACGATTTTGGGTTAGCTTGCAAAAAGCTATGGAGCGCAGTTTCTGATTGATTCGGCATATCATCCTCAAAGCAGATTTGGATAATCGAAGAGGACTATTCAAACTCTTGAAGATATATTAAGACTCTGTGTCCTAGACTTCAAAGGGAGTTGGGATAAATATTTACCTTTGGTGGAATTCTCCTACAACAACAGTTATCAGGCAAGTATAGGTGTGGCTCCATTTGAAGCATTATATGGACGTAAGTGTCGCTCTCTAGTATGTTGGGATGAGGTGGGTGAAGCAACATTGTTGGGACCAGAGTTGGTACGTATTACTATAGAAAAGATCCAAATGATTCGACAACGTATACAAACGGCACAGGATCGACAAAAGAATTATGCGGATCTTCATCGAAAGGACGTGGAATTTAGTATTGGGGATCATGTATTATTGCGTGTGGTTCCATGGAAGGGATTTACAAGATTTGAGAAAACAGGAAAGCTCAATCCATGATTTATTGGTCCATTTCAGATTCTTGACCGAGTAGGAAATGTGGCCTATAGACTCGCGTTACCTCCAAGTATGTCTCGTGTTCATAATGGTTTTCACATATCCGTGCTTTGTAAATATGTGAAAGACCCGAACCACGTTATTGAGTTAGAACCAGACGAGATAACCGAAGATTTAACGTACGAAGTACCAGTCAAGATCTTGGATAGTAAGGAGCATGTCCTATACATAAAGGTTATACTATTAGTGAAAGTTTTGTGGAGGAACCATGCCATTGAGAAAATGACCTGGGAGTTGGAAACAGAAATGAAAACAAGGTATCCTCACCTTTTCGAAACACCAGGTACGTACGTCAATTTCAAGGACGAAATTTCATAAGGAGGGGAGGTTGTAAGACCCCAATTTTTTTTTAATAAAATGGAATTTTCTCTATTTATTATTTTAAAATAGTAAAGGGGTTGATTTGATTAATGTGGTTAGTTATGGGTAAAATGTGCAAATTTTACAAAATAAGCAAATGGTTATAAAATATTCATTGTTCTCGGGGAATATTGGGTTGGTCGTGGAATATTCTTCTTTGTCGGGGAATATTAAATGCAACGACCACAAGAACCTTTGTGGGCCCATAACGAAAAGCGATTGCATGAAGAAAACGACAAGTATAAGTTGTTTATAAATAACTTGGCGTAGTTATTACAGTTTATCTTGTTAAAATACTCGGTGGTTAAAAAACACACGTAGCATGCGGTATTGCACCAATTATTGATTCTTACGTGAAGAAGGCACTACTCAATAATTATTACAGTAATTCTTATTCAATATTTTATTTTATTGATTCAATAATTGTTACATTGATATTTTATATTATTGTTATTTAAATAATTGTCACTACAATAAAGTATTTTCCATTATCGGATCAATAATTCATATTATTTGAATAATATTATTAGATAGCATTATTGGTAATGTCTAGAAAGTTACATCAAGGAGAGGTTTGGTCACCTAATTGCTTGGCCCGATGAGGAGAAATCCTTATTGAAAAGTCCCTCTTTTCAGGAGGAGCGAATTTGGTCATCGATATTGTGATTACATAATATTATTTGTGAATAATTGATTATTGATTTATATGATAAGGAAAATATTAATTTTATGTGGATATAGATGGAGAAAATTTTAAAGTGACAATTGTTGAAAAATTGATATTTTATCTTTTACGATAAAATAATTCATTTAAATATAATATTATTATATTATAATAATATAATAATTGTGATATTTTTACAATGGATGTTTGATATATGAGTAAATGAGGAGGAAGAGTATTTTTGTTACAATAAATGATAAAAACATGTTAAACATGTCGGTGGACCCCATTTCTTGACTGAAATTTGATTATAGCTTGTAAAATCGTCCGTATGCGGATTTCGGTCAATTTTTGCTTGGAATTTAGAAAAACTTAAACTTACAAAGTTGTAGAGAATTGAATTTCCTATGGAATGGACATAAGATTTGAATTTTTCTGATAAAAGGGCTATTTTTTATGAGGTATTGAAGTTCCGAAATAATTGATTTTTGAAGTTTTTAATATTTTTTTAATAAAAACGTTTTTCTTACATTTGGTGGGCCCCACAAGTGTTGTAAACATGTTAAATTCAGAAGTCTAAGTGGGTGTAGGAAATTTTTATTATATATTAATATTTTATTAAATTTTCTGCTTTGGTGTTCTAAGCATTTTCTTATAAATAGGGTGCTTAGGTTAGAATTGAAAATCACATCAGAAACAAGTTTTCTCTCTCTTCCTCTCTCTATATTATCGAGCGTATTCTTGTGAGTATTTTGATACTTTGAGTGTTGCTATACGGTGCAAGTTCCCTTCAGCACTATATCCAGTATTTCAGTCAGAAGTACTATCTTTTCGAGGTAAGGAATGTTATTTTTTTTATAAATGATATTATTTTTTCTAATATCATTATGCTGAAATATTGATATGAATTTTATTGTGGAATTTCTATCTTTTTGTGTCGGGGTTACTATTCACGTATACGACACTATTCATGAATACGACACTATTCATCGAAAAATGAAATTTTCTCTTCTTTGTCCCAGATGTCTATTTTTGTTACTAGCTTTAATTGTGTCCATGTTTTGAATCATTATTCTTCAATTTTACTCCACTATGGTATATTATGGAGTGTTTTTAAACATGGATAAACCGAAGTACGAATCCTTAATATTTGTTCTTTTGTTTCACTGGATTCGTTTTCTTTAAAATATTTTTCATCATCCTCAGTCCTAAATGATGATATTACTGAATATCTTTGGCCTGTAGTGCAAAGATTAATGATTTTCTGTTAAATATCTTTGGCCCGTAGTGCAAAGATGTACAGGTGTTGAGATGAACATGACCAACTGATGAATCACTTTGGTCTGTAGTGCAAAGATGAATATTTGATTCAAGATGTTTATTGATTGATGTTACAGGGATAAAATATTGATGAAAAACTTTTAAATTCATAGAAGAAAGTAGATTTCATTCTCTACGTAACTCTTCTAATGAATTATTATTTTCACTGCGAATATTGATTTAAAACTTGTTGTCTATTGTATTCTATCAGATTTTTTCCCTGTTGAGGACTAACAATAATTTGTTCTATATTATCTTAGTCATAATATTCTTTACTGGGCTAGTTGAGCTCACCCTTTTCCTTTTTGTTCCATTTTTCTTCTCAGGAGGCGAGAATATAGCGGGAACTAGTCAGGGTGTGGAGTGATGGTTCAAGATAGTTGTTTTAGTAGTCCTCACTATTTTGTAAAATAGTGTATCAATAATTGTAATGAGGACTTTATTTGGGTGTGGATGTTGTCTAGAAGACTATTTGTATTTAAACTCACAGTTTATCTGTTGTCGTATTTTGCACGACAATTGTATTAATAATGTTGTAGTTGTTTCTGTACCATGTATTTGGCGACTATGAATGGGTGTTGTATACCTATTTTGGGAGCATCACAATAATGCCGGTATATAGTTATTTAGTTTGATTCACTGTTATTGTGACGCCCCCAAAACAGGTATACATCACCCATCTTGAGTCGCCAAATACATGGTACAAAATTCAAATACAACTTAATTATACAACAGTTGTGTAAAATACGACAAAACATAATTTAAGAGTTTTAATAAGAATATTGTCATCTAGACAATATCCACACTCAATGGAGTCCTCATTACATTTATTGTCACACTATTTAATGAATAGTGAGGACTACTAATCTTATCATCTGGACCGTCACTCCATTCCCCGACTAGTCCCGACTCACGTTCTCATTTCACGAAGAGAGCGATGAAGAAAGGGTGAGCTCAACTAGCTCGAAGAAAAATATTATGACTAAGATAATGCGAAATAAATTATCATTAGCCTTCAACAATGTTAAGCGATAAAATACTGATAGACATCAAGTTTAAGCTGCGTGAAATAAACAATCCATTAGAAGAGTCAAGAGTAGGCATGATATCTACTATCTTCTATGATTTAAAATAGTTTCATCAATTTTTATCATTTGAGACTCAAATTTTAATAAATAAACCATATCATCGAATCTTCCACACTACGGGCGAGGATATTCATTAAATCATCGATGGTCGTGACTATTATAGAATAATCACTGGTCATAATCATACCAAAAAGCGTCCATCGATGCACTTCAAAGCCCATCGAGAACTTTCACCACATCATTCGTCACATTATGGTCATGATTATACCAAATAATCCACAGTCATAATCATATCAAGTTCATCTATACGTGCGTAAGCAAAGATGACTTTCATCAAAATATAAGCATGAGGATGATGATGATGATATAAATATTAATCAACGAAAATAAGGATAAATATTAAAGACTTTAAATTTATCCAAATATTATCAATCACTTAATAAACTCATAATCTAATATTATTAATATTATAAAAATATTTTAATCACTTCTTAAACTTATAAACAATTTAATTCAATTGTTCACACTTTACCAAATAATGCATTTAATCATTCAAAATGCTATACTCATAAGATTTCATCATCGATGATCAAATCCTCATCAAAATCTGATATACCTATATAGGATTTCCAAGCCATAAAATCCTATTTTCTAATTTTGTTACTTCACATAACATTTTTAATTCATTTACTCATAACTAGTTCATTTTCATGAAAAATACCAAATAAGTCCCAAAAATATTTCTTTTCTGGAATTTAGCAGAATATAGTCCTATACTGAACATATATTTTTCTCAGAATTTTTAAAATTCATTTACTATTTTTCATATGGCCAAAACTTCCGAATATTTAGACATTTATCATAAATTGTACTTTTATCCAAAAATTTTGAAATTTACAGGGTATACTCCTGTTATATACATGTACTTCCAATAAAAATTTCACCAATTTTGGAGTTAACCACAAGGAGTTATAAGGGTTTACTTTTAAAATAGTCTTTTTCAAATTTTCCCAGAATTTTTGAGGGTCAGAAAAATTATGAAACTGCAAATGGATTTTCACCCTCCATGTGGTAATTCACGTAAACAGATCATTTTCATAATTTAATAAGGAATGAATACAAATGATCATTCACCATGCATGCGATAATTCACATAGACAGGTTATTCCAACAGAATAATAAAGAATGGAATAACAGAAGAATTCACCATGTATGAGATAGACCGCACAGACAGGTTATTCCCAACAAAATAATAAAGAATGGAACCAGGTCATGCGTAATCCGCACATATAGGATATTCCAACAGAATAATAAAGAATGGAATAACAACAGAATTCACCAGGCATGCGATAGACCGCACATATAGGTTATTCCAACAGAATAATAAAGAATGGAATAACATAAGAATTTCACCATGTATGCGGTACTTCGCATAGACAGGTTATTCCAACATAGTAATAAAGAATGTAATAACAACTCTTACGAGTATTGAAAGGAAATAATTTTCTTCATGAATACGAAAGAATAATACCCCTTACCTTAGAAGAAATTGGATTTGGAATAATAAGGTAGCAGACTTCTCTTCTTCTTTCTCTCTATAATTTCTCTCTATAATAATTGCTCTAAAGCTTTAGTGAATTGATGAGAAATGAAGGAAGAATGAGCTTCTATTTATAGAAAAATATAGTTTTGATAATTTACGTTTTGGGGCTCAAAATATTAAGATATAATACCTTCCTCTTTTTTTTTCATTTTAATTTAGTCCTGCAAGTATTATCAAACTTGCACCACCTCCCTAATAGTAAATAATGTGAATCAATAGTTCAATCATGTGAATCAATAGTTATAATCATGTGAAAATACGAATTACAGTATAGTACTTCCATCTATACCTCCATTTCTAACTTAGTCATGGAAGTATTATCAATCTTGCACCAACTCCCCTAATAGTACGAGAATGTGAATCAATAGTACACACATGTGAACAAATAGTTATAATCATGTGAATTAATAGCAATTAATTGCTCATTTATTCGATTAATTACCCGATTGGTCAATATAACCTCCAGACATCAATTATTATCGAAATAAATATCGATTTCCACAAACACTAACAATCCCAACACAATGGAAATATTTATCTCAAAAATTCTATTTTTGAAATTTCAAAGTTTGACTTTTTCCAAAAAAGTCAATTGTTGACTTTTTTTGACCAAAAAGTCAACCCCGACAAATTTTGTGTTTATGGTCTATTTCTACTAATTTTATCGCTCCGGACTCAAATATCACGTTCGCGTCTCCAAATTCAACTCCGAACTCAAATTCGAGTTTTAATAACATTCATCATTAATATTATAACTCACACTATTTAACAACCGTGTCGTTCCCGTGGAAGAGGGGCTTTCAGATAAGGATTTTCTCCTTATTGGTAGCGTAATTAGATGACCAAACCTCTCCTTGACAGAACTTCTAGACATTGTAAATATTGTAATTTAATAATATGAATAACTTTGTCATCTCAATTATTGATTTAATAAAATAACATTTTATGCAGATGATACTGTAACAATAATCGAATCAATAATATGAGAGATATGATGCAACAATTATTGTAGCAATAATTGAGTATAACTGAGTGACTTCTCACGTAAGCGTCAATAATCAATAGCGTGTGCTACTACTGCAACCACGCAGCAGACATCGTACTTTTACTACTAGGGTAGTTCAGCGCTTTAAGCAGTAACACTTTCACCGTTATTTTTAGTAAAAGATAACTCTGTCGTTTTCTTACTACGACAATACTTCTGTTGTGGGGTCCACCAATGATTGTGTCGTCGTACGAATATTCCCTGTTAAAACGAATATTCCCCGACCAATCGAATATTATATAACCACTTGCTTACTTTGCAAAATTTGTAAATACTACCCACAACTATTACATTATATCAAATCCACACCATAATATTCAAAAAAATATTTCGAGAAATTTAAATAATTATTCATAAAATTTGGGGTCTCACAATCTCCCCTCCTTATGAAATTTCGCCCTTGAAATTTACGTACATACCTAGTATGCCAAAGAGGTGAGGATACCTTGACTTCATTTCATATTCCAACTCTTGAGGTATAACCTTTGAGTGTTGAATACGATCCTTCTTATCCAAGATTTTTACACGTATCTCCTCATACGTTAAATCTTCTGCTATCTCATCTAGTTCTAATTTAATAATGTGGTTGGTCATCCACATATTTACGTAACATCGACACGTGAAAAAAGCGTTATGAACACGCGACATACTTGGCGATAAAAGCGAGTCTATAGGCCACGGTTCCTACTCCATCGAGGATTTCAAATGGGCCGATTAAATCGATGGTTGAGATAACGCCTTCTTGAACCTTCTTCTTCATTCATTCATCGATTGGTGTGTAGCTTTGAGCGGCTTTAACTTTATCGATTAAAGTCGATTCTACTCGTATATTTGATATCACCACGTGGGTCCTTAGAGTCTTTAACTCTATCTTCATCATTTGTAAGTTATCTGAAATGGGTTTTGTGTTAACAACATCGCTTTTCGTAAATGCATACGATCTTCTACTCAAAGCGTTAGCTACCACGTTCTCTCTTCCACAATGATATTGAATGGTATGATCGTAATCTTCAACAGCTTGAGCCAACGTCTTTGGCACATGTTACTTCATTTTAGTTGAAGAAATATTTGACGGTTTTAGAAATGGGTTTTGTACTGGGGTCAATACAAATATCGATTTCACGCTCTAGGGGTAAGCTAAGAAGTCTTCAGGAATACGTCAGGAAATTTATTAACAATAGAAATATCATTCAAAACTGTGACCCTCATCCAAGACTTGGATAACATGTCACATTGATATCTATCAACTTGCCACCGTTATTCACGACGTCCCCTACGGATATTCTAGCTTCGGTGTATTCAAGACTTGGAAGTCACCGGTGAAAGGCTCGAGGCTCTTTACTTATGGCTTAATATGATAAATGATTGACTTTAGTGGTTTGGTTTTTGAATTCACATAACGGGTTGGTTAGGAATGAAAGCTAACAACCTTACAAAAATAATCGATTTTAGCGTGATGAGTAGTTAACCAATCGATCCCTAAAATCACATCAAATGCAAGTATTTTCAAAGAAATAAGATCGATTGTGTAGCGTGAAAGTGTCGATTTGAATTAAATAAGATTTATAAATAGTGGAGGTAACAAATATTTCTCCTAATGAGTTTCAACAGATAAAAGAGCCAAGTTCAAACATTGAACACCACTAGGTGAAATAAAAGAGTGGGTAGAACCCAGGTATCGAATAAGGTATAGACTTCGCAAGAGTTTATGATTAACTTACCGTGATAACTTCATTGGGTTCCTCGATAAACGCTCTCACTTAAACTAATGAGTTTCACTTATGCAGGACATCCTTTGGCGTTACCATCCCGGTTGGACTTAAATTTGCTATAGAGTACATTCCACCCTTAATTGCTTTCGCCACATTCACGATCCATGATTCGAATCATTACTCTCCGATCCATATCGAATTGGGGTTCAAGATGCTGCACCGGGTATTTTCGAATTCGATGTTGGATTCTCCCAATTGTTGTCCAAAAAGCGAAATCCATTTCATCTATTTTGGCCTTATTAGATCGGACGTCTTTTTCTACAATATCAACGCGTCGTGCGGCTTTTACCCATGCATCATCTATTCTCATTTGTTCATTTGCTTCTTCTTTCATCAAAACCTTGATCATAACATTCTCAAATTCCAGCTCTAATATCTTATACTCTACCAAAGAGTGCTTCTGTTCAAGCATCACACATCAAGTAACACAATTTTGAATTGTTACATCCCTTTGCTCCACGACCGCCTGCCGTTCTTCAACCTGCTCTTCTAACTCATGAATACGATTTTGTAATTCTAAATTTTTATTATAAAATTCTTCTAATAAATTCTGCTCATGTTCCTCTTCTTCCTCTTCTTCCTCACTCTCAGCTGCTACCTCTACGACTAGCTCGGGTGCAGCTATTACTTCTTTACTCACCACGTAGATATCTCTAATTTCTTCTTCGTCTGACATCACATTAACCTGGTTGGTGATTAAAGGTGTCTCAACGATCTCATGTGCTTCATTAGCAGATCTCAACATTTTCAGATGCCATTTTCAAACACTGCCACAAAAGAAGGGTTAATTAACATATCACATATTATCCTTATTCTCTGACCGACCAATTAAATACCAAATAAACTTGGGTAGGTCATACTAGCGAAGGAATTCTGTCTCTCTCCCTCCTAGTTCTTGTCTCACATCTCGTTAGGGATCATATCCCTAACTTTGATACTGTTGTGGCGTCCCCAAAAAACGGTATACATCACCCATCTTGAGTCGCCAAATACATGGTACAAAATTCAAATACAACTTAATTATACAACAAATTCGTAAAATACGACAAACCATAATCTAAGAGTTTTAATAAGAATATTGTCATCTAGGCGATATCCAAACTCAATGGAGTCCTCATTACATTTATTGTCACACTATTTAATGAGAATAGTGAGGACTACTAATGCTATCATCGGACCGTCACTCCATTCCCCGAGCTTGTCCCATTACGTTCTCATTTCCTCAAGAGAAAACGGTGAAGAAAAGGGTGAACTCAACTAGCCCAGTAAGAAATATTATGACTAAGATAATGCAGAATAAATTATCATTAGCCTTCGACAATGTTAATGTGACACCCCCAAACCCAGGTACTTCATTCCCACAGGATTTGGTGTTCACTAAATCAAACATTCATATCTAACTACCCAATCACAATAAAATTGAATAATAAAACCTTCCCCATTAAAGGGTTACATAATAAAAATCTCCCAGGTTGTCTAACCTTTAAATACAATCATTCGAATGCGGAAATAAATAAACTTCATTACAACCATTCAATTAAAATCTGACAATAAAATATCAACATATTACAAGTCTTCAATACTTGTTCATCTTTCATTTTCCCTTACTGGTGCTAGGTACATCAACCTTCTCATCTTTTACTATAATAGTTATATAAGCAAGAGTGAGCAAACAAAGCTCACTTGAAACAACAATGAATAAAAATCTTTATAACAACTGTCAAATAAGAGGCTCGATGGAATTAAACGATGTAACTTATCAACATTCTGAATTATATAATTGAGGGTCCTAAGACCACGAACTATGTCCATAGTTATAAGTGATTTTTCAACTTAAACTTTAACAATCATAAGACTATAGGGACTCCTCGTACTTAGGGGGATCAGCCCTTCGTACAATGTATTGTGCACAAATATTTCAACGCTAAGCGTAAATTACCCCTAATAATAGGGTTGTTCATCTCAGTATTTAGAGTACAAGTCCGCACCAAAGTGAGTTTGGTTTGGATACATTTCAAGGTAATTTGGAATTCAATGGACATCAACTAAGGATTAGTTGAATAAAATTAATAACATTATACTATGGAATAATCATAACTGAATCGACATGGTAAATTAAATCATGCTTTAGGAATAATCTAATAGCATACATATTGAATAACTATAACACACCTTGATTGAACAATATTAAGCCAAGGTTATTTAGAATTGAATACCAAGCATGCATAGCCATTTGAACGATAAAATTGTTCAACATTAGTATATATAAATTTGCATGCTAAACAACAAGTTAAATACAAGAATATCTTGCTCAATAAAGTTTAGAAATCTTGCATCATAATATGGTAATCGAATTGGAAACAATAATTGGCTCAACAAGATAATAGATTTAGAGAACTTGCCTTGCTCGTAGGCTAAACTGAACAATTCGAATAACAATACCCTATATATATATGTCACCATGACATAGTTAGCCACTACCACTTTACAAACATAACTAAGTACATTCATCATGTAAGATTTGATTTTTAATCACATAATTAAGTTACAAAACAAGTTAATTGTTAATAACATGCTCACTCATGGTATAGAAATACTGAAATCATAATTTAATAGTCCTATATACTATTAACACATAACAATTCCTTCAGACTTTGAGTACAAAAAATTACCTTTGTCGACCATTCTCGCTAACTTTCATGTTTGCTTATGCCACAATTTATATTGTGGGTTGTACATGTAGCATGAGATGGCGCTTACTGATTCGAGAACTTTACTACTACGGTTGCCATGGCTGTATGTAATTTGTTTGACATATTTGATATCGAATTGCAAACTTTAACAATTGACCTACGGAAATCACATGAACAAAGCCAATTTTGGCCTCAAAGCTACTTTCTAATGAATTTAATTAGCATGTAATTCATACTGGAGACTTTATATAAACATATTTCAAAGACTCTTAACATGATTATACTCATAAAACAACACCAACATCAAATTTAAAACATCTAATTTCACTATTTTTTTTTTATAAAAACTCACTTTTTTAATGTTTTCAATGAAAATCAACACTGTGATTTTGTTTTTCAACCAAAACAGTTAATTCAAAGTACCTTATTACAACCTCTTTCAAATACAATAGTCAATTTATCAAAAATGCCATACTCATAAGATTTCATCACCAATGATCAAATCCCTCATCAAAAATCTGCATATACCCTATATAGGATTCCCAAGCCATAAAATCCTATTTTCAAATTTTGTTACTTCACATAACATTTTTAATTCATTTACTCATAACTTCATTTTCATGAAAAATACCAAATAAGTCCCAAAAATATTTCTTTTCTGGGATTTAGCAGAATATAGTCCCATACTGAACATATATTTTTCTCGAAATTTTTAAAATTCATTTACTATTTTTCATATGGCCAAAACTGTAGAATATTTAGACATTTATCATAAATTGTACTTTTGTCCAAAAATTCAGAAATTTACAGGGTATACTCCTGTTATATACATGTACTTCCAATAAAAATTTCACCAATTTTGGAGTTAACCACAAGGAGTTATAAGGGTTTACTTTTAAAATAGTCTTTTTCTTAAAAAATCCATAACTCTTAATCTATACATCAAAAAATCGCCATCTTTGGACACAATATAGAAAACTCATCAAATTATTATTTCAAATTTTCCCAGAATTTTTGAGGGTTAGAAAATTTATGAAACTGCAAATGGATTTTCACCCGCCATGCGGTAATTCACGTAAACAGATCATTTTCACAATTTAATAAGGAATGAATACAAATGATCATTCACCATGCATGCGATAATCCACATAGACAAGTTATTTCAGCAGAATAATAAAGAATGGAATAACAGAAGAATTCACCATGCATGCGATAGACATCATGCATGAGTTATTCCCAAGCGAATAATAAAGAATGGAATCAGTAAATGCGTAATCCGCATGCACGAGGATATTCCAACAGAATAATAAAGAATGGAACTGTGTCATGCGTAATCCGCATGCATACATGATATTCAATGAATAATAAAAAGAATGGAATAACAACAGAATTCACGGGCATGCGATAGATTGTGATGACGAGTTATTCAGCGAGGATAATAAAGAATGGAATAATAAGAAGAATTTCACCATGTATGCGGTGCCGCACAGGCGGAGTTATTTCAACATAATAATAAAGAATGGAATAACAACTCTTACGAGTATTGAAAGAAAATAATTCTCTTCATGAATACGAAAGAATAATACCCATTACCTTAGAAGAAACTTCATATTGGAATAATGAGGTAGCAGAGACTTCTCTTCTTCTTTCTCTATAATTTCTCTCTATAATAATTGCTCTAAAGCTTTAGTGAATTGGTGAGAAATGAAGGAAGACCGAGCTTCTATTTATAGAAAATATAGTTTCGATAATTATGCGTTTTGGGGCTCAAAATATTACGATTATAATACCTTCCTCTTTTTCTTCATTTTTATTTAGTCCCGCAAGTATTATCAAACTTGCACCACCTCCCCTAATAGTAAATAATGTGAATCAATAGTTCAATCATGTGAATCGATAGTTATAATCATGTGAAAATACTGAATTACAATTATAGTACTTCCATCATACCTCCATTTCTAACTTAGTCGTGGAAGTATTATCAATCTTGCACCAACTCCCTAATAGTACAAGAATGTGAATCAATAGTACTACATGTGAACAAATAGTTATAATCATGTGAATTAATAGTAATTAATTGCTCATTTATTCGATTAATTACCCGATCGGGTCGATATAACCTCCGGACATCAATTATTATTGAAATAAATGTCTATTTCCACTAACACTAACAATCCCAACACAATGGAAATAATTTTCTCAAAAATTTTATTTTTGAAATTTCAAAGTTTGACTTTTTTTTGAAAAAAGTCAACTGTTGACTTTTTTGACAAAAAAGTCAACCCGATAAATTTTGTGTTTATAGTCTATTTCTACTAATTTCATCGTTCCGGACTCAAATATCACGTCCGCGTCTCCAAATTCAACTCTGAACTCAAATTCGATTTTTAATAACATTCATCATTAATATTCACACTATTTAACAACCGGTAGTTCCAGGAAAGAGGGGGCTTTTCGATAAGGATTTCTCCTTATTGGGCGCATGCAATTAGATGACATCAAACCTCTCCTTGTGAACTTCAGACATTGTAAATATTGCAATTTAATAATATGAATAACTTTGTCGTCTCAATTATTGATTTAATAATATAACATTTTATGCATATGATACGTCTTTGTGACAATAATCGAATCAATAATATGAGAGATATGATGCAACAATTCTTTGTAGCAATAATTGAGTATAAATGAGTGACTTCTCACGTAAGCATCAATAATTAATACTAGTGTGCTTACTATGCGAACCAGCGTAGACATTGTACTTTTACTACTAGGGTAGTTCAACGGTTTTAACGGTAATACTTTCACCGTTATTTTTAATAAAGATAACTCACATCGTTTTTTACTACTACGATAATACTCCGTTGTGAGGTCCAACAATGATTGTCTTGCCGTCGTACTGAATATTCCCTGTTAAAACGAATATTCCCCGGCCAATCGAATATTATATAACCACTTGCTTACTTTGCAAAATTTGTAAATATTACCCACAACTATAACATTATATCAAATCCACACCATAATATTCAAAAAAATATTTCGAGAAATTTAAATCTTTTTTCATAAAATTTGGGGTCTCACAGTTATAGTTTACTTTTGATGTTTTCGTTTAGTTAGTTCTGCTTGAGGATAAGCAAATGCTTAAGTTTGGGGGTATTTGATGAATGAGATTTATAACCGCGAATCGGATTTGTTAATACTTAAAGAAGTTTCTTGTTTGTCTCGTTTTATATTTCTTTTAGTGTATTTTATTATTATTTTGATTAATATATGTTTTGCAAGGGTGTACAGGTCATTTCCAGCTTTTAAGGGAAAAATTGTTAGTTTTCTAGCACTAGCGTTGCATCGCTTTATTCGAGCTTAAACTTGGCTGCTAGAAGCCTCTCTTCACCGCCTGCCGGCTCAAACATCCTCAAACCTTAGAAGCGCTCAGTTTTTCCTTCCTGGCGCTAAAGCACCACTTATTGACCAAAGTTGTTGACCTAGCGTTGCAGCGCCTCTCCAAGGCTAAATCACGGCATCTACGCCGCCACCTCCGGTTCAGCCTCAAGAAGGGAAATGAACTAGAATGAAGGATGAATATATAATATATATATATATATATATATATATATATATATATATATATATATATATCAGGCCCCCTTTTTGCAATGGTTGGCTCTCTCATATATAGAGAACTGATCTCTCTCTTTCTTAGCTAGTTTTTCTCCATTTTAGTAGATAATCTTTGTATATAAATTAGATAGATTAGGGCTAGGACAGGGATTCCTTGGAGCTCAAGAGCAATGAAGCAACACGGATTGGAAAGTGAATCTAAGGGATTTCTTGGAGATTGAAGAAGCCTTGATAAATTTTACTCTTCTCAAGTTATTTCCTTTGTTTTTGTATTTATAAATGTTGTTATTATTGCTACTTATATTTAGTTTACTAGTTATGAACTGAATATTGGCTCTAAGATTATAATGGAACCCACTGTTAATGTGAATTGATTTACTTTTCACTTTGGTTGGCACGATATTTATTGGTCTAATATATTTGTGCTTAATTGATTATTTGCTTAGGAATTAGTGATTAACTTGGTAATCTATAAAAAATTGGGAAATTAACTGAAGATTAGACCGTGAATATCTGACATGTGATTATGTTTGTCTACTCAATTGGACTGCATAATTTGCGTATAGTATAGGAATATACTTATGCGCCGCGTGTGGCCTCATTCAGAACATGTGCTAGAATTTCTTGTCTTTGGTTAATTCGCACAAGAATGTGTCGAATTGCCTAGTTTAGATGTTCCTTTCCATTCTATTCCCTTTTGGGTAGATTAGGGAGGATAGATTTTTATATATCTCGGACAAGGAGTGTGAACACTTACGAGTTCTTAGTCGACAGTCCATCGTGACCACTAAGACCACAGGGAGAGTTAGGATATTCATTGAAGCATTGCACACCTAGTGTTTGACAAAATGCTTGTGTGCGGGTAGGGGAAATGTGATCTTAGCATGTAGCACCTTAGATACCAGTCATTAACCATTTACTTAGTGTTAATTAGATTAATCAACTATCTTTTATTTTGTTGTTCAAATAAGACTAAGGCGATATAAAGTTAGTACTTGGTAAATATTAGTAAAAATTCCTCGTGGTTTCGACACTCAACTTATCATTATATTACTTGTTAGACCGCGTATACTTGCGCATGTTTTATTGATTACGAAATCGATCAACAAGTTTTTGGCCCCGTTGTCGATGAATTATTTATTCTAATATTGCCCAATATTGATTTTAATCAATATAGTCTTAATTTGAACATATATATTTATCATTTATTTGTTGATCTTTGTCATTTATTTTTAAGTATTTCCAGGCAATGGACAAAAATTGTTATCAATGGCCTTTTGAGAGGACGACGCAACTAAGATCGGAAGAAGGACTTAAACGATTGCAAGATCAAATTGTAAATCTCTTAAGGTTTTTTGAGAATCTTGAGTGTCAGTCCACTCAGAATGCATAGCAGGAATGAGCTGACTACGAACTGATTTACTATCATCCGGACTGTCAAGGTTATCCAAACTGATGGGACTACAATCAAGAGTAGAATTATGATCAAAAATTTTCCTATCAGACAATATTTGAATATCAGTCTCCACCGTAATATGAGGTGACATCTTAATTAGAGGAGATCCTTCCAATGTACTTAAAACGAGAAGAAGAGAGAAGGCTTGAGGAGCTCCTTACCAACTTCATAGAGAGAAATGAGGTTTAAATGGTGAGCCAAAATGCCTCATTGCGGAACCTCAAGAGCCAAATGGGACAACTTATCAATGCCATCATGAATCCATCGCAAAGCAGTCTACCTGCCATTACTGATCATAATGAGGGGGTTGAAGAGCAATGCATGATGGATACACAAGGAAAAGGCGATGAGTCTCACGAAGTTATTGAGGGAGATGTTGAAGTGCGTATTGACCAATCTGTGGATTCTGAGGTAGGAGAAGAGAGGATCATGAGTGGGTGTATTGTCACAACTGATGAAAAGTTGGAAACCACACTCAAGGTTGTTGAAAGCCCTGAGGGCCCAATAGAGCACGAAGAGCGCTTTCACTTTAATATGAAAGGCGAATTAGTGGATAATTCGAGTTCTAAGAAATTCTTAGTGCCGACGGATGAAGTGAAGTTTGGGGGTGGCCAGTCATCCATGTCCTCCATGAACATCAAGGAATTGAAAAATAAGCGGCATGTAATGGTCATTTACGTAATTGAGACAAATTGATCGGCGGTGAAAGAGTCGGGTCGTCGACTTGAAAAACTAGCACTTGGTGGGGAGGCAACCCTATCTCAGTGTCTATTATATATGTTCATAAGGATTTTAGTAGTTTTGCATACTAGTAGTGGTGTATTGGTTTATAATTATGCTCATAGGGAATTTTTGTCTAGTAGTAAGATTTCTAAGTGCTTGTATGATGCATTCCATTGCCATATTCAGCATCGTTGTGGTATTTATTTACGCAAGATTGTTGATAATTAATTTTTGAACCTTTTGGTATCCTTGTGTTTGTTTTTTCAAATTCGTAATAGCCATTCATTTTTAAGTTTATGTAAGTCTTTGTTTCTATTGCTTGTTAATATGCATGTATTTAACTTTTTAAGTTTTACTTTTGTTATTGTAAGTTTAACTTTCCATAAAAATTTGGTAAAATGTGTGGCTAAACTTTTATGTGTTGGTGTGATTTTGGCTGTGTTCAAAGTCTAATTTTTATTCAATGTTACAGGACAAGTGCTGTAGCGCCAGTTTTTGGCCTTCAACTTTCGCTGCAGTGCCTAATTCAAAGCCCAATTTTATAAGCCAGTGTTGCAGCGCCTGTAAAAGATTAACAGGCTGAGCTACAGTGCCATTATCCAACCCAACTTACTGGAAATATGCACTGTAGCGCCTGTTTTTGTTCTTCAGACAGAGCTGCAGTGCCTCTTTCGACTCCAAGTTTAAATGCCAGCACTGCAGCTGCTCATAGTGAAGGAAAATTAGCGTTGCAGCGCCAGTACAGAACTTAAGTTAACTCAGTTAGGCATTTCTCAGCAGATATAACCCAAATTTCCTTCTTGATAGCCAAAAATCACCTAAAAAAACTTCCCTAATCAAAAACCTTCTTGCCCTAGCTCTTTCTAATTCACATCTAAGCTTCATTAGTGAATTTCGCAACAGATTCCTCACTCCAAGACGCTGAATTCTTAGGTTCTTCTTCTGACAGGTAATTAGAAATTCCATTCTTAAGGCTTTTGAGGTTTTCTTTTGTTATGGGTTTGGTTATTTCATTTGAATTGCATTTGGGCTACCATTTAGATTGTCTCTAATTGCATTGAGCTGTCAATTGGGTTTTGAGGCATCTCAACAAGGGTTGCCAGATTGAGATTTAATCAGCGCACGCCAGCTGCTTAATTTAATGCCCCAATAAGAACTGGGTTCCATTTTGCCCCAATTCGCTTATAGTTTGGCATTGGATTACTGTTCATCTGTTATGGCATATCGTGGGGTTTAATTTTGGATAGTTTGGGCTCACATTCTATTTAAATTTTTGGCGTGGTTCCAAAGATGCCCCAAGTTTGCACTTCTCAAGCCAAGCCATAAAAGGTTTATTAGCAATGAGGCACGGGATAACTATCACATTGTTCGGCATTGTTTGGCATAATTTGGTTTTGGAATTCACTTTGGCTTTGCAATTAGTGATCATACTTGGTTTGATAGCTTTGGTTCAGTGGCTTGTAAGCGTACTTCCTGAAATTGATATGGCTCTAAAGAGACAAAGACTTTGCATCGGCGGCTCCTCTTTAGCTGCATCGTAATGGGACCAAACTAAATTTGTCAGTGAGGAGGCTTTTGCACGATACAATCAAACCTTTACTAAGAAAAGTTTGGTGCCTAAGAGGGGTTTGAGGCCAGACTCGAAGAAAGATGGGGACATGATAACCATTATTGTAGACCGAAAATGGGTGAACTTCACCAAGAAGCCAGGGTTAAAAATTTCTCTTTAGTCCTAGAACTCTATGCCAATGCTAGTTCTGAAGGTCCAACAGTGGTTCAGGTTTGAGGCCAGGCAGTGGCATATGACAGTTTAACGCTCAATGCCTTTTTTATATGCCTAACCGTTCGGGCTCTGATTACTTGGAAAATGGGACTCGACATGAGTACCTGACGAATGGGATTAGCAGTTATGACTTGGATGACATCATAAAGTGGCTTTGTAAACCCGACACAGAATGGAAGACAAATGAATCCACCAGGGAGAAGACGAGCTTTCCTTACCATACCCTCAGTTCCTATGGAAAGATATGGTACAGTTTCATCTGTGCTAATATCATGCCTACTCGCCACCACAACGATGTCACCAAGGAGCAAGCGGTCCTACTATTTTCTTTTGTTACTGGTCGCGACGTTGATATTGGCGTCTGCATTCAAGAGTCCATTCTAAACGCGACCAAGGGCACTACATCAGGGGGACTCCAACATCCATAATTGATAACCAGACTGTGCAGACGGGCTAAAGTGTAGTAGCGAGAGGATGAGGTGCAGCAGCTACCTATGGCAGTAATAGATTACTCCGTCATTACGTGATTCAGTGGGTGGGATGGTGCGGATCCTCATCCATGCGGTAAGGGCTTCTTACCTTCCTCTCGGCCTCAACCTCATTCTTCAGAGACTGACATATCTTTACAGTATCTTGAGTTAGGTTCTTCCTCAGCTAGGCCATTGGCAGAAATTTTAGCCTCTATGAACCTCCTACACCAGAAGGTGGACCGATAGAGTAGGAGGATAGACGTTGTAGCTCAAAGGTAAGATCTATTCATGCAGTATCATGCTGAGTTCACCAACACTGTGGAGAGTATCTATATAGCATCTGGTGGCGACGAAGCTGATTCTATGCCATTCTAGTTCCCCATGCCTTCTGTCTGCCCTCCGTATCCACCACCATCTCCTCATCGACACCGAGTGATCAACCCTCAGGGAAGCCCTCTCATATAGATTTTTGTATGCTAGGAAATGAGGGCATTGCCCATTTTAAGTTGGGGGGGGGGGGGTGTTTATCAGCTTTTCTGTCTTCTACCATGTTATGATGCCATTAGTAGCACTTTACTATTTCTGCTTTATTTCTATGTCTTTAGCAGTATTTTAGGCTTCATAGATTGCTATATTTAGATCATTCTTGATGATATCCATTTTTGTGCCATGTTATGGCTTTGGTAAACCCTATTTTGAGCTGTTATTTTTGCAAGGGTTTATATTCTTGGTTTAAGCTAGTTTTTGGTAATTTTTTGATTATGGTCAGTGATAAGCATGTTGGATTATGGTTATGTTAAAGAGTATGTATCAGGCATGTATGGATGAGGGTTTATTTTAATTGGTAGTTGAGACTATTATTGATCCATTTTTCTTAGTTAGCACTTGTCAGCTGTTATAGTTAATACACTTCAGATGTGGTTTACAGGTTATTTTTTGAAAATGCGTTACCTTTATTTAACTTAAGTGATTATAAGGTAATAAAAGATTTAGGCACTTATGAAAGTTTGGATATTGGAGTTTTGGCATGTTTTCGTGTTATAAAAAAATGGTGTTAAATGAAAAGAAGAATAAAAAGAACATTAGTTGACTAAGCTTGATTATGAAGCCTTTGTTGCTCGAGTTATTAGATCCTTAGGGGTGTTTTACACCTAGTGCCCTAAAACCGTCTGGCTTGGGAGTCATTGATCGAAAGCTTGTTACATGGGTAACTCTGAATAGCCTATTGTAATTAGGCACTGCACGATCATGCTAAAGGTTGTGATAGTTAAAATATAGAGAATAAGAGTCTAATTTGGCTTAAGTTGATTACGTGGCCTTTGTTACTCGAGTTATTAGATCATTAGGGGTGTTCTACACCTAGTGCCCTAAAGCCGTCTTGCTTGGGAGTCATTGATTGAAAGCTTGTTACATGGGTAACTCTGTATCGCCTAATGTAGTTAAGCAATGCACAAGTCAATTTTAGATGTTTACGTGCTAATGCCATTCCGATCTGTTCTTGTATCTGTGTCTTATTTTTAGTGCTTGATGTCGTTTGAATTTATAGAGTAGCATTTTCATTTTGATTTTATGTGAATTATTTTGAGCTGTAGCTAGCTATAATAGATGGTATTCACACACACATAGAATGGATCAAATACAGTCTTAAACTCGAGATTGATTGAACCCTTAATCATAGCTATGTTTATCTATTTCTTTGAGAATAGTCGTTTTGAGCTTTGAAGATATAATGCCGGTATATAGTTATTTAGTTTGATTCGCGATTATAGTTTATGTCAGGAATAAGCATGTGAATAATATTCCTATTTACATGTGATTTGATTATGATATATATGAATGAATATGCAAGTATGCTTGCATTAAGAAAAGCTGTAAAGTCATGTGATAGATAATTGAAACATATGTACAAGGACTTAGAATGTATTGATCAAATGTGTTAGGTTGATCCTACATAAGTAAAACAGCTTTGTAAAGTCCTTAAAGAGAAATGATGTACAAGGACTATAAATATAGAAAGATCAAGCATGTTAGGTTGATCTTATGATGTAATAGATAGGCTTGTCTGATCGTCGAGCACTGCACCCAAAATCGTTGTGACGCCCCCAAAATAGGTATACATCACCCATCTTGAGTCGCCAAATACATGGTACAAAATTCAAATACAACTTAATTATACAACAGTCGTGTAAAAATACGACAAAACATATGCTGTGAGTTTTAATACAAATATTGTCATCTAGACAATATCCACACTCAAATGAGTCCTCATTACATTTATTATCACACTATCTAACAGAATAGTGAGGACTACTAATGCTATTATCTGGACCGTCACTCTGTTCCCCGACTAGTCCCTGCTACATTCTCATTTCCTAAAGAGAACAATGAAAGTAAGAGGGTGAGCTCAACTAGCCTAGTAAGAAATATTATGACTAAGATAATACAGAATAAATTATCGTTAGCCTTCAACAGTGTTAAACTGATACAATATAACAAACATCAAGTTTAACTACAGCGGAACAAGCAATCCATTAAAAGAGTCAAGTAGAGAATAAAATCTACTATCTTTTATAATTTAAAAGGTTTTTCATCACTTTTATCGCTGGAACTCAGTTTAATAAATAATCCACATCATCCCTGCACTACGGCCAAGGATATTCATTAGTATCACAACCACATATTATCCATGCACTACGGGCCAAGGATATTCGTGTATTCATCAATGGTCATGATCATGCCAATAACTATCCATCAATGCACTACGGGCCAATGAGGACTTTTACCACATTATTTATAAAATTATGGTTATGATTATCTTGAGATTAATCCTCGGTCATAATCATACCAAGTCCATCTACGCACTACTGTGCCACATATGACTTTCAACATAATATAAACATGAGGATGATGACAATGATATAAGAATTCAATAAAACAAGTTCAAGAATTAATTTATCCAGAACTAATAACGCCCAAATTGTCAACATGATACTTCTTTGTAGAGTAAAATTCAAGAATGCTCGAGAAGAATATTTCCATGAAAAGATCTTTGGATGAAGCGCAAATATCAAGGATATTCCACTAATTTCATGGAGTATAGAAATCAAAACTTTAACCAATTGAGTATAATAAAGAATGGAATAACAAAAGAAATCACCGTGCATGCGATAGGCCTTGCAGGCAAAGTTATTCCAACGTATAATAAATAACGGAACCAAGTCGGGTGAAATTGCATTTAAGCGGGATGTTCCAATGAGAATAATAAATAACGGAACCCGGTCGTGCAGAACTTGCATACGGTGATATTCTAACAAAATAATAAAGAATTGAATAATGTAAGAATTTCACCATGTATGCGGTATTTCGCATAGGCAAAAGTTATTCTAACATAATGATAAAGAATGGAATAATGTAAGAATTTCACCAAGTATAGGGTGATGGCAGCGTATACTGAGTTATTCAATGAGAATATTAAAAATTGGAATAATGAAGTTCTCTTCATGAATACTGAAAGAAATAATACCCTTACCTTAGAACAAAAATTTGGATAAAGGAGTAGTGAAGTAGCGTAAAACTTTTCTTCTTTCTCTCTACGTTTTCTCTCTACAGAGTTTTAGTGAATTCGTAAGAAATAATGAAGGAATGAGCTTTATTTATAGGAGAATGGATTGAATAGTAACTAATTCTTTGAAACGGTCCAGATTGATTTACTTTTAAGCAGACGGTCAGATTGGTTTACTATAAAATATTCTAATAAAACAAAATCTTTTAAATAAAATATAATATATTCTATTTATAATATAATAAAACGAATAACTTTATAAAAGTATTCATTTTTATATAAAAAGATTTTACTATGCAAACACTATGCAGGCACTATGCAAACACTATGCATAATAAAATATAATATATTCTATTTATACACTAATAAAACGAATAACTTTATAAAAGTATTCTGTTTTATATAAAAATTATTCATTTGAATATCATAGAAAACCTTGAAAGTGTTGTACTCTTTCATTATCGAATTATTGTTGCGTAGAATGTGAGAAGGTTTGATATTGATTTCTATATCTTTATTGTATCTCTTAACTTGCGGGGCAAACTTGTTGCTCACCCTTGCTATAAATAAAATATTTCAGCTAGGGACGAAGTTGCAGAAGGTGCTGCGAATAAGAACAAAGGAAAATGCATAGTTATAAATTAGTATAATGAAGATTAGCATTATTATTATATTGTTGTATTGTAACCCCTTTTTGTATAACTAAGGGGTATGAATGTAATGTTAAGGTTAGTGGACTTGGGACTTATGTATTAACAACCTATGTTAATAAGTTATGTATTCCTATTTATATTTAAATGGGTAGTTAGATGTTAATATATTGTGGATCGTGAGCACCAAACTCGGGGGTTAGGTAACCCAGATTTGGGGGTGTCACATGTTGGTATCAAAGCTGTAGGTTATAAACCTTAAGTGGGGTGGGAGAAAACCCTAGGATTATAATCATGAGCGAGATAGAGAATACTCATTTAGAGTACTAAGTGAGGGATTGCAGAAGCGTATCGATAGTGAGATAAGTGGACACATAGTGTGAGGAGTGTGTATTGGTGAAGAACTAATCAAGTTGTTTAAACTGATTGTAGGATGTTAGGAGAAGATAAGATGATTACGGAGATGCGGTGGGCTATGGCACCGATGCCGATGGTCGAGGTGCCGACCTGAGCTTAATCGAGTTGAAGAAGTAGAAAAAGATGAACCCATGGTTAATCTCAAGAGTGATCATGATGATTATCCCAAGATGTATCTAAGTGGTGATGAGGAGGCGGAGTCTGAAGAAGTTAAGGTGGAGTTAAAAAATAAAATCAAAGTTGAAGAACAAGATCAGCTATCCGCAGAAGTCCAGGAACTCCGGAGTAAGGTATTTCTTTTGGAGGAGTTGTGGAAGACGGAGCGGGCGTTACGCGAAATGACTGAAGAACGGAACGAGCTGAAGGCGCGGGTGGAAAGGATGAAGATTGAAGGTGACGGATCGTCTGAAGGAGCCAGCAAGAAAGACAAGAAGAAGAGAAAGAGGGAAAAAAACAGTGACAACTCTGAAAATTCAAACCCAAAAAAAAGGCAAGCCTGCAGCAAGTATGGGAAGACTTATGTGGGAGAATGTATGATGTGGAAGAATGTGTGTTTCAACAGTAAGCAGGAAGGACATATTTCTTTGCATTGTCCTAAGCCGAATATGAGGAAGTGTTTCTCATGTGGTAGAACGGGTCACGGATTCAAAAAGTGTCCCAACAAGAAGAAGACTGGTGAAGGGAGTGGTCGGTAGACAACTTAGATATATGTGATAGTATCTTTTGGGTAGAAGCTTTTGATATTAATTGTTGTAATATCCAGAATGTTGTATAAACATATGTAAATAAATATGTTGGAATGAATGAAATCTTTATTTTCTATATGAATATAAGATTAAGATTAATTTGTGTGTTCTTAAACTCATACTTATGGTAAGTTCATGACTCATGATTATATAAAATGTTCTGTACCCCTCAGCGAATGGACGCCAAAGGTCTGACTAGGATAAGTTCATACACTCATATAATTGTGGCAAATTCTTGAACTCATAAGTGTGGTAAGTTTAATGAAGCTGGAATTAGATGTGAATATGGTAAATAAGCGACTTTTGTGTAAAGTTGAAGAATTGCAACTTTTTTGTAAAGTTGAGTATGTTAATCCTAAAATTATTTTAAAGGGATAGTAATATATGTTAAGTACTATATATACTTATGTGCTTTATTTGAATAAATATGCGATTACATGAGAATTATGTGTTGAATTCTTATTGTGTTAAGAATTTGTATAGAGAAAGAGAATTAATATAAGATTTTTATTTAAATCGGATCATCTTTGCTAGGCAACGTAATCGAAACCAAAGAGAAGAGCGTTCGGTGAATAACGAAGGAGGTCAAGTAGTGATTCGATGCAAAATTTTGCAGAATATGATTAGAAGCTATGGAAAATAGAGCTCAAAGAAGAGGAAGAAGAGCGAGGAATCACCGGTAAATGATTGGCAAATTTCAAGGACTTTAAAGCGGTAGGACCGCCTGAATTCAAGGGAACCACAGATCCGATTAAAGCCCAGACTTGGGTAAAGGAGATGGAGAAGGCATTCGTTATCGCTAAAGTAGCGGAAGAGCAAAAGACGGCTTTTCCAACTTATCTGATGAAGGGAGAAGTTAATTACTGGTGGGAGACCAATAAGACGAGAGCTGGTACAGCGGTGGTAGCATGGACAAGATTCAAGGATTTGTTCTTTGAGAACTACTTCTCACCGAGTATGCAAGCTCAAATGGAAGTTAAGTTCTTGGAACTGAAGCAGGAGAATATGTCTGTTTCTGAGTATGTGGCTAAATTCAACGAATTGGCGAGATTTGCACCTCATCAGGTGGACACAGAAGCAAGAAAAGCGAGAAGATTTGAGAACGGACTAAAACCAGGGATATTCAACAAGATAACAATGTTGCAGATCAACATGTTTGCGGCTTTACTGGAGAAAACATTAATTACTGAAGGAGGAAGCGAGGCTGCATCTCGATTTCATCAGGATAAGAAGAAGAAGAAGACAAGTGATGGAGGAAGCAGTGGTGGTAGTAACCCTAATAAGAGGAAGTGGAGTGAGAATACCCAATCCGGTAGCAAGACTGAAGAAAATAGGAAAGGAAGGGAACCATGCGCGACCTGCGGGAAGAACCATTCTGGAGTTTATTTAAAGAAGAAGGAAGTTTGCTACAACTGCGGGCAAGAGGGGCACATGTCACCCAATTGTCCTAATCCGAAGAAAATTCAAGGTTATTTTGCATGCGGATCGACTGATCATATGGTACGGAATTGTCCGAAGAGGAATGCAGAGAAGGAAAGTGTCAACAAGGGACCAAGTGGTGGAACCTTGGCAATTCGAGGACCTGCACAGCCAGGAAGATCAACCGCCCGTACATTCAACATGACGTCGCTGGAAGCAGTGGCTACTCAGGAGGTGGCAGCACGTAACAATGTCATTTAGAAATTAAATTACGCGAGTAATATGAGTTAGATATTTCTGTGAACTGTTTTCTTTTATAGATTCAAGTCACAGGTTAGAATTTGAAGACACAATTTAATATTGTGTTGATAAAAAAAATGAATTGATGATACAACTTTAAAAGATTGTAGAGAATAAGAAAGCGGTGATTTCGATGACGAAATCTTTTTAAGGAGGGGTGAATGTGATAACCCGGGATTTCGAATAATCCAAATTTCACAAATAATTTTTTTATTTAATATTGACTGTTAATATTGTACTGCGTATATGTGATACGAGTCTCGAGGTATGGTTAATTTGAGTATTGATTGAGAAAATAGAGTAGAGTTGTGCTTAACAGCTTTAGAAACCCTAACCCTAATTTCTGAAAAGGAATTCGATAGAAAATGCAATTAAAATAATTGTACTGATGAATATGTGTTTGTACTGTATAGGAATGTTGATCAATGATTGATCGGATAAGGTTTAAAACTAATAAACCCTAATAAGAGATTAGAAACCCTAATCTCGGGATTAGAAACCCTAACGCTCAATTAGAAACCCTAATCGAAAGTCGAGAAACTCTAATTTCATATTCGAGAATCCTAAACCCTAATTCAAATCGGCGAGCATAAAGTGTTTATTAAACACTAATATGATTAGGAAAACCTAATTTAATTAGGAAACCCTAATTTTAGTTTTAAAACTTTTAATTTTCTAATTTAAACCCTAATTTAGAAAATCCTAGAAAGCTAATGTTTTAAAATATAAGGGTTAGAACCTTAGGGTTAAACCCTAAGGGTTTAAATAAATGTCAAGAATGCCATTAAATGTATTTAGAAAATGACAAAAATGCCCTTTTTACTTTCTTTAATTTGTAACTTGTAAAAATGGCCAATAACTTTAGTAGGTGACCTAATATATTGACGTGGTGACTTTTAAATCTCAACAAAACAGCCTTTAATGGACAGCTATCAGATCATACATTGCATATAAGTGATTATATAAGATTGAGAGAGAGAAAGTGTACCCATTTTGCTTATTCTCTCCAAGCTCCTACCAACTCCCTCTAACACAAAAACCTTCAAAATTTTATAGTGGATCAGTCACATAAACACCTCTTAGAAACCCAAGAACAGATTGGAGAATATAGATCAAGGATTGGAAAACTAGAAGGTATAAACCTAAATTGATTTTTGATCTTTGTTGATTAAGAAAAATTTTATGTTTTTGTGCTTATAATTGTGTTAAAAGTTATTTTTAGTTGATCTATGATGATCCATGATGGATCTATAGCATCAAATGGCTTTAAAATGGTGTTTTTCAAAAATTGTTCTTGAGCTTGAAAAGTGGTCTGACAAGAAATGTCAGTGGCCATAGATCCTTGCTCGTTTATGATATTTGTTATTTTAAAGTTGTTATATGTAGCTTGTTATGTTGTCTTCAATCTGGAAGTGGAATCACAGTGATTTAATGGATAGATTTCATTTTATTAGCAATTGAAAACTTAGTTGACCGAGCGTTAATGGGTCAAAATCTAGGTAAACCGTAATTTACATGAGCAAAGTGTTTCGACAAGACTTTCCAAGGACAAGATTTGTCAGTTGTTATGTTGTTTATTGTTGTTGTTGTTGTAATCAATGTATAGTCGGTTGTCTGGACTATAGTTACATGGCTTTAGATCTCACAATTAAGCGATAGATCAAAGCGATTAGATTGGTCAAACTTGGCGTGTCGTCGATGATTACCGTTTCGGAAAACCCGTAAACTAGTTGAGAATGATTCGACATGGTTTGACGAGTTGTATCTTGTGATTTCGTTATAGTTGGGTGGTCTATTGATGTATAATTGTTCTATGTCATGAGTACTGCATGTATGAACCAAGAAACCACCTATCTAATGACCATAACCTAACTTAAAATGGGCATGAAAGTGACCAGACGAAGTTCTGGGTTTCTGGGGAAACCTAGGTAATGTCTGACAAGATTTTTCAAAAGCTTGAATCTCGTTGTTGTGTTAATGTATGACCCATCTGTTGGTTGATAGTTGTAGTGGTGCATATGTACTACAAGATTGAACAATAAGTTAGTCCAAAAAAATTATCATGCTGTAAATCAAAGCCGGTCAAACGTGCACCCTTGAGCTCGGGTCTGACAGTGTTCTTGAGCTCAAGAACACCTAAGACGACAGAAAGTGTCGCTATAGGGCTATAGCGACGGTTTAATTATTTTTATTTTCTAATTATTCTGGAAAATGATTAAAAATAGAAAATAAATTATAAAAATTACCAAAAATGGTTTTGAACATTATTTTAAATTATGAAAAATTATTTTTGACTATTTGGGATATTTTTCATTAATAATTATAATTATTTGAATAAAATGATATTTGGTTTATTTAATTAGTATATTAAATAAATTAGAGAAAAATAATTTAATATTATGAAAAATCATTTTAAATAAGAATAATGTATTTAAAAATATTTTGAGTTATAAAATATAAATTTTAAATATTTTAGAGAATTTTCATTAATAATTTAATATTAATGATATTAGATTTACTTAATTGTTAAATTAAATAAATGAGTTAAAAATGATTTTATTGATTTAAAAATCATTTTAAATGAGAATAAAGTGTTAGAAAAATATTTTGAATTATAAAATATAATTTTCAATATTTTGGAGAATTTTCATTAATAAATTAATATTAATGATAATGTTTTATTTAATTATTAAATTAAATAAATTATAGAAAAATGATTTTTATTAATTAAAAATCATTTAAAATGAGAAAAATGATTTAAATATTTTAATTTATAATTAATGACTTTTAATATTTGGATAATAATTTTATTAATATTTAGATATTAATGGTGATGATTCAAAAATAATTTTTATTATTTTAAAAATTATTTAGTAGAATATTGTTGATTTAAAATATTTTAAGTTATTAATAATAACTTTAATATTTTGACAAGTATGTCATTAATATTTTAATAGTATTAAATATTAATGATGATAAGATTATTTGATAATTAAATCATTTAAAAATGATTCTGATGTTTGGAAAATTATTATAAATTATATTAATTGCTTATAAATTATAAAAAGCTTTCGAAAAATATTACAAATGATAATTGACTTATTTAAATTAATATTGAAGCTTAGAAACAAAATTTACTTGATAATAACTGTGTTAATTATCGGATATGGTGACCAGAACACCAAGACTGGACCGAAGTCCAACTAGACCGAAATAGTTGTTAGACTTGTTAAGTGTTTATATAGATTATAAACACTGATGAGGCTATGTGGTAATGTGGTTCAGAGAAGTTTATTTCGTAGATTATGTTGTTGTGTGTTATGAAATATTGTGCTAATTGTGAGACCGATATTATTGGTTATAGGTCTTACGAACGCAGATAAATTTATTGTGTAGTTGTAATCAGCGGAAGAGGCAAGTTCCCTAACTCAACCTTGAGTTATATTCATTCAATTATTATAGTGGTTATTATTGCTAATTATACCATGTCCAGGGATTTATTGTTGATTATTCGCAGTTAGTGCATATTTAATAATTCAAATTAAATTACTAATTCAGAAAATATACATTCGTAGAATAACTGTTGTTGGATAATCATATCTGTAGAAGCTAGAATTGACAGTAAAGATAATTCATGTTTATTGTCGAATTATGTTGAGAAATATCTTAGCCAATTATTCTGGTTAGAGGAACATTTGTTAGAACTTGATAGGTTCGAGAAGAGAATTAAATTATTATTGACAGATCGATGCCAATTATTTCGGTTAGATCGAGATGTAATTAGAAATTAAAATCATAGTATTTCGTTGTTTAATCAAAATCTTGATTCTAAGACTGAGAAAAACAACCTTTTATATAAAGGGAATATTTTTTCGGTCGTGTATTTGGCCTTTGCTACCGCGATTAAGTATTATGCATAATATAGGGTATAATAAAGTTGATCACTTTATATACTTGCAGAGGTGTATGATTTAATCTTTATGGTTATCTGATACACCTTGGTATATCAAAGTATAACTTTGATAGTTACTCGAGAAGAGAAGTTCAAGATCCAATGGATCGCTCAGCATAAATCTGGAAAACATTCCACTTTGCTATCTCGTAGAATTAATTCTTGATTATTCATTTAAATATCGTAGAAAACCTTGAAAGCGTTGTATTATTTCATTATTGAATTATTGTTGCGTAGAATTTGAGAAGGTTTGATATTAATTTCTATATCTTTATTGTATCTCTTAACTTGCGGGGCAAACTTGTTGCTTACCCTTGCTATAAATAAAACTTTTCAGCTAGGGACGAAGGTGCTGCGAAGAAGAACAAAGGAAAAGGCATATTTATAAATTAGTATAATGAAGATTAGCATTATTATTATATTGTTGTATTGTAAACACTTTTTGTATAACTAAGGGGTAGGACTGTAATGTTAAGGTTAGTGGACCTGGGACTTATGTATTAACAACCTATGTTAATGAGTTATGTATTCCTATTTATATTTAAATGGGTAGTTAGATGTTAATATATTGTGGATCATGAGCACCAAACTCGGGGGTCAGGTAACCCAGATTTGGGGGTGTCACAATCAAGGAAAACTCGAGAGTTGTCGAGGCAGAATCGCAATCTGTAAGATAGTAAATCTTGAAGTTCGTTGACTGCCAGGAGAGACAAGAAAGGATCGTAGTGTATCAAGTAGAACTTCCTCTGAGCCGAAGTCTGCTGAGGAAGTCATGCACAGAATCATAGAGACAGCCTGCCTACGAGCTGACCGGAGCTAAGTCAAGAATCGTAGACTACACTCGGAGTCGTAGAGTCTACTAATATCAAAGCCAAGTCAAGAACAAAAATAGTATACATCACCTATTAAGTCGAAAGAAACATCCCGCCAAATACATGGTACAAAATTCAAATACAACTTAATTATACAACAAGTCGCCAAATACAAGGTACAAAATTCAAATACAACTTAATTATAAACATAAAATACGACAAAACATATGTGAGTTTTAATACAAATATTGTCATCTAGACAATATCCACACTCAATCGAGTCCTCATTACATTTATTATCACATTATTTAATGTAATAGTGAGGACTACTAATGCTATTATCTCGGACCGTCACTCCGCTCCCCGACTAGTCCTCGCTACGTTCTCATTTCTCAAGAGAACAATGAAAGTAAAAGGGTGAGCTCAACTAGCCCAAGAAGAAATATTATGACTAAGATAATGCGTAATAAATTATCGTTAGCCTTCAACAATGTTAAACCGATACAATATAACAAACATCAAGTTTAATCGCAATGAACAAGCAATCCATTAAAAGAGTCAAGTAGAGAATAAAATCTACTATCTTTTATGATTTAAAAGGTTTTTCATCACTTTTATCATCGCGGACTCAAACTTAATAAATAATCCACATCATCCCCGCACTACTACCAAGGATATTCATTAGTATCACAACCACAAATTATCCATGCACTACGAGCCAAGGATATTCGTATTCATCAATGGTCATGATCATGCCAACAATCGCCCATCAATGCACTACGGCCAACGAGGACTTTTACCACATCATTTGTAACATTACGGCCATGATTATACCGAATAATCCTCGGTCATAATCATACCAAGTCCATCTATGCACCATGTGCCACATGATGATTTTCAACATAATATAAACATGAGGATGATGACAATGATATAAGAATTCAATAAAACAAGTTCAAGAATTAATTTATCCAGAACTAATAACGCCCAAATTGTCAACACGATACTTCTTTTGTAGAGTAAAATTCAAGAATGCTCGTAAGAATATTTCCATGAAAAGATATCCACTAATGGATGAAGAAGCAAATATCAAGGATATTCCACTAATTTCATGGAGTATAGAAGTCAAAACTTTAACCAACCGAGTATAATAAAGAATGGAATAACAAAAGAAATCACCAGCATGCGATAAATCGCATGCAAGCAAGTTATTCCAACATAATAATAAATAATCTAAATTCAGTCAAAAAATGAACGCACGATATGATATTTCAAATGTAATAATAAATAACGGAACCAAGTCGTGAAATTTAAGCATGCGATGTAGGATGTTCCAATGTAATAATAAATAATGGAACGGTAAAAGTCACACAGAAACGCACGCATGTGATGTTCCAATGTAATAATAAAGAATGGAATAATAAGAATTTCACCATGATGCAGATTTCACATGATGTAAAAGTTATTCCAACATAATGATAAAGAATGGAATAATGTAAGAATTTCACCAAGTATAGGGTAGTATCACAGATACAAAAGTTATTCCAACATAATAATAAAAAAATGGAATAACAAAAGTTCTCTTCATGAATACGAAAAGAAATAATACCCTTACCTTAAAAAAACCGGATATAGGAGAAAAAGAAGAGTAGTATTTTTTTTTTTTTCTCTCTTTTCTCTCAGAGTTTCAAATTGAATTCGTAAGAAATAATGAAGAAATGAGCTTCTATTTATAGGAGAATTGGAATAGTAACTAATCAATTGAATGGCCAAGTATTGATTTACTTTAAAACGGATTCATCCTAGATTGGTTTATTATAAAATATATCTAATAAAACAAAATAATTTTTAAATAAAATATAATATATTCTATTTATAATCTAATAAAACAAATAACTTTATAAAAGTATTCATTTTATATAAAAAGATTTTACTATGCAAAACTACTATGTACATAATACTACGCATAATAAAATATAATATATTATATATATATAATAATAAATAATTTATATATAAAGTATTCTGCTTTATATAAAAAAGATTTTATATATATATATATGCATAATATAATATATATATTCTATTTATTAATTTAATAAATAACTTATAAATAATATAAAATTTTACTATTTTATATAAAATTTTAAAACGGGTAAATAATTATTAATAATAATAATAAAACAAATATCATCATCATTATTATAATTCACATATTAATCGACTGTGTCTTTCCTGTGAAAGAGGGGCTTTCCAATAAGGATTTCTCCCTATCGCGCGCAATTAGGTGACCAAACCTCTCCTCGCAGTAACTTCTAGACATCGTTAATATTGCAAATAATAATATTAATAACTTCGTCATCTCAATTATTGATTTAATAATATATAAAATATCGACAATAATTGAATCAAATAACGTGAGATACTATGCAACAATTATCAAGTAATAATTGAACAAAACCGAGTGACTTCTCACGTAAGCATCAATAATCAATACCGTGTGCTACTATGCAACCACGCCAGATTCTCGCATTACTTTTAACACCGGGTGTTTCAACAAAGCTTAACGATAAAAACCGCCGTTATTTTTTCATAAAATATTTTTGTCGCTTTTCAATCCGACAATAATTCCGCTGGGGTCCACTAATGATTGTGTCATCGCATTTAATATTCCCTCGTTAAAACGAATATTCCCCACCAATCGAATAATATTATATAACAACTCATGATTTTTGCAAAATTTATAAATATTACCCACAACTATAACATTATATCAAATTCATTCCATAATATTCAAAAAATGATAATTATAGAAAATTCATCTTTATTCATAAAAGTTGGGGTCTTACAATCTCCCTTCTTATGAAATTTTGCCCTCAAATTAGGGGTACGTATCGGTATGTCAAGAGGTAAGGATACCTTGATTTCATTTCAGATTCTAACTCCCGTGTCATTTCCTCAACATCGTGGTTCCTCCATAAAACTTCGACTTGAGGTATAACCTCGAGCGTAGAATATGTTCCTTCTTATCCAAGATTTGAACAGAACCTCTTCATACGTTAAATCTTCCGCTATTTCGTCCAATTCTAACTCAATAATGTGGTTTCGGTCTTTCACATATTTACGTAATATGGATATATGAAAAACGTTATGAACACGAGACATACTCAAGCAGAAAGCGAGTCTATAAAGCTACGCTCCCTACTCGATCGAGGATTAAAATGGGCCAATGAATCGAGGATCGAGCTTTTTCCTCTCTTTCCAAATCTCGTAACTCCTTTCCATGGAGCAACACGTAACAACACATGATCTCCAATATCGAATTCCACGCCCTTTCGATGAAGATCAAGATAACTCTTTTGGTCGATCTTGTGAGGTTTTTATACGCTGTCGGATCGTTTCAATCTTTTTCGTAGTCATACGCATTCAACTCCGGTCCCAACAACGTTGTTTCACCCACCTCATCCCAAAGATAATCGAGAACGACACTTTCTTCCATACAACGCGCTCGAATGGAGCCATGCCAATACTTGTTTGATAATCGTTGTTGTAAGAAAACTCCACCAATGGTAAGAACTTGTCCCAACTTCCTTGAAGTCAAGGACACGTAGTCTTAATAAATCTTCAAGAGTTTGAATAGTCTCTCTCGATTGTCCGTCCGTCTCGAGGATGATATGTCAACTAAATCGTAAATGCGTGCCATAGTTTTTTGTAAACTAACCCAAAATCGTGAAGTGAATCTTGGGTCTCGATCGTAAACTATGGATACCGGCATACCATGCAATTTACAATCTCGTTTATGTACATACGAGCAAGACGCTCAAGTGTATAAGTTTTCAGATTGGTAAGAAATGAGCAGACTTGGTCAATCTATCAACAATGACCCAAATCAGATCTACGCCTTGAGAAACCTTGGGAAGACCAAGAATAAAATCCATGGTAATGTGCTCCCACTTCCATTCTAGAATTTCAAGTGGTTGCAATGGACCTTTTGGTACTTGATGCTCCGCTTCGACTCGTTGACAAGTTAAACACCTTGAGATAAACAACGCTATCTCTCTCTTCATATTGCCCCACCAAAATGTATGTCAAGATCACGATACATTTTGGTACTCCCAAGATGGATTGTAAAATGGTGTGTCAGCGCCCATCATGATTTTATACTTTAAATCGTGGATCGTTTAGAACACAAAGTCCGGAGTCGACTCAAGTATTCCTTCTTCATCGATTCTTGCTTCCCAAGATAGCACCTTCAGACTTTCTTCCTCATACGCATCGCCCCAGTGTCAGTAGCTTGAGCAATTTTAACTTTATCGATTAAAGTTCATTTCTACTCAGATATTCGCCATCATCACACGGGTCCTCGAGTCTTTATCTCTATCTCCATCCTTTGCAAGTCATACAAAATGGGCCTTTGCGTTGACAATATCGCACTCGCACTCGCAGATATGATCTTCTACTCAACGCGTCACCTACCACGCTTGCTTTTCCAGGATGGTATCGATGGTACGATCATAATCTTTCAACAGTTCAAGCCAACGTCATTGTCACATGTCGAGTTCCTTTTGAGTGAAGAAATATTTCGAGGCTTTTATGATCCGTAGAAGATCTCCACTTTCTCCCCATACAAGTAATGCCTCCAAATTTTAAGTGCGAAAATAACAACCGCCAACTCTAGATCATGAGTAGGATAATTCTCTCTCATATTCTTTGAGTTGTCGAGAGGCATAAGCTATGACTTTCCCATGTTGCATGAGAACACATCCTAACCCTTTGCTCAAGCATCATCATCAGATGACAAATCCTCCGAGCCAGATGTATGGTATCACGTAACAAAATAAATGAGTCTCTCTCGAGTTCTTGAAAACTCTTCTCACATTCCTCGCTCCAACCAAATTTTTGTATCTTTCCGAGTCACCGAAGTTATGGAGTAGCGATTCGAGAAAAACCCTTCTACTTAATCTCCGATAATAACCAAGCTAAGCCGAGAAAGCTACGATTTTGGTCATCGATTTAGGTTGCTCCCAACTTTGAATAGCTTCAATCTTTGGCTTCGGGTCACAGATATTCCATGACTTGATACCACGTGCCCAAGGAATGCTACTTCCTCAAGCCGTAACTCGATTTCTTCAACTCGCATAAAGCTTATATTCACGTAAGCTTTTGAGTATCACCTCAAGTGTTGCTTTCATGATCTTCACGGCTTTTGGAATAAATAAGGATGTCATCAATAAAGACGACCACAAAGTGATCCAAATATTCCTTGAATACTCTGGCTCATCATATCCATGAAGGCAAAGCAGAGCATTAGTCAATCCAAAAGACATGACTAGAATTCATAATGCCCGCATCGAAGTTCGAAAGTCGCCTTTTGAATGTCATCTGCTCTAATCTTCAATTGGTGATATCCTAACGAAGATCAATCTTTGAAAAGAATTTCGCGCCTTGCAATCGGGTCAAACAGTCATCAATACGTGGCAATGGGTACCTATTTTTGATGGTGACATGATTCAACTCCCGATAATCAATACAAAGTCGATACTCCCATCTTTCTTTTTTCACGAATAGTAACAGAGCACCCCAAGGAGACGTATTAGGATTTAATGAAACCGATGTCTAACAAATTCTCGCATTGGGTCTTTAACTCCTCAAGTTCAATAGAGCCATTCGATATGGGCTTTGAAATGGGTTTTGTATCAAGTTCAAGGTCGATACAAAATTCAATTTCACGCTCGGGGTAAGCCAGAAGTTCTTCGTGGAATACGTCAGAAATTCATTAACAATAGAAATATCATTCAAAAATCGATTTATTTTTGTTTAGATCCGCGATATGAGCTAAGAAAGCTCGACATCCATTTTTCAATAAACGAATAGCTTTATGGCTTGAGATGACAAAATGATTGATTTTAATGGTTTGGTTGCTTGAATTCGCATAATAGGTTGGTTAGGAATATGAAAGCTAACAACCTTATTTAAAATAATCAATTTTTGCATGATGAGTAGTTAACCAATCAATCCCTTAGAATTACATCAAATGCAAGTATTTTCAATGAAATAAGATCGATGTAATGTGAGGGTACCGATTTGAACCAAACAAGACTTATAAACAAGTGGATGTAATGAAGGTTTCTCCCAATGGAGTTTCAACAGATAAGTCAAAGTCTAATTTCTCCTGAGTCAAATTTAAACGTTGAGCGCAAGTAGAGAAATAAAAGAATGGGTAGAACCCAGATCAAATAAGGTATATACTTCGCTAGAGTTTATGATAAGCTTACCCGTGATGACCTCGTTCGGGTTCCTTGCTTTCGGGAGGTCACGACAAACGCCTCCTTGAACTACCGGTTTTGACTTTTCTCGGGGACGCCCTTTGGTGCCTCCATCCTAGCTGAACTCACTTTCTGTGAACGACAAAATCAAAGCCAGTGACCTTCTTCCACAATTATAACACGCTTTGATGGCATCGCGCTTTGACCGATGTGTCCCTCCCTCCACATTTGAAGCATATGATAGGTGGTCGTTCTCCTTCCTTAACAACGGTGTCGATGTCGACGTCTTTCCATCATCATTGAATCTCTCTTCTTGAAATGTCCATTCTTATTATTTTTGCCATGATTACCACCAAGTGGTTACCATTTCGCATGTTGATTCCTCCACGCTTATTGTCACCACCTTCGACGATCAATATATCACTAGTATTATCATTTATTTACCGCTTCTTTTTTGGTTGGGTTGACTCATTATATCGCGCTCCAATAATCGAGCCCTATTAACAACATCCGAATACAAACACGCTTTACGAGAGATAAGATATCGACGTATCTCGTGTTTCAAACCTCTTAGAAACATTCGCGCCATTCTCTCCTCATTATCAACCAAATGGGACGCAAACCCGGACAACTCGCAAACTTGGCTTCAGATCGCGACATGGCCATGTTGTTTTGCTCCAACTTGATGAACTCTACCTCTTTCATGTGATTAATACTTTTGGGAAAGTACTTGTCGTTGAACAATTCTTCGAACTTCTCCCAAGTCATCTTCAGCAAGGCAGTCGAGTACGCTTTTATAGATTCCCACCAAGAATCGCCTCGCACGCAACATGAAGGTGGCAAAAGGAACCTTTTGCTCCTGAGCATCCCAAGACATCAAATATCTTGCAGATCCGCTTTATCCACGCTCCGCTTTTAAGTGGTTTTTGCTCTCCAAAAACTCCGGTGGTCCCAGCCTCGAATCGCTTAAGCAATGATCGTCCGAGAGTTGCCAGTGTTTCCACCCGCATTTTGGACAGAGCCCGCTTCGCCTCGATGTCGCATGAATTGCATAAAGCCTCCGAACATTCCATCGCTTCATCATCGTCCGTGTTGTTGTTGTTTGCCGAGGATTGTCGCCTTTCGATGCACATTATCCCGATTATCGATCTGTGGAGACTCAACGGCCTCTCTCGTGCTCCATTGATGTTCTCAACATTCTCTGATGTCATTTTCAAACACCGCCACAAAACAAGGGTTAATTAACATATCACATATTATCCCTATACTCGACCGACCAATTAAATACCAAATAAACTTAGGTAGGTCATACTAGCGAAAGGAATTCCCTGCCTCTCCCCTCCTAGTTCTTGTCTCACATCTTAGCCAGGATCATATCCCTAAGCTTTGATACTAACCGTGACGCCCCAAAATAGGTATACATCACCTATCTTGAGTCGCCAAATACATGGTACAAAATTCAAATACAACTTAATTATACAATAATCGTGTGTAAAAATACAGACAAAACATATGTCGTGAGTTTTAATACAAATATTGTCATCTAGATAATATCCACACTCAATCGAGTCCTCATTACATTTATTATCACACTATTTAATGTAATAAAGTGAGGACTACTAATGCTATTATCCGGACCGTCATCCGCTCCCCGACTAGTCCCCTCGCTACGTTCTCATTTCTCAAGAGAACAATGAAAGTAAAAGGGTGAGCTCAACTAGCCCAAAGAAGAAATATTATGACTAAGATAATACCGAATAAATTATCGTTAGCCTTCAACAATGTTAAACTGATAAAATATAACAAACATCAAGTTTAACTGCAGCGGAACAAGCAATCCATTAAAAGAGTCAAGTAGAGAATAAAATCTACTATCTTTTATGATTTAAAAGGTTTTTCATCACTTTTATCACTGGGACTCAGCTTAATAAATAATCCACATCATCCCTGCACTACGGCCAAGGATATTCATTAGTATCACAACCACAAATTATCCACGCACTACGGGCCAAGGATATTCGTGTATTCATCAATGGTCATGATCATGCCAACAACTGTCCATCAATGCACTACGGGCCAATGAGGACTTTTACCACATCATTTGTAATATTACTACCATGATGATTATACCGAATAATCCTCGGTCATAATCATACCAAGTCCATCTATGCACCACATGTGCCATGTATGACTTTCAAATAATATAAACATGAGGATGATGACAATGATATAAGAATTCAATAAAACAAGTTCAAGAATTAATTTATCCAGAACTAATAACGCCCAAATTGTGTCAACACGATACTTTTCAGAGAGTAAAATTCAAGAATGCTCGTAAGAATATTTCCATGAAAAGATATCGATGAAGCGCAAATATCAAGGATATTCCACTAATTTCATGGAGTATGTAAGTCAAAACTTTAACCAACCGAGTATAATAAAGAATGGAATAACAAAAGAAATCACCGTGCACGCGATAGATAATCGCATGTAAAAGTTATTCCAATGTAATAATAAATAACGAACTGTGTCCCACAAAACGCATGCATGTGATATTCCAATGTAATAATAAATAACGGAACCAGTCAAATGTAAATTCGCACCGATGATGATGTTCCAACAAAATAATAAATAATAATAAAACGTGTGTCAGTGATATTGAAAACGCATGCATGTGATGTTCCAATGTAATAATAAAGAATGGAATAATAGAAGAATTTCACCATGTATGCAGTTATTCAGATGTACAAAGTTATTCCAACATAATGATAAAGAATGGAATAATGTAAGAATTTTCACCAAGTATAGGTAGTATCACAGATACAAAAGTTATTCCAATGTAATAATAAAAATGGAATAATGTAAGTTCTCTTCATGAATATAAAAAAGAAATAATACCCTTACCTTAGAAGAAAACTAGATATAGAAGTAGTGAAGTATAGTAATACTTTTTCTTCTTTCTCTCTATAGTTTTTTCTCTACAGAGTTTAAAAATTGAATTGTAAGAAATAATGAAGGAATGAGCTTCTATTTATATGAGAATGGATAATATAGTAAATAAATAAATTAATAAAGTAATTGAATTCATTTAAATTAAAGATTAATATCATTCATATAAATATTTACTATAAAATATTCTAATAAAACAAAATAATATTTTAAATAAAATATAATATATTCTATTTATAATCTAATAAAAATAAATAACTATTTATAATTTTATATTATATTTTTTATATAAAAAGATTTTAATATAAATATATACCAAAATATATATAAATATATATATATATATATATATATATTAATATTTATAATATATTCTATAAAAAAGAATAACTAATAATAGTAATTTATATTCTAATTATAAAATCAAATAACTTTATAAAAATTCTTTTTTGTTTTATTTTATTAATATAATACTAATAAAACAAAACTTCATCATCATTATTATAATTCACAATATTAATCGACTGTGTCGTTCCTGTGAAAGAGGGGCTTTTCAATAAGGATTTCTCCCTATCATGCGCGCAATTAGTGACCAAACTCTCTCTCCTCGCGTAACTTCTAGACATCGTTAATATTGCAAATAATAATATTAATAACTTCGTCGTCTCAATTATTGATTTAATAATATATAAAATATCGACAATAATTGAATCAATTAACGTGAGATACTATGCAACAATTATCAAGCAATAATTGAACAAAACCGAGTGACTTCTCACGTAAGCATCAATAATCAATACCGCAGTGCTACTATGCAACCACGCCAGTATCTCGCATTTTTAACACCGGTGTTTCAACAGCTTAACAATAAAACTTTCCGCCGTTATTTTCATAAAATATTTTTGTCGCTTTTTCAATCCGATAATAATTCCATCAGGGGTCCACTAATGATTATGTAACGCTGCATTTTGCATTTAATATTCCTCGTTAAAACGAATATTCCCCACCAATCTAATATTATATAACAACTCATGATTTTGTAAAAAATTTATAAATATTACCCACAACTATAACATTATATCAAATTCATTCCATAATATTCAAAAATGATAATTATAGAAAATTCATCTTTATTCATAAAAGTCATCCTTCAAAGATCGTAGTGTTGACTCTACATGTCAATAAGCAACATTTAACAAGACACTACGATCAGGTTCAAGAAAGCATGCATCGGAATCGTAGTGTTCGGTCATCCAAAGATCGAAGCATTGGCAACGGTTCAATCTGAAGGTTGGTATTCAGATAAAAGCTTATTAAAAGCATCGATGCAAAAAGATAACCTCTGATCGAGAAATCAGAAGGGGAAAATAAAGTCGTCGACCTGCCAGAGACATCAAAGTAACATCTCTGGCGGGGTAGGTGAAACAGTAGACTGCAGTGTCAAAAAGTCATGTCATGTCACATCTGCAGTCTGCACCAAACAACTCGAGATCTGCGATGCAATTCAAAGAGCTTTCAATGGCTACTTTCCAATGGGAAGATTGGGAAGGAGTATAAATCAGCTAGAGCTTCAAAGATCAAAGGTGGCTGGAGTTACTGAGTTTGGAGAGATGGTGGATTGATCTAGCCAACGTAAAATAGTGAGTGACCAATGAAGGTTCGAAGGCTCACTCTACGATCCACCAAGAACACTTAGAGATAGACAAAGAAAGAAGTAGAAGTTAGAGTTCTACTACAAAAAGAGTGTTCTGAACTACCGAGAGAAAAAAGAGCATCATGTCATCTCGATGTCCATCATGGAAAGACTCTAAGTACCAGAGAGAAGAACTTCCAGTCATCTTAGCAAGTCCATCATGAGAAGGCATCAAGTATCAAGAAAGAAGATCACCAACGCCATCATGGTGTCAAGCATGAGAAAGTTTCTAAGTACCTAGCAGAGGAGCTTACAGTAATTTTAGAAACTCATCATGTGCAGCCATCAAGTATCAAGAAGAATGATCTTCAAGGCAGTTCATCAAGGGATCATCAGAAGTGGTTGAGTAACTGAAGAAGCTGAGCATCATGCAACACTCAACTGCACTTCAAGGATGATCACGCCAAGCTGCTAAGTACAGAAGATGTTGAGAGCATAAAGACATCTTAGCAGCTCAGCACTAACTCCAACAAACAAACAAACAACTCAACAATAAGAAGCCAGGGCCTGAGGGGTTCTTGTCCGGAGGGACTAAATGAAGTTCCAAGCCTGCTGGGCTTGAAGAGTTCCTAGGGAACTAGAGAAGTTCCAAGGCTGCTGGCCTTGAAGAAGTTCTTAGTGAACTGAAGTCCCAAGACTGCTGGCCTTGAAGGAATCTTAGTCATTCAGGGTGCTACTCTTCTTTAGTGGAAATACTGCTAGTTGAAAGCAGAATAGTGGATTAGGAGCTTGAGACTCTGAACCACTTAAAACCCCTTGTGTCTTTTACTTTATATCATTTACATTATGTACATTAAATGTGACGCCCCCAAAACATGTATACATCACCCATCTTGAGTCGCCAGATACATGGTACAAAATTCAAATACAAACTTAAATATCTGACATGGTACATGTGAGTTTTAATACAAATATTGTCTTTCAGTATGTATTCAAACTAAAAATTTCATATATCTTTGTGAGTTTCAATCACATGCAGAAGATAATATTTGTATTAAAACTCACATCTCATGTTATATATTTAAGTTTGTATTTGAATTTTGTAACTATGTATCAAGTGACTCAAGACGGATGATGTATACTATTTTGGGAAGGCGTCAGCAGATTAATATCAAAGCTTAGGGATATGATCTCATTTGAGATGTGAGACAAGAACTAGGAGGGAGAGATGGGGAATTCCTTCATTAGTATGACCTACCTAAGTTTATTTGGTATTTAATTGGCCGGTCAGAATATAGGGATAATATGTGGCATGTCAATTAACTCTTATTTTGAAACTATATTCTAGAATGATATTTGAAATACATGAGATGAGCAATGGGAAAATCATAATAGAAAGGAAATAACCGAGAAGGTACAAATCCGAAAAGAAAGCAATGTATTCTCACATCTTCGATATACCAGGTACGTACGTAAATTTTGAGGGCGAAATTTCATAAGGAAGGGAGATTGTGAGATCCCGAATTTTATGAAATAAAAGTATTCAATTTTTCTATTTGGTAAATAGTTAAATTGATAAAAAGTTTAAAGTTAAGAGTGATATATATAAAATTTTCAAAATACGCAAGTGGTTATAAAATACTCATTTCTGTCGGGGAATATTCGTTTGGTCGTGGAATATTCTTGTTATCGAGGAATATTAAATGCGGCGGTAGCGATCATTAGTGGGCCCCATAATGTAAGAATAAGCTTCGGATGAAGAAAACAACAAGTTTGAGTTTTATAAATAATTGGCGTAAATGTTACCGAATTAACCTTTGTTGGAATACCTAGTGGTTAAAATACGATGTCTGGCGTGGTTGCACAAAGAAGCATTACGGTATTGAACAATTTTTGAATTATTGATCCTTACGTAAAGAAAGGCACTACTCGATAATTATTACGATAATTCTTATTCAATATTTTATTTTATTGATTCAATAATTACTGCGTTGATATTTTATATTATTGTTGTTTCAATAATTGTCACTGCACAGTATTTCCCATTATCATATCAATAATTCATATTATTTGAATAATATTATTAGATAACATTATTGGCAATGTCTAGAAAGTTTTGTCAAGAAGAGGTTTGGTCACCTAATTGCGCGCTAGTAAGGAGAAATCCTTATCGGAAAGCCTCATCTTTCCTGGGAACGGTCTGGTTGTCATTATTGTGATTCTGTAATATTATTTGTGAATAATTAATTATTAATTTATATGGTAAGGAAATATTTATGTGGACATAAATGATGGATAAAAAAATATTTATTTTATGTGGTTATAAATGGAGGAATTAATGTTGAGGTATTTTATCAGTATTTTGTAGGATTGGAGGTATTAAAAAATCAAATCGGCGTTCTTAAAGCTCTATTACGTGAGTGATAATTTTGATCCGACCGTTGGATCGTTGTAATTTTTGGATATGTTATACATATATAAGTTGAGTATATATCCACATATTTTGAACCGTTAAAAATTAGCGTATGATTTGTTATGAATTTTAAGAGGTGTTGAAAATCATCCGTTTGTGGATTTTGGATATTTTCGGTTTGAAATTTGAAAAACTTAAAGCTAAAAAGTTGTAAAGAATTTGATTTCGTGTGGAATGGACATAAAATTCTTATTTTTTTGATAAAAGGATTATTTATTATGAATTACTGATGTTGGAAAAATAAAATGATTTTTATTAAAATTAGGTGGAACCCACTTTTGGTTAGTGTGAAAATCTGATTTTGGTGGGCCCCACTAGTGGTGGCTGAAATTTGGGTCAAAAATGTGTGCATAAAAATTTTTTGAAATATTAATATTTTATTAATTTAGTCTCTACATGGCGTTACAGCATTTTCTATAAATAGACACTTAGGTTAGAATTGAAAATCACAGTAAACATAAGTTTTCTCTCTATATTATCGGCGTATTTTTGTTAGTATTTAGATACTTTTTGAGAGTTCTTTATTAGGTCTGAAGTTTCCTTGACTTTACATCCAGATATTCCAATCGTAAATCTTGCTTTCTTTTTGAGGTAAAGGATTTTAAGGGTTATTATGTTTTTCATGTTTCGTAATTTTTCTGACCTTCAAAAATTCTGGAAATATTTGAAATGATAATTTGATTAGGTTTTTAGATTGTGTTCAAAAATGGCGATTTTTGGATGTATAGATTAGGAGTTATGAATTTTATGGGAAAAGACTATTTTAAAAGTAAACCTTATAACTTCTTGTGGTTAACTCCAAAATTGGTAAAATTTTTATTGGGAGTACATGTATATAACAAAAGTATACTCTGTAAATTTCGGAATTTTTGGACAAAAGTACAGTTTATGATAAATGTCTAAATATTCGGCAGTTTTGGCCATATGAAAAATAGTAAATGAATTTTAAAAATTCCTAGAAAAATATATGTTCAATATGAGACTATATTATGCTAAATTCCAAAAAAGAAAATTTTCTGGGACTGATTTGGTATTTTTCATGAAAATGGACTAGTTATGAGTAAATAAATTAAATATGTTATGTGAAGTAAGAAAATTAAAAAATAGGATTTTATGGCTTGAGAATCCTATATAAGGTATATTGATTTTTGATGAGGGTTTTGATTGTTAGTGATGAAATCTTATGAGTTTGACATTTTAGGATGATTAAATGCATTAGTACAGTGTAAACAATTAAAATAAATTATTTATAAGTTTAAGAAATAATTAAAATATTGTTATAATATTAGTAATATTAGATTATGAGATTATTAAGTGATTGATAACATTTGAATTAAGGTGTTATTAACACATTAATTAATGATTAATAATATTAGTAAATGAATTTAATGTTATTATATAATGAATAATATTAAATAGAATTTAAAAGAGGAATAATGAATTGTTAATATTAAATGGAGTTTAATAATATTTGTAAATGAATTTAATATTATTATATAATGAATAATATTAAATGGAGGTTATAATATAATGATTAATGTTATTATCTTCGTTAAATATTTGTTGAAATATTATTCAAATCATTTTGATATAATATTATTCTTGAATTTTCTCCACAATTGGTGATCGTGTTGACAATTTGGATATTATTGAATTTTGGATAAGTTATATTGTTAAAGTCTTTAATATTTATCCTTTATCTCATTTGATTGATTCTTTATATCATCATCATCATTCTCACGCTTATATTGTGTTGAAAGTCATCTATGGCGAGAGTAGTGCATAGATGGACTTGGTATGATTATGACTTGGAGATTATTCGGTATAATGCTTGGTAGTAATGTTACAAATGATGTGGTAAAACTCATCTTTGGCGCGTAGTGCATAGATTGACTTGGTATGATTATGATTAGGATTATTCGGTATAATCATGACCGTAATTGAAAACATAAATATCCTTGGCCCGTAGTGCATGGATAATTCGTGGTCGTGATACTATTGTTGAGTCTCAAACATTATTGGTTTTGATTTTATATCTTTGGCCTATAGTGCAAAAGATGAGGTATTGATTATTGGTTTCTGGTTGTATATATTTAGTTTGTAGTCTGCAAAGATGACGTGTTGTTGTATATCTTTGCTTTTGTAGTGCAAAGTCGATTTGTTGATTTACTTGATTATAAATATGAATTGTGATTTAATTATAATCTGTAGTGGTTCAGGTGAAGACAGGTGATGTGAGTTCTCTTTGTCTTAAGTATAGCAAAGAACTATTGATGAGTATTACAGGAATGAAGTATTAATAATGGACTTTTAATCAGAGGAGATAGTAGACATTATGTTTCTACTTGACTCTTCTAATGGATCGCTTATTCCAGCTGCGGTTGTTGATCTAAAACTTGTTGTCTATTATATTCTATCGGTTGTTATATTGTTGAAGACTAACGATAATTTGTTACGCATTATCTTAGTCATAATATTTCTTCTTTCGGGCTAGTTAAGTTTCATCCTTTTACTTCACCACCCCTTTCGGGTAATAAAAGGGTAATTTGAGACTAGAGAGAGAACATAGGTATAAAGTGGTGATACGAATTAGTCACAAGCCTAATCAAATTATGAAACGGTGTGGCATAATAATCGTACTGAGAACTTAAAATGTTTGTGACATGTTTTATACATCATTTGATATTTAATTTTGGTGAACAACAATAGGGTGAGGTGAATCAGAATTTGGAAGCATCAAAGGTGCACTCCATTAGAATGAGGAGAACAGAAATCTTCTCGTGTTCCTTCGAGGACTTGATGTATTTGCTGTTGTACTTTATATGGCATTGTAATAATTTAAATATGAATATTGTCATATTATATACGTAACAATATTTGTATTAAAACTCATAGTATATGAGTTGTCGTATTTTGCTCGACAGTTGTATAAATGGAGTTATCAGTAGTGTTATTTCTGGCGACTCAGAATGGGTGGCGTATACCTATTTTGGGAGCGTCACATTAACTGCTATAACTACTATGTATGTTTTAACTACTTACCATTGAACTAACTCTACGAACAATGTATATATGATTATAAATATATCAATGAGGGGGATCTTTTACTTATTCTGTTGTGCTTGAAAAGATTCTTATGTTTGTCATATGCTAAATTATTAGCAATACAAAATAAACCAGAAAAGTATTTGAAATTAAAAGGATCTATTCAACCCCCCTTCTAGATCTATTTTGCCTACTGGGAACTAACAGTTTACTTTTGATGTTTTTGTTTAGTTAGTTCTACTTGAGGACAAGCAAAGGCTTAAGTTTGGGGGTATTTGATGAGTAGAATTTATACCTGTGAATTGGAGTCGTTAATACTTAAGAAATTACTTGTTTATCTCATTTTATGTTGCTTTTAAAGTATTTTATTATTATTTTGCTTAATATATGTTTGGCAGGGGTGTACAAGTCATTTCCAGCTTTTAAGGGAAAATTATCAATTTTCTAGCACTGGCGCTGCAGTGCCTATTCCAAGCTTAAACTCGAGAGCCCTTCACTGCTAACTCAAACACCCCTTAGCGTTGCAGCGCTCCAGTACCTTCCCAAGCTGGCTCTACAGCGCCACTTATTGACCAGAGTTGTTGACCTAGTGCTGCAGTGTGACGCCCCCAGAATAGGTCCACACGACCCATTCTAAGTCGCCAGATGCACGAAACAGAATTCAAATACAAACTTCATTTATACAACTATTAAACTGTCGTGCAAAATACGACAACACATAAGCTGCGAGTTTCAATAGGAATAACAGTACTCACACTCCAACCCAATGATACTTTACATAAAGGTATAGTCGATAACTGTTTTAGGAATTAAAATCTTTGGAAAATGCTCAAGAAATCCTTCATACATGGGAGGCCATGCATATATGTTATAATAGATATTGTAGGACTTGAGCATTAACATTGGTTGACCCAATAGACCACAAAGAAGAACAAGAATATTACTATAATGTTCATTCCAATGGTGTGTATTTTTGACGCTTTCAAAGTCAGGTTATCATCAGTACCCTATTGTTGTTCACCAAAATCAATTATTATGTGACATATAAAATACGGCACACACATCTTAAGTCCTTAAAATAATTATATATTGTCATACTGTTTTTGTGACGCCCCCGAATCCGGGTCCTCTGACCCTGGTTCGGTCATCACGATAAAATACAAACATCCACCTCTAAACAACATACGATAACTAAAATGCGGAATATAATAAACGTACGTCATTCATTCAAAAGGTGTTACTAGTCCCAAGATACGATAACCTTAATATCATTCTACAAACATACCCTAAAATAAACATTAGGGTTCATATTACATAATTGTAATTTAAACTAAGCATAAGATAAATTCTGTTTCTCTTAATAATCCTACACCTTCCCTTTACCATTATCCTTTCCTAAGGTCTCGGGCTTAACTGCAATATAATTCATGATATAGCAAGGATGAGCAACAAGTTTGCTCAACAAGTTTAAGTACAACAATAAGGATATATCATGATGAATGGAAAATGTCCGCAAAGGGTTCAACGATTATAATATCCGAAGGATTCAATAATATGAATATCATAAGCAAAAGGTAATGATTGCTTTTAGAATAACCGCTAGTCGAATAGACTTGAACTATAACACTCAATGGAATCGATAGCTAATTGACCCTTTCGTTATCAAGTTACTGAGAATAAGTACTTGAGGGGATCAAACCTCACGTACTATATGTATATGCATAACATTTAAATCTGTTCATTTTATCTTTATTAGATACGCAAATCCCCTATCATAGAAAGGGGTGTTCTTTCGATCTAAGAATCCTTACCATCAATTGGTTTGGATAGCTTTTAAAACTTCATATGACGTCTCAATGGGACAAAGGTTCGGACTCTATTACTATGAACACAATAAATTTGGGATACTTGCTCAATATAATTTAGAGTAAGTTTAGGGAAACTTGCTTAACAAAAGTAGGGTTCAAGGAACTTGCTTAACAAAAGTAGGGTTCAAGGAACTTGCTTACGGTATGCGTTGAATAAAGTAATGCAAGGGTTTAGGATACTTGCCTGTTTGCTTAGCTACAATATAATTCTAGCTTTAATTAACTTGCGTTGAAATGACCTAACATTAACAAGTCCGTCTTTCAATTAGTATGTGTAAACTAATACGAGTCTACACTTAAAAGAATTCAATCATCACATATCACGCTTCTCAACACATTACATGGCACATTGGTCATATACTACAAGATAAAGAGATCATGTAAGCATGCCTTAAATTTCAGAACCAAAAATAGCTCATCTTGGCAAGACTACAGATTCATAGCAATTGCTGCTTATCTCAGACTTAGGGACTGGCAGAATTCATATTGTCCTTCGCTGCACTGAGATTGAGCTTCGCTTCCCCGACTCAAATTCAACTCTAACACATTAATCACACATACATACATGCTAGAGTTTCACATATAACACATGATTCTACTTGAATTCATTACCACAAGTTTAACTTACAATTTATATGTCATTTAAAACATAAAAAAATCGTGTAATCATCATGCTCAAAACATATGTATCATGCTTAGGAGTATTATAGCCATAATATGACATCTTACTATTTTAGATTCTAAGTACTTACATAATATGCAACTTATCTTTGAAAACATGTTCAAAATTGTCTTTGAAATCATATTTGCACGAATGATGGAATATAACACATATAAGACAACTTCAAACTCTTATCATAAGGAGTAAAGTCATGTTAACCTCCTTTCAAGATCAGAATCTATATCTCTTTAGCATTCATGTTTATTAGCCTTATTGTACTAAGCTTTTCTTTTCAAACTAAGTTCTAGCACAAGGCTTATCAAGTTGGTCATGGATACAACATCTATGAATCACATATCATGCTCATTTAGGTTCCAAATCAGTCATGTATATGGTCTCGTAAGTTCAGAACTTGTGAACACAAGTTTTCTACAAAGCTAGTTTTGAAAACTTTAAGTTTTGCTACAACTTTCTTACTAATCCAAGTTGATTACTTCATATCACATACAAAGGCTTTACTTATCATGTTATACTCCTCTATAGTCATGTATCTAGGTCATAACATCAAGTTAATAACACATAACACAAGGTAAACCAAAGAATCGGTTTCGAGGTATTTAAAGAATCGCTACTGCACCTAATCTAAATAAAGGGTGCTTGTTGCACCATCTTTGAGACAGAATCGATTTTTGAGTTACTGGCAGAATGCTACCGCACCCTAATAATAAATAGAGACACAATTGCCTGGAGTAATACGCATCGCAGAGACAGATAGCTTTTTCGTTTCGGCAGATTCAAAGAACCCATCAAGTAAAATCCTTAAAAACATTGCTTCTAACATAACTCAACACACTTATAGGCATGTATAACACTAAGAAACCTAGCCCAAATCAACTAACAACCAATTCATGCTTAATTTAAAGAATCAACCCATTAAACAATTTATCAAAAATGAAGAATGGAAATGGAAGTTATACCTTTGTGATTCAATTCAGCTGCTATCTATCAATCTACTCACTCTTAGCAAACTAATTCTCAGCAAATTGTAACAAGGAAGGATGATGTCCCATTATAGGAGATTGATTATCTAGACAATGAGACTACCTCCCAAATTAAACCAAAGAATTTCAAGAATGCACAAGGGTTAAGGAAGAGTTGGTGAGAGTTGGTAATTCTACTCATGAATCCCACTCCCCATCTATGTTGGTTGATTTTGAGGTGCACTACAAAAAAATGGGGCTTCAGCAACAACCGATTTTCGTTGCTAAAGGTGCCAAATTTCGTTGCAAAAGGGTTTTGGCAACGACTTTACTGTCGTTGCGTCTTTCTTTGCGCAATGAGCATTGCTAATTGTTCCGCAACGAATGTTTTTTTTGTTGCCAAAAGTAATACATTTTGCAACGAAATTTGGCTTTCGTACAGAGACATCGATCCTTTAGCAATAAAATGTATTGTTGTAGAATAATTAAAATTTCGTTGCTAAAAACCCCATTTCTTTGCAAAAACATGCTAATTGGCAACGAAATGAACTCTCGGTCATGGACCCATCTTCCTGGAATCAAAAAGGGAAAATCTCATGTCATTGCGTAACTCTCGACAAAAGCAGTCCGAAGATGGTCTTGTACACCTCGTTCGGATGCTCTGATTGAAGTTTTGCAAGTTCGAACGGACATTACATTCTTGAAAGCGCTGGCGATTTCGAGACGACGGGACGCATGAACCCGGGCGATTCAGTATGTAGTGTATAGAGAGGTCGCCGCAGTACACCGCAAATGATCGATTCTATAAATATGGGGATTGGGCTAGCCATTTTGAGAGGAAAAATAGCGAGGAAGCCCTGTCCAATTGGCTTTGTACACCCCATAAACTGAGTGGTCTTATTTCAAACACTTTTGAGCTTATATTTTGTCATATTTTTACCAGCGGGAGCCGAGTATTCATCCATCTAGAGTCATAGAAGTCTACATTGGCAGCGCACTGTAAGCCTTCTCACATTCGAAAAAGCCTTCTTCTCATATTAGCACACACTGTTATACACATTGAGAGTCGTGTTGTGTGCGTTTGCCCAGACTTCGGTCCGTGGTTTTCATTTTTGTCTGTATATATATACTTATATATGTATATATTTCATATATGGACTAATATTATCGAGTTATGCCTCGATTGAGCCTAGACTTCAGTCTGGAGCGTTTATTGCTTTTATATATATATATATATATATATATATATATATATATACACACACTTATATATATATAATTGTTATCGGGACATATCGATGAGCTGAATTTTATATCAGGAGCATTTACTAATCGCTTATATATATATATATATATATATATATATATATATATATATATATATATATATATATATATATAGTAAATCTGTAAATATATATATACTTAAATATATAATTGTTGTTGGACATATCAGATGAGCTTGGATTCATATCAAATTAGTTTTATGCTTTTTTATATATATATATATATATATATATATATATATATATATATATATATATATATATATTTATTTACATTTACAAAGCACAAGTTTACTTACGTGGTCTTTTTCTGACTTTATTTACATTCCGTCTCCGCCTGGAGTTTACTTCGTGGCGATTGATCGCTTATGACTTTATTTACATTTCGTCCCACTTGGAGTTTACTTCGTGGTGGTTGATCATGTCCATATATATATATTTACTGCTTATATATATTTACATTTCCAATCCCCCATGGAGTTGTTTCGTGGTGGTTGATCCTGTCTGTATATATATATATTTACAACTTTTATATATATAACTGCTTACCGATTTCCATATAAACTGCAGTATCATGTGAGCCTAGGAATCATGTGATCACAGATTCAGTCTCCTGAATCTAGATTCGGTTCTCGTGATGGACTTTTTCAGCTATAAGCAGCTTGTACATTATTTACGAGGTGTACGTAATTTCTTGGATGGTTGTCATGCCCATGAGGAGCTCTAAGATCGCTATATATTATTTTTCTAGAATGCTTCGCATCTCGAAAATAAAAGCAAACAATAGAACATTTAATAATAAAATGGAAGTATGAAAAGGCCTCAATTCCTATTGAGCATGTGGTTTGAAAAACCTCTTTACAAAACTTCATTGATATATCTTGGTTAAAACCGAATTTTTCTATAAAATTCAAACCTTGTGTATATAGAGTACGAAACGAGGCCTCGCGACTACTTTCAAACAATTGCACATTGATCACACACACACACACACACACACACACATTCAGTATAACAATTTCTTTGAAAAGTGGCTAGCCACCGTGGTAACACGGATGTCTGGGTGCCTAACACCTTCCCTCCGCATAATCAAGCCCCTGCACCCAAAATGAATCTCGGTTTCACGTAATCGCCTAGCAAAGTATCAAATCACCTGGGTCAATGTGCAAATATTTTTTGATTGCGTTAGTGCAAACCGATTAAATACACCAACTGGCGACTCTTAAAGTTAAATCGTCGACATTATACATGTCAGACCTTTTTCACTTGTCTTTTCAAACAAATCTCACATTAACATGAGAAAACCAAAGAACAAGTAACAAAAAGGGACACTCAAAAATCCCGCGTCGACATGTGGCGACTCTCTTTGGGACTCCGAAGAAGAGGGCTTAAGCCGCCATTATTACAAGCTTTTCAAAATTGTTATATGCTTGTGTGTGAATGTTGTATTTACATTTCGATGAATGTGTACGAACGCATCTTAATTATCTTGACTTTGCTAAATATCTATCGTGATATTAGTGCTTCACACATGTCATCATTTTGCATAAACGGTGAGACACGTTGTATGTGAAAGTATGTTGTGTGGTCCCTCCACCAGGAGGCTATCCTGTCGGTGTTTGATTAATGGACTCGTGGGAAGAATAAATCCCCGGGGCTAGGAAAGGCACCACTCAGATTCACTCCAGTTGAACAACCGGATTAACTTCCCGTCAAGTAGATTACGATGATCTGGGAAGCTTCATGCCAAAAAGCCGCGAGAGTAACCTAAGATAGGTCAGCCTCTGATAAACCAAACGCGAAGGGAAGCCTCTTCATACTTTCCCATTTAAATTACTTGTAATTTCAATTACTTGTCAATCTCAATGTAAAGGAAAATATGAAGAATATGCGTAAATGCATATTAAGGCTTTACATGCTATTAAATGACACCCATTTTGCAGGATAATATTCCTAAAATGGACACGTTATGATAGCATGTAAATTTTTTATACATTTTCCTAAGACTAAACTACATATGTTTTTGTAGGGAAGCAATTGATCTCGTTTACCGTTCAAAGACCAAAAGGGCATTAAGGCCACAGATAGATATGGATAAAAGTGCCCAACCAAATCCAACTTCTGTCTCTCGCGAAGAGTTCGAAAAATTAAGCTATCAAATGACAGAGTTGGCTGTTATGCTCAAAGAACTACACTAATCTACTTAGGGTCCACAAATACCCATCCACACAGAATCCTCTACACATGGAGGAATCCAGGGCCAAATAATGCCCACTCAACCAGAGTCATCCATATTAGGGGGCAGTCAGGGTATTGGCAAAAAGATGGAAACCCAGATACCTAAACCTCATTCCAATAAAGAAATCACAAATCTCAGGGATGATCGAGAAACTGGGGATATAAGAAAGAAAGTCTAACAAATAGAGGAGACCATCCGGTCAATCAAAGGGACTGAAAATTATGGGAGTGTCACCTATTCAGATCTTTGCATATTCCACGGGCGTTTATCTCGCCAAATTCAAAGTCCCGAGTTTAAAAAGTACAATGGGAAGGCGATCCTATACGCACCTAAAAGTGTACATTGGCGAACTAGGATCTTATCTTTCAAGATGAAAGCCTCGAATCGCACTTTTTCAAAAGAGTCTTCTTGAGAGGCTAAAGCTGGTATGCCCGACTTGACAATGCCAAAATCCACAATCTGGGAAGAATTGGCCCACGCCTTTTAAATCAAGATAATTTTCGATCCACAAATGGCACCGATCGATACCAAGTGACTAAAGTAAAAAAAGCAAAATCTTGAATCTTTCCGAGAATATGCCCAAAGGTGGAGACATCTAGCGGTACAAGTCATTCCATCAATGATGAAAGTCGAGATGGTGATGACGTTTATTGATATCCAAGAGGCTCTCAGACTACGAGAGAGGATCCTAGCGAGGCATAGGAAAGCCATTCGAAAATGATCAAACACGGCGAAATGGCAGAGATGGGCCTTAAAGCGAGCAAGATTAAAGACTTCACTACCTTGGAAGCGATGCATGACAAGTATCTGACACGACGGCAAGTATACGCGAAGCGATCCTAAGGGTGTACCCGATAAAAGGCAATGAAGATATATCCTTGTTAGACGAGGGCAAGTTAGAGACCAACCTACAATCCCCCATTCGGGAAAATACAAGACAATTTGCCATCTCAACAACAAAGTGCGTTCAACCAATACCCAGATAGGAAAAGAAAATTTGAAAGAACGAAAAATCGGTGTTCACTCCACTCAAAGCGATTCCTTGAACATGTCTTGGCGATATTAATGGATCACAAGAAAATTACCGAATCGGCTCCACCTCTAGTAACTGTGAAACAAAAGATATAATCCAAGCCAAAGATGTGCTTACCACTCAGGGTCTCCAGGATATGATACAGAAGATTGTTGGTCCTTAAAGCATAAAATTCAAAATCTGATCGAAAGTGGCAGTATTGTGGTTCAGCAACCTAATCAACAGAATGTCAACACCAACCTTCCATTGCAGCATGATACGGGGGAAGTAAACATGATCAGGTCAGGAAGCGCTAAAATGTATCCAATTCGTAAGTGCATACGAAGGATAGAGGACTACCCCCAAAGGCACAAAACAAATGTCCTAAAGTGGGAAAACTCGGAGGAAGGTATCATAGTAATGCAAAAATTAGAGACGATTCAGAACCAAGTAAATCTGCTAGCTAAGCTGATAGTGCTCCAACATCAAGATACGAGGCATTTCTTCACTCAACTATCAGAAGGCCAAGAAAAGGGGGATGATAAAATTACTAGCAGACCTCGCCAACGGAAAAATCGCTTGGGGGAATGCGAACTCTCAAAGAAAAAAGATCAGACAACCTCCACAAGAGTCCGAAAATTCACCCCTTTAAGCAAATCCAATGAAGAAATGCTACACTTTCTGATGAGCGAAGGAAGGATTACTGAGTTGTTACCTCCTGTAAATCCAAAGATAAAGAGCTATGATTCCACCAAGATATGTCTCTACCATTCTAACTTACTTGGACATACGACTGAGGAATGTTGGGCTTTGTGACATAAAATCCAGGATCTCATTGAAAGTGGAGAGCTGGAGATAGAAATTCCCATGATAAAAAAAGGCGAAAAGGCAATAAAAAACTTAAGATGTCCACTTGAGACAGGCAGCTCAAATGAGGTGAAGGCTATGAGTGATAATCCTGGCAGAACACAAGATGGAGTGATCCTAATGCAGGAAATGATAGAAGAGACAAGGGAATTCCCGAAGGATATTCTTCCACCAACATCAAACATCTTCTGGTCCAAAGATATCAACCACGTTCCTGATTTTATCACCATGGATGATGCGGAGGAAATACTGATCCTTTCCAAGGAAGAAAAGCCAAAAAAAAAAGAAAATTCCTTGCAAGAAATGCGACGACAGTTCAAGGCAGATTTCAAGGTCGAATCCTCTCAAGCCCAGGAAAAGCTTGAAGGAACAGATGAAGGAGAAGGTGGTGAGGTTGTCGGGGAAACCAACCCAATTAAAGAATTAAGATTTCATACCTTTTTGCGATGGGTCCAGCTCAAGCATCCCTGAAGAATGTATTGAACATGGAAGCGATCAAGTTATGGCCATAAGTGAAGACATTCAAAACCAAGAAGTAACCTCTGTCGCAAGCCTTGAAGGCAACACAACCACTGACGACTGGACTATCAAGCCTCAATTAGCCAAAAAGATGTAGATCTAGGGGATAAAGTTGCGAGTTCCAGAAGATGTTGGGATGGTATCACTTCTTTTGCAGTATGCTTTTTATTTTCCATGCATGTATAGAAAAAAAAAATCAAAAATCAAGTCATTCAGGTTTCAGCTCATCAAGCCTGAACTACGAAAGACCTGATCTCCCCTTTTCAATGGGAATACGTAGGCAGCCATTTATGGTGCGGTCAAAACAAACACTTCTCAAACCAAACACTTCTCAAAACAAACACTTCTCAAACAAACACTTCTCAAACAAACACTTGTCAAACCGTTTATCTTATCAAGTAGGAACTACGCATACCTGATCTCCCACACTCACGGGAGTACGTAGGCAACCACCAGTGGTGCAGTCTGACCCTCAACAGAAATGTCCAAATCCAAACGTCGATCCTAAGAACGACCCTCCAAGTCAGCAACCTATGTGGAGAAGACCCAACAACACTGCAATGTCATTCCATCAAATATGGCACAAATCCCGGAAAGGAAGAAACAGCGATATACCAAGACAACTAGCAGCGAGGACCTTCAAAGATTCGACACCCTTAATCACGAGTCTTCATCAAATCAGAAGAAAATCAAGATTGATTGCAATAACAAGTCAGGAATAATGATTGAAGGCATCAAAACCCAAGTCCTATACTTGTTCACCATCTGGTACAGAAGAAAAGTCTCTTGCGACCTCAGCATCTTATCAGCCCATCTGTCAAAGTGACTATCCCAGACAACAAGCAAGGCTGGGGTAATTTCTGAATCGACGACAACCCGATATTGCGACCACTACAACAAGACTTGGGCAATCTCGGAAACATCGACAACTCAACACTGGGGCATTTATCAAACATAAGCAGAGGAACTGACAAACCGCGAACTGGCAACGATGTAATAATCACTGGTAGCATTTTGATCCATTGTGACCAGAAACGAATATGACTGGCCAACATGAATATCCATGTTTATATAGTTCTGTTGCACGGTGTATGACACTTCAGTCTCTACAAGAAGCAAGTTATGATTTTGGATTCTGAAATTCAAACTAGTAGCAATACCAACATTGTGCACTCGAAGGCGATATGTTTTTCCTGTTACATGTAAACTAACCAACTATTATTCATTATTTGAGCTGCAGTAGTTATAACTGACTACATGATATCAACAACACATTTAAGGCATGTTCTGTAAATAAATAAGAAATTATATAATTTAGTAATTCAATATATACCTGCATATATAATCGTCAATTCTGGGGTAGTGAAACAATGTTTCAAATACATAATTGCGCATTAATTTTTTATAAAAGGTGACGAAGATTATAAGATGTAGGGTTTATAGTGTCAACAACGGTAGCATTTAGTGTGTTTGCCACCGCACCACAACTAGTGCAGTCTATTTTTGAGTTCTGAATGTTGCATTTATAATAAGTTGTTTGTAAATGAACGATATTTTCAAGTTCAAGCACACTAAACCCTCAATATGCCAAAGCATTTACAAAAAGTAACATTGATTTGAAAAGAATAACAAGAGTATAATTTTCTGAACCTGAAGTTTAGGTATGATGTTCAGATATTCCTGGACACTTTTATCGCGAAAATCAGGCTCTTCTATTAGAACAATATCATTTGTCAAAATACTATATTCTCTAGTAATTACCTTAGCAGTATGAACATTGTCACCAGTAACTATCTGAACCATAATTTCAGCATCCAAAAAAGTATTTATAGCTTCTGTCACCTCAGGGCGCACCAAATCCTATTAATTCCAACAATCGTTATAAGTGTGTAACTATTATCAAAAATATTTTCCAAGTTATTATTACCAATTTCCCGTATTCTTATAAGCTAAACAAAGTGTTATTAACGCTTCAAAAGCGTTCTTTGGTGGTGAATCCCTTTAAACCTCCATGTGTATCCAAACTCTAAACATTATGAGAGCAATTAATGTATGCAAGTTCATTCTGTTCAATTTCAAATCTTGTTTTACTGACCTCGTCAGAGAGCTTGTGCATGGATTAAATACTAATCGCTATACAAGATAAACATAAGATTAAAATTTTAATTTTTTTAATGCAAATAAACAATATAATGTGAAGAATTTTAGAAAATATCATACCATCAATGAAATGTAATGCAGCCCTCTGTACGTATAGAGCTATATGGATCTTTTCTTATAAAAAAATGATAGCAACATTAGTATTTCTAAACAAAAATGTTGGATATATATATATGTGTGTGTGTGTGTGTATGTTTGTGTGTGTGTCTATGTGTTTGTGTGACAAGTTTTTAAGGACAATGTTATTTTGTACTTTTGTTTTAAAATTTTCTATTCATTGGTGCACGAAGTAAATGAAAAACAGAATGATGAAATTATATTAGAGATGGAGAGTTTTAAAAAATACTCAATTACTCATCACTGAAACTTACCTTTTTAGGCTGCAGGTTGATCTCGACATGACGATTAGTATAGTCTTTATTGAGAAAAGGAAGATAATGGATAATAAATTATCAAACTATTAGGAAATGGGAACTAAGTTGTAACATTTTTGTTTTCATAATTAAATCAAACTGAACCACAACATATTCCCACATGAAACTTGGGTAAACGAAGTACCCAAAGAAGCAGAATGCAAACAAATAACAAATAATCACGTATAACTTAAGCATAAAATGTAAATTCTTACTCCGTATAACATTAATCAAGCAAACATACCATGATATGGCATAGGGTCATATGATTGAACAACTAGAAAATTTTCATTATATAAGATAACTCCTTGCTCACTACTCAAAATTCAGCCAGAAAGCGTATTAACTAAGGGCTTTAGAATGCAAAAAAAAAAAGTTGCAAGTTAATGAACCATTTCCTTGTTGTGCAAATGGGAGCACCACATCCTTGCTCAGTATCACTTAATTGTTTATCACGAGAGGTGAAAATTGAAAATAACCATGTTGAAAAAATGGGATTTTTTACATCACAATCACAAACCACGCCCATGAAATAAATAATAGACCCAGGAAGGCTTAACTGCTATTTCTGCAGCTTGCTTAAACTGAAACCCAAGTTTGTGCAATATTAGTGATTAAATCTTAAAATCCAATTAAATAGTATGACTCAACCATAAGAATATATTCCTAAATCCTAATAATCACAAAATAGCATTAAGTTTCCCAATAAACCAAAAAAGGAACCTGTTCAGGGGTTTCAATCTTATCCCTGCCACTGCAGATCTTACACGGATTAATGTAAATATAGATTGAAAACCTAAAGGCTGAAATTACCTGCTCAAAGAAACCAAATAAGAGGAGTAATCTAGCAGATTGAATAAGAAATCAATCAGCGGAACTAAAATTAAGATCCTGCAGAAGAGAAACTCGAAATCGGGGAGAATCGAAAAAAACCCCAAATCAGGTGTACACAAAACATACAGATTCACATATTTAATTAAGAGATTAGGAGAAGCAAAGTACCATATAACTAATTATTTTCAAAGAACTCACTTTTACCATTTTACACGAGAATTTATAACTAAGTATAATCAAATTTGAAGTTAAAATAAAATGTAAGAAAAGAAAGAAAGAACGAAATAATATTCTTACACAAAATAACTGACCCCATCCTTGTACTTTTGCAAAGCATATTTAACTTTATGGCATACAATAATTAGGTTGAATGCATGAAATATCATAACAAGTAATATTGGTTTAAATGTTTAATAAAGTCTAAGATATTTACAAAAGAAGATAGAAAAAATTTCAGCAATTACTAAAAATGATATCTCAAAAAAAATTAGTATATATGATACAATATAAAATTAGCAAAATACATAAAATTTAAAATTTTTAATAAAAATAATAATACTTTCAGTCCAAATTAAGCAATGTTAATAAAAATAGCCTATAATACTCCCCCCTGTTCCAAAAAGAAACAAGTACTCTCACAGAGAGGGCAGTACATTGTAACAATTGAGTATTTTCAAACTCAACTTCAATTTCATATTTATCTAGAAAAAGGTCATTAAATTATTTTAAATACACAAATTACTAAGATCTTAACCATAATTTTCCCATGATTACACTAATTTTGTAGCTAGAATAAATAAACATATTACATTTCTCTATAAACTTGGCATTAAAGAACAAACTACCAGTACTGGAGTTTATGAATCAAGCAAAAAAATGAGCCAGACCCATATCACCAAATGAAAAATTGGAAAGCTTGATTGCAAAGGGTTGTGATTCAGATCTAAAAATCAGAAGCTCGGCACAAAAAATCCCACATGTAGAGTGAAACAAAACTACAAACATGAAGAGAAACATGGTATGAAAGGAAGAAATATTTACATCAAGTGAGATAGACTTTTGGTAATCAGAGTTTTGTTCATATATTTTGCCTGCTTTTATATTAACAAAAAAAGTAGATTACCTGATAATCGGAGAACAAAATTGGTAAACAAACTCAAAGCCTCAAATTGAAAATCGGAGAACAAAATCGGTAATTACCTGAGAATCAATTGATGTGGCGAAATTACTTGAGAATCAATTGATGGCGCAAAATTACTTGAGAATGAAAGAAGTAGATTAGAGAGATTAGTTTTGGGTTGGAATTTGAGATTAGACTGAACTTTGGGGTTGGATAAGCGGGAGTGGGAAACTACTAAAAGCGGATATTAGTAACTTTAAAATATGTTGTTAAATTCTCAATGACCTTAGGTTTGGTTTAGCCTAATACTTAAATTAGTGAATATTTTTTTAGAATTTGTGAAGGAAATCTCTTCATCTGATATTTACTTCAAGAAAAGTAATGAAAAAAAAATTCTCACAAAATAATTTTCTCAAATTACATATTGCGAATAAAATTTTCTTCGCAATTTTTTAACAAAAAATAGGCGTCAACTATTATTTTATTATCATAAATTTGCGGAAGAAAAAAATTAATTTATGACGGAAATTTCTTTCGCTAATTATTTTTTGTCACAAAATCTTTTTCCTTCACTAATTCCTCACAAAAAAAAAATTATTTGAGACGGAAACACTTTATTCACAAATTTTTCTTCGCAAAAGGCTTCATTTCTTGTAGCGAGAAAAATATGCAATTAGATGAGAATTTAAATATATATGAATAATTTTATCATTTGACATTTTTTAAAAATTCGCATAAAATCAATCATCATTTTCATTCTCGGATTGAGGGAGTACTTGTAAGTATATCCTACTTCTATCTAGAAATAGGAAACATTGGAAAGCATAGATATAATAATCAAGTTTGATGAGGTTGGGTTTATTTGGGTCGGAGTCCCGGAACTAACATGCTTGGCAATCGGTTGTCACGAGCGTACTATTTCAACAATCATAATTTATACCGTTGATTGCAACATTGGATGGCACAGATTGAAATGGATTTCTCCCTGCCGCTACAGGCTGTAGCGACATGAGAAATTACTCATTTGTCCCTCATTTGCTCATATGCTACATTGTCTACTGCTACAAATTATGGCGGTAGTTTAGTTAACTAATAAATTAGAATGGCTTAGTGGTAGTTTAATGGCCCAATGACCTATAGGTCTTTGGTTCGAAACCTAGTTGTGATATTTTTACTTCTTATGTTATATTTTTTGTGTATTAGATAAAAAATGGGATAATACATTTTTTTGTCATTGTACTAGGGTCCGATTTTCATTGTGGTTACCGAAACTTTTTTTGTTACAATCGAATAACTGTACTCTCAAAAATTACAAAATGGTCATTATTTTTAATTTCCGTCCGAAAAAAATAATGACCTTTCCAAACTAGAAATCTTATATTCCAACAAAAGCCACTGGACCAACTACCTATTATGCTAGAATTTATGTAACAAAAATATATTTAAACCACCTAGCATCGTTTTTATGCCTGTGAAGATGAGATAATACACTTTTTGGTCACTGTACTAGGATTTGTAATAATAATAATAATAATTGTAATAATTATTATTTTAATACTAATAATAATAAATTTTAAATAATTAAAATAATAATAATAATTTAAATTTAAATTTTAAATAATAATAATTATTATTATTGTAATAATACAGTGATCAAAAAGGAGATAATACAGTGTATTATAATAATAATAATAATAATAATAATAATAATAATATAATAATAATAATAATAATTCGGTAATTCGGTATCCCACATATTAATTGGATAAGATCTATGAGGTATGACACGTGGTGCATGGGTTATCGGTAAAGTTTTATTCGTCTTTGTTTGGATGTGTGATTATATTTTTTTTCTCAACTATTTATTTTACTACGTTAATTTTATTCTCTTAACAAAATGATGCTCTCTTTAATTCGACGTGTTAGCCAACATGCAGGTCTAGTAGTAACATGCAGATCCAATTACCGAATTATTATTATTATTATTATTATTATTATTATTATTATTGTTGTTGTTGTTGTTGTTATTGTTATTGTTATTGTTATTGTTATTGTTATTGTTATTGTTATTATTATTATTATTATTATTATTATTATTATTATTATTATTATTATTATTATTATTATTATTATTATTATTATTATTATTATTATTATTATTATTATTATTATTAGATTATGGTATATTATTATTATTATTATTATTATTATTATTATTATTATTATTATTATTATTATTATTATTATTATTATTATTATTATTATTATTATTATTATTATTATTATTATTATTATTATTATTATTATTATTATTATTATTATTATTATTATTATTATTATTATTATTATTATTATTATTATTATTATTATTATTATTATTATTATTATTATTATTATTATGGTATGTAGTGAAGGAGAAGAAAGGAATATATGGGAGAAATATCATGTTTTGATATAAATATTAATCCTTGCAAAATATTAATAATTGACTCATGTTGCTCTAGTGGTCATATGACCAAAATTTTAAATGTGAGGTTGCGAGTTCAAATATTTAGAGAGGCAATTTTTGAAAAAAATTCAAAAGATGTCACGTCAGCAGCGGACACGTGTAAAATTACAATATTAAATACCACGTCACACCTGCCACGCAAATGTGGCGCCTGGGGGTTCAAAGTCCAAATCAATATGTTCAACTTTTGCTACTATATTAAAAAAAAATGAATATTTAATTAAAAATTTTATCAATTCCTTGATATTAAATTCTTAAGGTTAGTCCACCAATTTAAATCAACTATTAGTGACTCCCTTTAATCATTTCGTAAAATTACATAACCACATAAGGTTTAAATAAACTCACAAAATTAACTCATTAAAATTAAATCACATATTTAATTAATAAGGAGTTTCAAATTCGTGGACGTTACAGTTTTATAATGTATTGAGAAACTTCAACAGTCTCGGACCATCACACTATTCCCCTGTTATCCCCGCTCGACCCAGCTACACTCTTACTACCAGAAAGAAATTGTGAAGCAAAAGGGTGAACTCAACTAGCCCGGTAAAGAATATTATGACTAAGATAATGTAGAAAAATTATCCTTAGTCCTCAACAGGGAAAAATCTAATAGAATAAAATAGACAACAAGTTTTAGATCAACAACTGCACCGAAACCAACAATCTATTAGAAGAGTCAAGTAGAACATAATTTTTATTATCTCTTCCAAATTAAAAGTCCATCATTAATATTTCATCCCTGTAATACCCATCAACAGTTCTTTGTTGTACCCAAGACAAAGAGAACTTTCATCACTTGTCTTTACCTGAACCACCAAAGATTATAATTAAATTCACAATTAATGTTTATAATCATATAAATCAACAATTTCTCCTTGCCACAAAGACTTAATAGAATGTTTACTCAATATCCTTACCCCAAAGGCTAAAGATATTAAAATATAATAACAATGATCATACCAATCAATTGTCTATCTTTGCCCTATGTGCCAAAGATATTTTGTGACGCCCCCAAATCCAGGTCCCATCGAACCTCGAATCTGGTCCGCCATGATACTACTATCATCAAACTATTATATCTTTTATTCATAACTTAAATGAATATAACCTTGCTTATTACAATTTAGAATATAAATTCTTTCCATCTCTAAGATCTGTGTACTGACCCCAAGCTCTATTGTGATGTGCTCCCAAAGTCCCACCACAAAGTCCATTGTGATGTGCTCCCATTTCCACTCTGGAATCTCTAATGGTTGTAATAACCCGCTTGGTCGTTGGTGCTCTGCCTTGACCCTCTGACAAGTTAGGCATCTACTTAAGCATTCCGCAACCTCCTTCTTCATGTTTGGCCACCAGAAATGGTGACGCAAATCTTGGTACATCTTCGTGCTTCCTGGGTGTATCGAATATCTCGTACTGTGCACTTCTTGCAAAATATCTTCTCTTAGTTCTGGTACTAACGATACCCAAATTTGACCTTCAAATCTTAGCAGTCAAGTGCTATCAATCTTAAATTTCAACTCATCACCTTCAGTCAATCACTTCTTGATATTAATGCAATCTTCATCCTTTTTTTGTGCTTCTTTAACCTTATCTAATAAAGTCGGACTCGCTGTCACTGTAAATAATTGTTCGTTCGCCTCCATCAGATACTTAATCTCCAAGTCTAGTCGTTCAAAATCTTTCACCAATTCTTCTTGAATGGTCAATTTCAATAACTTCTCTATGCCTTTTCTGCTCAAGGCATCTGCTACTACATTTGCTTTGCTTGGGTGGTATAGAATCTCATAATCATAATCTTTGATCAATTCTAGCCATCGGTGTTGCCTCATGTTTAACTCTTTCTGCATGAAGATATACTTCAAACTCTTGTGGTCCGTATATATCTCCCACTTCTCGCCATACAAATAATGCCTCCAAATCTTTAAGGCAAAAACTACTGCTGCTAACTCTAGGTCATGAGTCGGATATCCCTTCTCATAATCTTTTTAGTCGACGTGAAGCGTCTGTGATGACCTCGCCGTGTTGCATCAAGACACATATAAGTCCCTTGTGTGACGCATCACTATACACTATAAAACCTCCCATGTTGTCCGGTAAAGCCAACACAGGTGCTTGACTAAGCCTCTTCTTCAATTCTAGGAAACTTTCTTCACACTTCTCTGTCCAATTGAACTTAACTGTCTTTCTAGTAAGATTGGTCAACGGTGATGCCAATTTCGAAAAATCCTGAATAAATCTTCGATAGTATCCCGCCAATCCTAGGAAACTCCTGATTTCTGTCGGCGTCTTCGGCTGCTCCCAATTGATAACCGCTTCTAACTTGGCTGGATCCACCGAAACACCATTCTTGTCGATAACGTGCCCTAAAAATTGCACTCTTTGCAACCAAAACTCACATTTGGAGAATTTTGCATACAGCTTCTCCCTTCTTAATGTCTCCAACACTATCCGAAGATGCTCCGTGTGTTCTTCCTCCTTCTCTGAATATACTAGAATGTCATCGATGAAAATAACAACAAACTTATCCAGATACTGCTTGAACACTCTGTTCATCAAATCCATAAAGGCTGCTGGCGCATTCGTCAAACCAAATGACATTACCAGAAACTCAAAGTGCCCATACCGAGTTCTGAATGCCGTCTTTGGAATATCCTCCTACTCACTTTCAATTGGTGATAACTTAGGTCCTCAAGTCAATCTTTGAAAAGTACTTTTCCCCTTTAATTGATCAAATAAAATCATCCCGGGGCAACGGGTACTTGTTCTTAATGGTGACCTTGTTCAACTCTCGGTAGTCGATACAAAGTCTTAGCGACTCATCTTTCTTCTTTACGAATAAGAGTGGTGCTCCCCACGGTGATACGCTCGGTCAAATGTATCCCTTATCTAACAACTCTTGTAATTGAGCCATCAGTTCTTTCATCTCTACTGGTGCCATACGATACGGCGCTTTGTATACCGGTGTTGTTTCTGGTGCCAAATCAATGACAAACTCAATCTCTCTATCCGGTGGCAATCCCGAAATCTCATCTGGGAAGACATCAACGAAATCCCTTACAATAGGTATCTGACTTAGTTCACCCTCGACTCGTCGAGTATCAACCACGTGAGCCAAATAACCTATACAACCCTTCCTAAGCAATCTCTGCGCTTGAACTATCGTCAGACAATGAGATTGTCTCGGTGATTTACTACCATAAAATACCACCTTTGACTTATTCGGAGTCTTAAGGTGTACACACTTCTTCATGATCTATAATCGCGCTCGTGAACCGATAACCAATCCATTCCAAGGATTACATCGAACTCCCCCAAACGAATCGGTATCAAATCCACCTTGAGTTTAAATAATCGCAATTCGGTATAACAATTCCTATGAATGTATCCTACGGGGATAATTTCCTTGTTCGTTACTTCTACGTTCATAGGGTGTTCTAATCTCTCATGGGGTAATTCTAACCGTTTAGTGAATTCTTTGGAAACAAAAGGGCAGGTAGCACCCGAATCAAATAACATGTATGCATCTATATCATTGATCGGAATGATACCTGACACCACGTCCTTAGACTCCACCGCATCTTGTACGGTCATGTTGAACGTTCGTGTCGTTAGTCTGTTGGCTTGACTGGCTGGTCCTCCAATGTTCAGCCCATTGTTGTTGTTATTGCGGTTGTCGCTGGCTGCATCGCCCCTTTTCTTCGGGCAGTCCTTAATTTAATGGTCCGTGGCTCCACACGAGAAACATTCTCCCTTCTGCTTATTCGGACACTGAGGAGTCATGTGCCCCGGTTGTCCACAACGATAACAAACACTCTTCCCCTTCATGCACTCCCCCGAGTGATTCCTCCCACAATTGTTGCACTTCATAATTTTCTTAGCCTCCCCTCCGGACTTATTACCTCTAGAGGATTGACTCTCTGTCCATTTACACTTGTTGGGGTTGCTGCCTCCGCTGCTTCTCCCTTTCTGCCCTTCCTGACCGGTCTTCTTTTCTTGCTTAAATCGAGCGATGGCTTCATTGCCTCTTTCGGCAATGATAGCCCTTTCCAAAAGATCGGAGTAAGTCTTGATCTTTAACACGACCACTGCCTTCTGCACCCATGGTTTCAGTCCTAGTTCGAACCTCCTTGCCTTCCTGGCCTCCGTATCAACCTGATGTGAAGCGAATCGGGCTAACTCGTTAAATCTCGCCGCGTACTCTGCGACAGACATACTACCTTATTTCAGTTCTAGAAACTTAACTTCCATATCCTGTTGTGTATTCTCCGAGAAATAATTCTCAAGGAATAGCTCCTTAAATCTCTTCCAAGGAATAACTCCCTCTTCTGCTCGTCCTTTATTGGCTTTCCACCAATAGTTAGCTTCGCCCTTCATCATGAAAGTGGCAAAACTCGTCTTCTATGCTTCGGCCATGCGTGCGACTTCAAACACCTTCTCCATTTCTTCTATCCATGTCTGGGCTTCAATTGGATCCAAGGTTCCCCGAAATTCCAGTGGTCCTACCAATTTAAAGTCCTTAAAGTTAGCCAAGTGTTGTCCTGGCTGCCCTGCTGCTGGCGGGGGTCTGTTTTGCATTGCCTCAATTAACAGGTTAACGAAGTTCTGCATTGGATCAACATTTGCCCCTCCACCATTGTTAACGGATCCTTCCTCCCTCTGATTCCGTTGAACTCTCCTAGGCGCCATGATCCGAGGAAAGGAAGAAAATTATTAGGCTTTATGTGATATGCTATCCATGTTAGCATTAAGAAGTTTAAGACGTCTATTAATCATTCTTGATTTAAATAAACAACTTCAGTATCACAATAAAACTCGATGGATTTCCTCAACCCATCACTTGCATACTCTACTTGAGTTTTCTACTAAGGTTATAACCTAGGTTTCACATTCCTAACATTTATAACCTCTTGCGTTTTGATACCAACCTTTGACGCCCCCGAATCCTGGTCCTCTGACCCCGGTTCGGTCATCACGATAAAATACAAACATCCACCTCTAAACAACATACGTAACTAAAATGCGGAATATAATAAACGTACTTCGTTCATTCAAAAGGTGTTACTAGTCCCAAGATACGATAACCTTAATATCATTCTACAAACATACCCTAAAATAAACATTAGGGTTCATATTACATAATTGTAATTTAAACTAAGCATAAGATAAATTCTGCTTCTCGTAATAATCCTACACCTTCCCTTTACCCTTGTCCTTTTCTGAGGTCTCGGGCTTAGCTGTAATATAATTCATGATATAGCAAGGATGAGCAACAAGTTTGCTCAACAAGTTTAAGTACAACAATAAGGATATATCATGATGAATGGAAAAATGTCTGGCAAAGGGTTCAACAGTATAATATCTGAAGGATTCAACAATATGAATATCATAAGCAAAGGTAATGATTGCTTTTAGAATAACTGCTAGTCAAATAGACTTCGAACTATAACACTCCAATGGAATCAATAGCTAATTGACCCTTTGGTTATGGCTCTACGAATAAGTACTTGAGAGGATCGACCTCACGCATTTACATGTATATGCATAACATTTAAATCTGTTCATTGTATCTTTATTAGATACCTGCAATTGGTTTGGATAGAAAGGGGTGTTCTTTCAGTCTAAGAATCCTTACCATCAATTGGTTTGGATAGCTTTTAAAACTTCATAGCTTGTTCGAATTGGGACAAAGGTTCAGACTCTATTACTTGCAACACAATAAATTCAGATACTTGCTCAATATAATTTAGAGTAAGTTTAGGGAAACTTGCTTAACAAAAGTAGGGTTCAAGGAACTTGCTTAACAAAAGTAGGGTTCAAGGAACTTGCTTACGGTATGCGTCGAATAAAGTAATGCAAGGGTTTAGGATACTTGCCTGTTTGCTCAACTACAATATAATTCTAGCTTTAATTAACTTGCGTTGAAACGACCTAACATTAACAAGTTGGTCTTTCAATTAGTATGTGTAAACTAATACGAGTCTACACTTAAAAGAATTCAGTCATCACATAACATGCTTCTCAACACATTACATGGCACATTGGTCATATACTACAAGATAAAGAGATCATGTAAGCATGCCTTAAATTTCAGAACCAAAAATAGCTCATCTTGGCAAGACTACAGGACGGCGTAGTTGTGCTTGGTCTAGACTTAGGGATTGCCCAGCAATTTACTGTTGTCCCCTCGCTGCACTCGAGATTGAGCTTCAGCTTCTCTCGACTCATCCAACTCTAACACATTAATCACACATACATACATGCTAGAGTTTCACATATAACACATGATTCTACTTCAATTCATTACCACAAGTTTAACTTACAATTTATATTTCATTTAAAACATAAAAAAAATCGTGTAACCATCATGCTCAAAACATATGTATCATGCTTAGGAGTATTATAGCCATAATATGACATCTTACTATTTTAGTATCTAAGTACTCACATAATATGCAACTTATCTTTGAAAACATGTTCAAGATAGTCTTTGAAATCATATTAGCACGAATGATGGAATATAACACATATAAGACAACTTCAAACTCTTATCATAAGGAGTTAAGTCATGTTAACCTCGTTTCAAGATCAGAATCTATATCTCTTTAGCATTCATGTTCATTAGCCTTATTGTACTAAGCTTTTCTTTTCAAACTAAGTTCTAGCACAAGACTTATCAAGTTGGTTATGGATACAACATCTATGAATCACATATCATGCTCTTTTAGGTTCCAAATCAGTCATGTATATGGTCTCGTAAGTTCAGAACTTGTGAACACAAGTTTTCTACAAAGCTAGTTTTGAAAACTTTAAGTTTTGCTACAAATTTCTTACTAATCCAAGTTGATTACTTCATATCACATACAAAGGCTTTACCTATCATGTTATACTCCTCTATAGTCATGTATCTAGGTCATAACATCAAGTTAATAACACATAACACAAAGCGAAACCAATGAACTAGTTCTATAGTGCAGACACAATTACAACTTACCCTAATCTGAAAGAATAGGTAATTGCGCCACGCCCTTGGAGACAGAATCGATTTTGGAGTTACTGACACAATTGCTTATTTGCACCCTTCTCTGAATATAGGGCACAAGGTACCAGGTACTGCATCGAAGGCTGTAGCTTTTGCTGTTAATTGAGATTAACCAAACCATCAAGTAAAATCCTTAAAAAAATTGCTTCTAACATAACTCAACACACTTATAAGCATGTATAACACTAAGAAACATAACCAAAATCAACTAAAAATCGAATCATGCTTAATTCAAAGAATCAACCCATTAAACAATTTATCAAAAATGAAGAATGGAAATGGAAGTTATACCTTTGTGATTCAATTCAGCTGCTATCTATCAATCTACTCACTCTTAGCAAACTAATTCTCAGCAAATTGTAATAAGGAAGGATGATGTCACATTTATAGGAGATTGATTATCTAGACAATGAGATTACCTCCCAAATCAAACCAAAGAATTTCAAGAATGCACAAGGGTTAAGGAAGAGTTGGTGAGAGTTGGTAATTCTACTCATGAATCCCACTCCCCATCTATGTTGGTTGATTTTGAGGTGGAGATAGGCTAGGCTAGGCTTGTTCACGTGGGAACAATAAATGGGACTCTAATATGGGACAAAACAATTTCCAGCATTAGCAAAATAATGAAATGCAACATTTGGTTTATACCATATACATAATATATACTTGGTTCTCAAATAGGTGTACACAATTCATCTCATATAACATAGGTTATAATGATTTAAAGAGCATACAATGTATCTCCTAATTTACAAGATATCTAGAAGTGCACATACATATAACAATATTATTATGCAACTCAAATGAATGCAAATAATTCATTACTATATAGTCTATATATAGACATATTAATGTGCCACCACAGTATTATATAAAATATATAGTCAACTACCATATAATAAAGGTTTACTATATTGCACCAATAAATCAAGTAACATATAATCATTTTATAAACTATTAATCTATTACACATTAATTATTATTTATTCATAATAATTATTAATTAACACATTATCAATTAATTACTCATAATTGCAATAAATCAATATATTCAACTCTTGCTACTATATTCAAAAAAAATTGAATATTTAATTAAAAATCTTATCAATTCCTTGATATTAAATTCTTAGGGTTAGTCCACCAATTTAAATCAACTATTAGTGACTCCCTTTAATCATTTTGTAAAATCACATAACCACATAAGGTTTAAATAAACTCACAAAATTAACTCATTAAAATTAAATCACATATTTAATTAATAAGGAGTTTCAAATTCGTGGACGTTACAGTTTTATAATGTATTGAGAAACTTCAACAGTCTCGGACCATCACATTATTCCCTTGTTATCCCTGCTCGACCAAGCTACACTCTTACTACCAGAGAGGAATTATGAAGCAAAAGGGTGAACTCAACTAGCCCAGTAAAGAATATTATGACTAAGATAATGTAGAAAAATTATCCTTAGTCATCAACAGGGAAAAATCTAATAGAATAAAATAGACAACAAGTTTTAGATCAACAACTGCACCGAAACCAACAATCTATTAGAAGAGTCAAGTAGAACATAATTTTTACTATCTCTTCCAAATTAAAAGTCCATCATTAATATTTCATCCCTGTAATATTAGAAGAGTCAAGTAGAACATAAATTTGCATATTGAAAAAATTAGTATAAGAAAAGGAGATGATCATTCAAAGAGTTGAATGTTTGTATTTGCTGAATTACAAGTGTGAATTATTTGAAAGATTCAAAGAATTCAGAAGTAAAACAAATTGGCAAAGTATTAAGATTCTTTGATTAGATCAAGGAATAAATACTTATGAAATAAGTTTCTAGATCATCTCAAATGGTTTTCTCACAATAGACGCCTCTGATACGCAATAATTGATTGCTGTATCTGAAAGGAAAAATCATACCTTGTTGGACATGGTGCGGTCCATAATGTTTTTACCGACATTCCAGTATCCCTCTGGGGTCATGCCCTAGAAATGGCTACATATATATGAAAGGTAACCTCAAAATTCGGCTCCAAGACTCCATAAAAGTTATGGATAGGGAAGATTCCTAATCTTAAGTATGTTAAGATAAGGGATTGTCCAACTTATGTGAAAAGGTTTCAAAGGATAAGCTTGAGACAAAATTTGACAAGTACAGATTTGTGGGACATCCTAAAGTAAGTTTAGGGTATATATTCTATAATCCTACTTAGCAAAAGGTGTTTATTGCGAAACACGCTACCTTCTAAGATAAAATTGTTTATCATTGAAGGGGCTAGTGGGAGGATAATAGATCTTGAAGAGTTCAAGAACCACAAAATACTATAAGTCAAATAAGAGGAACCTATAGATAGAACTATTGTACCACAACCGAATCGTAAATCTAAAATAGTACCGAAGATACTTGGGAGGTATGGATTCATCATGGATGATGATGATGAGGTATGTATCATAGAAGATGATAATCCAGTTACATACGATGAGGTAAGAGTTGTAGACATTCAAAGAAATGGATTGAAGCAAGCTTCTCAAAAATAGAACATTCGTTTTGATGAAATAATCAAAAGAGTTTGATTTTTTCAAAAACAAGAATGAACCTAGTGTATACAAAAGGTCAGTGGGAGCGTCGTGACATTCCTAGTATTATATGTTGATATACTATGGATAACGAATGACATACCAATGCTATAATCAGTAAAGATAAAGTTGTCTAAACATTCATCCATGAATGATTTGGGAAGAGTATCTTAATTGGGGATACAAATCTATATAGATAGATTTAAAAGGATGCTCGGCTTAACCCAAGAAACATATATTCATTTGATGCTAAAGTCGTTTAGCATGTTAAACTCTAAGAGATGTCTCATGTTGATGAGCTATGAAGTGTATCTCTCTTAATAGTCCCATAGATTCCTAAAAAGAGAGATCACATGAGTGACAATCATGTATACAATGAAATATACGAGACCTAATGTTGATTGGTCATATTCTGGAGAAGATCACTATAAAACAGTGAAAAATATCTTAAAGTACTTAACCGGCACTAAGAATGTGATTAAAATTCATGGTGGGTCTGAATTAAAACTAGAGGGCTTAACAGACTCAAGTTTTTTTAGATAGACCAAGACGACAGAAAATCCACTGTAAGGTAAAGTGTTACCTTAAACGGCGGTGCAGTGAAATTAGAAAGGTTTCAAATAACAAAGAGTTGTTGGTTAAGTAATAAAGATGACATATATAGCTATAAATGAAGCTACAAGTTAATTGTTTAGATGAAAAGTTTATTACAGAACTAGGGATAGTTCCTAAGTCTCATCTTGGATCTAAACATGTGTTGTGTCACTTTTATTTGATTATAAGAATCATTGAAAGATGGGAAATCACTATAGAGATAATGGACTCTCAAGAACAACATTACATGTCCATTAACTAAAGCTATCCAACAACAGGATAATCGTCACTTAGAGAAGAAGTGTATGAGATACCATGACGATTGACTTTAGTACAAGTGGGCGATTGAAAGTAGTATGCACACAAGCCAATCATGTTTGATAAAGTATATACTTTGTAACAATCTTATTCATTTATTAATAAAAAGTATTAATTTATTAAAGGCTTTTAGTTATCTACATGATGATGCTTTATAATATGTGATAAACCCATAGTTTTAAGCAATACTTTTAGAATAATGATGATGATCATTCTAATGAGATCTAAATTCTTAGAAAGCTTAAAACTAAAATAGTTCCCAATCGTTGGATTACTAAATTGGGGATTAGTGAATCCGGATATATTAATACATACGTTACTTTCTCATTGGATGAGGATGATTGATCTCATTATCATTTGTGTGGAGACACTAAAGCAAGTATGTAGGTGCTTATTAGAGAATAAGTTCACTGAACGTGGCTCGCTATGGAATACCTAATGGAGTTTTACTTGCTTGTCAATAGGAATTCCTGTAGTGATAGTAGTACAAGTGATCCTTGGACTTGAGATCATCATAGTATCTTGTGTATGATGAATTAAACTTTGACTTATTCCTTAAGACCTTTAGGGTATATCAAATGATATGCTTGGGTATAATAAGTCGTACATTGAGATAATGTATGATCAATAAGGAATCTACTGCTTCTAGTAAAAGAAGAGAAATGTCCTATGTGATTCGATAAATGACAACCCAGTAGCCCTTGGCCAAGGCAGAATGATATTAGAAAGGAGTTTCTAATTTGCATTAAATGGAGTTGTGCATTTAATAGTCAAAATACATATAATTAAATAAAATAAGACTTGACAGTAATTCCATGTCTTATATTTAATTGGGACATTGTATGATGGAAGGATTGAATTGTACGGTAACTATTTACTCAAAGGTTCTTTTATGACTAATGTTGAAATCTATATTATCTGAAAAGTCGTTAATCGCTAGGGAGGCTTATCCCTATTGTAGAATAAATATTATTTATTTAAATAAATTAATAGTTTAATTTATTTATTTAAATAAGATTAGAATTATTCTAATTGATTTATTCACAACCCGTTTAATATGGAGAACCTAAAGGGTCACACCATAAATGGAAGAATAATTATTTAAGAAGAAAATGACATAATCGTAATAATAAGTTAAGTATATTTAATTTAATCTATGGTGATAGAATAAATTAAATAGCTTTAATATTTATTATTTAATATTTTGGAAATATTAAATATAAATTAATAAGATGAGTCTTATTATTATTATTACTATTATTATTAATTAATTCCCTAAAGAAGTTTGAGAATTAATTAATAAAAGTACTCTCATATATTCCTAATTGTATTTGGAGACTAATTAATTAAAAGAGTTTAATTAATTATTCCTAATAAGATTAGGAGCTTAATTAATTAAAGAAGTTTAATTAATTAAAATAAAACCCAATTCCTTAATTGTTAAGTAGGGTTGTCCATATCTATAAATAAGAGGAATCTTATTATGGGTGAGGGTGGTTGACACTTTCACAAAACACGTGAATACGTAATTCCAATAGTTGGGAGAGTACACCCTTTTCTATGAGATATATAAAAACTAGAGTTTTGCCAAACACACATCTTCTTGAATCTTTCTCCTTCCTTGGAGAATCACCTCTAGAGGCCAAACATTTGGGTGGCTAACTTTGATCAAAAGGAAGGAACCACACCCGCGGATTCAAGTTGAACGCGAAAGGATTTGGAGGTGAACTTGTATCTAAGAAAGCTCGAACCTTTAAGGGTATGATTCTTGTTCTTTATTTTTTTGTTTAATTAATAATTGTGCATAAAGGATGATCCGGATATATGGTTTGTAAAATTTTAAAACTCTATTTTTCCACGTTTTCGCTTAATTTGTGTAATTTGATTGCGTTCATGAATATTACAAACCTAACAAAAATAAGGCCCAAGATTTTCGTCCCAAGTAAGAGAAGAGAAGGAGGTGCATGAATGTAATAATTACAACTTACTATGTGACGCCCCCAAAATTAGGTATACGTCACCCATCTTGGGTCGCCACTTACATGGTACATAAATTCAAATACAACTTACTAATATAACTGTCGTGTATAATACGACATAAACTGTGAGTTTGAATACAAATATTGTCTACTAGATATTATACAAACTCAAAAGGAGTCCTCATTACAACTATTATCACACTATTTCACGTAATAGTGAGGACTACTAATGCTATCCTCCGGACCATTACTCCGTTCCCAGACTCGTCCGGCTATATGTTCTCATTTCAAGAGAAAGCGGTGAAAGAAAGGGTGAGCTCAACTAGCCCAAGAAGAAATATTATGACTAAGATAATGCGAATAAATTATCATTAGCCTTCAACAAAAGTGTTAAACCGATAAAATACAATAGACAACCGGTTTAAGCTGCAGCGGAATATACAATCCATTAAAAGAGTCAAGTAGAAAATAAAGTCTACTATCTTTTAGGTTTTAAAAGGTTTTCATAAATTTTATCACTAAGACTCAGTTTAATGAATAAACCACAATATCTAATCATCCCTCGCACCACTGGTCAAGGATTTTCATCAAATTATCAATGGTCATGACTATACCGAATCACCCTTGGTCATAATCATACCAAAAACTATCCATCATCGCATTACTGTGCCACCGAGGACTTTTATCACATCATTTATAACAAGCCATGATTATACCGAATGATTCTCGGTCATAATCATACTAAGTTCATCTATGCACGTAAGCCAAAGATAACATAATATAACATGAGGATGATGACAATGACATAATAATTCAATAAAACAAGTTCACGAATTAATTTATTCAGAACTAATAACATCCAAATTATCAACATGATAATCGCTTTGTAGAGTAAAATTCAAGAATGATCGAGAAGAATATTTCCATGAAAAGATCTTTGGATGAAACGCAAATATCAAGGATATTCTACTAATTTCATGGAGTATAGAAGTCAAAGTTTTAACATTTGGGTATAATAAAGAATGGAATAACAAAAGAAATCACCATGCATGCGGTTGCCGATGCATAAAAAGTTATTCCAATAGAATAATAATAACGGAACGGAACCAGTCGTGAAATTCACAACCGATGGATGATCCAAATGAATAATAAATGCTTTGAATAATAAACAATGGAACCAAAATTGTAAAACACACGAGATGTGATATTCCAATGAATAATAAATGTGGAATAATAAACAATGGAACCGTGTAGGTGAAAAACACATGCATGAGGATATTCCAATGAGAATAATAAAGAATGGAATAATGAAGAAGATCACCAAGTATAGGGGATTCAGATACTGAGTTATTCCAACAAGAATAAATAAGAATGGAATAATATAAGGATTTCACCAAGTATAGGGTATATCATGGCGTATACAAAGTTATGTATAGGGTATGCCACTTTTTCTGAGTTATTCCAATGTAATAATAATGAATGGAATAATGAAGTTCTCTTCATGAATAAGAAAGAATAACACCCTTACAGGTACAACAAATAATATCCCTCACCGTAAAAGACACCGGATATCAAAGTAGTGAAGTACCGAATACTCTTCTTCTTTCTCTCTATAGATTTTTTCTCTATAGCTTCTCTCTATAATTTTTCTCTCTACAGAGTTTCATTGAATTCGTAAGAAAATAATGAAGGAATGAGCTTCTATTTATAGGAAAATAGAATGCATAGTAATTAATCCATGAGCGGTCGCATTGATTTACTTTAATCTGACGGTCCATATTTAAAGCAAAATCTTTTAAATAAAATATCATATATTCTATTTATATAAATACATTTTACTATGCAAACACTATGCAACACTATGCAAAAACACTATGCAACACTATGCATAATAAAATATAATATATTCTATTTATAGAATAACTTTAATAAAGTATTACATTTTATATAAAAGATGTTTCATTTTATTACGTTAATAATACTGAATAAAACAAAACGTCATTATCGCTATAATAATTCATATTATTAATCGACAATAATTGAGTCAAACTGACCGACTTCTTACATAAATATCAATAATCAATACCGTGTGCTACTATGCAACAACGCGACATCGCGTATTCTTTACTACCTACTAGGAAGTAGTTCAACAGTTTTAACGATAAAACCTCCGTCGTTATTTTCATAAAATATTTTGTTAGGGTGAATAGTAACTCATGAATAGTAATTTGTGAATAGTAACTCGTGAATAGTACTCTGACACAAAAAGTGTCTCAAATACTCGAGTGAACAATACTAGAGTGAATAGTAATTTCGGTGAATAGTAACCCGTGAATAGTAACTCGTGAATAGTAACTCTGACATAAAAAGTGTCCCAAATACTAGAGTGAATAATACTAGAGTGAATAGTAATTTTGGTGAATAGTAACCCGTGAATAGTAACTCGTGAATAGTAACCGGGTATTTTATAACAACTTCTCTACTTTGAAAAATTTTCAAATATGACCCTTAACTTTAAACTTTTATCAATTTAACTATTCACCAAAATAGAAAAATTGAACACTTTTATTTCATAAAATTTGGGGTCTCACAATCTCCCCTCCTTATGGAATTTCGCCCTCGAAATTAGGGTATGTACCTGGTATGATAAAGAGGTGGGGTTACCTTGAATACCCTTATCGTTGAAAACATTAAATTCATCTTTGCAATCCGGCCAAAGATATTCATTAACAATTCATCTTTGCACTACAGGCCAAAGATATACAACTGTAAAACCAATAATGTTGAGACGCAGCTTAATAGTATCACGACCACGAATTATCCATGCACCTTCGCCAAGGATATTCGTGTTTTCAATTACTGATCATGATTATACCGAATAATCCTTGGTCATAATCATACCAAGTCTATCAATGCACTATGGCCAAAGATGACTTTTACCACATCCATGAATTAATATTTCATTCTTTGAGACTCATTTCAATAATTAATCCATATCATCGAATCATCCCCGCACTACGTGCCAAGGATATTCATTAGATATCACGACCACGAATTATCCATGCACTACTACCAAAGATAATCGTGTATTCATCACGACCACAAATTATCCATGCACTACTACCAAAGATAATCGTGTATTCATTAGTATCACGCGACCACAAATTATCCATGCACTACTACCAAAGATAATCGTGTATTCATTAGTATCACGACCACGAATTATCCATGCACTACTACCAAAGATAATCGTGTATTCATTAGTATCACGACCACAAATTATCCATGCACTACGTACAAAGATAATCGTGTATTCATTAGTATCACGACCACAAATTATCCATGCACTCACGTACCAAAGATAATCGTGTATTCATTAGTATCACGACCACAAATTATCCATGCACTACATACCAAAGATAATCGTGTATCCATTAGTATCACGATCACAAATTATCCATGCACTACGTGCCAAAGATAATCGTGTTTTCAATTATGGTCATGATTATACCGAACAATCCCTGGTCATAATCATACCAAGTCCATCTATGCACACGTGAGCCATGATGACTTTCAACATAATATAAGCATGAGGATCATGTCAATGATATAAAGAATCAATCAAATGAGATAAAGGATAAATATTAAACATTTATAATATAATTTATCCAGGATTCAAGAATATCCCCATGTTATCAATCACTTAATAATCTTATAATCTAATATCATTAATATTATAACAATTTTTAATCACTTTTTAAATTTATAAACAATTTATTTCAATTGTTTACGCTTTACCATATAATGCATTTAATCATTCAAAATGCCATACTCATAAGATATCATCACCAATTATCAAATCCCTCAAAAAAAAATATGCATATACCCTATATAGGATTCTCTAGCCATAAAATCCTATTTTCAACTTTGTTACTTCACATAACATATTTAACTCATATGTTCAGTAACTAAACTATTTTCATGAAAATACCAAATCAATCCCAAAATATTTCTTTTCTGGGATTTATCATAATATAGTCCCATAATGAAAATATATTTTCTCGAAATTTTAAAATTCATTTACTATTTTTCAAAATCAATTTCTAATTAATTCCTTAAGAAATTAGCTACCTCAAGTTTAACTCCAAAAATTCCCAAATCTTGGAAGGACCTTACACATGTTAATGTGAGCCTCCAGTTTAAATTTCATGGTCATCGAAGTTGTAGAACTCCGGTTATATCATTTTTCGTCGGAAAAACCTAAATATTGAAATGGTCATAACTTGCTCATTTTAAGTCAGAATAAGCTCATTTTTGGACAGGAGTTACCTTATACTATATACTTTCATTTCCCAAAAGGCTAGAATTTTTCTCATAATTTAAGTGGCCGAAAATGTCCTTTTAAAAATAAAATCAGTAGCTTTTTGAAATTTCCAGCTTTTTCATTCTTTATTAAAATCAGTCCACACGTAAATCTACAAAACCTTTTCCAGTGATTCCACTTGGAGATGCTACAAAACTCATAGATCTAACTCTAGAACTTGACCACACTGAAAAATTCAAAATATATTAGGAGATATGGTCAATTGAATTTCATGTTACGTTTTTCACAAAATCTGATTTTTAACTTTTTGTGATTTCTAAGAAACTTTCACGTTTTCTCATAATAACCAACATAACTCATTATAACACTTACTAATACCACGTATACCCATGATTTTCATTAGTCCAATGCTTTTATTATGACTTTCATCATAATCCACGTAAACAGATCCTTTTAGTTGAAGAAATATTTGAAGGTTTAAGAAATGGGTTTTTGTACTGGGGTCAATACAAAATTCGATTTCACGCTCTAGGGTAGGTTAGAAAGTCTTCAAGAATACGTCAAGAAATTTATTAATGATAGAAATATCATTCAAGACTGTGACTCTCATCCAAAACTTGGATAATACGTCACATTGATACCAACTGTGACTTCTATCCTTTAACCTAGATAACACCTCATAATGATGCCTATCAACTCGCCATCTTCTTTCATGATGTCGCCTAGAGAAAGTCTGGCCTCGGTGCATTCCACACAAGGAAGTCAACAACGAAAGGTTCAAGGATCTTTACTTATGGCTTGATATGACAATGATTGACTTTAATGGTTTGGTTACTTGAATTCGCACAACAGGTTGGTTATGAATATAAAAGCTAACAACCTTACTAAAAGCATGATGATTAGTTAACCAATTGATTCCTAAAATCACATCAAAGGCAAGTATTTTCAAAAAAATAAGATCGACAAGTAACGTGAAAGTGTTTATTTGAATCAAACAAGATTTAAAAAAAGTAGAGGTAACAAAGGCTCCTACTAACGAAGTTTCAACCAATAAGTCAAAGTCTAACTTCTCCGGAGTCAAATTTAAACGTTGAACGCATAAGCAAGAGAGATAAAATAATGGGTAGAACCAAGATCTTATAAGGTATAGACTTCAATTTATAATTAACTAACCCGTGCTAACTTCGTTCGGTTTACTCGCTTTTGAGAAGTCATGAAAATGCACTTCCTAAAACCAACGACTTTGTTTTGTCCACATCCACCTTTGGTGCCACCGTAGTCAGCTAGACTTGACTTTGGTGCACAACAAAATTGGGCTAAATGACCTTCTCTTCTTGCAATTTCCACTTCTATTATCTTTGCCATGATTACCACCAAGTGGTTACCATTCTTGGCATGATAATTTCCCCACGATGGTTATCATTATTCGATAGCTGGTGCCAACAAAGATGATTATTATCGTGTTGTTGGTCGTTACCTTTTGTTTGAAATTTGAATCAACACTCTCATGTGTTTCATTGCTTATCTCAGCATTTTCAGATGCCATTCTCTAACACTGTCACAAAACAAGGGTTAATTAACATATCACATATTATCCCTATACTCTGACCGACCAATTAAATACCAAATAAATTTAGGTAGGTCATACTAGCGAAGGAATTCCCGTCTCTCCCTCCTAGTTCTTATCTCATATCTCAGTTGGGGATCATATCCCTAAGCTCGATACCAACCGTGACGCCTCAAAATTAGGTATCGCCACCCATCTTGGGTCGCCACTTACATGGTACATAAATTCAAATACAACTTACTAATATAAGCGTAGGTACAATACGACATAAAGCGTGAGTTTGAATACAAATATTGTCTACTAGATATTATACAAACTCAAAAGGAGTCCTCATTACAACTATTATCACACTATTTCACGAATAGTGAGGACTACTAATGCTATCCTCTCGGACCATTACTCCATTCCCCGACTGTCGTCCAAATTTATGTTCTCATTTCACAGAAGAAAAAAGTGAAAGAAAGGGTGAGCTCAACTAGCCCAAGAAGAAATATTATGACTAAGATAATGCGAGAATAAATTATCATTAGCCTTCAACAAATGTTAAACCGATAAAATACAATAGACAAACCGGTTTAAGCTCATAGTGAATATAAAATCCATTAAAAGAGTCAAGTAGAAAATAAAGTCTACTATCTTTTAGGTTTTAAAAGGTTTTCATAAATTTTATCACTAAGACTCGGTTTAATGAATAAACCACAATATCTAATCATCCCCTCGTACCACGGCCAAGGATTTTCATCAAATTATCAATGGTCATGACTATACCGAATCACCCCTGGTCATAATCATACCAAAAACTATCCATCACTGCATTACAGGCCACTGAGGACTTTTATCACATCATTTATAACAAGCCATGATTATACCGAATGATTCTTGGTCATAATCATACTAAGTTCATCTATGCACGTAAGCCAAAGATAACATAATATAACATGAGGATGATGACAATGACATAATAATTCAATAAAACAAGTTCACGAATTAATTTATTCAGAACTAATAACGTCCAAATTGTCAACATGATCTTGCTTTGTAGAGTAAAATTCAAGAATGATCGGAAGAATATTTCCATGAAAAGATATCTTTGGATGAAACGCAAATATCAAGGATATTCTACTAATTTCATGGAGTATAGAAGTCAAAGTTTTAACCAATTGGGTATAATAAAGAATGGAATAACAAAAGAAATCACCATGCATGCGATTGCAGATGCATGTATGAGTTATTCAATAGAATAATAATAACGGAACGAGGTCGATGAAATTCACATCAAGCGGGATGATCCAATGAGAATAATAAATTTGAATAATAAACAATGGAACCGTGTCAGGTGTAAAACACATGATGGATATTCCAATGAGAATAATAAATGCGGAATAATAAACAATGGAACCGTGTCCGGTGTAAAACACACGACATGTGATATTCCAACAGTAATAATAAAGAATGGAATAATGTAAGAAGATCACCAAGTATAGGGGATTCAGCGTGATCTGAGTTATTCCAATGAGAATAAATAAGAATGGAATAATATAAGGATTTCACCAAGTATAGGGTATGTCTGCGTATACTGAGTTATGTATAGGGTATGCCACTTTTACAAAAGTTATTCCAAGAATAATAATGAATGGAATAATGAAGTTCTCTTCATGAATAAGAAAGAATAACACCCTTACGGGTACAACAAATAATATCCCTTACCGTAAAAAGACTTTGGATATCAAAGTAGTGAAGTACCGTAATACTCTTCTTCTTTCTCTCTATAGATTTCTCTCTATAGCTTCTCTCTATAATTTCTCTCTCTAGAGTTTCAATTGAATTCGTAAGAAAATAATGAAGGAATGAGCTTCTATTTATAGGAAAATAGAATGCATAGTAATTAATCCATGAACGGTCCAGATTGATTTACTTTAATCTGACGACGGTCCATATTTAAAGCAAAATCTTTTAAATAAAATATCATATATTCTATTTATATAAATACATTTTACTATGCAAACACTATGCAACACTATGCAAAACACTATGCAACACTATGCATAATAAAATATAATATATTCTATTTATAGAATAACTTTAATAAAGTATTCATTTTATATAAAAGATGTTTCTATTTTATTACGTTAATAATACTGAATAAAACAAAACGTCATTATCGCTATAATAATTCATATTATTAATCGACAATAATTGAGTCAAACTGACCGACTTCTTACATAAATATCAATAATCAATATCGTGTGCTACTATGCAACAACGCCAGACATCTTGTACTTTTACTACCGAGTAGTTCAACAGTTTTAACGGTAAAACCTCCGTCGTTATTTTCATAAAATATTTTGTTCGGGTGAATAGTAACTCATGAATAGTAACTCGTGAATAGTACTCTGACACAAAAAGTGTCCCAAATACTCGAGTGAACAATACTAGAGTGAATAGTAATTTCGGTGAATAGTAACCCGTGAATAGTAACTCGTGAATAGTAACTCCGACATAAAAAGTGTCCCAAATACTAGAGTGAATAATACTAGAGTGAATAGTAATTTTGGTGAATAGTAACCCGTGAATAGTAACTCGTGAATAGTAACCGGGTATTTTATAACAACTTCTCTACTTTGAAAAATTTTCAAATATGACCCTTAACTTTAAACTTTTATCAATTTAACTATTCACCAAAATAGAAAAATTGAACACTTTCATAAAATTTGGGGTCTCACATACTAACTCTCACCTAACCTCCTTAGATGCCAATTTCTAATTTAACCAACACATTTAACCAAGTGTGCAAGTAACCTCCTAATGAGTAAGAGAGAGAAAGAGCAAGAGGTGTGGGAAAATGTATATTAGATATACATATTATATCTATAAATATTTTTTACAAACAAAAACTCATTTTCTCTTTCATCTCTTATTTCCTACTTTGCTACTAAAAGAAACTAGAGACAGAGAGAGAGAGAGAGAGAAGAGGGGAAGCAGCCCTATGAGAGAGAGAAGAGTGGCCATGGAAGCCATTAAAGAAGAGAAGAATGAAGATTTTGAGCAAAGGTATAATCCTAAACTAGGTTATACATTTTATTTTGATTATTCTAAATCAAAATTTGGATCTATTTTTCTAAACTCAAACAATTTGGATCTACTTGTTGATGAGTGTTTTATGTTTAGATCTACCCATATTGGGTGTTGATTTGTTTGGAAATCAAAAGAACAGAAAAATATTTTTTCTAGTTTAGAAAATCCTAACTTTTATGTACTTTGGATGTCCCCCATTTTAGATCTATAACTTCTTTTTATGATCCGTCAAAGAGGGGTACTAGATGTATTAGTTATCCAGTAAACCCAATTGGTAACACTCAAAAAGGTTGAGTTCACAAGCTGTAGTGACTGTTTTAGCAAAAATAGTCCCGTTTTTAGAAAATGAAATATAACTGTTTTGGGTCAGTTTATGCTAGGGGTATTTTCATCATTTTTGTGATCTTAAAAAATTTTGGAAAAAATAGGAATGATAATATGATGAGTTAGCTGCATTCTGTCCAAAGATGGTGATTTTTGGATGTATATAATGACAGATATGGATTTTATGGGAAAAGACTATTTTAAAAGTAAACCCAAATAAGTCCTTATGGTTAACTACAAAATTTGTGAAATTTTTACTGTGATTACATATACATAAAAGGAGTATACTCTAAAAGTTTCAGAATTTTTGGACAAAAGCTCAGTTTATGATAAATATAGCAAGATTTGGCTGTTTTGGCCATTTAAAAAATAGTAAATGAATTTTAAAAATTCTAGAAAAAAATATATGTTCAATATGGAACTATATTCTGTCAAATCCCTGAAAACAAATTTTTTTGGAACTGATTTGGTATTTTTTCATGGAAATTGTTTAGTTATGAATAAATGAATTAAATTAATTATGTGATATTAAAAATGAGAAAAATAGGATTTTATGGCATGAAAATCCTTGAATCTGTATATAACGATTTTTGAAGAGTATTTTGTTCAATGTTGATGAGATATTATGTTTATGGCATTTTAGGTTCATTAAATAAATGAATTAGTAAAGATTAAACAATTAAAATAAATTGTTTATAAGTTTAATAAATGATTAAAATATTATTAAAAGATTAATAATATTAGATTAAGATATTATTAAGTGATTTGTAACATTTAGATTAAAGTGTTATTAAATCATTGATTTAAAATATTATTTAATGATTAATAATATTATTAAATGATTTTAATGTTATTAAATAATTAACAATATTAAATAGAGTTTAAAAGAAGAGTTAAGTTATTGATTGCACATTCAATAGACTATATTGAATAGTATGATGAATTGGAAATTCAATAGGTTAAAAAGAGAATACAGTTTGAATCTAGGTTACTGGATTGATATATTCGGCTTGTTAGATTAATTATGTTAGCTTGTATATTCAGCTTGCCGAATTGGTATATTCGGTTTGCTGAATTGGTGAATTCGAGTTGTTGTATTAGTGAATCTAGGTTGCTGGATTGGTAAATCCAAGTTGTTGGATTAGTCAATCCAGGTTGCTGGATTGGTATGTTTGAATAATCTAGATTATAGTATTAGAATTTTGCTTACTGGATTATAAAGAAAAACTTATAATATAAAAGATTAAAGTGTTAAATCATAATGTATATGATATAGTGATTGAAAATTTTTCAAAGGACGATAATAATACTGATGTGTTAGGGTTTTATCTAATATTTGATTTTGTGATTAAGTGTTAGATAATTTATTGATAAAGTAGTTGTATTATGAGATATACTATGATATGCTGATTGAAAGATCAATCTTAATAATGATAGGTCTTTACAATAAAGAGATTAAATTAGATTGCGTAGAAGTAATCGACAGTACGTGCAAGTTTCCTTAACTCAAACTTGAGTTGTATTTTCAAAAGCATGTTAGTGAATAATTATAGTTGATTATTCACATCTATACTGATTATTGATTCGCACCTAGTGCATGTTGCATATGTTCATCAGGTATGAAAGGTTGACCGTCTTCATTACCATATGGTATAGTTGAATTTGTTCATGTTCATTGTTGGCCATTCAATATTATTGATTCAGTTATTCAGTTATGGAAATTGATTCATATTCTTTCACAATCATTATATTGTCGAAAGTTTGTCAGCTTATTATTCCTTTTCAATCATGATATATCTTCATTTGAAAGTAAACTTGCTGGGCAAAATTATTGCTCACCCTTGCTATATCATAATAAAATTTTCAAATTAAGACGAAACTTCAGATATAGGCAAAGGCAAAGACAAATTCTAGAATTGGATTATTATGTAGTAAAAATTGTAATAGTATTGAATGCAAATGACATTGTAAGTCGTGTAGGATATGAATGCGTGTATTAAGTTAAGGTTACAGACCTTGGGGATTATGTGTAAAAGTTTATTGTATAAATAATTTATGTTTATATCTTCTGTAATAGTTATAGAATGATGAATCGTAACGTACCAGGTCAGAGGTAAAAGGTACTCGGATTTAGGGGTGTCACAGTTACTATTAAACAGGACTCTATCTAAATAAATTAAGTGAAAAAGTCAATTAAAGTACACCTGTTTTATGTATATCCAATTAAATATTGTTATAATATGTGGAACTTCTTATTTCTAGGGTCCTTATCCAGAAGTGGGCATTTTGTGAAGAAGATCTTGACACATTTTTTAAATGGAGATTGTTGGGTAAATTCTAAATGTGCTCACACGCAAGTGTATGGTCAACAAGTAATATAATAGTAAGTAGAGTATCGTTCCCACAGAGATTAGTTAACAAGAATTACCAAGCACTAACCTATAACCAATTTAATTTTATTTAAACAAATTATTAAATATTTTAATTTAAAATAATTAATTAAAATATTACTAACTATCCCTAGAATGAAACAAGATATTGAAGACTTGAGACTACAATTGCACTTATTGCTTTATTTAAATCAACACACTTCTGTTAAGCCAAATTACTTATATTGGATTGTTAATCAAGAACACGATAGTAAAATATGGCCATCTCTCAATGTACCATCATATCAAATCAAATCCACAATTTATAGAATCAATTTGAACACCCTAATTAACTAACCCACTATATCTTTATGTGAATTATAATTAAAAAGGGTTTAAGTACAAGTTCTTATTAGACTACATGCAATGCTTCGGTATATCTCTATCCTAAGCACAAATCATGAATTCCAACTCCATGTAGAACACATAAATACATGTTATTATGATCAGATCTAAACCCATAATCCGTCTCTCGAGTTCATATGGATTATCACAGTAATTATTAGCTAGCCAATTAAGCAATTAAGGGAAAATCGTAATAGATAATCCAAATTCTGCTAATAAGACTAACAAGGAAGAATAGTAAAATAAACTACATAATAAGATCCATAGTAATCTCAAAACAGAATTTAATTCATAATTGAACTAGAATCCATCATACACAATTGATTAAGCATTAAAAGATACATATAGATAAGAAAAGAATTTAGAATTGAGATAAATAAATTTGCATTCTCTTACTTCCAATCTGATTCTTCTATGATGATCAATATCTTTAATCTTCAGTTCTAGTTAATCTAGGGTTCGTAATCTAAGGAAGAAAGAAAAGTTGAAATTCACAGAATTCTATCCCAAGAGGGATTTAATGGAGTTCTAAAACTAGTCTCCTTACAAACTATAAATAAGCAATATATATATAATACTTCACACGTTCTTCTTTGCCCATCCGATTGGTCACATTAGTTAAAAAGTTAATTACGGATATTCGGAGACCGGCGCAACTGCACCACCCACAAGGCTAAATGGAGCATAACTATGCTATAACATTCCTGAGTCAAGACCAGTAGCAAGACCGCTGCTAAGGCCAAATTGGGTGCAATTTGCATCATCACCTTATCTTTGATTTCTATATTCTTTTCCGTATGCTACACTTCATTGATTGTTTCTTGTAGCATCCACACAATCACTTTAACTTCAAAAGTCACCAAGAAAGTTCCCAAACATGCAATCTACAAAAGAAACCTAAAGTGTATGAAAAACTACTAAAATGCAAGACTTTAAGCATAAATTAAAGTCAATTGATATTAAGTTTGTTAGGTATAAAACTACCAATCAAATACCCCCAAACTTAAACCGTTGTTTGCCCTTAAGTAACAAAACATAATGCAATAACTAAATACACAATGCAAATGCACATACAACTATTTACATGCCTACAAGTCCAGCAGTCAAATAGAACAAAGTCTATTCATCAGGCCTCAGAGAAATCACAATAAACATACCAATATATCATACCAAGACAGATTAATAATTTTCCAATCAATCATCAAATCTTAAACTGTTATAACAGATATAGTGCATGTGTGCTCAACAACCATGCTAACTGACATACAGTTAAATACAACGCATAATAGGTCTCTTCAAAGGCATCATATAGTGTAAACTTAAGAAATCCAAGAACAAGTTAGATCTGGATAAAATCAAATACTTACCAAATTCAAGGGTCAAGACGAGATACTTATGCATTATTTTTCACTTACGGGGGATTTTCGCCCTTTTCCCGTTTTATTCTTTTTTTTATACTCATGGTTGTGCAATGTCTTATTCCATTAGGCTTTTCAATGCTACCTTAACGAGCTTTCAACCAACGACTCCCAAACCATTAAGGCCTTAGGGCGTTAGGTGTAAAGACATCCCATCGGGATTACTTACTCAAGTAGCAAAGGCCACAAAACTAGACTAGCCACGGTGTTTATTCCTATAATTTTTTTATAGCTTATATACCCCAAATTTCCCCCCAAACTTAGGTTCTTGTCTAATCTTAGCCATATCTATCTATTCATGTCTTTCTTTCATTCAAACTAACATTATCATTAAGAATTCCATTATGTATCAATTTAGACTCAATCAGTCAACATGGTCATTATATTAATGTGTTATCCTGATTATACCAGTTTCAAACAGATAAAGATCTAAATTATGCCAAGAAATCATATCAAAGTCTTAATAATCAATACCATACTTGTCTATATAATTCCAATCTCATCATAGGCCAAAATAGACTTAAACTATCTAAGAGCTAGAAACATGCTAATATAAACTAAATGCAATATAAACATAGTAAACTAAACACTAATATTTTTGAATTTTCAAATTTTCCATTTTTTTAACAAAATAAACTAGCAAAACAACTAATAATTCAACTAAAGGAAACCCTACACTAAACTAGAACGCAAACATACTAGAACACAACCATGTGAATTAAACTAAACTTAAAAATTTAAACTACACATACAAATTAATATCAACAAAGCAACCTAACAATGCAAAGTAGCCAATACCCCCAAACTTAGAATTAACAATGTCCTCATTGGAAGGTAAAGGCCAAAGAAACTTCCTTAGGTAGACTCGTCATCGCCATCCTCTTCTTGCTCAGGTGGAGTGTCAAGCAGTGGATATGGTGTGGCAGTCCCATATGTAGAAAACTGGACTCTTGCTCCCAGCTGGCCAAATGCGTCTAATAGTACTCCAAAAAACTTAGCAGTAAAGGCTTGAAAATTTGTGAGCATCGCATCCATCCTTCTCTGGAGGCGGCGAATCTCACGCTCCTGCTTTCTTGGAGGTGCCCTTGCTGTCTGAGGAGAAACAGTGTTGGTTTTCTCTTCTTTTTCATCACTGTCAGACTCATCTTCTGGCAGAATGAAACCCAAGCCCCGGGGATGAGACTCTGCACCATTCCAAATAGTGTATTTTTGTATAGCAATGTGATTTATGTCACGCATCGGCAATTGCAGAGCCTCATTATCCCAATATACACCCACAGCCAAACAGAGTCGAGTAATGATCGAAGCATGTAGAATTCCCCCTGAAGTACCCCCCCTCATATATCGCAGCATTGATTGATGGATGATATGCCCGATGTCAATTGCTTTCCTTTTTAGTATGTCATAAAGTAATGTGGCTCTATTAGTAGTGACATCTGCATGATGGCTGGTAGGGAGTATACTAGCACAAATGAAACTGTACCAAGCCTTTATATATCGACTCAGTGTGGTTTAAGGGAAATGCACTTTTCTATCTATGTCAGCTTTTGTTGTCCATTTCGTGCCCAGTTTGCACAACTCCTTAATCAGTTTGTCCAAGTCAGTTTCAAACCTTTGCGATTCTGACCAATTTGAAGCACCAGATGGCAGTGTGTCAACATGAAAGAGTTCATTGATTGCTTGCTTGGTGTAATGTACTTGCTTCCCTCGCACATATGAGATGCCATTATGCATTTCTCGAGCATTAGCATAGAATTCTCTGACGATTGACATTGGGGCAGACACTGGCTTGACTACCACTAATGTCTAGCCATGTGCCATAATTTGTTCTTTCAACTTCCCATCCTCCCTTCCAGACTTGAAGCCCCTCTCCTGCATGAATGACTTCCTTAACAGAACATTTAGATAGTGGTGTTGGGCTGAGAGATTGACCAATCTGGATGTGTCTAGTGCATCTCTGTTATTCCCTTCGCTCTCATGGTCACTTCTAGATGATGGAGATGGGGTGCGAATCCTTTTGGGTGGCATGATTTGAGCAATGTAGATGATGACTATAATTGAAAACTTAACCCTAAACTCCTCTCTTTGAACTTGGATAGAACAGATTGTGTTTAAAACCAAAAATTCCTTGACTGTGATCAAAATTCAGGACTTGCTTAGGGAAGGAAGAAACTAGGGTTTATGTTGGAAAGAGAGTGTGTTGGTGGACTGGAATATGAAGATTTGGAGGTATTTGGATTGGATTTAAGAGAGGATTAGTAGTAGGTTTATAGCTTCTATGGTGTTCGATTTTGAGAGAGAGAGAGAGTGGAGAGTTTTAATGAGATGGTTGTTATGTGATGTTCCGGCTCCTTATATATTTTTTTAAAAGCGACATCGGCTAGAGTGCATTCACAGCGGTTTTGACTTGGAGGGGGCGCTTGATTCTTGACTGTGCTATGTTTACGCTTTCTATCATGAGGTGCAATCTGCGCTAGTTTTGCTTTATCGTGTGCGCCTTGATTGCGCTTACCTTGAGCCCAATCCTGATTAGCTTTTCCCACTTTCATGTTCTGCAATGCTTTGACCAATCGAATTTTTCACCTGAGATAATCCCATATGTGCGAGGGAAGTATCAATTTCATGTTCTGCAATGCTTTGACCAACCTCAGAGATAATCCTGAGTTTCATCCTTGGAGATAACCCCAAGGAATGCCATTGCATTTCCGACGATAACTCCGAAAATGTTTGTTTCAAATGCATGCAATCAGCTTCAATCTCAGACCTCCTTCCGAGGCACTCATTCTAAAGACCCGGAGATAACATCGGGAAGACAGTCACACTTAAAGATGACCCCGCAGAATTCAAACACTTGTAGCAGTCCAATCTCAGATGTAACCATGAGCAACGTCTGCTATCAGCCCAAACCAGAGATAACCCCGGTGAGGGGAAAAATTATCATCTTGCCACCTCAACCCCAGCGCGCCGTCTCAACATTTCATACATACATTTCTACACAACAATGTCCCACAAGAGCCAAGGAGTTCCAATCCCGAGTGACTATTACGCGTGGCAGCACACTGGATAGAATTTGAAGCTTGAAGACCATGGGCATGGTCCCCTCTTCCTGACTTCGTACAACCTCTAATCCCATGTCATTGTGATTAACATATATATTTACATTTTTGTCAGGCCTGGAGTTTACTTCATGGCCTTTTACTGCTTTATTTATATTTCGTCCCGCCTGGAGTTTACTTTGTGGTGGTTGATCGTTTTTACTGCTTTCTTTATATTCAGTCCCGCCCAGAGTTTACTTGGCGGTTGATTGCATTTATTTCTTTATTTACATTTTTGATCCCCCATAGAGGTGCTTCGTGGTGGTTGATCATGTCTCTATATATATATTTACCGCTTTTATATATTTATATTTTCGATCCCCCATGGAGGTGCTTCGTGGTGGTTGATCATGTCTGTATATATATATTTACAACTTTTATATATATAACTTCTTACTGCTTTTCATATAAACCGCGACATCATGTGAGCCTAGGAATTATGTGATCATAGATTCAGTCCACTGAATCTAGATTCGATTCCTATGATGGACATTTTCAGCTGTAAGCAGCTTGTAAATTATTCACGTTGTTTGAATTTCCTTAGATGGCTGTCATGCCCATGAGTAGTTCGGCACCGCTATATATTATTTTCTTGAAGATGCTTTGCATCTCAAAAATTAAAGCAAACAGGACGAACATTTAATAATAAAATGGAAGTATGAAAAGGTCTCAATTACTATTGAGCACAGGGTTTGAAAAACCTCTTTTACAAAACTTCACTGCTATATCATTTTTAAAATTGAATTTTTCATACAAATTCAAACCCTTTGTATATAGGTGCGAACGAGGCCTCACACTACTTCCAAATCAATTGCACATTGATCCACACACACACACACATTCATATAACAATTTCTTGAAAAGTAGCGGTCACCGTGGCAACACGGATGTTGGAGGGTGCCTAACACCTTCCCTCTGCATAATCAAGCCCCCGAACCCAAATAAATCTCGGTTTCACAGACCCATTTAGCAGTGTCACATCACTGGGTCAATGTGCAAACTTTTTCTTGGTTGCGTTGGTGCAACCAGTTAAAAACACCAACTGGCGACTGTTACAGTCAAATCGTCGACATAATACATGTCAGACCTTTTTCACTTATTTTTTTCAAACAAATCTCATATAACATGAGAACACCAAAGAACAAGAACAAAAAAGGGACAAATAAAAATCTTGACGTCGACAGGTGGCGACTCTGCTGGGGACACCAGTAAGAGGGCTTAAGCCGCTACTACAACTTTTCAAAACTATTATATGCTTGTGTGTGAATGTTGCATTTACATTTATGATGAATGTGTACGAATGCATTTTAATTACTGCACAACAATATATCTATCTATGATATTAGTGCTTCGCACATGTCATCATTTTCATAAACGGTGAGACACGTTATATGTGAATGTATGTTGTGTGGTTCCTCCACTAGGAGGCTATCCTGTCGGTGTTTGATTATTGGACTCATAGGGAGACTAATTCCAACGAGGCTATAGAAAGGCACCACCCGGATTCGCTCCAGTTGAAAGACCGAATTAACTTCCCGTCAAGTAGATTGCGATGATCTGGGAACCTTCATGCCAAAAAGTCGTGAGAGTAACCCTAAGATAAGTTAGCCTCTGATAAACCAATCGCGGAGGAAAGTCTCTTCATGCTTTCCATTTTTCTATTACTTGTAAAACCATTTACTTGTAATTTTATTCCATGTTAATCCATTATAATGGAAAATATGAAGAATATGTGCACATGCATATTTAAAATTAGCATGCTATCCTGTATTACCAAACAGCTAACATCCGTTTTGCAGGATAATATTCCTAACACGGGTATATCATATAGCATGTAAACATTTATATTATACCTAAGACTAAACTACATAAGTCTTTTGTAGGGAAACAATTGGGCCTGTTACCCGCTCAAAATCCAAAAAGGCCATGAGCCTATAACTAATCATGTCTTCTTCTAGCCAGTCTAATCCCGTTTCTCGAGAAGAATTTGACAGATTAAGTAAACAAATTACAGATTTGGTTGTTGTGCTTAAAGAATTGCATCAGTCTACTCAGGGCTCAAAGATGCCTACACATACAGAATCCTTTACGCAAGGAGGAACACAAGGTTTGGATAAAATAAATCCAGAACCTCAGTTGGATAAGACCAACAAAGACCCTGAAAACACCCATCTCAAAGGAGATCCAGACACCGGTGATATCAGGAAGAAGGTCCTTCAAATGGAAGAAACCATCCGTGCTCTCAAAGGGGTTGGAACACATTGAAGTGTTTCGTATGCTGACCTTTTCATATTCTCTGGTGTTCATTATCTATAGAAATTCAAAACCCTTGACTTTGAAAAGTATGACGGGTTAGGGGATCCTTACACACATTTGAAGGTGTTCATTGAAGAACTTGGATCTTATACGGAAAATGAGAAACTCAGAATGCAGCTATTCTAGAAGAGTCTAACCGGAGAAGCCCGTTCATGGTATACCAGATTAGACAACTCAAAGATCCATAGCTGGGAAGAGCTAGCTCATGCCTTCCTCACTCGATCTGATTTTTAATCTCGGATGGCTCGACCGGTGCAGTTACCAAGGTCAAAAAACAGTCTAATGAGTCTTTTAGAGAGTATGCTCAAAGGTAGAGGCGCCTTGCTACTCAAGTTATTCATTCCATGATAGAATCAGAAATGGTCATGACTTTCATAAACATACAAGAAGCTGCTTTCTATGAAAGAGTTTTAGGTGGTATTGGCAAACCATTTTCTGAAATGATCAAGCACGAAGAGATGGCTGAGATGGGGTTGAAGTCAGGAAAGATTCAAGACCTAGCGGCTCTTAAAGTAGTTGCTGAACACATCCAGTCCGAATCTTATGGAAACAACCCCTGGAGGGTCCAGAAAAAGAAAGAGGAGGATGTTTCCTTGATACTACAAGGTCAAAAAGGCAGTCAGAACATGCCTATATAGAGGAGAAACTACTCCCCTTTCCAAGCACAATCTTCAAACCCTCCATTGCCTAAAGGTGAAGAAGCAAAGCGCCCTCGAACGTTCACAATCTTAGGAGACTCGCTCGAGAATATTCTTGCTCTTCTGACTACTCAGAAGAAAATCACGCATCTTCTTCCACCAGCCAACCCTAATGGGAAGGGTTTCAATACTACTCGGAAGGGTGCTTATCATGCCGGAGCACCTGGACATGATACTCAAGATTATTGGGCCTTGAAACACAAGATACAAGATTTAATAGACAACGGTGAGATCGTGGTTACCAAACCAGATCAACCTCATGTGCAAGACAACTCTCTTCCTCAACACAAAGAGGAAAAGGTCAACATGATTAGTTGGAGCACTGAACAGAGTTCCAATTTTAACGGTGAATCATCCCAAACCATCAAAGATGGTGTTGACAGATGGGATTACGCAAAGTTCCAATTTGCTATGAAATGAAAGATGAAAGCTCTTTGTAAGAAAATTGAACAATTGGCAGAACTGGTGACCCATCAACATCAAGTCACATGCCAGTTGTCAGCCAGGAGCATGCCTATCTCCTTCCTTTTGTTATGAATGCTTCATCACCACCTTAAGAAAATGAAGCACTGGAGGATAAGGTTGCGAAGAGAGCAAGCGCTAAAGCCCATCGGGATTTTGCCAATAAAAGGGAATTTACATACCTGGGCCAACCTATGGAGGAGATATTTTAGATGCTAATCAACGAAGGAAGAATCACCTCCATTTTACCTCCAATTAATCCCTGTTCAAGATGGTTCAACTCTGATGGAGTATGTCAATATCATTCACATTCTCGCGGTCACAGCACAAAAGAATGCTGGGTACTCCGCACCTTATTCAGAATTTAATTGACAGCGGTGTCCTGCAATTGGCAAACGATGACACTGTGTTACTCGAGAGTGGGAATACCTGTCCTACCAAATAGAAGGGATTAGTAGTAGTTATATCCGCTGAGGCTGATGAGACTGTCGGGCCATTTCCCATACAAATAATTCAACTCAAAGGAGTTGACAATCCTTTGAAAGTGGTTGCACCAGAGCCAATTTCTTTACTCTTCAGACCACAGTATCCTGTTGTCAGCTTACACAAAGTCCCATGGAATTATGGAGAAGCTGAAGGATCCATGTATCATACTACTGCTACAATGTCGAAGAAAAATCCACTGTATCTTCCTCAAAGGGTGATGAAGCCCGCCATAAAAGCAAAAGGGGTAGATTCTCATGGAGAAAATTGAGAAATTCCTCCGCACTATGGGCCATAATGAGGCCAAGGTAGTTCTAAGCTTAAGAGAAGCTCCACATCAGATCTCAATACTGGACTTGGTTTTCTCTTTCGAGGATCACAGGAAGATTTTATTGAAGGTTTTGGAAGAAGCCTACTTGCCAAAATTAGTGGATGTGGAAAAATTTCAACATTTGGATAATCACATTTTTAATAATAATGTGATATCCTTCACTGATGACGACTTACCGCCCGAAGGGATCGGTCACTGCAAGCCATTGCACATTGTAGTTTTGTCCTCTGGATATATGTTAGCTGGAGTTTTGATAGATGGATGTTCGTCTCTAAATGTCTGTCCTTATGCCACCTTAGTAAAGATGAACGTCAATTTCAAATGGATCCGAACTAGCCATACGGTTATCAAAGCTTTTGATGGATCCCGACGAAATTCTGTCGAAGAGATTGAGCTGCCAATTGAGATTGGTCCAAATATATTTAATGTATCCTTTCACGTCTTCAAGATAGATTCAGGATACAACCTGCTATTGGGGAGACCATGGATCCACATGGCTGGACCCGTCCCTTCTACACTACATCAACAACTCAAATACATTATCAACAATAATCTAGTCACTGTCAACACTGAGCCGGAATGTCCTGAACAAGGAGATATACCAACCATTAGCTTCAATTCAGAAGTTGAGTCGACCAGTTTTCATACTTTGGAAGTGAGTAACACGCAATACCATCCTATTGGAGCACCACTTCCCGTACCCAAAATTTCTGCCGAAGTGATGACAGCTACCCAAGAAATGATGTCATTGGGTCATTAGCCTGGACAAGGGCATGGTAAAAATCAATAGGGTATTAAGCACCCAATTCAAATGTCCAGTCAAAGCCGGGACAGCCGGACTAGGTTATTCTGCTAGTTCCAGTCATAGGAATCCTCATAAGCATACGCAGATTCCTCAAGCTTCCACCACACGGCGATTTTCCCCACCTACACCTCATGAGCTAATACAGTATTTGGAAAAGGTGTCAGCCCATGTTATGGCTATGCTGTTTCCCAAACCAGTACCATTTAAAGCAAAAGAGGTCCTAATTCCTGATCCCAAAGTGGAAGAAAGGGAATGGAAACGTAAACATGACATCGCCCTGATAATGTCAGGCATACGCATCATTGTCCATGACCAGACGATGATTTCCCAGATGTTATGGTCATCATTCGGGAAAAGGAGGACGATGAAAGCTCCTCCATCATTGCAGTCCGTCAGGACTTTACCCTCGACAATTGGAGCAACACTCCATGCATTGGTCGACGAGGGTAATACGGGCAGAAATTCCTCTGCCCTGTAGATAACTTTAATTGCTTAATTTTCTGTACAGTATTAGCAGTTATTTTATCAATATATGCTAACACTTTTGTATGATTAAACAGTTTCATATATTAAGTGAAAGCATATTTTGTTTCAGGACTCTGAATTTAGATGTGCATGTACTTGCTGATGAGGTCCCTTTTCTCCACAAGGACTGTAACTTTGATGAAAAGTTGGACTCAGTCTTGATGGAAATCCAAGAGGACATTGAGACACCTCAGGATATTAAGGAATGGGTCGAAGATAAACCTAAACCTAATCTTGATCAAACCATTCCTTTCAATCTTGCAACCTTAGAAAGCCCTAAGCTAATCCAGATTGGTTCAGACCTAACCCCAAACCAACGGAATGACATGGTTGCGCTACTAACCCGATTCTAGGATGTGCTTGCATGGTCTCATGAAGACATGGTGGGTTTGTCCACTGACATTATCCTTCATCGCCTTCCCATTAAAGAGGGATTTAAGCCAGTCAGACAGAAGCTAAGGCGATTGAAACCTGAGTGGAGTTTAAAGGTGAAGGAAGAAATTGTGAAACAATTTCAAGCTGGTATTATCATGGTATTATCCCGTGCCTAAACCAGGAGGAAAGGTGCGAGTTTGCATGGATTACCGAGATTTGAACAAAGCTTGCCTTAAAGATAGCTTTCCCGTGCCCTTTATCCACATTCTTATTGATAATACTGCTCAATACGATATGTACTCCTTTGTTGATTGCTTTGCGGGGTATCATCAAATTATGGTCGATAAGGAGGATCGTGAGAAAACTGTTTTCATCACGCCTTAGGGAACCTTCTGCTACAGACGGTTGTCATTCGGCCTCATCAATAGTAGAGCAACGTATCAATGAGCTATGATGGCTCTTTTCCATGACTTAATTCATAAGGAGTAGAGATCTATGTGGATGACATCATTGTCAAATCCCGAAGGGAGGAAGACCACTTAGACCATCTCAAAAAGCTTTTCAACAGATTGCGTAAGTACAACTTGAAGTTGAATCCAGCCAAGTGCGCCTTTGGTGTTAAATCAGGCAAGTTGCTAGGTTTCCTAGTCAGCCACAAAGGGATTGAGCTGGATCCCACCAAAATCAAGGCAATCAAGGAAATGCCCATTCCTTAGACAGAGAAGGAAATAAGGGGATTTTTGGGAAGAATCAACTTCATTAGCAGGTTTATCTCTCAACTCACAGCAACCTGTGTGCCCATTTTCAAATTGTTAAGGAAGAACTCCTCTATGAAATGGAACGATGAGTGTCAGAAAGCCTTCCTTACAATCAAAGAGCAGCTGGTTAACGCTCCTATATTGGTTCCTCCTAGGGATGATGTTCCCCTGTTCATGTATATGTCCCTTAATGACAATGCTATGGTCTGCATGCTGGGGCAAAAAGATGATAGAGGCCAAGAACGAGCTATCTATTACCTTAGCAAAAGATTCAGCAGGAGTGAACATAAGTACACTTTGATTGAGAAGACTTGTTGTGCTTTAGCATGGGCTTCCATAAGGTTACAACATTACCTCCATGGTCACACAACCCATCTCATATCCCGCGTGGATCCTCTCAAGTATGTGCTCAAGAAGCCCATCTTGAATTATCGATTATCCGGATGGCGGTTGATCCTTGATAATTTGACATAAATCATGTGGACGTAAAAAAGTCTCGTCAAAGGTCAAGAAATTATGGATCAATCGTAAAATCAAGACTGCGTAGGGACTTCAAACCCTTTGAAACATACTTCCCCGATGAAGGTGTTATGACAATTCAACAACACCATCAGTACGATGCATGCCACACATGGAAAATGTATTTCGATGGAGCTGTTAACATATAAGGTTCTGGAGTTGGAGTAGTTCTAGTATCCGGTACGGGAGAGCAGTATCCCGTCATTGTCAAATTACAGTTTATCAGCACCAACAACACAGCTGAGTATGAAGGCTATATCATGGGGCTAAAACTTGTCCGTTCAATGGGAATTAGTCGGTTAACTATCTTTGGGGATTCCAAATTGGTAATCAAACAATCCACAGGAATCTATCAAACCAAAGAATTACATTTGCTGCCTTACCATCGACAAGTTCTACAGATGGCTTTGGAGTTCGAAGAAATCTCATTTCTACACATTCCTCATAATAGGAATGATTTTGTGGATGCACTAGCAACATTGGCCTCCTTGATTTACATACCTAATAAGGAAAACATGCCAAGCATCACATTTACCCTACAAAAGGCCCCAACCTATAGGAACTATGTTGGAGAAGTATCGAATGAGCTACCTCCCATCCATAACCCTTGGTATCAACATATCGAGGAGTATCTGCGAGATGAATCTACACCTGCTGAGGCAAGCCCGACTGAAAGAAGGTGGATCCATCGACATGCTATGAAATTCTACCTGAGCGGAGATGCACTCTACAAAAGAGATGCATGATTAGGTCTCCTCAGATGTCTGGACAAAGACCAAGCTTAGAGGCTCATGGATGAGATCCATGGTGGAGTATGTGGCCCACCCATGAGCGGACCCCTACTTGTTAAGAAAATCCTCAGAACAGAGCATTATTGGCTTACGCTCAAAGCTGACTGTGATGATCACGTCAAGAGGTGCAATCAATGCCAAATTCACGTGAATGCTATCCACGCCCCTCCAAGGGAACTCCACAATATGAGTTCGCCATGGCCCTTCTCAATATGGGGAATGGACATGATCGGGCCCATCGAGCCCAAAGCCAGTATTGGACATCGATTCATATTCACCATGATCGACTACTTCACCAAATGGGTAGAAGCAGCCTCCTTCCCCAGGGTTACCAAAGAAGTCATCATTGCTTTCATCAGAAACAATATTGTCTGTCGATATGGACAACCAGAGGTCATTGTGAAAGTAGTATGCACACAAGCCAATCATGTTTGATGATAAAGCATATACTTTGTAACAATCTTATTCATTTATTAATAAAAAGTATTAATTTATTAAAGGCTTTTAATTATCTACATGATGCTGTTTTATAATATGTGATAAACCCATAGTTTTAAGCAATGCTTTTAGAATAATGATGATGATCATTCTAATGAGATCTAAATTCTTAGAAAGCTTAAAAACTAAAATAGTTCCCAATCATTGGATTACTAAATTGGGGATTAGTGAATCAGGATAGATTGGTACACGCGTTGCTTGCTCATTGGATGAGGATGATTGATCTCATGATCATTTTGTGTGGAGACACTAAAGCAAGTATGTAGGTGCTTATTAGAGAATAAGTTCTTTGAGCATTGGCTCGCTAAGGAATACCTAATGGAGTTTTATTTGCTGTCAATAGGAATTCTGTAGTGATAGTAGTACAAGTAATCCTTGGACTTGAGATCATCATAGTATCTTGTGTATGATGAGTTATACTTTGACTTATTCCTTAAGACCCTTAGGGTATATCAAAGGGTATGCTTGGGTATAATAAGTTATACATGGAGATAATGTATGATCGATAAAGAATCTACCACTTCTAATAAAAAAAGAGAAATGTCTATGTGATTCGATAAATGACAACCCGGTGAGTCCTTGGTTAAGGCGAATGAAATTAGAAAGGAGTTTCTAATTTGCATTATTTGAGTTGTGCATTTAAGGATCGAAATACATATAATTAAATAAAATAAGACTTGTGATAATTCCATATCTTATATTTAATTGGGACATTGTATGGTGGAAGGATTGAATTGTCACGGTAACTATTTACTCAAAGGTTCTTTAATGATTAATGTTGAAATCTATATTATCTACGGAAAGTCGTTGATCGTTAGGGAGGCTTATCCTATTGTAGAATAAATATTATTTAAATAAATTAATTATTTAATTTATTTATTTAAATAAGATTAGAATTGTTCTAATTGATTTATTCACAATAGGTTTAATATGGAGAACCTAAAGGGTCACACCATAAAAAGGAAGAATAATTATTTAAGAAGTTAATGGCATAATCGTAATAATATGTTAAGTATATTTAATTTAATCTATGGTGATAGAATAAATTAAATAGCTTAATATTATTATTTAATATTTTAGAAATATTAAATATAAATTAATAAGAGGAGTCTTATTAATATTATTACAATTATTATTATTTTAATTTCTAAAAGAGTTTAGGAATTAATTTAATATAAGTACTCTCATTTATTCCTAATTGGATTAGGAAAGAAAATTAATTAAAGGAGTTTAATTAATTATCCCTAATAAGATTAGGGAGCTTAATTAATTAAAAGAATTTAATTAATTAAATAAAACCCAATTCCTTAATTGTTAAGGTGGGTTGCCCACATCTATTAATAAGAGGAGTCTTATTATGGGTGTGAAGGGTTGTTGATTTTTCAACATACGTAATAATTCCAAGTGGTTGGGAGTACACCTTTTTTCTATAGAGATAGAAAACTAGGGTTTGAGCCAAATACCCTTCTTCTTGAATCTTTGTTTTTCCTTGGTGGATCACCTCTAGAGGCCAAACATTTGGGTGGCTAACGTTGATCAAAGGAAGGAACCAAACCCGGTGGATTCAAGATTGAACGCGAAAGGATTTGGAGGTGAACTTGTACCTGAGGAAGCTCGATCTTCAAGGGTATGATTTTATTCTTTATCTTTTCGTTTAATTAATAATTATGCATAAAGGGTGATCAAGGGTATATGGTTTGTAAATTTTTTTTAAACTACGATTTTACACGCTTAGCACTTTTTATGTAATTTGATTGCGTTATGAATATTACAAACCTAAATGATGGCATCGAGAGCCAAACCTTTATGCGAATTATTAATTGTTTTAATTTGATATGTATATTGATATGTGTTTAGAACAATTTAATTGGGCATATTTTTATTGTATAAAAAAAAAAAAAAAAAAAAAAAAAGAACACGTTGCTTTTTTCTTCTCTTGCATGGATTTGATAATAATTTTTTGTGGGCCACGTGAAAATGAGGTAAAGAATTCATGAAAAAAAAAAAAAAAAAAAAAAAATTAAGGCGAGATCATGACTACGTGCGGAAGCAATTTAAAAACAACTCAAATGATTAAAATTTATCTGCAACAATACGGTATATATATATATATATTATTATATGGCCTTGGGTATATATATATATATTTATCTATATCTTTCAAATGATAGGCACGTTTTAAAAAAGTAAAAAGGAACGGATATAATATATATATATATATATATTATATTATAAAACCGTATGGTTTTTATATATATATATATATATATATATATATATATATATATATTATTTTTTATTATTTTATAATATATTATATATATTGTATATATATATAATATATTATTCTTAATAATTTTATAATTAAAATAATATTTATTTTAATTTTAAAATAAAAGGTTTATTTTAAATATTAAAATAAAAGAGTTTATTTTAATTTTAAAATTAGAATTTCATGCTAACTAATTAGAGTTGGAATTGGATTCCATGATAACTAATTGGAGTTGAAATTGATCTTTCCTTAAATAAAGGAGTTTATTTAGATATGAAATAGGATTTCATATTATTCAAAATAAAAGAGTTTATTTGTGAATAGGAAAGAAAATCCGTGTTTCCTTAAATAAAGAGTTTATTTAAATATGAAATAAGATTTCATATTATTCAAAATAAATGAGTTTATTTGTGAATAGGAAAAAGAATATCCGTGTTTCCTTTAATATTTTTTTTACATGGAATTGGATTCCATAATTAATTAAAATAAAAGAGTTTATTTTAATTAAAGATTATTTTTTTATATATATGGAATTGGATTTCATAATTAATTAAAATAAAGGAGTTTATTTTGATTAAAGATTTTGATTAAAATAAAATAGTTTATTTTATTCAAAATTGGATAAATTAAAATAAAATAGTTTTATTTTGATTTAAATTTGGATTAAAATAAAAGAGTTTATTTTGATTCAAAAATAGATTTTATACTAACTAAATTTGCCCATTAAATGATATCAATATATATATTAAATGTTTATTATTCATGAGATGAATGTTATTTATTGATGCATATGGTGATGTGTATAATAATAAATGGGATTGATTATGGACTTATTGAAATGCGATTGGATTTTATTTTAGTTGGATGCGTGAATGTATGGGTTTTATTAAATGGGTCTGCGTACCTCGTCTTCTTTAATTTTTCTTAATGTAAATTCTATCTCCCTCCTATGTACTTCCCCTTGACTGCTGATCAAGGTTTCTATTTATTTTAAAATAGTTATGTAATAGGAATAGTTAGAATTAAATTTTGAAAAATTGGAGATCAAGGAGCAAGGAGCGCTTGAAGACCCGTTTGTAATAGAGTGCCCGTGTTTAAATGTAATAGTTATATTTAAATATTATTTCTTGCACCCCTAGGGTTTGACCTTTTGGTTCACTTGGTGGCTCTAGTGAACCAAACTAGAATAAAAGTCCATAATCAATCCGGGTAGAATATAGTATTCTATATGTGCATGCTTATACTATATATATATATTATATATTATGCAAACATGCTTCGCATGTTAATTAATATAATGCGTATTTTATATATATATATGTAAATGCTGCGCTAAACAAGATGAGACAAATTAATAACAAACCCCTCAATTTTTATATTAAGTCCTAAGCGTTCAAAGATATTTGGAATATCGAGCGTAAGCCTTTCTAGCATGATAAAATTAATAGAGTATTAAATATTTAATATGAGTTTGTTGTGTCACCACAAGGCAAGTATTAAGTATTTAAGATGTTAATTTATCACATTTGATGCTTATAAAGAAAATTGAACAATATTGTTTTGTTGTGTCACCACAAGGATGATATTTTTCTTTTTTGAATATATGGAGTGCTAGGTCGGACTTAACTTGGATAATTTTGATTCGGATGTGCCACCACTTGATCAAAATAATCGAGAGGCAAAATACAAGGAGTTACATAGTTGATGTAATTGACAAAAGTTGTCTACCTATTTATTTATATATAGTTTGTTGTGTCACCACAAGGCTATATACATTTGAAATGGGATCCTTATTCTCACTAGCAAATCTTTAATTAGATTTTCTTAGAACTATATAAGTGAGGGTAATATAGTTTGAAGAAAATAGTGGGAGATACCAATTTAAAACAAGACCTAATTTATTTTGGTAATTAATAATAGAATGTATGTTAAAATGTTGTTAATTACAAATTCATTTACTGAAATTTTACAATGTCTAAAATCACTATCATCCTGCGAAGCATATTAGATGCTAAATTAATCGAATCAAATTAAATGGATTGGTTAAGGAATTTGAGAATAGTTCTCATAATTTGAAAAGCTATCTTATGTCATATCGCCTATCCTCGCAATGGTTGCGCACAATGCCTCCGAGGAAGAGATTGCTACTTTTAGAAAGTGGCGAGATGATGCACTGATTGGCTCAATGCATCATGCTCGTATCCATGAGTAACAAGCTTGACGTCGACTGAAACTATGGATGCTTCTACTATATTCCGCACATCAAGTAGTTGATGGTGAGGAAAGTGGGGACCGATAAATATCGGATATCTAAGGAGCTCTTCCGATCTAGAATGGCCGATGGCACTATAAATGATGAAAAAGTTCTTAACATAATCAATTTGATTGATTAATTAGGACAATTGGTTTTGTCATGGATGGAGAGTTGAGCAAGATTTGATTTTGCACTCACTCCGGACTCCTTTCATAATTGTTGTGAATTTTTCATATGAACAAGCTGAGATATCGACCTCATTGATTTGCTTAACATGTTGAAAAATGTTGAGAGTCACTTTCAACCAAGAAAGACCATGTCTTCTTTGGTAGGGGCCAAAGGATCTTACGAAAGAAGAAGCGATTCAAAGAAGGTATATAGAAAGGCAAAAACAAAGGATAATAAGAACAAAAGCGATATGGATAGCAAAGAAGTTTGCTTCCACTACAATAAGCACTGACACTAGAAAGAAAGCTGCGAAGAAGCATCTTGCGAGAGGCTAACCAAAGAAGCTTAGTGAAGTTTTGGTTACAAATACAAATTTATTCATGATTTAAAATAAATTTTTTCTTTAAGTCGAGGTTCTACTTGGGTATTGGATACCGACTTTGGTTATCATAAATATAGATTTATGAAGGACCAAGCGAAGTAGAAAGCTAAACAAATATAAGTAATCATATGCGGAAAATGTAGCAAAGGTTGCCATATTAGCCATAGAAACTTATAGTTTAGCAATGCTACTGAGCAAATCTATTAAGTCGATAAGTTGTTATTGTATTCCGAGTTCTTGTTAAAATATTATTTCCATTTTATTGTTGGACAATGAAATCTTTGGTATTATAATTAAGAACAATTGTTGTTCTATTTATAATAATAATGTTTTGTATAAAGCTGGAATATTACTTAATAAATTTTGTATACTTGACTTACATGAAAATAATTTTGCATATTGAACAAATTAGTATAAGAAAAGGAGATGATCATTCAAAGAGTTGAATGTGTGTATTTGCTTAAAATACAAGTGTGAATTATTTGAAAGGTTCAAAGAATTGGGAAGTGAAACAAATTGGCAAAGTATTAAGATTCTTTGATTAGATCGAGGATAAATACTTGTGCAATAAGTTTCTAGATCATCTCAAATAGTTTTCTCATAATGGACACATCCTGATATGCAATGATTGATTGATGTATCTGAATGAAAAATCATACCTTGTTGGACATGGTGCGGTCCATAATGATTTTACCAACATTCCAGTATCCTTCTAGGATCATGTCTTAGAAATGGCTGCATATCTACGAAAGGGTAACCTCAAAATCCATTTCAAGACTCCATAAAAGTTATGGGACGGGGAGGATTCCCAATCTTAAGTATGTTAAGATAAGGGGTTGTCCAACTTATGTGAAAAGGTTTCAAAAGGATAAGCTTGGGACAAGATTTGACAAGTATCGATTTGTGGGACATCCTAAAGAAAGTTTAGGGTATATGTTCTATAATTCTACTTAGCAAAAGGTGTTTGTTGCGAAACACGCTGCCTTCTAAGATAAAGGTGTTTATCATTGAAGGGGCTAGTGGGAGGATTATAGATCTTGAAAGGTCAAGAACCACAAAACACTATAAGTCAAATAAGAGGAACACGTAGATAGCATATTGTGTACCACAAAGAATCGTAAATCGGAATAGTATCGAAGATACCGTGGGAGGTATGGATTCATCATGGATGATGATGATGAGGTACACATCATAGAAGATGATGATCCAGTTACATACGATGAGGTAAGAGTTCTAGTGTGTACAAAAGGGTCAGTGGGAGCATCGTGACATTCCTAGTATTATATGTTGATATACTACGGATGAGGAATTACATACCAATGCTACAATCAGTAAAGATAAAGTTGTCTAAACAATCCTCCATGAATGATTTGGAAGAGTATCTTAATTGGGGATATAAATCTATATAGATAGATTTAAGAGGATGCTCGACTTAACCCAAGGAACGTATATTCATTTGATGCTAAAGTCGTTTAGCATGGCAAACTCAAGAGATGTCTCATGTTGATGAGCTATGGAGTGTATCTCTTAATAGTCCCCATAGACTCCAAAGAAGAGAGATTGCATGAGTGACAATCATGTATGCAATGAAATGTACGAGACACGATGTTGATCGATCATATTGCGGAGAAGTTCACTATGAGTCGATGAAAAACATCTTAAAGTACTTTCTTTGGTACTAAGGATGTGATCATATTTATGGTGGGTGCGAATTAAAACTAGAGGGCTTATGAGACTCAAGTTTTTAGGCAGACCAAGATGATGAAAAATCCACTTTAAGGTAAAGCGTTATCTTGAGCAGTGGTGCGATTGAATTAGAAAGGTTCAAACAATGAAAAGAGTTTGGTTTAGTGATAAAGACAAAGTATATAGCTATAAATGAAGCTACAAGTTGATTTGTTTGGATTAAAAGTTCATTACGTAACTAGGAATAGTTCCTAAGTCTCATCTTGGATCTAAACATGTGTTGTGGCACTTTCATTTGATTATTAGAATCATTGAAAGATGGGAAATCACTATAGAGATAGTGGACTCTCATGAACAACATTACATATCCATTAACTAAAGCTTATCCAACGCCAGGATAATCGTCACTTAGAGAAGAAGAGTATAAGATACCATGACGATTGGCTTTAGTGCAAGTGGGAGATTGAAAGTAGTATGCACACAAGCCAATCATGTTTGATGATAAAGCATATACTTTGTAACAATCTTATTCATTTATTAATAAAAAGTATTAATTTATTAAAGGCTTTTAATTATCTACATGATCTTTGTTTTATAATATGTGATAAACCCATAGTTTTAAGCAATGCTTTTAGAATAATGATGATGATCATTCTAATGAGATCTAAATTCTTAGAAAGCTTAAAAACTAAAATAGTTCCCAATCATTGGATTACTAAATTGGGGATTAGTGAATCCGGATAGATTGGTACATACGTTGCTTGCTTTCATTGGATGAGGATGATTGATCTCATGATCATTTGTGTGGAGACACTAAAGCAAGTATGTAGGTGCTTATTAGAGAATAAGTTCCTTTGAGCGTGGCTCGCTAAGGAATACCTAATGGAGTTTTATTTGCTGTCGATAGGAATTCTGTAGTGATAGTAGTACAAGTAATCCTTGGACTTGAGATCATCATAGTATCTTGTGTATGATGAGTTATACTTTGACTTATTCCTTAAGACCCTTAGGGTATATCAAAGGTATGCTTGGGTATAATAAGTTGTATACGTGGAGATAATGTATGATCAATAAAGAATCTACCACTTCTACAAAAAAAGAAGAGAAATGTCCTATGTGATTCGATAAATGACAACCCAAAGTAGTCCTTGGCAAGGCGAATGAAATTAGAAAGGAGTTTTTAATTTGCATTATTTGGAGTTGTGCATTTAAGGATCGAAATACATATAATTAAATAAAATAAGACTTGTGATGAATTCCATGTCTTATATTTAATTGGGACATTGTATGGTGGAAGGATTGAATTATCACGGTAACTATTTACTCAAAGGTTCTTTAATGATTAATGTTGAAATCTATATTATCCGGAAAGTCGTTGATGTTAGGGAGGCTTATCCCTATTGTAGAATAAATATTATTTAAATAAATTAATTGTTTAATTTATTTATTTAAATAAGATTAGAATTATTCTAATTGATTTATTCACAATAGGTTTAATATGGAGAACCTAAAGGGTCACACCATAAAAGGAAGAATAATTATTTAAGAAGTTAATGGCATAATCGTAATAATATGTTAAGTATATTTAATTTAATCTATGGTGATAGAATAAATTAAATAGCTTAATATTTATTATTTAATATTTTAGAAATATTAAATATAAATTAATAAGAGGAGTCTTATTAATATTATTACAATTATTATTATTTTAATTTCTAAAAGAGTTTAGGAATTAATTTAATATAAGTACTCTCATTTATTCCTAATTGGATTAGGAAAGAAAATTAATTAAAGGAGTTTAATTAATTATCCTTAATAAGATTAGGGAGCTTAATTAATTAAAAGAATTTAATTAATTAAATAAAACCCAATTCCTTAATTGTTAAGGTGGGTTGCCCACATCTATTAATAAGAGGAGTTTGATTATGGGTGTGAAGGGTTGTTGATTTTTCAACATACGTAATAATTCCAAGTGGTTGGGAGTACACCTTTTTTCTATAGAGATAGAAAACTAGGGTTTGAGCCAAATACCCTTCTTCTTGAATCTTTGTTTTTCCTTGGTGGATCACCTCTAGAGGCCAAACATTTGGGTGGCTAACGTTGATCAAAGGAAGGAACCAAACCCGGTGGATTCAAGATTGAACGCGAAAGGATTTGGAGGTGAACTTGTACCTGAGGAAGCTCGATCTTCAAGGGTATGATTTTATTCTTTATCTTTTCGTTTAATTAATAATTATGCATAAAGGGTGATCCGGGTATATGGTTTGTAAATTTTTTTTTTTAAACTCTGATTTTACACGCTTCCGCACTTTTTATGTAATTTGATTGCGTTATGAATATTACAAACCTAACACATTGTGTCAGACAATGCTAAGAACCTCAAAAATAAAATAATGGAGGAGTTATGCAGTAAATTCCACATCAAACACCTTAACTTCGTCATCTACAGTCCAAAGATGAATGGTGCTATTGAAGCGGCTAATAAAAACATCAAGAAGATCATGCAGAAAATGTTCGCCAATCATAAAGGATGGCCTGACCTCTTGCCTCTGACTTTATTAGCCTACAGAACTTCAATGCGTACTTCTACTGGGGCAACCCCTTACTCATTAGCCTCTGGGATGGAAGCAGTGCTCCCCATAAAGGTGGAAATGGAATCCCTCAGAGTGTTGATGGATGCTCAGCTGGATGAAGACCAATGGGTATAAGACATGTATCACCAATTGTCTCTAATAGACGAAAGGCGAATCACGACTATCTTCCATGGTCAGTTATATCAACAAAGGATCGCAAGATCCTACAACAGGAAAGTTTGGCTACGGAAATTTAAATAACACGACTTGGTTTTGAAGAAGATCATTAACAACCAAGATCAATCCAAGGGAAAATTCACTTCTAACTGGGAAGGCCCGTTTGTTGTCAAGGAGGTATTGAAAGGAGGCGCTCTCAGACTACAGGAAATGGACGGCGATGAATTTCCATAGCTTATCAACTCGGACACCATGAAATGGTACTATGTCTGAGGTTACCATCAATCAAACATCCTGGCTTTGGATCATTAGACCATCATACATTCTGGTTTTCTAACCCTTTTTAAATACTCTTCTGCCCCTCAGGGAAACATACACTTCAAACCAGCAGCTTGGTTTCACTTCATTTCAAACCTTTCACACTATTTCGATTATCCTCCTAAGGATTAAACCTTTCACACTGCAGTTTATCCTGAAGATGGGATTAAACTTTTCTACGCTTGTAGTTTGTCCTGAAGACGGGATCAAACTTTTTCCACACCTACAGTTTGTCCCAATCATGGGATCAAACTTTCTTCTCCCCGCAGTATAACCTGCACATGGGATTCATACTTCTCTTCGGCTGCAATTTGTCCTAAGGGGCGAACTACGTCGATCCGATCTCCCTGATACCTGGGAGTGCGTAGGAAACCATATTCTATATGGCCCGGTTGCAATAATAAAAAACAAAAATATTTCTGCCCTTTTTCTACAAAACCAAAAACAACGAAAACACTTCTACACCCTTCTTCATAAATAAAGCTTCTACACCATTCAGTGTTGAACCTCTTACACCAGGTTCAAACTACGCATACCTGATCTCCTCTTCAATAGGAGTACGTAGGCAGCCATTTATGGTTCGGTCTAACCCCCTACTAGAACAAAAATACTTGTCACATGGTACTGGGATCGAACTTCAATCCACCACATTTCACCGGCTTCATACCAAAGGGATGGAAGTACCTGACCTCTCCTCACAAATAGGAGATTCAGCGACCATCTAAGCTGCGGTTATGCCTCAAAGAGCAACACCAATCCATAAGAGATGGAATTAGCTAGGCTCCTCCTAAATAGGAGTATTGGCGACCATCTGTGGTACGGTCAATCTTAGAGAGGAAAAGCCACACTCCTCTCCACATCTACGTACAAAAACCAGTCCCAAGACACCAAAGATGGTAGGGATACACACAGATCAATGATCCATTCTGAATGATCCTACGATGTCGTAATGTCCACACATCAAGGATGAGGTCAGAATACATCAAGATTACAAGCCTTGAAGAAACAAGTAAATATCAAGCAAGTATCAAGGCACAACTAAAAGGGAAGTAAATCAAAATATATTTCTCTGCCATATATAATTCTGTTTGATATATACAATATGTGTTGTACATGACAAAATGGCTAAGCTAGTCTGTGCAGGAAAAGTATAAGTCTATCTACGGATCTGTGTGTATGCAGACTATCAGATCTAACATAGCAGCCCTCTCCGAAGAAGGAGGTAAATCTGCAAGCTCCTGCCCAATTGTATCTACACGAGCTAGCAGATCTGAGGCTAACTGCATGGTGGCATGATGCTCATCAATATATGTACTCATATCGGCAAGGATGCCAGTCGTAAGGGATTTCACTGAAGTATTGTCTGTGACGGCTACATCCCGGGTAGATAGGGCAGCATCTCGCTCTACAATCAATGCATCTCTGGCTGATATGGCCTCGTCTCTCTCTAATAGAGCTGTGTCTCTCCCATCAAAAGCTATCAACATTAAGGCCCTAGCCTGATCTCTTTTAAAGGTCATCAGATGTAGACTCTGCTCCAGATACTGTGCTGAATGCTGAACCACAGTAGCACTTGTAGTAGGAGAATCCATCATAAATGTTGACAACCCAACAGTCATATCCTCCTCGATGGGAGTATCAGCCTCCTCCATTGGCTCTTCATCGTCGGAATTAGTCCCCTGCACTGTGGATACTACCGCAGCTGATGCAGTCTCTGTCTCTATCCATGCTGAATACTCTGCAGAACAACCCAGATGGCTGATGGAAAACTCAACTAGCTCTCGCTGATCCCAATAGGCATACAACCTGGATCTATCCTCTACTAATAAGTGTCGAGAAGCGAACCGCTGACTCGATGCCCCCTCAAAAGGATGAAAGTCCTTGAACTGGTCAAACTGACACATCACGGCCAGTGGGTGGTAAGTAATCATGCCCCTCAAACTAGCCAGAGGAAGATAATCCATGCCCGGAGCATGAGTGATGAAGCTATAGGGTGAGCTAAGCCCTGTACACATCAATATATCAAACAGATCTTCGATCCCTGCCAGGAAAGCTGATCAAGATGCAACATCTTTACACTTAGTAGGCTCAAAGAAGTATGACATGGCTATATCATGGGTGAAACAATACCCATGCCGTCTAAAAGTGCCAATCGGTCTCAAGTGTGACATAAACCACACGTACAACATGATCGAGCTACCTGTTAACACTCCCGTCGGATAAGTGCAGCAGTATGTGGATGACCTTAGAGTCTCTACTATAATCATCGGTATGATGGTGTGACCCTCCCTAAGAGCTCTCACTGCCATAATAACTCCTATATCCAACTCATCCATGTACCGTGGCATATAGACATATGATAGTACGCACAATAGCAGTGCATCTACTCTGGCCAAACGCCAATGATCCTCCGGTGTGGTGAAATCCCAGGAATGTCGTGCATAACTATCCTCTGAGCCAAATCTATCAAATGAAAAATGCTGGGATATAACGTGGCCAGATGTGAGCTCATCCTGCACCACCCTACGCCTCAAGCCAGTAAGGGTCATAAACTGCCTACTCATGTCTCCAATCGCCATATACACGCAAGGTCTGTCAAGTGGCAGCATCGTCAAACGTGCATACTCCTCCATAGTAAGAGTCAACTCCTAGGTCCCAAATTGGAAAACCTGCCTCTTTGATACCCAGTGCTCTAGCATGCCCTCTACGAATCCTGTGGGAACCTGAAACATCAACAGGGTCATAGTATGCTGTAACAGATGATCTACAGTCACCCTGTCTGATGGTGGCATGCTATCATACCACGATCGCATACCAGATGCCACCAATAATGGTGGGGTATGATCAATATGGCTAACTATCGAGGAAGACATCTGTACGGGTCGTGTCATAAGACCATTCAGGGGTCAATGCTGAATATCTCTGGACATATATACATATGTATAACATAATAACATGCATGATACAATAGATGGTAATATGATATATGGAATGGAAAACTATAAATACATTCCTAAGTATATCATCATCTAATACATCTTTGTACAGCTAAAATACAATAAAATGGGGAGAAATCTGCCCTACAACTAACAGAGGCCTGTCAAAAGATATAACGAGAATGGGGCGAAGCTACCCAATGTCTAATATAGGCCTATCAAAAGAGATAACGAGAATATACATCAGAAGAAGACAATGGTGTCAATGTCTACATCATCAATACTTTCCACCGATGTAACTCCTCCCGAGTCTTTGGATCTCTATCCACGGGGATGTCGGGCCTATATAAGGAGGATCCTTGACCGAAAAACCATATGGGTCACACTGAAGGGCCGGTAGGCCGAGTTGGAAGGATCAAAAGTATCTTCCTACGAAGGATCTCTACCCAAGTCTTGGGATAAAGAAATGGGCCGATCCAATTCTTTGGATCAAACTATCAATCTGTGTCACATGAGTTGGATCTCTGACACAGGCTAGCCAATCCATCATCATCACGGATCCTGGAACCCCCCATGAAGTGGCACGGGTCTGGGCTCCAATGGTATGAGGGAACCACCAATGCTGGAACATCTCCTGAGTGTAGGAACCCTCTGATAATGTGAAACCATCAATCCCCAACAATGGGATATCAATGACGGGTGACTGCGAAATAGGCCAATAACGCCTAGCAGAAGGCAAGATTAGCATGCAAATCTCTCTTGTAGTGCTCCTAATAGCATGATATCCTAAGTAGCGCTCCCATCCTCCATTTGTGAAGAGAGGAATCCTACGGGTGGAAATCAAGTGCTCGATACCAGTCGGGTACCCATCCTCAAATCCAATGCTCAAATGATCCCCAGAGTAGGGAACTCACAAGATGACATCCGTTATCAACAACTCCAGTTGTAGGCGGTAGTGAGTAAAACCCTCAGCAACAGGGACCTCCGCCCGTATGGAATGATGCCATCTCCTTCCTCGTGGATAGGTGTCTAAACCTAACACACTCACAAGACGCAAACATGGAAGGCTCTCATAGGCCTAAAATTACCAACACAAAGGTAAACATCTGCTCTCAGTCAACACTCTTAACCTATACATAGGAAAAGACAAGAGAAATACTCACCAGCAGAAACAGGTAGAATCCTAACCAAGCCTCGGTTAAGCCCTGCGATTGCATGCGCATTCCCCTAACGAAGTAGGCGAAGGTGTAGGAACCCCAATCATAATCTCCTATACGGTCCACGTGTCGAGTGGTGCTAATCAAAGCGAAGGACATCGTAGAAGAGTTATCTGCTATGAAGCAGCCCCTAATGATCATTAGGAACAATCGCCAAAGAATGCGATCCCTAACTCTCACATCATCAGGTATGGGCTCATTCAATAGCCCACTCATAGCATCTACACTCAATGGACCTGTACGAACAGTCCTGCCCTTGAGCACCTCCGCCGAAACTCCTAACAAGGATCTAACGGTAGTAGGGGTGATATCAGCCATACAAGGCATTTGTACCCTTCCAAACTCCATACCAGTGATAAACTACCAATCCAATGGTGTCATCATCACCTCACAGTCCAGAAAATGAAGTGGTTGAGTTTGGTGAAACCAGCTCTCAGACAATGCCCTGAGGTAACCCCAGGGACAACGGCAGGGAAGAATGGAAAAGAACATCCCGAATCCCCAGCCATGTACAATCGCTCTATAGTCATCATGCAAAGACTGATACATAGAGTGGATGTTGAACCAATTCCCTCGAGGCTGTGTAAAGCCGAGAACCTACATCAAATGCAGATCAACATCAGAACCCTTTACTCCTCATCAATAGGAAATAAGGAAGATTAAGATCTAATTTTATACCTCATTTGCGTGCAGGTAAACTGAAAGGTGTCGACTCAAGTCGCCCAGAAGCTCTGGGTTCACCACCTGAATGCCTGGAAAAACCCTACGGGGAACACGTGCAGCAGAAGCGGGGTTCACAACCAGAACATCCTCCTCCTCGTCCTCAATATTAGGCACTTCAACCTGGACAAGACGTATCACCGCCTCCACCAAACGACGAGGTTGTCTAACAAAACGGGGTCGAGGCACTTCTAAAGCCCTTTTCCGTACACCAGAAGTGGTCCTGCGGGAACTACTCGGCTGATCCAGATCCATAATATCTGGACAACAAGTCTCCAAATCACCTTAGAAAGGGTGTGGTAATGTTTAACCTGGATCTTTTCAAAATGCATTTGTATGACTACATGCATGCATGCATTATTTTAACATATGTTTACAGTAGAGTTAAAATGCATGACTACCCAATGCCTACGTTTTGGAAAATTTTACCATAGTCCCCTTTGTAAATAGGACTATCCACATGCAGATAGGCATGACTAGGTGGCCATTCAGTAGCACACTTACCCACAGTTATATACATCCTACATGCATTAATACATCATAGTAAAAAATCCGTAAGTGTAGTCTAATTACCAGGATATTTTGCTTTTCTACCTTTACTCATTTATCCTCAAATAGGATAAGAAATGACAGTAAAAGGTGCTAATTTGACTCTTTTAAAAGTCAAATTTTTTTACATCATTATGTTCAACATGGTTTATTACTAACATTTACTTGTTGAATATTTTTTATAAAGTCATATCAGCACTACTATGTGTCTAACATTCACTACTATGTGTCTAGATGCATTTCATGTGATAAGTCATTTTCCAACGGATAGAAATAGGAAAAGAATACATGTACACATTACCAGGACAGTGTAGAACACTTATACGGTGGCAGAATGTGTAGAAAGTCTCCCGAACTCAGCAGATCTGAAGAAGAGCTCTTGGATTTCCTTCGCGGCGCAACTTGAAAGTGACTTATAAAAGCAAACCGTAGGCATTTCATAGCCACGGTTGGTCGTAGGTCCACCTGCGGCTGCCGTAGGTGTACCTGCGACACCCCTACATGAGTCCCACCCCTCCGGCTCAGTTCAATTTGAGTTGCAAAGGAGGTTTCACAAGCTGAAAAGGCCAAATCAGGAATAAAAATGTTATGTGATTGAGCGGAGTAGCCTGAAATCTTGGTTTTCACGGGCCAAACTTTGGCTTCACATGTCACTCATTGGTATTCGCCTGAATGCAAGGTATACTATACCAGTGACATTAGCTTTTGCAAATCATGCTCGGCAATACCTCACACAGGTCCGATGCCGCCAAATACAGGGTCGTAATCCTAAAAGATACCTTCCCCGGCGGGGGTCACAACGCTATTTTAATTGTTGATAAAGTATCCCCGTCGGGGGTCACTACGCAGATTTTCACTCATCCACGTATCCCCGACGGGGGTTATAATGCATTATCATCCATGAACGAATCCCCGACGGGGGTTACAATGCAATTCAACCATTAATGTACGTGTCAATGAAGGTCAAGCAGCCTTGACGTCATTTTAACCGATGTCAAGTAATCCCATCGAAGCATCAGAGGTTATTCGATGATCTCATCCATAAGTGCATTTGTCCATAGCCTTCCCCAGCGGGGGTTACAATGCAATTCAACCATTTATATACACATTAATGAAGGTCAAACAACCTTGACATATTCCCCGGCGGGGGTCAAAACGCAATGCAACCATTGATACACACATCAATGAACGTCAAGCAGCCTTGACAATTTGCCCAACAGGGATCTATTCGGTGATACACACATCAGCGAAGGTCAGGCAGCCTTGACAATACATACTGTTGGCAGTAATTCTGACAGGATCGTGTTATATGCTATACGCATCCTCAAACAGACAAAGCTTTATCCCCATAGATCTCTTGCACACGAGAGTTACATCTTCGGATTAAAGTTTGTATAAAAGATCCAGGACTTTGGTGTTAATCCCAATGTCAACATTCTTGAAGACTTAGATCGCATGTCCAAGACATTACTGATTGTCATCCCTGGCATAATTAACAGGGAACCGATAATCATTCCATCATGTTGGGAAATAATCTAATAACATACATGCATCATGCATCATGTTGTTGCACATAGCATCATGTTTATCTTATTACATTTCAAGTGTCTAGGATTCTTTATCCTATCTATGCCTTGCATTGCATGAATATGATAAAGAGGGGCATCTGTAGACACTCAAAAATTTTCTGTACACCTGTTACTAACATTGCAGGAGGGCAGATTCATCTTTTGGAGATAACCCTGGAAGATAGCTCACATCCATTCCGGATACTACCGGAAGTTCATTCTCTACCCCGGAACACACACCGGGAGTATCAATTCCAACCTCGGAGATAACCCTGAGTTTCATCCTTGGAGATAACCCCAAGGAATGCCATTATAGTTCCGGCGATAACTCCTGAAATGCTTGTTTCAAATGCATGCAATCAGTTTCAATCTCAGACCTCTTGCCGAGGCACTCATTCCAAAGACCCGGAGATAACACCAGGAAGATAGGCACACTTAAAGATGACCCCGCAAAATTCAAACAATTGTAGTAGTCCAATCTCAGATGTAACTCTAAGCAACGTCTACTATCAGCCCAAACCGGAGATAACCCGGTGAGGGAAAATCATCATCTTGCCACCTCAACCCCAGCGTGTCGTCTCAACATTTTATACATACATTTCTACACAGTAATGTCCCACAAGGGCCAAGAAGTTCCAATCCTGAATGACAATTATGCATGGCAGCACATCGGATAGAATTTGAAGCTTGAAGACCATGGGCATGGTCCCCTCTTCCTGACTTCATAAAACCTCTAATCCCATGTCATTGCGTAACTCTCGACAAAAGCGGTCCAAAGAACGTCTTGTACACCTTGTTCGAATGCTCGAATTGAAGTTCTGCAAGTTCGAGCGGATATCACATGATACGAGGTACACACTCAGTAGCTCCGGCCCGGCGGCCACGCAGTGCATCTCATGCCACTGCAGTACACTGCTGAGCTCCCAGCTCTATAAATATAGAGCTTGGGGTGGCCATTTGTAAGAGAAAAAGAGACGAGGAAGCCTTGTCCAATTTGCTCTGTACACACCCCATATGGGTTAAATGCTTATTTAGTCACTGTACTATACGTCAACTTACAAGTGAGTCACTAAACCGATTTTTCTTACAGTCAACTCACTATACCTTACTTTACTAACAAAAATTTTATATTTTCGTCTTTGATTGTTAAATTTTTAATGAAGTTTGATGTGGCGCTTACGTTGGCTTAATTTTTCAATATAAATTGATGACTAGGCCTAAACATGCTTATGTGTAATTTTAAAAATTATTTCAAATATTTTTTCACAATTATTTATCATTTGAGGGTAAATATGTCAAACTACATTTATCTAACATTAAAATTAACTCAATAAAATATTTTATCTATCATCTTCCGCATTCTCTCTCTCTCCACTTACAGATCTCTTCTCTCTCTCCACTTACAGATCATCTCTCTCTCTCCACTTAAGCCGCTTACAGATCTAGCCATGTTATGCAACATTATAATGATTCATCACTTGTCGTAATGATTTATTTATCTAATAATATTTTTGATGGTGCGAGAACAAATTTGGGGTAAGAGCTATCACGGTGTGGTGGTTTCGATTCCTTCTTATCCTCCATCATAATAGCCAATTAGATCCGAAATTAATGATTCGCAAATTGAAAATGGCATGGCCTTGGCTTGGTTTCATGGAGGTTAAACATGTTGAGCAATTAGTAGATCTAGGCTTTTGAAGGTTTCATGGAGGTTAAGCGAAGAAGGAGATGAACAAGTACCAACATTTAGCTAATTTAAATGTTAAAATAATCATTTTACTACATTTAATTTATTAATTTTTCAAGTAAAAATGCATGCATATAAATGTCAAAAATAAATTTATAAATATGTATGTATATAAAATCAATAAGATTTGATTTGTAATTTTAGTATATTTTAATTTTATAATTTTTAAATAATTATACTTGTTATTAATTATCTAAAATTTATTTTCTAATTTCTATTATTATATTTGTAAATAATAATTCAATAAAATTCATTTGACATGAATTACAAAAATAATTAAATATATATTTCATTTATTTTCTTATTTTTGGCAAAATTTTCTAATTTATATAATAATATTTGTAAAGAATTAAATAAAAATTAATTTGATATTCATTACAAAATAATTGAATATATTTTTCATTTATTTTCTTATTTTTGACTAACTTTTCTAATTTATATTATTATATTTATAAATAATTAAACAAAAATTCATTTGATATTAATTTCAAAAATATTTAAACATATTTTATTTATTTATTTTCTTATTTTTTTTAACAAACTTTTCTAATTTATATTATTATTTGTAAAGAATTAAATAAAAAATCATTTGGTATTAATTACAAAAATAATTAAATATATTTTTCATTTATTTTATTGTCTTTTTTGGCTAACTTTTCTAATTTATTTTAACATATGTTGTTTTATTTGCTATTTTTTTTACTTTGTTTTATTTTTGAAAAAAATCTTTCATTTCCACTCAAAATTGGTCACATTATACATGTTAGCTTTCTCTCTCTTCCACGTAAGAAAGCCAACAGATTTAACAGCTGATGTGGCAAATTTCGTCTAAAGTCAACAGACTTAACGGAATTTCTAACGTTTTGTAAGTAAACACAAGTTCAGTGAGTTGATTGTAAGAAAAATCGATTTAGTGACATACTTGTAAGTTGACGTATAGTACAGTGACTAAATAAGCATTTAACCCCACCCCATATTGATTGCTTTCTTATTTTTAACACATGTTAGCTCACATATAGCTATATTTTACCGGCGGGAGCTAAGTGTTTATCCATCTTGAGTCATAGAAGCTTGTATTGGCAGCCCACTATAAGCCTTCTCACACTCTATAAAGCCTTTCTCTTCATCTTTGCACACACTATTCTTCACATTGAGAGTCATGTTGTGTGTGTATGCAGACTTGATCAAAGTGGTTTTCAATTTCAATACATATATATATACTTATATATGTATATATTTTTATATATGGACTAACATTATCGAGTTATGCCTTGATTGAGCCTAGACTTATGTCCCGAGGCGTTTTGCTTATATATATATATATATATATATATATATATATATATATATATATATATATATATATGAATTATGTCGGATTATGTCAGATGAGCTTGGATTTTACATCGAGACATTTACTTGCTTTTATATATATACTTATATATATGAACTATTGTCGAACTCTATTTGATGAGCCTGGATTTTTTATATCAAATGCGTTTACTACTTTTATATATATATATATATAACGACAAATCATTTGAAATGATAAACCGAAATAGGGATTGAGAAATATCACGTATGCGTTCTTGCTTTTATATATATATATATATATATATATATATATATATATTTACATTTCAATAGAACCGGAGTCTACTTCATGGCCTTTTTTCGCTTTATTTACATTTCGTCACTTTGGAGTTTACTTAAGTGGCGGTTGATTATTTTCTTGTTTTCTTTACATTGATCCACTTTAAAGTTTACTTGTATGGCGGTTGATACATTATTGCTTTATTTACATTTCTAATCCCCATGGAGGTGCTTCGTAGTGGTTGATCATGTCTCTATATATATATTTACCGCTTTTATATATTTACATTTAGATCCCCATGGAGGTGCTTCGTGGTGGTTGATCATGTCTATATATATATATTTACAACTTTTTTATATATAGCCATACGCTTTTCATATAAACTATGCATCATGTGAGCCTAGGGATCATGTGATCACAGATTGATCCATTGAATCTAGATTCTGGTTCTGTGATGGACATTTTCAATTTATGGCGACTTGTAAATTATTCACGGTGTTTGAATTTCCTTAGATGGCTATCATGCCCATGAGGAGTTCGGCACCGCTATATATTATTTTCTCGAAGATGCTTCGCATCTCAAAAATAAAAGCAAATAAGCCAAACATTTAATAATAAAATGGAAGTATGAAAAGGTCTCGATTACTATTGAGCACAAGGTTTAAAAAACCTCTTTTATAAAACTTCACTGCTATATCATGTTTAAAATTAAATTTTTCATACAAATTCAAACCCTTTGTATATAGGTGCGAATGAGGCCTCGCACTACTTCCAAATAAAGTTCACATTGATCCACACACACACACACGCACACACATATTCATATAATAGTTTCTTGAAAAGTGGCGGTCACCGTGGCAACACGGATGTCGGGGGGTGCATAACACCTTCCCTCCGTATAATCAAGCCCCCAAACCCAAATGAATCTCGGTTTCACAGACCTGTTTAGTAGTGTCACATCACTGGGTCAATGTGCAAACCTTTTCTCGGTTGCGTTCATATGGATTATGATATTTTTAGAAAATTCATCTTTATTCATAAAAGTTGGGGTCTTATAATCTCCCCTTCTTATAAAATTTTGCCCTCAAAATTAGGGTACATACCTGGTATGTCGAAGAGGTAAGGATACCTTGATTTCATTTTAGAATCTAACTCCCAGGTCATTTCCTCAACATCGTGGTTTCTCCACAAAACTTTGACTTGAGGTATAACCTTGGAGTGTAGAATATGTTCCTTCTTATCCAAGATTTGAACATGAATCTCTTCATACGTTAAATCTTCCGCTATTTAAATCGGTTCTAACTTCAATAATGTGGTTCGGGTCTTCCACATATTTACGTAACATGGATATATAAAAAGCGTTATGAACACGAGATATACTTGGCGGTAAAAGCGAAGTCTATAGCCGCGGTTCCTACTCGATCGAGGATTAAAATGGGGCGATGAATCGAGGATTGAGCATTCCTCTCTTTCCAAATCTCGTAACTCCTTTCCATGGAGCAACATGTAACAACACATGATCTCCAATATTGAATTCCACGTCCTTTCGATGAAGATCAAAGATAACTCTTTTTGTCGATCTTGTGAGGTTTTTATACGTTCTTAGGATCGTTTGAATCTTTTCCGTAGTCATACGTACCAACTCCGGTCCCAACAACGTTGCTTCACCCATGTAGAATACATAAATACATGCTATTATGAACAGATCTAAACCAATAATTCATCTCTCGAGTTTATATGGATTATCACAGTAATTATTAGCTAGGCAATTAAGAAATTAAGGGAAAATCATAATAGACAATCCAAATATAGCTAATAAGACTAACAAGGAAGAATAGTAAAGTAAACTACACAATAAGATCCATAGTAATCTCAAAACAGAATTTAATTCATAACTGAACTAGAATCCATCATCCAAAATTTATTAAGCATTAAAAGATACATATAGATAAGAAAAGAATTTAGAATTGAGATAAACAAATATGCATTCTCTTGCTTCCAAATTGATTCTTCTATGATGATCAATAGATTCAATCTTCAGTTCTAGTTAATCTGGGGTTCCTAATCTAAGAAAGAAAAAATGAACTTCACAGAATTCTATCCCAAGAGGGATTTAATGGATTTCTAAAACTAGTCTCTTTACAAATTGTAAATAAGCTATATATATATATATATATATATATATATAATACTTCACATGTTCTTCTTTGCCCATCAAATTGGTCACATTAGTTAAAAAGTCAATTGCTGATATTTAGAGACCGGCACAGCTGCGCCACCCACAAGGCTAAATGGGGTAGTGCACAGCTAATATTCTGAAGTCGAAGACTGTGCAACCAGACCGCACCTAAGGCAAATCAGGCAATTGCGCCATACATCAAATGCTAATTTCTGCATTCTTTTTCTGTTGCTGCACTCCATATACTACACTTCATTGATTGTTCCTTGTAGCATCCACACAATCACTTTAACTTCAAAAGTCACCAGGAAAGTTCCCAAACATGCAATCTGCAAAAGAAACCAAAAGTACATGAAAAGCTACTAAAATGAAAGAGTTTAAGCACAAATTAAAGTCAATTGATATTAAAATTGGTAGGTATAAAACTACCTATCAGAGATTGATCCGGTTGGTATATATATTTTCTTTTCCTATCTTCCTTTGAGATATATGTTATGTATTGTGATATTCACCTAAAAATTCTCAACGGGCAGTAAATGGGAGATATCTACTTAATATTCTAACGGGAAGATTATGTTCTGTTTGGGTCATTAAATATGCAATGGTAATATTTGAAAGGCTATAAATTCAATTGGGTTATCTCAGTTTATATACACGAAATACATATTGCACTGTTATACATTGAGAAGCTATAATATTATTTTGGTGCAATTATGTGACGCCCCCAAAATAGGTATACATCACCCATCTTGAGTCGCCAAAAACATGGTACAAAATTCAAATACAACTTAATAATACAACTGTCGTGTAAAATATGACAAAACATAAACTGAGAGTTTTAATACGAATATTTTCTTCTAGACAGTATTCAACTCAAATGGAGTCCTCAATACATTTATTATCACACTATTTCATAGAATAGTGAGGACTACTAATGCTATCATCTGGACTGTCACTTCGTTCCCCGATTAGTCCCGGCTATGTTATCATTTTCTGAAGAGAACAATGAAAGCAAAAGGGTGAGCTCAACTAGCCCAGTAAGAAATATTATGACTAAGATAATACAGAATAATTTATCGTTAGCCTTCGACAGTGTTAAAATGATAAAATATAACACACATAAAGTTTAACTGCAGCGGAACAAGCAATCCATTAGAAGAGTCAAGTAGAGAATAAAATCTACTATCTTCTATGATTTAAAGAGTTTTTCATCACTTTCATCATCGAGACTCGACAATAAATAATCCACATCATCCACCTTTTACGACTAAGGATATTCTTTAGTATCATGACCACAAATTATCCATACACTACTACCAATGATATTCGTGTATTCATCAATGGTCGTGATTTGCCAACATGACGGTATCCATCAATGCACTACTGTGCCAATGAGGACTTTTACCACATCTTTTGTAACATTACGGTCATGATTATACCGAATAATCTCTGGTCATAATCATACCAAGTCCATCTATGCACTACGGCCACAAATGACTTTCAACATAATATAAACATGAGGATCATAAATTAGCATGTGAAAATATCAAATTACCTTAAAATATTCCGCAAGAAAATGAAAACATAAATAACTAAGTCAGTGGGCTCCTTCATATAAAATTAAATAGGTAATTACAAGAATTAGGTCCCATGGTCCAACTAACAAACCCCACTACACATACCATATCAATTAAGGTTTAACTTTTATTTATTTTTTATGACGTTTTGCACCAAAGCCAAATTAGTTTGCATCAGCAAGTGGGGGATTCATTCTACAACAGTAAAAAAAAATCATTATAATACTCATATGACCACAAAAATCATATTCTAACTAGAGACACCATTAATATATGATTCCGGTCATGGCAATGAAAATGTGAAATATTTTATAAGTGATGAAATTCACCAAATATGACACAAGTGTACTCAAATACATTTTAGAGAGTTGTGCACTTCTAATGTAAATATAAATTTAGAAAACAAAAGGTGGAAATAAATATCAAAACAAGAAAACATAAAAATGGCAACCAAACTTGGATTTATGGTATATGATAATCATTTCACTATACTTTCTACCATTTACGCACAACATGCTTGGGAAAAACTATGGGGTAATTCTCACATTAAATATGCTAAGAAATATAGATCATCCACATCATATGATACATTCATGTTTACTGCACTTATATATATATATATATATATATATATATATATATATATATATATATATATATATATATATATACATTGAAACGGTTTTTACATTCTTTTTAAGTGCGTTCATGCTCTCTTATCAAAGCATTTTACTTTAAATCAAATGCATTATGCAAGTAACGAAAATAGTATTCCTTACGAATATTGAACGAAGATAATATTCCTTACGAATATTAAACGATGATAATATTTCTTGCGAATATTGAACGAAATAAAATTTCTTACGAATACGAACGGAAATAATATTCATACGAATACGAAAAATAATATCTCTTCGGAATATGAAATAAATAATACCCCACGAGTATTGAAAGAAAATAATTCTCTTCATGAATACAAAAGAAATAATACCCCTTGCCTCAAAAAGAAGAGTATTCCAACTGGTATAACGGATATATTCTTGAAGTCACTATTTTTTACACTCAAAGCTTTCTAAACTCGAAAGAAATACACTCAATATTATAGAAGAAAAATTCTTTTATTCTGGTGTGATTTTCAATTCTAACTAAGCATCCTATTTATAGGAGAATAGAAGGATACTATTTGAAAATAAAAATCACGGGTGAATAGTCGAAGAGTCACAGAAAATTTCGACAAAATTTTCTGATTTCTACTGTGCAACACTATGCAATAAAATATTCTAATAAAACGAAAACTTTATATAAATATAATATATTCTATTTATAATCTAATAAAATGAATAACTTTATAAAAAGTATTCTATTTTATATAAAAAGTTTTTTGTTTTATTATCATAATAATAATAATAAAAACAAAATTTACATACATATATATATATATATATATATATATATGAACGGAAATTTCCAATGACCAACGCAACATAAAATTTTGATACATGTGTTCACTGCTCTCCGGTCACAACAATACAAGCCATTTAATAACGTAGTACATAAGAACTCCAATAAATTCTATATCTACAGGAGTATTAGAAGTGTTCGTGAATTTGCATTTATAATAACAATTACAGGTTTTCTACCACTATGACATCCACTCACGTCCACATATAAAACATTATTACAAAATTACAGGGACATGGCATGTGTTTTACCTTTGTAAAGTTCTCGCTCCCCCCATTATTAATCTCAACAAATCATTCCATGATTTATCCCCCCTGAATCATCATATTTATTAATAAATATATATATATATATATATATTAGTAACAAACTAAGATAACTTATACCGACAGTTTTGAAAAATGGGTAAGTAGGGGGGGGGTCCAAATAATACGCCAAAATTTACAATAAATACATCATAAAATTCCCCTCAATATTTTTAACAACATTTATTCATCACTATTATTATTCGCAATATTTAACAACCAGGTCGTTCCCAGGAAAGAGGTGGCTTTCCAATAAGTATTTCTCCTTATTGGCGCGTAATTAGGTGACCAAACCTCTCTTTGACAAAACTTCTAGACATCGTCAATATTGTAAATAATAATATTAATAACTTTATCGTTTCAATTATTGATTTAATAATATAAAATATTATGCTGAGATGATCTTTGTGATAATAATTGAATCAATAATATGAGAGATATGATGCAAGACTTCATCGTGAAAGAATAATTGAGTATAAGCGGTGACTTCTCACGTAAGCATCAATAGTCAATAACGTGTGTTACTATGCAACCACACGTATTCAGCGTACTTTTACTACCGGGTAGTTCAACGATTTACTAATAAAACTTCCGCCGTTATTTTCATAAAAAGATATTTCTGTCATTTTCTCATTCCGATAATAATTCCGTTGTGGGGTTCACCAATGATTATACCGTCGTACGAATATTTCCTATTAAAACGGATATTCCCCGACCAATCGAATATTATATAACAACTTGCATACTTTGCAAAATTTATAAATATTACCCACAACTATAACATTATATTAAATCCACACCATAATATTCAAAAATGATATGTATAGAAAAATTTATTTTTATTCATAAAAGTTGGGGTCTTACGACCTCCCCTTCTTATGAAATTTTACCCTCGAAATTAGGGTACATACCTGGTATGTCGAAGAGGTGAAGATACCTTGATTTTATTTAAGATTCTAACTCCTAGGTCATTTCCTCAACATCGTGGTTTCTCCACAAAACTTTGACTTGAGGTATAACCTTGGAGCGTAAAATATGTTCCTTTTTATCCAAGATTTTAACAGGCCTCTTCATACGTTAAATCTTCTGTTATCTCATCCGGTTCTAATTCAATAATGTAGTTCGGGTCGTCCACATATTTACGTAACATCGATTCGTGAAAAAGATGTTATGAACACGCGACATACTTGGCGGTAAGGCGAGTCTATAGGCCACAGTTCCTACTCGATCGATGATTTCAAATAGACCAATAAAGTCGAGGGTTGAGATTCCTCTCTTCGTCGATTCTTGCTTCTAGAATAACGCCCTTTTGAACCTTTTTCTTCACATTCATCAGCTCTGAGTCTGTAGCTTAAGCGGCTTTAACTTTATCGATTAAAGTCGATTCTAATCGTATATTCGCTATCTTCACATAGGTTCTTGGAGTTTTTAACTCTATCTCCATCTTTTGTAAATCGTACAAATGGGTCTTTGTGTTAACTCGTAACCGCATACGATCTTCTACTTAACGCGTCAGCTACCATGTTTGCTCTTCCACGATGTTATAAAATGGTATAGTCGTAATCTTTAACAACTCGAGCCAACATCTTTTGCGCATGCTACGTTCGTTTTGGGTGAAGAAATATTTGAAGGTTTTTATATCGAGTTCAAGGTCGATACAAAATTCAATTTCACGCTCTCAGGGTAGGCCAAGAAATTTTTTAGGGAATACGTCAGGAAATTTATTAACAATAGAAATATCATTCAAAACTGACGTATTTTTATTTAAATCCGTGACATGAGCTAAGAAAGCTTGACATTCATTTTTCAATAAACGAATAACTCTATGGCTTGAGATGACAATGATTGATTTTAATGGTTTGGTTGCTTGAACTCGCATAATAGGTTGGTTAGGAATATGAAAGCTAATAACCTTACGAAAATAATTAATTTTTGCATGATGAGTAGCTAACCAATCAATCCTTAGAATTACGTCAAATGTAAGTATTTTCAATGAAATAAGATCGACAGGTAATGTGAGGGTACCGATTTAAATTAAACAAGACTTATAAACAGTGGATGTAATGAAGGTTTCTCCCAACGGAGTTTCAACAGATAAGTCAAAGTCTAATTTCTCTGGAGTCAAATTTAAAGCTTGAGCGCAAGTAGGAGAAATAAAAGAGTGGGTAAAATCGGCATCGAATAAGGTATAAACTTCGCAAGAGTTTATGATTAGCTTACCCGTGATAACTTCATTTGGGTTCCTCACTTGTTGGGAAGTCATGACAACCGCTCTCCCTTGAACTACCCTGCTTTGACTTGTCTGGGGCAGCATTTGGTGTCATCACTACCATTGGAATTAACTTTTCTATAGAGCATATTCCACCCTCAACTGCTTCGTTGTATTCCTGATTCATGATCTGAATCATCAATCTTCGATCCATATCGAATTGAGGTTGACCGCTCTTTACTAGGTAATTCAAAACTCGATGTTGGGTTCTCCCAATTGTTGTCCAAAAAGAGAAATACACATCATCCATTTTAGCCTTTTTGGATCAGACGTCTCTTTATACAATATTAACACGTCGTGTAGCTTTTACCCATGCATCCTCCATTCTCACTCGTTCATTCTTTTCTTCTTTCAGCTGATCCTTGACATTTGAATTCTAGATTCCAGCTTTAATATTTTACACTCTGCCAAAGAGTGCTTCTGTTCAAGCATCACATATCGGGTAACGCAATTTTGAATTGTTGCATCCCTTTGCTCCACGACTGCCTGCCGTTCTTCAACCTATTCTTCTAACTCACGAATACGATCTTGCAGTTCTATATTTTGATCAAAAAATTCTTCTAATAAATTCTCCTCAGGTTCCTCTTCTTCCTCACTCTCAGCTGCTACCTCTGCGACTAGCTCGGGTGCAACTATTAATTCTTCCCTCACCATAGGGATATCTCTAATTCCTTCTTCGCCTGACATCACATTATCCTGGTTGGTGATTAGAGGTGTCTCCATGGTCTCATTCACTCCATTGCTAACATTTTCAGCTGCCATTCTCAAATACTGCCACAAAACAAGGGTTAATTGACGCACCACATATTATTTATATATTCTGACTGACCAATTAAATAACAAATAAACTTAGGTAGGCCATACTAGCGAAGAAATTACCCGTCTCTCCCTTCCTAGTTCTAGTCTCGCATCTTAGCCAGGGATCATATCCCTAAGCTTTGATACCAACTGTGACGCCCCCAAAATAGGTATACATCACCCATCTTGAGTCGCCAAATACATGGTACAAAATTCAAATACAACTTAATAATAAAACTGTCGTGTAAAATACGACAAAACATAAACTGTGAGTTTTAATATGAATATTGTCTTCTAGACAATATTCAACTCAAATAGAGTCCTCAATACATTTATTATCACACTATTTCATAAAATAGTGAGAACTACTAATGCTATCATCTAGACCGTCACTCCATTCCCCGACTAGTCCCGGCTACGTTCTCATTTCCTAAAGAGAACAATGAAAGCAAAAGGGTGAGCTCAACTAGCCCAGTAAGAAATATTATGACTAAGATAATGCAGAATAATTTATCGTTAGCCTTCAACGTTGTTAAAGCGATAAAATATAACAAACATCAAGTTTAATCTGCAATGAACAAGCAATCCATTAGAAGAGTCAAGTAGAGAATAAAATCTACTATCTTCTATGATTTAAAAGGTTTTTCATCACTTTTATCGCTAAGACTCAACTTAATAAATAATCCACATCATCCCTGTACTACGACCAAGGATATTCTTTAGTATCACGACCATAAATTATCCATGCACTACGACCAATGATATTTGTGTATTCATCAATGGTCATGATCATGCCAACAATTGTCCATCAATGCACTATAGGCCAATGAGGACTTTTACCACATCTTTTGAAACATTACGGTCATGATTATACCGAATAATCCCTGGTTATAATCATACTAAGTCCATCTATGCACTACGGCCATAGATGACTTTCAACATAATATAAGTATGATGATCATAAATTAGCATGTGAAAATATCAAATTACCTTAAAATATTCCGCAAGAAAATGAAAACATAAATAACTAAGTCAGTGGGCTCCTTCATATAAAATAAAATAGGTAATTAGAAGAATTAGGCCCATAGTCCAACTTTTATTTATTTTTTATGACGTTTTGCACCAAAGCCAAATTAGTTTGCATCAGCAAGTGGGGGATTCATTCTACAATAGTAAAAAAAATCATTATAATACTCATATGACCACAAAAATCATATTCTAACTAGAGACACCATTAATATATGATTTCGGTCATGACAATGAAAATGTGAAATATTTTATAAGTGATGAAATTCACCAAATATGACACAAGTGTACTCAAATACATTTTAGAGAGTTGTGCACTTCTAATGTAAATATAAATTTAGAAAACAAAAGGTGGAAATAAATATCAAAACAAGAAAACATAAAAATGGCAACCAAACTTGGATTTATGGTATATGATAATCATTTCACTATACTTTCTACCCTTCACGAACAACATGCTTGGGAAAAACTATGGGGTAATTCTCACATTAAATATGCTAAGAAATATAGATCATCCACATCATATGATACATTCATGTTTACTGCACCTATATATATATATATTTATATGGTGGCCATGCAAGAAGAGTTTAACTACATTCTTTTTAAGTGCGTTCATGCTCTCTTATCAAAGCATTTTACTTTAAATCAAATGCATTATACAAGGAACGAAAATAGTATTCCTTACGAATATTGAACGAAAATAATATTCCTTATGAATATTAAATGATGATAAAGTTTCTTGCGAATATTGAACGAAATAAAATTTGTTATGAATACGAACGGAAATAATATTCATACGGATACGAAAAATAATATCTCTTCAGAATATGAAATAAATAATACCCCACGAGTATTGAAAGAAAATAATTCTCTTCATGAATACGAGAGAAATAATACCCCTTACCTCAAAAAGAAGAGTATTTCAACTGGTATAACAGATATATTCTTGAAGAAAACTTTCACTATTTTCTACGCTCAAAGCTTTCTAAAACTCGAAAGAAATACGCTCAATATTATAGAAGAAGAATTCTCTGATTCTGATGTGATTTCCAGTTCTAACTAAGCATCCTATTTATAGGAGAATGGAAGGATACTATTTGAAAATAAAAATCACGGGTGAACAGTCGAAGAGTTACATAAATTTTAATTTGAAACTTTTGATTTCTCTTTGCATAAACACTATGCAATAAAATATTCTAATAAATCAAAAACTTTAAATAAAATACAATATATTCTATTTATAATCTAGTAAAATGAATAAGTTTATAAAAAGTATTCTGTTTTATTATTATAATAATAATAATAAAAACAAAATTTACATATAATATATATATATATATATCAGAAATTTCCAATGACCAACGCAACTTAAAATTTTGATACACGTGTTCACTGCTCTCCAGTCACAACAATACAAGCCATTTAATAACGTAGTACATAAGAACTCCAATAAATTCTATATCTACAGGAGTATTAGAAGTGTTTGTGAATTTGCATTTATAATAACAATTACTAGTTTTCTACCACTATGACATCCACTCACGTCCACATATAAAACATTATTACAAAATTACAGGGACATGGCATGTGTATCCTTATATATATATATATATATATATATATATATATATATATATACAAACTGAGATAACTTTTACCGATAATTTTGAAAAATAGGTAAGTAGGGGGTCCAAATAATACGCCAAAAGTTACAATAAATACATCATAAAAATCCCCATAATATTTTTAACAACATTTATTCATCACTGTTATTATTCGCAATATTTAACAAACAGGTCGTTCCTAGGAAAGAGGAGGCTTTCCAATAAGGATTTCTCCCTATTGGCGCGTAATTAGGTGACCAAACCTCTCCTTGACAGAACTTCTAGACATCGTCAATACTGCAAATAATAATATTAATAACTTTATCCTCTCAATTATTGATTTAATAATATCAAATATTATGCAGATGATATTGTGACAATAATTGAATCAATAATATAAGAGATATGATGCATCAATTACTGTAACAATAATTGAGTATAACTGAGTGACTTCTCACGTAAGCATTAATAGTTAATAACGTGTGCTACTATGCAACCACGAGTATTACTGTACTTTTACTACTGAGTAGTTCAACAGTTAACAGTAAAACTTCTGCCGTTATTTTCATAAAAAGATATTTCTGTCGTTTTCTCATTCCGACAATAATTCCGTTGTGGGGTTCACTAATGATTGTGATGTCGTACGAATATTTCCTATTAAAATGAATATTCCCCGACCAATCGAATATTATATAACAACTTGCATACTTTGCAAAATTTATAAATATTACCCACAACTATAACATTATATTAAATCCACACCATAATATTCAAAATTTTTATTTATTGAAAAATTCATTTTTATTCATAAAAGTTGGGGTTTTACAAATTACTTGGCTGCTGCAATTATAATTTAGATTATTTTCAGCGAATTTTCGTGAGCTTTAAATTGGTGATTTCTCTTTACTATTTGATCATTGCATTCATTAGTCGAGCCTTGCATTGTTAAAATGATTATTTGCTTTGATCATTAGACCTCTATATTTGTAATTCTTTTCTATTTAGACTGAAGTGTTGTTTAAAGGTATTTAATCCAAGTGAATTAAGAATTGTTTACAAATAGGTTCAAAAAAGCATAGGTGCTTAAGGAGTGCATTGGTGTATAAGGAGCAAAAGTGCTCAAGTAAATTTTTGTAATTCAAGTATTGAAAGAATCTATTTTGTAAGAGTCAATTTAAAGAAATAAAGTGAGTCTCTAATACTAATAGGTATTAGACGTGGACTAGGCTATTATTATAGAGGATAATAGTTGAACCACGTAAAAAATTTAGGCGTTCATCTTATTATTTTCTTTACCTTATTTGCCCACAAAAGTTATTTAATTGTATTGATAATCAAAATTTGGATATTTTCATTATCTTAAGACAGTTTATTAATACATAGTATTTTTACAAATGTATAAATTCAGCAAACTATTTTTATTCAACAATAAAATCAAAGACTCAATCCAGTAGGCTGAATTTATCCAGCTAGCTGAATTCATTAATATAGTAGGGTGAATTCTGTTGTTTGATTTAAAACAAAAATTGGTCATAGTTTATTCCCACACTTATTCAACCCCCCATTCTAAGTGTGCCTTATCTTAATTCCATTTGGTATCAGTGCATGGCTATACTTATCTTGGTCTTAAAGGTGACTTGTAGGGAAAGATTCTAACATGGCATAATTCGAGAATAACAATCAAGAAGGTAAATCAACCAATAGACCACCTCTGCATGAATTTGGATGTGTATGACTCAATTTATGAAGATTAGTAGGAGAATTACGAATCCATAGAATCAAAAATGGACTAATTTGGATGTGTATAACTCAATTATGAAGATTAGTAGGAGAAAATGGTCAAAAATAAAAACACATTGTAATCTGGGAGAAGCCTAGCGTGGGCGCGCCGCCCAGGAGCATGAGCGCACTGCCCAACACTGCTAGATGGTGCGGGCGTGCAGGAGTTGTAAAGGAAATGGGCGCGGCCGCGCCTATAGTGTGCCAGGTGTGACTGTTTTGACCTAGTTTGGTAAAACGGCCATAGATTTTTCATACGGACTCTGATTGAGTTGATTCATAATGATCCAGAATGAGAACGAATAGACCTACAACTTTTGTTCTTTAAGTTTTACAATTTGACGTCGAGAACAGGGGTTAAAATGGTCATCTTTAGGACTGTTGTGTTTTCGGGGGTAATCGGAGGGCGTCGGGCATGCACATATGAAAGTGTAGTGCTTCTGACGATAAAAGATGTTATTCTAAGTTATAAAACATGAATGTTAGTAAATATAATGATACTTAACATTAATAAATAATGTTTTAGATAAGTTGTATAAGCATAGTAAGCATACACAAGAGAGACAAATCGGGCGTGTGACGAATAAACGTCGAAACGCCGTGATAAGTGTTAATGAACGTAAAAAGTGTTTTAAGTCTAATGAAATGAATGTTATAAGATATGAAATGGGTTTAATATAAAACCAATAATGATTCCTAGCAAGACTTAAGCACTTGAATGAACTTCGAGTATGAAATATAGTGAGATATAAGTCCAAAGTTAACACAATCAAATTGAACATTGTGTATTGATTAATAAGAAGGGTTATGGGACGTAGAGTAAAGTTTATATTACAACTACTATGCATTACTATGTGACTAATAGTTAATGCGAATGATTATATAATTGCGTAGGGCACGTGAAGTACAGATATCTGTAAGCTGTTAAACTGTTATTGGTAAACAACGATTAAGGCAAGTCTTTCAGTTCCTATTTGCTATGTGAACTTGATGATTAACTATTTTAAATATTTATTGCAAAGAGCATGATGTGTTATGTACGAAATGTTAAAGTCAATTTATGACTATTTTGATTGACTAAAGCATGTTGATTGAGTAAGGAACTTAATCTTTATACTTGTTATATGAACTATAACATGTATGTTATGTTAGTCCGATGTTTATGAAATATATGTTGAGTATGTTATTATGTGCTACGTGATGCATGGAAACTGTTAGATTTTGTTGGGCTGTCGAGCTCAACCTTGTAAATAACCACTTTTGCAGGTTAAAGATTCAAGGTAAAGTTATGTGCTACTTGAAAGACATGAATCCGATGTGTTACTCGAAGATTTCTAAACTTTGATTGAATTATTATTATTTGAACCATGTTTAGGGTTCCGAATAATGTATGATGTTTAATAGATGTTGAGTTCTAAAGTTTAAGTTTTGTTTGTTATATGAAAGGGTATTGAACCTGGATGTAAGTTTTATTTATTATGTTTGATAAGGTGAGTAATAAGCTAAGTATAATTTAAAGGTAGGTAAAGATAAAAGTTTTGAGAAATGTACCTGATAAGTTATAATAATTATGTAATGATAAACTGTCAAGTTTAAGTTATCTGATATGTAAAGGTTATCGGATTAAAATGTAAGATTCTATATAATAATTTTGATGAAGTGAATCAAAAAATAAAATTGATTCAGAGATTTGTAAATGATAAAGGTTTTGATTCAGGGAATTAAAGTAAGAAGATAGAAAAGTTCAAATTATTCTGCATATTATTAAGTTTAACATCGAATAATGATGTAACATCAGAAGTTGGACGTGTTATTAATGACCGAAGTCGATAATTGAGTTATTTAAATTTTGGGGTCGTTACAAGTAATATGTACAACAGTTAGAAAAAGAACTAGAATTGAATAAATCTAAATCATTATAGCTTCAATGGTTCCAGTTCAATCACTTTTGAACCTATCAAAGTTAGAAATAGCCAGATCTAGGCAAATCTAGCCCATAGACTGGAAGGTTAAATATCTACATTATGAAAGCAGTTAAAGAAGATATATATAAAAGTAGTAAAAGGCCACGAAGTAAACTCCAGGCCAGACAGAAATGTAAATATATATAAGCAATAAAAAGCCACAAATCAATGATCTGGGCGTACCCACTCGAAGAGACTTTCAATGTCAGTATATATATAGATATAAAAGTAATAGAAGGCTTAAAAATCTGAAATATCTTATAGTGGGCTACCAAGAAGACTTCAAATAGCTTTTGAGGCCTAAAAACTCGATTTCCACCAGTTAAACTTCAGTATGCTACAGAACACGAGCGTACACGTGTTTAGAAAGAAGAATCACTCATTTTGGAGCATTCTAGTAGGGGTTACAAGCTAAAATGGACAACGTTTTCTCTCTTTTCTTTTTTTTTTTCAAATAAACTGCCAAGAGCTTATATTTAAAGACTAGATGGCCACGGGTCAACGCCAGTAGGCGGGTGGGGTCTACTACTGTACGCGCTCAAAGCTACCTCAGCTTTATAGGTTACGTCTATCTCAAGCACGTGCACTCGAGGCTATATTCTCGTTCTTTCGAACCTTCGTAACTTTCAATCCTAGCATCTGATAAAGGAGTGTTATACCTTTTTGGAAAGCTATTATTGAGAGCTACACTGTGACATGGGATTAGAGGTTGTATGAAGCCGGGAAGATTTGTCCATAACCAGATCTCCAAAACTTCATTGTCTACTCGTTGTGCTGTCCTGTGCAGTTGTCACTAGGGATTTGAGCTATGGTTCTTATGGGACATCCTTGTACATAGTTTAAGTTGAACTATGGTGAGATGATGTAGATGTGATGTTGAGGTGGCAAAATGATAATTTTTCCCCTCCCGGGGTTATCTCCCATTTTGGCGCAGTTGTAGCAGTCGTTTCTCAGGGTTATCTCCGAGATTGGGTTGCAATTGATTTTGAATGTCCTCGGGGTTATCTTTGAGGTTGGCTTGACCTCCCGGGGTTATCTCCGGGGTGTGTACCGTATCTCATGGGGTTATCTCCGGGATTAGAACTGACTTTTCTGAGGTTATCTCCGAAACTTGAATTGGATCCCTCGGGTTTATCTCTGAGGTTGAAACTGGATCTCCTAGGGTTATCTCTGGGGTTGAAACTGATCTCATGGGGTTGTCTCCAGGGTTTAAAACTGATTTAACTTCCAGGGTTATCTCTGGAAGACGATTCTACCCTCTTATAGGGTTAGTAACTTTTTGAATGTCTACAGATGGCCCTCTTTATCATATTCATGCAATGCAATGACATGGATATGATAAAGACTACTAGACACTTGAAATACGACAAGCTTAGGATGATGCAAGTGCAATACAACATGATATAATGTTATGCTGAATGTTGTTTGTTGGAATGATTTCCAACGAGATGTGATAGTTGCCATCTCCCGCCGCTTCTATTGGGGGATGAAGTTGTCAATGATGGCTCTGTTGAACCGCTTTGATGTCTACTCGACTGATAGTTTATAAATCTCTCATCACAAGAATCTCCCGATGCTATGCTGGGGTTGTTGTCAGCTGTTTGAACTGTCCATCAGTGCTATCTGAGCCTAATTTGCTGACAAGTCACAAAGATATCTTTAAGATCCATACAATGGAAGTTTCATAATGATCGAGACTACATGATGTTAACATTGGGGTTATCACCAAGGTCCTTAATCCTTTGGATTTGCTTTCCATAGAAGATATTCTTCTCTTTTGTGAGCGACTCTTGGGGATTGCATTTTGATTGCTGGGGATCTGTATAACAGATTCCATCATCTATCTTTCCCGATGAGGATGGTTTTCCGTGGCTTGTATCATCTAGTTTTCCTAACGCTTCGCTGGTGTTATCGCCAACGGTTTACAATGTCAGGGATGTCAGACCCTCGTCGAAGGAGCTTTCAACGACTTGCATCACCGGACCCTTTTCGATGCTTCGCTGGAGTTATCGCCAATTGCTTATAATGTCACGGCTGCCTGATCCTCGTTGAAATACATTTTAATGGCTTAGGATGTCTAAAATCTCCGCTAGGGATGTATTTCTTATGAGAGATACTCTTGATGAGTTTGTATGCTTTTAATTGAAATCACAACCCCGTGTTGATGGCATCAGACCTTCGCGATGCGTTGATAAGGGCTGCTTTCAATAACATTTATCATTGGCTTTTTGAACCATGTATCTGGGTAAATACCAATGATTGATATGTAGACCTGCAGTTTGGTCTCTAAAACCAGGATTTTTGGCTTTTCTGCTTAATCGCGTAGAATCTTTTTTCCTGATCTGACTTTTCAGCTTCTGGGACCTCCTTTGTACCTCAAATTTGATTGAGTCAGAGGGGGTGGGGACCGTCTAGGGTTGACCCACATCCAACCGTGGGTTATAACTCACCTCCTATTTCACAAGTAATTTTTAAGTTAAAGCCACACAAAGAATTCAAGATTTCTTCTTCAGATCTACTGAGTTTGGGCTGCTTTTTGTAAAATCCATCACCGTAAAATCGTTCTACATTATCCTGGTAATGTTTACATGTTTTATTTTCCAATTCTGACCGTTGAAAAGTGAGATATCATACAGAATGCTTCAAAACACATAGTAGTAAATATGCATGCTCAAATGACATGATAAAAATTATTCAACGCAGTAAATGTTAGTATTTTACCATGCTGAACATATTGATGTGAAAAAAAAATTGACTTTTGAAAGAGTCAATTGGCCCCCTTTTTTGCTATTTTTTCATCCTATTTAAGGACAAATGAGCAAAGGTTTTGAAGCAAAACAATTCTGGTAATTAGGCTACCCTGATGGATATGACTTTGATGTTTTTTCATGCATATAAGATGAGTATGACTTTGAGTTGGTGTGCTACTGAATGACCACCTAGTCATGCCTACGTGCATGTGGATAGTCCTTTTTACAAAGGAGACTCTGGAGAAATTTTTTCACGAGTCTAGGTATTGAATGATCATGCATTTTTAACTCTACTGCAGATGTATGTTAAAGTAATGCTGCATGCATATAGCTATGAACTGAATTTAATGAGCTCTAACTTATAATTTATTGCACCCTTTCTGATGTGATTTGGAGACTTTTGTCCAAATATATGGATTCAAACCAGCCGAGCAGCTCTTGTAAGACCTCTTCAGGTGTGAGGAGGAGAACTTCAGATGTTCCTCAACCTCGCCCAGCCCAACAGCCTCATCGACTGACTAAGTCAGTGATTCCTGCTATCTGGGTTGAGAAACTAGATGTTGAGGACGAGAAAGAGGACATACCCATTACAGATCATGCTCCTTCTTCTTCCATTCCTCGCAGGGAACTTCCAACTATAAATGTGATGATTCTAGAGCTTCTGGATGATTTGAGTCATCACCCCACGATCTATCTTTATGTGAACGAGGTAATAGCCGTGTTGATCTTCCTTTTCCCATTTATGGGGTAAAGAGTTCTGATTTTTATTTGCACTTTGATGCCAGTTCCTAGCTTTACGTAGCCCAGAGGAAATTGGTTTAGCATACATTCTCTATACCAGACTCTCCATCCAGAGTACCGAGAGATTATTCATGCCTAGGGCTTCGAGGCTTTCTTTTCTATCCTCCCTTGTCGTTGTCCCTGGGTAATCTCAGGGCTTTGCCTGAGCACTGGTTTCACCAGACCCAATCTCTCAATTTTTTAGATTGTGATGTGATGATGACCCTGATGGAATGGTGATTCATCACTGGGATGGAGTTTTTCAAGGCGCCAGTTCCTTTGGTGGCTGACATTTCCCCGACTGCCATCAAATCCTTGTTGGAAGTTCCGACTATAACACTCTAAGGTTGGACAATCCGTTCTGGTCCCTTGAGTGTAGATGCCATGAGTGGGGCTCTGACTGAGCCGTTGCCCGATGATTGAAGGGTTAGAGATCCCATCCTTCGGCGATTATTTCTGATCATCCTCAGGGGTTGTTTCTTTCCTGATAACTCTTTAATGGTGTCATTTGCTTTAGTTAGAGCCACTCGGGATGTTGACCATATCAGAGAGTTTGATTGGGGCTCCTACACCTTTGCCTACTTCCTCAGTGGGATGCACCTACGCTCACAGGGCGTGATAGAGGCTTGGTTAGGGTTTTATCCATTCCTACTAATGAGCATTTTCTCTTTTAATTTCCTTTTATTTGGGTTGCCAGTTTGATTGGCCACAGATATTTGATCTTTGTATTAGGAGTTTTGGGCCCATAAGAGGCTCCCTTGTCTTCGTCCCGTTATCACACTAGGTTTGGGCACCTATCCATGGGGATGACGATGGTATTACTCCACTTTGGCGGAGGTTCTTGTAGCAGAGGGTTTCACCCATTCTCGCATACAGTTAGATTTGTTGACCGCAAAGGTCACTACATGGGTTCCTTACTCTGAGGACCACTTAACAGTTGGCTTCGAGGGTGGTTTCCCGACTGGTGTCGAGTATGTATTATCCACCCATTGGATTCCTCTCTTTACTGACAGAGGTTGGGAGCTCTATTTGGGAAAACGTGCTATTAATAGCACTACAGGAGAGATACGCATTCCGCTCTTTCCTCCTGCCAGGCGTCATTGGCCTTTGTCGCAGTCGATCAGTGAGATCCCATTGATGGGTGTGGATGGCTTTACTTTGTCAAAGGGACCTTTCACTCAGGAGGCTTTTACTGCTGGTGGTTCCTTCGCACCATTAGAGCTCAGACCCACGCCACATAGTTTATGGGGGATATAGTTCCTGGCTCTGTGATGATGACAATTTGGATTGCTTACGTCCGAGAGCCTACTCATCTGATGCTGATTGAGAGTTTGACCCAACAATTAGACTGGACACATTTATTTATCTGACATTTGGGCAGAGATCCATTAGAGGCGGATACTTTTGATCCTTCCAGCTCTAGGGTTGGCCCCTTTAGGTGGCCCATATTTAGATGGTTTTGCCGATGAAGATCCTTTATTGTATCGACCTGATATCCCTTCTGGCAGAGATTTAATGACTCAGGAAGAGTTACATCAGATGGATAGATTGGATGATGTGTACATCAACACCATTGACTTATTTTTATGGATTTCTCGCTATTTCTTTTGATAGGCCTCTGTTAAATATTGGGAAGTTATGCCCCAATTCTCGTTATATTATTTGATAGGCCTTTGTTAGATGTTGTGCGATTGTTCTCCATTTCCCTGTATTCTTTTAGTTATATACAGAGATGATGTATTTAGATGATGATGTACTTAGGAATATATGTATACTGCTTTTTATACCCTACATTATATTATCAATTGTCATTTATTATGTATGCATTATGTCATGGATATGCATTTCCAGAGATGAGTTTAGCATTAACCCTTGGATGGTCTTATGATATGGCTCTACAGATGTCTACATCCATTGTTAGTCGAATTGAGCATACCCCACCCATACTGGTGGCCTCTTACTTGAGATCATGGTATGATAGTTTATCTTTCCTAGATCGGGTGACAGTTGATCAGTTGTTGAGGCACCCTATGATCCTCCTAACTTTACAGGTTCCACTAGGCTTTTTAGAGAGCATGCTTGAGCATTAGATACCAGATAGACAGGTGTTCAGATTTGATACCCATGATTTGACTCTTACATTGGAGGAGTATGAGTGTCTTACAGACTTGCCATTGGATAGGCCTTGCACTCGGATGGCTGTTGATGACATGAGTCGGCAGTTTATGACATTGACAGCTTGAGGCACAGAGTTTCCCTAGACAAGATTATCTCGGGGCATGTGGTGTCCCTGATTTTCTTGATTGAAAGATTTGGGCTATTGGACATCTATTTGCGATACTCTGGGGACTTCACCATTTCTGAGGGTGATTGGTATATCGCCCGTGTAGATGTATTCTTGATGTGCAAAGTGGCTTATTTGTACATGTCGTTGTACATGGACCACCTATATATCAGTGTGATTATGGTAATATGTGCTCTCCAGGAGGGCCATACCATCTTACCAATGATTTTGGCAAAGACCTTGAGATCGGCCATGTTTTTCCATTCCCATTCACTAGGGGTTTTCATAGGCAGTACGGTCTTGTTGTACGTGTGGTTTATGACACACTTGAGACCAATCGACACTTTCTGACGTCATGGGTATTGTTTTTCCCATGAGATAGCCATGTCATATTCCTTTCAGTCGGCTAAGTGTACAGACGCAACATCTTGGTTGGCTTTCTTATCAGGGATCGAGGACCCGTTTGATATTTTTCGACGTTCAGGGATGAGCTCTCCCTATAACTTTATCACTCATGCAGTTGGCATGGACTATCTTCCCATGGCCGATTTGAGGGGGGTGACCACATATCATCCACTGGCTATTATGACACAATTTGACCAGTTTCAGGATATTCATCCATTTGACAGGGTAGTGGGTCAGCGATTGTCATCTCGGCTTCTGTCAACATAGGATTTGTCTAGGATTTATAAATGTTGGACTCATCGAGAGAGGGTTAAATTTTTGACTAGCCATCCATGTCGCTCTCCAAAGTATTCTACATGGTTGGAGGTAGAGATTGCATCGGCTAGGGTTGTATCCTCAGAGCCAGGTATTGATTCTGATGATGGGGAGCCTATAGAGTACCCTGATTCTCCCATTGAGGATGAGTTGTTTATTAGTTCGTCAGTAGCTTTGGTTGATTCCCCAGTATTCCCATTGTTGTGGCTCCACATTCTGCAGAGTATTTAGAGCAGATGTTACATCTGATGACGCTTGAGAGGGATCAGACTAGGGCCTTGATGTTGACAGCTCTTTCTGATAGAGAGGCCGCTCTTATTGAGAGAGATGATGCTCTAGCTCATAGGGATATCGATATTTTTGAGTGGGATGATTCTAAATCATCTAGGGATGCAGCTTTTGTTGAGCGAGATGAGGCTCTAGCTACTTGAGATGCTGCCACTATAGATAATACTACACTTAGATCTCATACTGCGGATATTGTTGCAAAGATGAGTGCATTCATTGATGAGCACTGTAGCACCATGCAGATGGTCGTAGATCTCCTGGTTCGTGTGGACACCATGGGGTAGGAGTTCATAGATTCACCTCTATCTACCGAGAGGGATGCCATATTGGACTTGATGGCTCGCTTCTCTATGGGTTTATAGATTATCTTTGATTTTTCTGCATAGACTAGGATAGCCATTTTTATCATGTATACGACACATTGTATATATCAAACAGTATTATATGGCAAGGAAATATTTTTTGATTTATTTCCCTTTTAGATATGCCTTGTTACTTGCTTGATAGTTGCCTTTTCTCCAGGACTTGTGATCTCGATGTATTCTAAACTCCCCCTTGGTGGATGGACATTGAGATGTCTCAGGATCTTTCAGAATGGATCGTCTATCTTTGTGGTCCCCAACTCTTTGGTGTCTTAGGACTGGTTTCTAAATGTGGTCGTGGAGAGGATTTTGGCTTTCCTCTCTGAGGTTGACCGCACCACAGATGGTCGCCGGTACAACCGTGTATGGGGGAGACCAGGTAGTTTCATCTCTTATGGATTGGTGTTACTCTTTGAGGATTCAATCACAGTATAGATGGTCGTCAATTTATTCTCCTATTTGTGAGGGGAGACCAAGTAGTTCCATCTCTCTCGTCTAAGCCGATGAGGTGTGGTTTGACCGCACTACAGATGGTTGTCGATGTATTCCTATGTATATGGGAGATCATGTAGTTCCATCTCTTATGGTTTGGTTTGAAAGGTTAAAGGATGACCCCAGCACCGTTGATAGGGTTTTATGATTTTACAGAGGTGAGACCACATCGTGAATGGCTGCATATGTACTCCCATTGATGAGGGGAGATCAGGTATGCGTAGTTCAAATCTAGCGTAAAAAGGTTCGAAAGGTTGACAAAGTTGAAGGGTGTAGATTTTTATTTTTCAAAAGGTTAGATCGGACCATAAATGGCTGCCTACGTACTCCCGTGTATGGGGGAGATCAGGTTTACGTAGTTCTAATCTAGCGTGAAAAGGTTAAAAGTTGTATGTAGTGAGGGGGTTTTTTCCGTAGAGGTTAGACCGCACCATAAATGGCCGCCTACGTACTCTCGTGTATGGGGGAAATCAGGTCTGCGTAGTTTGTCCCTTGTTGGACAAAAACTGATGCGATTAGAAAGGTTTTGAACACCTGAATTGACTGATGGATTAATGATCCAGAACTAGGATGCTGGTTTGTAGGTAACTTCAGACATAATACCTCTTTATGGTGTCTGAGTTGATGAGCTGGGGAAATATTTTGCCATCCATTTCTTACAATCTGAGGGCTCCTCCTGTCAATACCTCTTTGACAATGAAAGGGCCTTCCTAGTTTGGGGTGAATTTCCCTTTAGATTTATCTTGATTGTCAAGGACCATCTTCAAGACCAAGTCATTTTCTTTGAACTTCTGTAGGTTGACTTTCTTGTTATAGGATTGAGCTATCCTCTGTTGATATAATTGACCATGGAAAATGGTTGTGGGTCATCTTTCATCTATCAAAGATAATTGGTGGTACCGATCTTGTAACCATTGGTCTTCCTCCATTTGAGCATCTATCAACACTCTATGGGATTCCATTTCTACCTCTATGGGGAGCACTGCCTTCATGCCATAGGTTAATGAGTATTGAGTTGCCCCAGTGGAAGTATGCATTGATGTTCTATAAGATAATAGAGTCAGAGGAAACAAGTCAGGCCATCCTTTGTGATTGGCAGACATCTTTTGCATTATGTTTTTGAGGTTCTTATTAGTTGCTTCAACAACACCATTCATCTTTGGAAGATAGATGACAGAGTTGAGATGCTTGATGTGGAATTTGCTACATAATTCCTCCATCATTTGGTTATTGAGGTTTTTGGCATTGTCTGATACAATCACCTCTGGTTTTCCATATCGACAAATGACATTATTTATGATGAAACCAATGATCACCTCTTTGGTAACTATGGTGAAAGAGGCTGCTTCTACCCACTTGGTGAAGTAGTCGATCATGATGATGATAAACTGATGACCATTGCTGGCTTTGGGCTCGATTGGCCCGATCACGTCAATTCAGCACATTGAGAAGGGACATGGTGAACTCATATTGTGGAGTTCCCTTGGAGGGGCGTGGATAGAATTTCCATGAATGTGGCATTGATAACATCTTTTGACGTGGTCATTACAGTTAGCTTTGAGAGAGATCCAGTAATGCACTATTCTAATGATCTTCTTCACAAGTAGAGGATCGCTCATGTGTGGGCCACATACTCCACCATGGATTTCATCCATGAGTCTCTGAGCTTGGTCTTTGTCTAGGCATCTTAGAAGGCCTAGTCCTGCAACTCTTTTGTAGAGTGCATCTCCGATCAGATAGATTTACATGGCCATTCTATGGATCCTCTTTCTTTCAGCTTAACTCGCCCTAGTGGGCGTAGATCCATCTCGTAGATATTCCTTGATGGAATGGTACCAAGGGTATTAAATGGGAGGCAGTTCATCCAATACTTCTCTGATGTAATTCCCACAGGCTGGAGCCTTTTGGCTTCAGATATATTGATCAAGGAGGCCAAAGTTTCTAATGCATCCGCAAAGTCATTCATGTTCAGAGGAATATGGAGGAAGGATATTTCTTCAAACTCTGAAGCCATCTAGATAACTTGCCGATGGTAAGGCAGAAAATGTAATTCTTTGGTGTGATAGTTCCCAGTGGTTTGTTTGATTACCAGCTAAGAATCTCCAAAGACAGTTAACCGTTTGACACCCATGAATTGGGCTAGTTTCAACCCCATTATACAGCCTTTATACTCAACTATGTTGTTGGTGCTGACAAACTATAATTTGATAGCAACATGATATTCTTCCCCCAAAGTAAACACCACAACTGCTTCTGCTCTGGGACCTTCCATGTTTACAGCTCCATCAAAATACATTTTTCATGACTGGACTGTGTCCTCCTGATGGTGTTGCTTAATTGTCATTACCCCTTCATCGGGGAAATATGTTTCTAAGGGTTTGAAATCCCCTGATGGTGATGCGGCCAGTTGATCTGCAATTCCTTGACCTTTGATAGACTTTTGGGTCACGTAGATGATGTCAAATTGCTGGAGGATCAACTGCCATTTGGACAGTAGACCATTGGATGCCCATGCTAATGCATAACAAGTCTTTTCAATCAAGGTATACTTGTGTTCACTGGTGCTTAATCTTTTGTTGAGGTAATAAATAGCTCTTTCTTTGTCTCCATCATCTTTTTGTCTCAGTATGCAGTCTGTGGCATTGTCATTGATTGACAGGTACATAAGCAAGGGAATGTCATCCCTGGGAGGAACCAAAACAGGAGCTTTGACCAATTTCTCTTTGATGAAAAGGAAGGCTTTTTGACACTCTTCATTCCATTTCATGGAGGAGTTCTTCCTTAATAACTTGAAGATGGGCTCACAGGTTGCTGTGAGTTGGGAGATGAATCGGCTAATGAAGTTAATTCTTCTTAGAAATCCACTTATTTCCCTCTCTGTTTGGGGCACGAGCATCTCAGTAATGGCTTGAATTTTGGCAGGATCCAGCTCAATGCCTTTGTGGCTCACTAGAAATCCCAGCAACTTGCTTGACTTGACGCCAAAGGTGCACTTGGCTGGATTTAGCTTTAAGTAATCTTGCACAACCGGTTGAAAAGCTTTTTGAGATGGTCTATGTGGTCTTCTTCCTTCGAGATTTGACAATGATGGCGTCCATATAGACTTCTATTTCTTTGTGTATTAAATCATGGAAAAGAGCCATCATGGCTCGCTGATAGGTAGCTTCGACGTTGATAAGGCCAAATGACAATCGTCTGTAGCAAACGGTTCCTCAAAGAGTGATGACTGTTGTCTTCTCTAGGTCCTCTTCAGCAACCATGATTTGGTGGTACCCAGCAAAACAGTCAACAAAGGAGTACATGACATACTGAGCTATATTGTCTATGAGTATGTGGATAAATGGTACCGGGAAGTTATCTTTGAGACAAGCTTTGTTCAAATACCTGTAATCCACGCATACTCGCACCTTCCCTCTGGGTTTAAGTACAGAACTATGTTGGATAGCCATTTAAGGTATGTTGATACCATGATAATCGGCTTTGAATTGTTTCATAATTTCTTCCTTGAATTTCAAACTCCACTCAGGTTTCAATCACCTAAGCTTATGTTTGACTGGCTTGAATCCCTCTTTAATGGGCAAGTGATGAATGACGATATCAGTTAATAAACCTATCATGTCTTTATGAGACCATGCAAACACGTCCTGGAATTGGGTTAATAAAGCAACCATGTCATTCCTTTAGCTTGGGGTAAGGTCCATACCAATCTGGATTTGTTTGGTATTTTATGAGGTTCCGAGGTTGAAGGAGGGTGTTTGATCAAGGTTTGATTTGGGTTTATCTTCAACCCATTCTTTGATATCCTCAGGCACCTCATAGTCCTCTTGCTCAAACTCTTTCAAGTAGGAGTCCAACTTTACATCAAAGTTGCAGTCATTGGGAAGAATTGGCATTTCATCAGCAAATTTAGTTAAATCTAACTCTGGAGTCCTGAAACAAAATGCTTTCACTTAATATATGAAACTGTCTGATTATACAAAGTGTTAGCATGACATGACAAAAGTAACTGCTAATACTATGCAACAAAAGTAAGCAGTTAATAATATCTACAGGGCAGAGGGATTTTCTTCCTTTTTTACCCTTTTTGGCAAATGCAAGGAGTGCTGCTCCAATGCCTAGGGTCAAGTCATGATGGATAGCTATGATGAAGGGGCGGTTATCATCCTCCTCCTCTTAGATAATGACCATGACATCTGGACAGTCATCATCTGGGATATCATCGTTTATACCCTCTGTCTGTACCAGAACATACATCTTTGATAACCATCTCTTTATGTCTTGTTTGTGCCTTTGATTCCTTTCCTCAATATCTGGGTCTAGATTAAGGACTTCTTTCCCACTAGCCGGTCTGGGCTTAGGAAATAGCATACCCGCCACGGAGACAAGAATTTTGTTAGAGGCCGTACAGAATCTGCACCGGTAGGTTTAGGCAATAACATTGTAGATGAAGGAATCGGTGTATGCTTGTGCGGGTTCCTATGACTTAGCCTATAGGAATAGCCTAATCTGGCCTTCCTTGTCTAGCTGGGAATTTGAATTAGGCTTTTGATTCCTTGCTTATTCTTTCCTAACCCTTGTCCTGGTTGTAAACCCAAGAATATCATGTTTTGACTGACCGACATTACCTCGACGGAAACTCTGGGTTTCAAAGCTGGAGCCCCAATAGGTTGATAGTGAGTGTTGCTCACCTCAAGGGCGTGGAAGCTGACAGGCTCAACTTCTTCATTAAAACTGATTAGCATATCACTTTGGATATGATACTCTGGTTCAACATTGACAGTGACCAGATTACTGCTGATGATATACTTGAGCTACTGATGAAGAGTGGATGGGATGGCTCCCGCTATATGGATCCAAGGTATTCCCAACAATAAATTATATCCTGTAGTGATTTTGAACACTTGAAAGAATATGTAGAAAATATGTAGACCGATTTCCACTGGTAATTCAACCTTTCCTACAACATCTCGCTGAGACCTATCAAAGGCTCTGATGACTATGTGGCTGCTTTGGATCCGATTGGGATTAATTTTCATTCTTTTCAATGTGGCATAGGGGAAGATGTTTAGGGATGATCCTCCATCTATTAGCACGCCTCTGACCACATATCCAAAAGACATCACTGCTATGTGCAGTGGCTTGCAATGACCCTGATAAGTAGGTTTTATACCTATTTATCCGGTATCTATTACTTTAATTAGTTGCTTAAACCTATGTTTCTTAGTTACTTTTCAAACATTATATGTTATTTTGTAGGCTATCACATAACATTAGCATAAAGAAGCAAGGAAAAGTAATTAGAACATCTTTTGGACTAAAATATGCAAGCAAATACAAGAAGGGAAGATTGTAGAGCTTTTAACACCAAGTTGGATGCATGTTCTTGGCTTAGAACTTGGATTATACTGTAGAGCTTCTTCTTAGCTTTTCGAAACTTCTTGAATCATCCCAATCGAAGTTCGGATGCGAGAGTTATGTCTTTTTTATCAACGAAGATCAAAGCTAAGAGTTCTCATGCTTGCAATTTACACAACATCTACTTCAAGCTCGATTTCGATCTTGTTCCGTTATTAGCAAAATTTGAGTTGGAAAAGGATTATTTCAATCCGAGTGACACAAGGACTTCCAAGAGGACTTAAAGACATATAAAGAGACTTATAAAAGGAGGAGAATTAGTTAGATTAGATGAGAAGAAGGATTCCATTATATTAGATTAGAGTAGATTAGTGTAGTTATTCTTAGATTTGATTAGATCTGAAGACTTGAAGCAATTGGGAAGCATTAAAGATTCAATATTGGAGTAGGAGAATAGATTTGCACTACAATTCTCTACTCTTATTTTCTCTTTGATTCAAAATTGTATCTTATAATGTTTATTCAGTATCTGGATGGTAGATTTAATTCAACTATGATTTAAACTCTATTCTGAGATTGTAATGGATTTTATGGATTAGTTTATTCATATATATTTCATTGTCGACCTTACTGATTGTTATGGGATTGTCTATTAAGATTTATGCTTATTTGCTTAGTTGATTGGCCATCAATTACTGTGATAATCCATATGGACTTGAGAGACGAAGTATGGGTTTGGATCTGATCTTAATAGCTTTTGATTGTATATTCTACATTGTGTTAGGATGTATGATTTATGCTTAGGATAGACATATACCGCAGCACCATTCGTAGTCAATTGAGAACTTGGGCTTAAACCCTAATTATTTGTAAATCACATAGACATATAGTGGTTTAGGTAATTTGGGTGTTCATGTGTATTCTTTCAACTGGGGATTATATTTGATATGGGTATGGTACATTGAGAGATGGCTATACTTTACTTTCGTGTTCTTGACTAACAATCCGGTACAATTAGTTTGGCTTAACAGGAAGTGTGTTGATTTAAAAGAGTTGATAGATGAAATTGTGATCTCAGGTCTTCATTATCTAATCTTATTCTAGGAATAGTTAGGTTTATTTAATTTTACAGTTTGAATTTATATATCAAAATTCATTCATTTAAATAAGATTGAGTTGGTTACGGGTTTGTACTTGGTGATTTTGTGTTAAATAATTCTCTGTGGGAACGATACTCAACTTATCACTTTATTACTTGTTGACCACGTATACATATGTGTTGTGCATAATTAGATTTTACCCAACAAGTTTTTGGCGCCGTTGCTGGGGAATTAGTTTAATATATTTTTTCCAATATTAGCTTCAATCAAATTAATCTTAATTTAAACATTTTTTTCCTATATTATTATTTTATTTTATTATCTTCTTATTTTTCTCTCATTTCAGGTTGGATTCATTTATCAAAGGCCATATTCGAGTATGACTCAACCAAGGGGAGCGGGGATTGATGGACTCAATGTATTTTTTGCATTATCAGCACAACTTGAGACACTTTCGAGGAGGTTGGACGTTGTTGCAGCCCAACGTAATCGAAGGATAGCAGTTACTTGCCATTATGGTACTGGCAATCACCCGAGTAATCAATGCACCATCAGTCTTGGGTTAGTACAATATGGTGGTAACTACCTCAATAACTATTCTTATCCCAATTATCATCAAGTTTGGGGGTATCACCCGAATTCTTCATGGAGCTATAATTATATGGTTTGGGAGTCGTTGGTGAAAAGCTCGTTAAGGGGTAGCACTGTTAGCCTAATGGAATGAGACATTTCACAGTCATGGTTAAAAAAATTGAAAGTAAAAAAAATATAATAAAACGGGAAAAGAGCAAAAATCCCCCGTAATGAAAAGTAAAGCATAAGTATCCCGGATTGGACTCTTGAACTTAGTGGATGTTTGACTTTAGTTGGATCTAGCTTGTTCGTGAATTTTGTGAGTTTTCACATTATGATGCCTTTAAAGAGACCTATTATGTGTTAAATTTGATTTTATATCAATTAGCATGGTTGTTGAGCACACATGCACTATATCAGTGATAACAGTTTAAGATTTGATGATTGACTAGGAAATTGTTATTTGGTTTTGATATGATTTATTATCATGTTTACTTGATTTCTCTAAGGTCGGTTGAATAGACTTATGTTTATCAATACTGCTGGATTCATAGGCATATAGATTAGTTGCATTTCATTGCATTGCATTGCATTTTTGTTTTATTGTGTTGCTTGGGGACAAAAATCGGTTTAAAGACCCAGAATTATTTGATAAGTAGGTTTTATACCTACTTATCTCAAATATCTATTACTTTAAATAGTTGCTTAAACCTATGTTTCTTAGTTACTTTTCATACATTTTATGTTATTTCATAGGCTATGACATAACATTGGCATGAAGAAGCAAGGAAAAGCAATTCGAGGACATCTTTTGAACTAAAATATGCAAAACAAATACAAGAAACGGAAGATTTCGGGGCTTTTAACACCAAGTTGGATGCATGTTCTTGGCTTGTAACTTGGATTATACTGTATAGCTTCTTCTTAGCTTTCTGGAACATCTTGAATATCCCAATCGGAGTTTGGATGCGAGAGTTATGGCCTTTTTATCAGCGAAGATCAAAGCTAAGAGTTCTCATGCTTGCAATTAACACATCATCTACTTCAAGCTCAATTTATATCTTGTTCCGTCCCTAGTTTCTCAATTCTCAAAGCATGAAAGTTGTAGAGCTCGTCGATAGCTTCGATTTGATTGGTGGCAGTCCTCGTAACTCTTTCCGGATCAAACGTTCTGGCCGTTTTACCAAAGGACGTTGCGGTAGAAAAGTGACCCGTACCGGGTGGCTTTCCTTCATAAAATGATTCACGGGGGCATACCATTGCAAAAGAACCATATACCACGGCACGGGCGCCCTTTATAAGTATAAACCCCCATGAGGAGAGGTACGCGTAAAAAAAGTGGTTTTGGCGAAATTTGAGTTGAAGAAGGATTATTTCAATCCGATTGACTCAAGGACTTTTAAGAGGTCTTAAAGACATATAAAGAGACTTATAAAAGGAGGAGAATAAGTTAGATTAGATGAGAAGGATGATTCCATTATATTAGATTAGAGTAGATTAGTGTAGTTATTCTTAGATTTTATTAGATCTGAAGACTTGAAGCAATTGGGAAGCATTAAAGATTCAATATTGGAGCAGGAGAACATATTTGCACTACAATTCTCTACTCTTATTTTCTCTTTGATTCATAATTTTATCTTATGATGTTTATTCAGTATGAGGATGATACATTTGATTCAGCTATGATTTAAACTCTATTCTGAGATTGCAATGGATTTTATGGATTAGTTTATTCTGATATATTTCATTTTTAACCTTATTGATTGTTATGGGATTGTCTATTAAGATTTATGCTTATTTGCTTAGTTGATTGGCCATCAATTACTGTGATAATCCATATGGACTTGAGAGACGAAGTATGGGTTTGGATCTGATCTTAATAGCTTTTGATTGTATATTCTACATTTGTGTTAGGATGTATGATTTATGCTTAGATAGATATATACCGCAACACCATTCGTAGTCAATCGAGAACTTGGGCTTAAACCCTAATTATTTGTAAATCACATGTACATATATAGTGGTTTAGGTAATTTGGGTGTTCATGTGTATTCTTTCAACCGGGATTATATTTGATATGGGTATGGTACATTGAGAGATGGCTATACTTTACTTTCGTGTTCTTGACTAACAATCCGACAATTAGTTTGGCTTAACAGGAAGTGTGTTAATTTAAAAGAGTTGATAGATGAAATTGTGATCTCAGGTCTTCATTATCTAATCTTATTCTAGGAATAGTTAGGTTTATTTAATTTTACAGTTTGAATTTATATATCAAAATTCATTCATTTAAATAAGATTGAGTTGGTTACGGGTTTGTACTTGGTGATTTTGTGTTAAATAATTCTCGTGGGAACGATACTCAACTTATCACTTTATTACTTGTTGATTACATGTATACATATGTGTTGTGCGTAATTAGATTTTACCCAACAAGTTTTTGGCGCCGTTGCTGGGGAATTAGTTTAATATATTTTTTCCAATATTAGCTTCAATCAAATTAATCTTAATTTAAACATTTTTTCCTATATTATTATTTTATTTTATTATCTTCTTATTTTTCTCTCATTTCAGGTTGGATTCATTTATCAAAGGCCATATTCGAGTATGACTCAACCAAGGGGAGCGGGGATTGATGGACTCAATGTATTTTTTGCATTATCAAGACAACTTCGAGACACTTTCGAGGAGGTTGGACGTTGTCATGTAGCCTCAACGTAATCGAAGGATAGCGATTACTTTGCCATTATGGTATTGGCAATCACCCGAGTAATCAATGCACCATCAGTCTTGGGTTAGTACAATATGGTGGTAACTACCTCAATAACTATTCTTATCCCAATTATCATCAAGTTTGGGGGTATCACCCGAATTCTTCATGGAGCTATAATTATATGGTTTGGGAGTCGTTGGTGAAAAGCTCGCTAAGGTAAAAGATCATTAGCCTAATGGAATGAGACATTGCATACCATGGTTAAAAAATTGAAAGTAAAAAATATAATAAAACGGAAAAGAGCAAAAATCCCCGTAATGAAAAGTAAAGCATAAGTATCCGGATTGGACTCTTGAACTTAGTGGATGTTTGACTTTAGTTGGATCTAGCTTGTTCGTGAATTTTGTGAGTTTTCACATTATGATGCCTTTAAAGAGACCTATTATGTGTTAAATTTGATTTTATATCAATTAGCATAGTTGTTGAGCACACATGCACTATATCAGTGATAGCTTTTAAGATTTGATGATTGACTAGGAAATTGTTATTTGGTTTTGATATGATTTATTATCATGTTTACTTGATTTCTCTAAGGTCGGTTGAATAGACTTATGTTTATCAATACTGCTGGATTCATAGGCATATAGATTAGTTGCATTTCATTGCATTGCATTGCATTTTTGCATTTTTTATTGTGTTGCTTGGGGACAAGAACGGTTTAAGTTTGGGGGTATTTGATAAGTAGGTTTTATACCTACTTATCCGATATCTATTACTTTAAATAGTTGCTTAAACCTATGTTTCTTAGTTACTTTTCATACATTTTATGTTATTTCATAGGCTATGACATAACATTGGCATGAAGAAGCAAGGAAAAGCAATTCAGACATCTTTTGAACTAAAATATGCAAAACAAATACAAGAACGGAAGATTTCAGGGCTTTTAACACCAAGTTGGATGCATGTTCTTGGCTTGTAACTTGGATTATACTGTATAGCTTCTTCTTAGCTTTCTGGAACATCTTGAATATCCCAATCGGAGTTTGGATGCAAGAGTTATGGCCTTTTTATCAGCGAAGATCAAAGCTAAGAGTTCTCATGCTTGCAATTAACACATCATCTACTTCAAGCTCAATTTATATCTTGTTCCGTCCCTAGTTTCTCAATTCTCAAAGCATGAAAGTTGTAGAGCTCGTCGATAGCTTCGATTTGATTGGTGGCAGGCCTCGTAACTCTTTCCGGATCAAACGTTCTGGCCGTTTTACCAAAGGACGTTGCAGAGAAAGTGATTTCCGGAAGCAAGCTTTCCTTCATAAAATGCCCTCCGGGGGCATACCAATTTATAAAAGCAAGAACCATAGCAGGGCGGGCTGAGCCTTTACAAGTATAAACCCCCGCAAGGGAGGGGGTACGCGTAAAAAAAGTGGTTTTGGCGAAATTTGAGTTGAAGAAGGATTATTTCAATCCGATTGACTCAAGGACTTTTAAGAGGTCTTAAAGACATATAAAGAGACTTATAAAAGGAGGAGAATAAGTTAGATTAGATGAGAAGGAGGATTCCATTATATTAGATTAGAGTAGATTAGTGTAGTTATTCTTAGATTTTATTAGATCTGAAGACTTGAAGCAATTGGGAAGCATTAAAGATTCAATATTGGAGCAGGAGAACATATTTGCACTACAATTCTCTACTCTTATTTTCTCTTTGATTCATAATTTTATCTTATGATGTTTATTCAGTATGAGGATGATACATTTGATTCAAATTATGATTTAAACTCTATTCGAGATTGTAAATGGATTTTATGGATTAGTTTATTCGATATATTTCATTTTTAACCTTATTGATTGTTATGGGATTGTCTATTAAGATTTATGCTTATTTGCTTAGTTGATTGGCCATCAATTACTGTGATAATCCATATGGACTTGAGAGACGAAGTATGGGTTTGGATCTGATCTTAATAGCTTTTGATTGTATATTCTACATTGTGTTAGGATGTATGATTTATGCTTAGGATAGACATATACCGCAACACCATTCGTAGTCAATTGAGAACTTGGGCTTAAACCCTATTTATTTGTAAATCACATGTATATATATAGTGGTTTAGGTAATTTGGGTGTTCATATGTATTCTTTCAGTTGGGGATTATATTTGATATGGGTATGGTACATTGAGAGATGGCTATACTTTACTTTCGTGTTCTTGACTAACAATCCGGTACAATTAGTTTGGCTTAACAGGAAGTGTGTTGATTTAAAAGAGTTGATAGATGAAATTGTGATCTCAGGTCTTCATTATCTAATCTTATTCTAGGAATAGTTAGGTTTATTTAATTTTACAGTTTGAATTTATATATCAAAATTCATTCATTTAAATAAGATTGAGTTGGTTACGGGTTTGTACTTGGTGATTTTGTGTTAAATAATTCTCTGTGGGAACGATACTCAACTTATCACTTTATTACTTGTTGACCACGTATACATATGTGTTGTGCGTAATTAGATTTTACCCAACAAGTTTTTGGCGCCGTTGCTGGGGAATTAGTTTAATATATTTTTTCCAATATTAGCTTCAATCAAATTAATCTTAATTTAAACATTTTTTTCCTATATTATTATTTTATTTTATTATCTTCTTATTTTTCTCTCATTTCAGGTTGGATTCATTTATCAAAGGCCATATTCGAGTATGACTCAACCAAGGGGAGCGGGGATTGATGGACTCAATGTATTTTTTGCATTATCAGCACAACTTGAGACACTTTCGAGGAGGTTGGACGTTGTTGCAGCCCAACGTAATCGAAGGATAGCAGTTACTTGCCATTATGGTACTGGCAATCACCCGAGTAGTCAATGCACCATCAGTCTTGGGTTAGTACAATATGGTGGTAACTACCTCAATAACTATTCTTATCCCAATTATCATCAAGTTTGGGGGTATCACCCGAATTCTTCATGGAGCTATAATTATATGGTTTGGGAGTCGTTGGTGAAAAGCTCGCTAAGGGGTAGCACTGTTAGCCTAATGGAATGAGACATTGCACAGTCATGGTTAAAAAAATTGAAAGTAAAAAAAATATAATAAAACGGGAAAAGAGCAAAAATCCCCCGTAATGAAAAGTAAAGCATAAGTATCCCGGATTGGACTCTTGAACTTAGTGGATGTTTGACTTTAGTTGGATCTAGCTTGTTCGTGAATTTTGTGAGTTTTCACATTATGATGCCTTTAAAGAGACCTATTATGTGTTAAATTTGATTTTATATCAATTAGCATGGTTGTTGAGCACACACATGCACTATATCGGTGATAATGATTTAAGATTTGATGATCGACCAGAAATTGTTATTTGGTTTTGATATGATTTATTATCATGTTTACTTGATTTCTCTAAGGTCGGTTGAATAGACTTATGTTTATCAATACTGCTGGATTCATAGGCATATAGATTAGTTGCATTTCATTGCATTGCATTGCATTTTTGTTTTATTGTGTTGCTTGGGGACAAGCAACGGTTTAAGTTTGGGGGTATTTGATAAGTAGGTATAAAACCTACTTATCCGGTATCTATTACTTTAAATAGTTGCTTAAATCTATGTTTCTTAGTTACTTTTCATACATTTTATGTTATTTCATAGGCTATGACATAACATTGGCATGAAGAAGCAAGGAAAAGCAATTCAGACATCTTTTGAACTAAAATATGCAAAACAAATACAAGAACGGAAGATTTCAGGGCTTTTAACACCAAGTTGGATGCATGTTCTTGGCTTGTAACTTGGATTATACTGTATAGCTTCTTCTTAGCTTTCTGGAACATCTTGAATATCCCAATCGGAGTTTGGATACGAGAGTTATGGCCTTTTTATCAGCGAAGATCAAAGCTAAGAGTTCTCATGCTTGCAATTAACACATCATCTACTTCAAGCTCAATTTATATCTTGTTCCGTCCCTAGTTTCTCAATTCTCAAAGCATGAAAGTTGTAGAGCTCGTCGATAGCTTCGATTTGATTGGTGGCAGGCCTCGTAACTCTTTCCGGATCAAACGTTCTGGCCGTTTTACCAAAGGACGTTCATGGAGAAAGTGATTGACACGGAAAGGGCTTTCCTTCATAAAATACCCGCCACGGGGGGCATACCACCAAAACAGAACCATAGCCACGGGCGGAACCCTTTATAAGTATAAACCCCATGAGGGGAGGGGTACGATAAAAAAGTGGTTTTGTAAATTTGAGTTCAAGAAGGATTATTTCAATCCGATTGACTCAAGGACTTTTAAGAGGTCTTAAAGACATATAAAGAGACTTATAAAAGGAGGAGAATAAGTTAGATTAGATGAGAAGGAGGATTCCATTATATTAGATTAGAGTAGATTAGTGTAGTTATTCTTAGATTTTATTAGATCCAAGACTCAAGCAATTGGGAAGCATTAAAGATTCAATATTGAGCAAAGTAATGTGATTTGCACTACAATTCTCTACTCTTATTTTCTCTTTGATTCATAATTTTATCTTATGATGTTTATTCAAAGATGAGGATGATACATTTGATTCAAATTTATGATTTAAACTCTATTCTGAGATTGCAATGGATTTTATGGATTAGTTTATTCTGATATATTTCATTTTAACCTTATTGATTGTTATGGGATTGTCTATTAAGATTTATGCTTATTTGCTTAGTTGATTGGCCATCAATTCTTTGTGATAATCCATATATGGACTTGAGAGACGAAGTATGGGTTTGGATCTGATCTTAATAGCTTTTGATTGTATATTCTACATTGTGTTAGGATGTATGATTTGTGCTTAGGATAGACATATACCGCAACACCATTCGTAGTCAATTGAGAACTTGGGCTTAAACCCTAATTATTTGTAAATCACATAGACATATAGTGGTTTAGGTAATTTGGGTGTTCATGTGTATTCTTTCAACTGGGGATTATATTTGATATGGGTATGGTACATTGAGAGATGGCTATACTTTACTTTCGTGTTCTTGACTAACAATCTGGTACAATTAGTTTGGCTTAACAAGAAGTGTGTTGATTTAAATGAGTTAATAGATGAAATTATGATCTCAGGTCTTCATTATCTAATCTTATTCTAGGAATAATTAGGTTTATTTAATTTTACAGTTTGAATTTATATATCGAAATTCATTTGCTTAAATAAGATTGAGTTGGTTACGGGTTAGTACTTGGTGATTTTGTGTTAAATAATTCTCTGTGGGAACGATACTCAACTTATCACTTTATTACTTGTTGACCACGTATACTTGCGTTTTGTGCGTAATTAGATTTTACGCAACAAGTTTTTGGCACCATTGCCGGGGAATTAGTTTAATATATTTTTCCCAATATTAGCTTCAATCAAATTAGTCTTAATTTAAACATTTTTTTCTTTATTTTTATTTTATTTTATTATCTTCTTATTTTTCTCTCGTTTCAAGTACCATGGCTGGATTCAATTATCAAAGGCCATATTCGAGTATGACTCAACCAAGGGGAGTGGGGATTGATGGACTCAATGTATTTTCTGCATTATCAGCACAACTTGAGACACTTTCGAGGAGGTTGGACGTTGTTGCAGCCCAACGTAATCGAAGGATAGCAGTTACTTCCAATTAGTGTGCTGGCAATCACCCAAGTAATCAATGCACCATCAATCTTGGGCTGGTATACTATGGTGGTAACTACCTCAACAACTATTCTTATCCCAGTTATCATCATGTTTGGGGGTATCACCCGGCACCAGTACAAAGTACTAAATCGACAACACTTAAACCACAACGTTTTTTATAAAAATGTTGTGGTATTTTTTTTCATAACGTTTTTTAAAAAAAAAAGTTGTAGAATACATATGAAAAAACGTTATCTATTTATAAGGACAATTTTTTGATTTTAAATAGATAATGTTTTTTTAAAAAACGTTGTCTATCGAGAAAAACACGGAGCAAAAATTCACGGTTAAATGAAAACTTAAAATTAAAACACCGAGCGCGGAACATGGTTATGTCTTTCTCTGTTCTTTTTCGCTCACAAAACCAAAACCCTAGTTATGGATCTCATCCCATCTCAAGTCGTCGACGTCTATATACGTCCAGGTAATCGGCGACTAAGCATGGAAATCTCCATGGATTCAACACTACTCACTACTGGTAGACTGGTAGGTCCTGTGAAGAGAGGGTTTAACTCAAAAATCTCCATGGATTCAACATCTCCAGCTTCGCAGCCAAAGAAGAGAGGGAGGACGAAGGGTTCGAAAACCAAGGAGGATAGAGAAAGCGGCACAAAAGGAGTAGCAGTGAAGATGAGAGGCGGCGGCGCTGGTGATAAAAAAGGTTGCCGGTATCAATTTCTGTCGGTACCAATCTCCATGGCCTTCTCTCTCTTGCCCATAGCAATTTCTACCGGTACCAATCTCCATGGCATTCTCTCTCTTGCCGGTACCAATTTCTGTCGATACCAATCTCCATGGCCTTCTCTCTCTTGCTGGTACCAATTTCTGTCCCTATATCTCTATATATGTGTATTTGCGTTTGTTTTGGTACTCTATCTAGGGTTTGAAATTGTGCTATTTGCTTGAACGTGGTTTAATGAACTGTAGTTAGCCTTTAAAATTAATTTTAGAATTTTAAATTTTAATCTTGATTTTTTAGATTCAGCTGTTGTGGTTGACAGAATTTGAAAGTCAGTGATAGATATATAACTTATTCATATATGTTCACATTTCTAAAATTTTTGTGTGTTTATTATGTTCTGCTATCTGAGGCTGAAGACTTAACTATTATTGTATCTAACAATGTGGGTTTATTATGTTACTTCTGCAGTGTTTACAAGTTCTCATTTGGTGATGCAGTGGCCCTATTGAATTCTGATAGTGGTAATACTTTTATTCTCTATTTTACTTATCTGTGAGTTATACTCTTTGTATCTGAACATTGAACATTTAAAAATCATTGGTGCGTGCATGACTATCTTATGTTCTCTGTTATTGAGTTCTATTCGAGATACATGTTTGAGCTGATATGCAACCTCTGTTGTTATTGATAGCCTGATGGTTTTTCCCTCTTTATTCTTTGACAATCGCTGTCAAGATGGTAAGTAACTTCTTTTTGTTTTTTTAACTTTCTGTGCATTTTCCTTGTTGCTTATTTTTTTTTGGGTTGGTTGAACAAATATATTGTTCTGATGGAAATTTACCTGGTACCATACATGTGAAGTTCACAGCTGATGAGCTCCGAAGGATCATGAACTATAAACATAACATCCATAATATGTCTGTTATTGCCCATGTTAATCATGGTATGGAAGCAACTAGCATGTTCTTTTCAACTTTTTATTAGTAGCTGTCTAAACTGTTATACCTGTGGTGATGGTGGTATAAGTAGGACCCCATGGATTGATGTTATGTATAACTTTTTTGAGAAATTTATTAGAAAGATATCTAACGTTTTCTATGGGAGGAAGCTTATGTGAGCTTCTAATTGAGTGGTGGTCTTTGTCTGGTCAAATTGAACCTGATTTACAACAAATGTTATTAAAAAATTCTATAAACTATATTAAACCACTTCATTGTCTCTTATTAGTGTTTATATATATTAATTAAAGTGTTTATTACAATTTTTTGTAGATATTGGTCTCTTCATGTTTATATGTTTACATCTTCCAGTAATTAACTTTTCTTTTCCCACACATATTTCTAGCTTACTACCGTGGAGCCATGGGTCTTTTGATGGTTTACGATGTTACTGATGAATCATCTTTCAACAGTAAGTTTTCCTTTTTCAACCTTCAGTTATCCAGGATTTAGATGGATTTGTATGTAAATAATGTCAGCAAATAGACACCTAACACTAAAAGATTCATAAGTGCTTTTAAAAGATATCTTATTCAGTATTACAAACATGTATGGTAAAAAAATGTCTCATAGTGTCGAACAACAATTATAGTTTACAGTTTGTCTTGATTTCTAAGGATCTTGCATTTTTACCCCTCACAGACATTAGGAATTGGATTCGCAACATTGAGCAACATGCTTCGGACAATGTCAACAAGGTACTGATTGGAAACAAGGTCGACATGGATGAAAGCAAAAGGGTATGCCGCTAGTACCTGAACCTCAATTTGGGTACATTAGTTGAATTTTTTAAAGAGTATCTTAACTATTATGATTTCTGTACTAAAATCTTTGTAGGCTGTACCTACCTCCAAGGGCCAAGCACTTGCTGATGAGTATGGCATCAAATTCTTTGAAACTGTGAGTATGCTGAGAATTTATTCATATCATGTTGTTGGTTACATTGTTCTCAAGGTTAAAATTAATTTTCTACTGCAGAGCGCAAAAACAAATCTCAACATGGAGGAAGTTTTCTTTTCTATTGCAAGGGATATAAAGCAAAGGCTTGCAGACACCGACTCAAAGGCTGAGGTAATCACCCATCCGTTGTAAATTGAATATAAAAAAACAATCATATTGAAATACCTTTCAAACTTATACCTTTCAATGTGAACTTGTTTTTGGTGGCATGGTGTTAGTTAGATTGGTTGCGGGCATAAAAAGGAGAAACACTTGACGAAACCTGAAGTGGTCACTTTAGAGCTCAGGGGGTTCATATGAAGAGGAATCTGAAGGAGTTTCCTGTGACGGAGGATGCTCTTCTTCCTGTGTGGGACATCAATAAGATTTCAGGTGAAGATGTCTTCTTTTGTTTTTAAAATAACTTTTGTTATGTGTTTATAACTTTTAAAAGAAGAACATAGTGATTTATGAGGTTACATTTGGATTGTTTTTAGATGACTTTGCACTTTAATTGCCATCTGGTTAACAAAACATTCAGTATTATGTTGTCGACCTTTTCCATTCTGCAAGGAACTTTTAGTTTATTATGGAAAAATGGTTGTCTACACAAAAAAAAACTGCTCAAGGCAAAATGTTGCAGTTAACCTACTATCTAAGATTATGTTGTGCAACATTTAAGTTCAAGTAATTTCATGATTGATGTTGTTTTCAATATCAGATGTTCTCTTTTTGGTATAATTGTTTATCTTGATGGTCATATATATATGTTTGACTATCCGTGACTATCTAGGTGAGGCCTTTTTCGTGATAGCTTTTGTCAATAATTAACTCAAAATGTGATAAAAGATGCAACATTATGTATTTTTGTGATTTTGTCTTAATCCCCAGGTATTTGAACCATATTTTCATGAACCGATACAGTGTGCACACTGCAGGTCAGTTAGAGTTGTATATATGAGTTCATATGTTGAAAATCACAATTACTGCAAGCCGTTTTTGCTTGTATTACTCTTAGTAAGAAAATAAAATGTAGATTTTGCACCAAGATGAAACTCATTTGCTCTGCAGCCTAGTCTTCGGCAAAGGAGTAGTGAATGATGCGACATCCGTTGTTCTGTTCAATGCAGTTCAAAAGATTAATGTTAATAGATTTAATGGTTGGGCAGTCGTTGACATCTTTCTGGATTTCTTTTACCTGTTCTCCACAAGCACTTGTCTTTGAGTCGCTATAACTTTTCATATGATCATTATTTGGCTGGTATCCCTGTCTTTCTACGGATGAGATGATTAGGAGGTGATCTTCGTTGATTATTAATTAATTGGCATACTTCCTTTCTTTCTATATATGGGTATGTGCACGAGGTTATATTGTACCCTCTATGCTACTAATCTACCCAATTTGTCTGTTGATCTGTGAGATTCTTGGTTTATGATGTTGGCCAAAAAGAAGTGTCTACTCCCTTGAGTTTTTCTGCCTTACTGTCTTATGTGGTTCATGGACTGATATGATAAAATTTTTAACAGCCTGCTGATATAGCTCTCTTGATATTCTTGGCAGTTGAGTAGTTGCTTCCTGATTTGCAAGAAAGATGATAGTATTGAAGGCATATATGATACTTTGACGATGTACGGGATGACCGGGCAACGTATATGAGCAGCTACATGTAGAGCATATATGATAGTTTGGTATATATTTTGTGGACGTAGTAATTTGAATTACACGAATGGTATTATTGGAATGCATTTTGAATGGTTGATACATTTTGGCTTTAAATTTAAATGAGAATTTAGACCTTTTAGCTATATATCATGGCATTAGCATATTGCAGGTGCATTGGTAATGTAGGTGAACCAACCTTTTTTTTCTTTTTTTTAATCTATAACATTTTAAAAATGTTGTGTAATCATACCTTCTACAACGTTTTTATCAAGAAAACGTTGTGGAATCATACCTTCTACAATGTTTTTAAGCATCTGCTAATTTATGGATAACAAATCTACAACGTTTTTTTTCTTAAAAACGTTGTGTAATGTGCTTAACTACAACGTTGTGTAAGGGTGTCAAATAGATAACACCCTTAACCACGACGTTTTTCTGACTGAAACCACAACGTTTTTTCTGCGTTGTCTATTTACTGTTTTGTAGTAGTGCGAAATCTTCATGGAGCTATAATTATCAAGATCAATACTCTACTCCAAATCTAACATACACGACGGAATTCTCATATCAACCTCCATTAAAAGAATAAAAGTCAAAGTTGGAGGAATTACTGTCAAAGGTCATAGCAAACCAAGAGGAGAGGATGATGAGTCAAGAAATATCGAGCCACAATTTTTAGCACCAGATGGAACAACTCCTCACCACTTCAACTCATGGTCCTCAATACATGGATTCCAAAACTGAGACAAATAATTCGAGATTGGAGGAATTGTTGTCCAAGTTCATAGCATCAAATGAGGAGAGAAGGATTAATCAAGAGAAGTCAATTCAGAATCTTCAGAATAAGATAGATCAAATGACCAAAGCCGTAAGCAACCTTCCTCCAAACACTTGGCTTTATGACATGGATGACGAAATTGACGGAGAACCCGAACCAAATCTACAACTGGATGAGCCTCGAGATGTTGAAAAAGAGGAGACAAGTGGGGATAATGACAACAAGGTCGGTGAAGAGCTAACTATGAGTACTAACGAGGATGATCCGATGTTATTAATGCCTCAAGTGCCTTCTCCACCAAAGTTCAAGGATCCGGTTAGATGTGTAAAACCTTGTCCGCTAGGTAGATGTCGTCGGCAATACTCCTTGTGACGTAAAAGTGAGTATAACTGCAAAGCCATGGTGCGATGAGCTAGAAAAGATAGAAGAAGAGATTGTTGTGTCTGACAAGCCTCAATGCTAGAATCTATTCGTAGACACAATTGAATAAACACCTAGATGTTGGACGTTCTTTAATGTGATCTTATCTAAACAAAGCATGCTAGGTGACTTTAATGCAATGGCTATCACAAATGGGAACCTACCAAAAGCTACATTATTTCCAATGGATGGAGGGTTCCTCAATTACCGAAGAGGAATTGGATAACGTTGATTGACACAAAGTCAGTGAAAAGATCAGAATCAAACGTTGATCGGGAGGCAACCCAGATTTTTTTTTAATATTTATATGCTTTCCTAGTTTATTTAGTAGATAGGAAGCACGTTATATTCCAAAGTGCTATTCTAATCTATGTTGTCTCTCTTCCTTGCAGGTATTGGAGGCTCAATGGATAGGAAAATGATCGTCGCAGCCATCACCACCATCACCTCAGGCCTAGCTTATTACAGGAAAGTTCTCTTCTACTTATCTCTATATTCTTACAATGAGGACATTGTAATTGCTAAGTTTGGGGGAGTTTAGTTTAGTTCTTTATTGCATGTTTAGTTTCATGTTTATGTTATGTTATTTTGCATATGTTGTTAATTTAGTTTAGGTTCATTATGTCTGCATTCATGTAGTACAACTGCATAAGTAGTTGCATAGTAGTATAGTTTGAATAGCATTATATTTAGTTTCTTGTTAAAAAAAATCAAAAAAAAATCAAAAATAATAGTTAGTTACTATGTTCATCTTGCATGAGTCCAGCTGTTTGATATTTACAGTTTGTTTTGGCCAATGATGAGATTGGAATTGGGTAGACAAGTATAATACTGACTATTAGAGCTTTGATGTGATTTCTTGTTATAAATTGAATCTTTTTCTGTTTGAAACTGGTATAATAAGGTTAGTACGTTAGAGACAACTCTGTTGACTGATTAAGTTTTAATTGATACATAATGGATTTCTTAAGGATAATACTAGTTTGAATGAATGAAAGACATAAATAGGCGGAGATGGCCAAATTTAGATAAAAACTTAAGTTTGGGGGAAAATTTTGGAATATATAAGCTTCACAAAAAAAATGATGAAAAAAAAATATCGTGGCTAGTTTTGTTTTGGGGCCTTTGTTACTTGAGCAAGTACGCCTGAGGGAGTGTCTTTACACCTATCACCCTAAGGTCTTATATGGTTTGGGAATAGTTGGTCGAAAGCTCGCTAAGGGGTAGCACTGTTAGCCTAATGGAATGAGACATTGCATAGTCATGGTTAAAAAAAAAGTAAATAAAAAAATAATAAAACAGGAAAAGAGCAAAAAGCCCCCGTAATGAAAAGTAAAACATAAGTATCCCGGTTTGGACTCATGAACTTGGTGGATGTTTGACTTTAGTTGGATCTAGCTTGTTCGTGAATTTTGTGAGTTTTCACTGTATGATGCCTTTAAAGAGACCTATTATGTGTTAAATTTGATTTTATATCAATTAGCAAGGTTGTTGAGCACACACGCACTATATCGGTGATAACAGTTTAAGATTTGATGATTGACTAGGAAATTATTGATTGGTTTTGATATGATGTATTATCATGTTTAATTGATTTCTCTAAGGCCGGTTGAATAGACTTGTGTTTATCAATACTGCTGGATTCGTAGGCATATAGATTAGTTGTATTTCATTGCATTGCATTGCATTTTTGTTTTATTGTGTTGCTTGGGGACAAGCAACGGTTTAAGTTTGGTGGTATTTGATAAATAGGTTTTATACCTACTTATCCGGTATCTATTACTTTAATTAGTTGCTTAAACCTATGTTTCTTAGTTACTTTTCATACATTTTATGTTATTTTATAGGCTATGACATAACATTGACATGAAGAAGCAAGGAAAAGCAATTCGGACATCTTTTGGAATAAAATATGCAAGCAAATACAAGAAGGGAAGATTGCAGGGCTTTTAACACCAAGTTGTATGCATGTTCTTGGCTTAGAACTTGAATTATACTGTAGAGATTCTTCTTAGCTTTCCAGAATATCTTTAATCATCCCAATCGGAGTTCGGATGCGAGAGTTATGGCCTTTTTATCAACGAAGATCAAAGCTAAGAGTTCTCATGCTTGCAATTTATACAACATCTACTTCAAGCTCGATTTCGATCTTGTTCCAGCCAGAATTTCACAATTCTCACAAAAGGTAAGTTGTTGAGCTCGTCGATTGCTTCGATTTGATAGGTGGCAGGCCTCGTAAATCCTCTCGGATCAAAAGTTATGGCTGTTTTACCAGAGGACACTGCGGCAGAAAAGTGACCCCCGCCTGGGCGGGCTTTTCCTTCACAAAATGCCCGCCTGGGCCGGCATACCAGCTGTAAAACAGAACCATAGCTCATCGGGGCGGGCCCTTTACAAGTATAAACCCCCGCCAGGGCGGGGGTACGCGTAAAAAAAGTGGTTTTTGGCGAAATTTGAGTTGGAGAAGGATTATTTCAATCCGATTTACTCAAGGACTTCCAAGAGGACTTAAAGACATATAAAGAGACTTATAAAAGGAGGAAAATTAGTTAGATTAGATGAGAAGGAGGATTCCATTATATTAGATTAGAGTAGATTAGTGTAGTTATTCTTAGATTTGATTAGATCTGAAGACTTGAAACAATTGGGAAGCATTAAAGATTCAATATTGGAGCAGGAGAATAGATTTGCACTACAAGTCTCTACTCTTATTTTCTCTTTGATTCATAATTGTATCTTATGATGTTTATTCAGTATGTGGATGGTAGATTTGATTCAGCTATGATTTAAACTCTATTCTGAGATTGCAATGGATTTTATGGATTAGTTTATTGTTTTACATTTCATTGTTTACCTTATTGATTGTTATGGGATTGTCTATTAAGATTTATGCTTATTTGCTTAGTTGATTGGCCATCAATTACTATGATAATCCATATGGACTTGAGAGACGAAGTATGGGTTTAGATCTGATCTTAATAGCTTTTGATTATATGTTCTACATTGTGTTAGGATGTATGATTTGTGCTTAGGATAGACATATACTATTAGACCCCAAATTTTATGAAATAAAAGTATTCAATTTTTCTATTTTGGTAAATTGTTAAATTGATAAAAGTTTAAAGTTAAGGGTCATATTTGAAAATTTTTCAAAGTAAGCAAGTTGTCATAAAATAATCGGTGGTAAAATACGCGTGGTTACATAGCAGCACACGATATTGATTATTGATGCTTATGTGAGAAGTCACTCAGTTATACTCAATTATTGCTACAATAATTGCTGCATCATATCTCTCATATTATTGATTCAATTATTGTCACAGTATCATCTGCATAATATGATATATTATTAAATTAATAATTGAGACAACAAAGTTATTCATATTATTAAATTGCAATATTTACAATGTCAGAAGTTACATCAATGAGAGGTTTGGTCATCTAATTGCCTTGATAAGGAGAAATCCTTATCTGAAAGCCCCCTCTTTCCTAGGAACGACCTGGTTGTTAAATATTATGAGTTATAATATTAATGATGAATAAGTTCGTGTTAATTAAAGATGAAATTGATAGTTCTATTGTGTTTGGATTATTAGTGTTAGTGGAAATCGACATTTATTTCGATAATAATTGATGACCGGAGGTTATATTACTCGATCGGGTATTTGGGGCACTTTTGGTGTCGGAGTACTATTCACATGTTACAATTCACCCGATTACTATTCACTCTAGTATTATTCACTCGGGTATTTGGGATACTTTTCGTGTCGGGGTACTATTCACGGGGTACTATTCCCGAATACTATTCACGGGGTACTATTCACCCAAAAAATATATTTCTTTTCGGTCCAAATCATTTTGGGTACAATATTATTCCATGAGGAGATGTGCTAATTTTTCAGACCGTTGGTTGAAATTATAATAGTAAATCAATATGGATCGTTGGTTTAAAGTTTTAATAGTAAATCAATATGGATCGCTGGTTTAAAGTTTTAGTAGTGAATCAGTATGGATCGTTGCTTTAAGTTTTAATAGTAAATCAATATGGACCGTTCGTTTAAAAGTAAATCAATCTGGACTGTTCATGAATTAGTTATTATTCAGTCCATTCTTCTATAAATAGAAGCTCATTCCTTCATTATTTCTTACGAATTCACTGAAACTCTAGAGAGAGAAATTATAGAGAGAAATTATAGAGAGAAGTTATAGAGAGAAAATCTATAGAGAGAAAGAAGAAGAGAGGCCTGCTACCTCACTATTCCAGTATCCAGTTTTCTTCTAAGGTAAGGGACGTTATTATTATAGTAAGGGGTATTATTTCTTTCTTATTCATGAAGAGAACTTCTGTTATTCCATTCTTTATTATTATGTTGGAATAACCTGTTATGGAAAGTACCGCGTACATGGTGAAATTCTTCTGTTATTCCATTCTTTATTATTATGTTGGAATAACCTGTTTATGCGAAGTACCGCATACATGGTGAAATTCTTCTATTATTCCGTTCATTATTATTTTGTCGAAATATCATGTCCATGCGTTTACACCGAACCTAGTTCCATTATTTATTATTTTGTTGGAATAACCTGTATGTGCGGTCTATCGCATGCATGGTGATTTCTGTTGTTATTCCATTCTTTATTATTTTATTGGAATATCCTCTCGGTGCGTTTACGCATAAACTGGTTCCATTATTTATTATTCTGTTAGGAATAACCTGTCTGTGCAGTCTATCGCACGCATGGTGAATCCTTATGTTATTCCATTCTTTATTATTCTGTTGGAATAACCTGTCTACGTCTATTACCTCATGATGGTGAAAATCCATTTGCAGTTTCGTAATTTTTCAGACCCTCAAAAATTTCTGGAAAGTCATAATATAAAAATTGAACTGTTGATTATGATAAAAGTCATAATCAAAAGCATTGGACTGATGAAAATCATGGGTATATATAGTATTAGTAAGTGTTATGATGAGTTATGTTGGTTATTATATGAAAACATGAAAGTTTCTTAGAAATCACAAAGGGTTGAAAAATCAGATTTTGGTAAAAATAGAACATGAAATTCAATTGACCATATCTCCTATTTTATTTTGAATTTTTGAGTGTGGTCAAGTTCTAGAGTTAGATCTATGAGTTTTCTAACTTATCCAAGTGGAATCACTGGAAAAGGTGTTGTAGATTTTTGTGTGGACTGATTTTAGCAAAGGAGTCAAAAACTGCAAAATACCAAAAAGCTATTGCCCAGAAATTTAAAAGGGCTATTTTGGCCACTTAATTTGTGAGAAAAAATCCGATCTTTTGGGACATGGAAATATATGGTATAAAGTACCTCATGTCCAAAAATGAGCTCATTCTGACATAAAATGAACAAGTTATGACTATTTCAATATTTAGGTTTTTTCGACAAAAAATGCTATAACCGGAGTTCTATAACTCTGATGACCATGAAATTTAAACTGGAAGCTCACGTTAACATGTGTAAGATCCTGCCAAGATTTGGGAATTTCTGGAGTTAAACTTGATGTAGCTAATTTCTTAAGGAATTAATTAGAAATTGATATTTGAAAAATACTTAAGGGAGTTGAAAAATTATAAAAAAATAATTGTTGTGTATGAAATATATGTATATATGTTTGGACAAAAGATAGAAAAATAATAAGTTGATTTGGTAATTTTTCATGAAAATGGTTTAGTTACAAACATATGAGTTAAATATGTTATGTGAAGTTAAAAAATTGGTTTTACAATTGTATATCTTTGGCTTACGTGCATAGATGGACTGTTGATTATTGGTTTCTGAGGTTGTATATCTTCGCTTACGTGCAAAGATGAACTATTGATTATTGGTTTTTCTGATTTGTATATCTTCGCTTACGTGCAAAGATGAACTATTGATTGATGAGTATCTTTGGCTTATGTGCATAGATGAACTGTTTATTGGTATGATTATGACCAAGGATCATTCGGTATAATTATGACCCATAATGTTATAGATGATGTGGTAAAAGTCCTCATTGGCCCTTAGTGCATTGATGGACAGTTATTGGTATGATTATAACCAGGGATTATTCGGTATAATCATCATCATTGATGATTACATGAATATCCTTGGCCGTAGTGCAGGGATAATTCATAAAAGATAGTAGATAACATACTCTACTTGACTCTTTTAAAATACAGTTGTATGTCTTTGGCCTGTAGTGCAAAGATGAATTGTTAATGAATATCTTGGCCGTAGTACAAAGATGAATTTATTAGTATGATTATGAGCAGGAATTGTGAATTGGTATAACTATGACTTTTGATGTTTCAGGTGAAGATAGGTGATGAAAATTATCTTCATCCTGGGTGCGAAGAGGAATTTAGAATCGCAATTATGATTATGAGTTATTCATATGATTGTGGACATGAATTGTTGATTGATGTTACAGGGATAAAACATTATTGGTGGACTTTTAACATGGAGAATATAATAGACCTGATGTTCTATTTGACTCTTCTAATGGATTGTTCGTTCCGCTACAACTATGGTTGAAAAGTTATATCATCTACCATATGTTTTAAAACTCTGTTTTATTACTGATGAAGGCTATTGATAATTTAATTATCTTTAGTCATGATATTATTTACTGGGCTAGTTGTGCTCATCCTTTTTGCTTCACAATTCCTTTCAGGTAATAAGAGTGTAGCCGGGTCGAGCGAGGATAACAGGGAAATAGTGAGATGGTCCAAGACTGTTGAAGTTTCTCAATACATTATAAAATGGCATGACATACAATATATAATTGCATTGAGGACCTAAGAAGTGTTTGTCATATTTTATACGTCACTTAATAATTGATTTTGGTGAACAACAATAGGGTGATGAGAACCCGACCTTGTAAGCGTCAAAAGTGCACTGCATTAAAATGAAGAGAACAGAAATCTTCTCGTGTCCCTTTTGAGACTTGAAATATTTATTGTTGTACTTTATATGGCATGTAATAATTTGAGTATGAATAATGTCGTATTATATACGTTACAATATTTGTATTGAAACTCATAGTATATATGTCGTCGTATTTTGCACGACAGTTGTATAAATGAAGTTTATAATTGATTTCTGTAGTGTGGTATTTGGAGACTCAGAATGGGTGATGTATACCTATTTTGGGGGCGTCACAGTTGGTATCAAAGCTTAGGGATATGATCCCTGGCTGAGATGTGAGACAAGAACTAGGAGGGGAGAGACGGGGAATTCCTTCGCTAGTATGACCTACCTAAGTTTATTTGGTATTTAATTGGTCGGTCAGAGTATAGGGATAATATGTGGTATGTCAATTAACCTTTGTTTTGAAGGTATACTTTAGAATGATATCTAAAATACAGGAGATGAGCAATGCGAAAATTATGATACAGAGGATATAACCGGGAAGGTACAATCCGAAAAGAAAGTAAGGTATTCTCATCTCTTCGAACTACTAGGTACGTAAATTTCGAGGGCAAAATTTCATAAGGAGGGGAGATTGTGAGACCCCGAATTTTATGAAATAAAAGTATTCAATTTTTCTATTTTGGTAAATAGTTAAATTGATAAAAGTTTAAAGTTAAGGGTCATATTTGAAAAAATTTCAAAGTAAGCAAGTTGTCATAAAATAATCGGTGGTAAAACACGCGTGGTTGCATAGTAGCACATTGTATTGATTATTGATGCTTATGTGAGAAGTCACTTAGTTATACTCAATTATTGCTACAATAATTGTTGCATCATATCTCTCATATTATTGATTCAATTATTGTCACGGTATCATCTGCATAATATGATATATTATTAAATCAATAATTGAGACGACAAAGTTATTCATATTATTAAATTGCAATATTTACAATGTCTAGAAGTTCGTCGAGGAGAGGTTTGGTCATCCATTCATGGCCAATAAGGAGAAATCCTTATCGAAAAGCCCCCTCTTTCCTGGGAACGACCTGGTTGTTAAATATTATGAGTTATAATGTTAATGATGAATAAGTTCGTGTTGATTAAAGATGAAATTGATAGTTCCATTGTGTTGGAATTATTAGTGTTAGTAGAAATTGACATTTATTTCGATAATAATTGATGACTGGAGGTTATATTATTCGATCGGGTATTCGGGTCACTTTTCGTGTCGGAGTACTATTCACGGGTTACTATTCATCCGATTACTATTCACTCTAGTATTATTCACTCGGGTATTTGGGACACTTTTCGTATCGGGGTACTATTCACGGGGTACTATTCCCGAAGTATTATTCACGGGGTACTATTCACCCGAAAAATATATTTCTTTTCGGTCCAAATCATTTTGGGTACAATATTATTCCATGAGGAGATGTGCTAATTTTTTAGACCGTTGGTTGAAATTATAATAGTAAATCAATATGGATCGTTGGTTTAAAGTTTTAATAGTAAATCAATATGGATCGTTGGTTTAAAGTTTTAATAGTAAATCAATATGGATCGTTGGTTTAAATTTTAATAGTGAATCAGTATGGATCGCTAGTTTAATGTTTTAATAGTGAATCAGTATGGACCGTTGCTTTAAGTTTTAATAGTAAATCAATATGGACCGTCTGTTTAAAAGTAAATTAATCTGGACTGTTCATGAATTAGTTACTATTCAGTCCATTCTCCTATAAATAGAAGCTCATTCCTTCATTATTTCTACAATTCTTTGAAACTCTGAGAGAGAAATTATAGAGAGAAATTATAGAGAGAAGCTATAGAGAGAAAATTTATAGAGAGAAAGAAGAAGAGAAGTCTGCTACCTCACTATTCCAGTATCCAGTTTTCTTCTAAGGTAAGGGACATTATTATTATAGTAAGGGGTATTATTTCTTTCTTATTCATTAAGAGAACTTCTGTTATTCCATTCTTTATTATTATGTTGGAATAACCTGTTATGCGAAGTACCACATACATGGTGAAATTCTTCCGTTATTCCATTCTTTATTATTATGTTGGAATAACTGCTGTTTGCCAAGCAATCGCATACATGGTGAAATTTTTCTATTATTCCGTTCATTATTATTCTATCGGAATATCCTGTCTATGCGTTTACATCGGACCTGGTTCCATGTTGGAATAACCTGTCTGTGCATGGTGATTTCTGTTGTTATTCCATTCTTTATTATTCTGTTGGAATATCCTATCGGTGCATTTACGCATAACCTGATTCCATTATTTATTATTCTGTTGGGAATAACCTGTCTGTGCAGTCTATCGCATGCATGATGAATCCTTCTGGTATTCCATTCTTTATTATTCTGTTGGAATAACCTGTCTACGTGGATTACCTCATGACGTTGAAAATCCATTTGTAGTTTCGTAATTTTTCTGACTCTCAAAAATTTCTGGAAAGTCATAATATAAGCATTGAACTGTTGATTATGATGAAAGTCATAATAAAAACATTGGACTGATGAAAATCATGGGTATATGTAGTATTAGTAAGTGTTATTGTAAGACCCCAACTTATTATAAATAAAATTAAATTTTTTCTATTCATTATTCTAAATTAATAAGGTGTTAATTTGATATAATGCTTTGGTTATGGGTGAAATGTGCAAATTTTGCAAAATAAGCAAGTGGTAATAGAATATTCATTTCTATCGGGGAATATTCGTTTGGCCGTGGAATATTCTTGTTGTCGGGGAATATTCATACGACGGCGCAACCATTTGTGGGCCCCATAACGGAAAACGGTTGGATGAAGGAAAGCGACAAAGTATGAGTTTTTATAAATAACGACGTAGTTGTTACCGTTAATACTGTTGGAATACCCGGTGGTTAAAAATACAATAATATGTGTGGTCGCAAGGTAGTACGGTATTGCACAAGTATTTTGAATTATTGATCCTTACGAAAGAAGGCTTTACTCAATAATTGTTACAAATAATTATTATTCAATATTTTATTTTATTGATTCAATAATTAACGTGGTTGATATTTTATATTATTGTTGTTTCAATAATTGTCCTTTGCACAAGATTTCTCATTATCATATCAATAATTCATATTATTTGAATAATATTATTAGATAGAATTATTGGTAATGTCTAGAAAATTACATAAGGAGATGTTTGGTCACCTAATCATGAGCGATGAAGGAGAAATCCTTATTGGAAAGCCCCCTCTTTCTGAGAAGCGCTGATTGTCATTATTGTGATTACGTAATATTATTTGTGAATAATTAATTATTGATAAGGAAATATTTATTTGATGCGGATATAAATGATGGATTTATTTATTTTATGTGGTTATAATTGAAGGAATTAATGTTGAGGTGTTTTATCAGTATTTTTGTCGGAATGGAGGTATTAAAAATCAAATCAGTATTTTTACGATATATTGCGTGAGTTATAATTTTTAATCCGACCGTTGGATCGTTGTGATTTTTAGATATGTTATACATACATAAGTTGAGTATATGTCCACACATTTTGAACCGTTAAAAATGAACGTATGATTTGTTATGAATTTTAAGAGGTGACAGATTCGAAAATTAGGTTTATAAATGATTTTGGTGGAAAATTCTAGAATTGAGTGGGCCCCACTTGTGGTCGGTGAAGAAATGTGCTGAATTTTATTTTAAATGTTGTGGGTGGCAATAGTAGCAGGTAATGCCATCAGGTAGCAGGTCAAGTCTGCTTCGGCGTGCTAACATTTTCCTATAAATAGAGGGCTAAGTTAGAATTGAAAATCCACCAGAAACATAAGCTTTCTATCTTTCTCTCTTTATATTATCGAGCGTATTTTGTGAGTATTTAGATACTTTAAAAGTTGTTGTTCAGTACAAGTTTCATTCAGCATCACTTCCAACCATTCATTCTGAAGTACTGTTTCTTTGAGGTAAGGGATGTTATTTTCTTCTTAAATGATATTATTTTTTTCAATATCATTATGCCGAAATATTGGTGAACTTTTTAATCAAATTTGGAACTTTTGTGTTGGGGTTACTATTCACGTATACGAAACTATTCACGAATACGACACTATTCACCAAAAAATGAAATTTTTCCTTTTTGTCCAAGATGTCTATTATGGTTACTATCTTTGATTATATCCATGTTTTGATCTTTAATTTTGAATCCTGCTTCAAAATTGGTTATTATGGAGTATTATTGATCTTGGATAAACTGTTAAACGAATCCCTAATATTTGTCCTTCCGTCTCACTAGATTTGTTTTCTTTAAAATATTTTTCATCATCCTCAGTCTTAAATGATGATATTACGGAATATCTTTGGCCTGTAGTGCAAAGATGAATGATTAACTGATGAATATCTTTGGCCCGTAGTGCAAAGATGAACAGGTGTTGAGATGAACATGACCAACTGGTGATACAAATGAATATCTTTGGCCTGTAGTACAAAGATGAATATTTGATTAAAGATGTATGTTAATTGTTGTTACAGGGATAAAATATTGATGATGGACTTTTAAATCTTAGAAGATAGTAGAACTCATTCTCTACTTGACTCTTCTAATGGATTCTTTTTCATTGCAGTTTTGATCTAAAACTTTATGTCATTATGTTTTATCGATTTTTTCCTGTTGAAGACTAATGATAATTTGTTGTATATTATCTTAGTCATAATATTCTTTCTTGGGCTAGTTGAGCTCATACTTTTCCTTTTTTTTTTCCATTTTTCTTCTCGGGAGGTGAGAATATAGCAGGATCTAGTTGGGGGTATGGAGTGATGGTTCTAGAAAGATGTTTTTTAGCGCCCTCCTCACTATTTACGTAAAATAGTGTTTGAATAATTGTAATGAGGACTTATTTGAGTGTGGATATATCAGAAGACAATATTTGTATTTAAACTCACATGTATGTGTTGTCGTATTTTGCACGACAATTGTATTATTGAAGTTGTAGTTTGCCTTCTGTACCATGTATTTAGCGACTCAGAATGGGTGTTGTATACCTATTTTGGGGGCGTCACAGTTATGATGAGTTATGTTAGTTATTATGTGAAAACATGAAAGTTTCTTAGAAATCACAAAGGATTGAAAAATCAGATTTTGGTAAAAATGGAACATCAAATTCAATTGACCATATCTCCTATTATATTTTGAATTTTTGAGTGTGGTCAAGTTCTAGAGTTAGATCTATGAGTTTTCTAACTTATCCAAGTGGAATCACTGGAAAAGGTGTTTTAGATTTTCGTGTGGACTGATTTTAGCAAAGGAGTCAAAAACTGCAAAATACCAAAAAGCTACTACCCAGAAATTTAAAAGGGCTGTTTCGGCCACTTAATTTATGAGAAAAATTCCGACCTTTTGGGACATGGAAATATATGGTATAAAGTACCTCATGTCCAAAAATGAGCTCATTTTGACTTAAAATGAGCAAGTTATGACTATTTCAATATTTGGGTTTTTTCAACAAAAAATGCTATAACCGGAGTTCTATAACTCCGATGACCATGAAATTTAAACTGAAAGCTCACGTTAACATATGTAAAATCTTGCCAAGATTTGGGAATTTCTGGAGCTAAACTTGAGGTAGCTAATTTCTTAAGGAATTAATTAGAAATTGATTTTTGGAAAATACTTAAGGGAGTTGAAAAATTATAAAAAAAATACTTGTGTATGAAATATATTTATATATGTTTGGACAAAGGATAGAAAAATAATAAGTTGATTTGGTAATTTTTCATGAAAATAGTTTAGTTACGAACATATGAGTTAAATATGTTATGTGAAGTTGAAAAATTGGTTTTACAGTTGTATATCTTTAGCTTACGTGCATAGATGGACTGTTGATTATTGGTTTTACAGTTGTATATCTTTGGCTTACGTGCAAAGATGAACTATTGATTGATGAGTATCTTTGGCTTATATGCATAGATGAACTGTTTATTGGTATGATTATGATCAGGGATCATTCGGTATAATCATGAGCCGTAATGTTATAGATGATGTGGTAAAAGTCCTCATTGGCCCTTAGTGCATTGATGGACAGTTATTGGTATGATTATAACCAGGGATTATTCGGTATAATCATCACCATTGATGATTACATAAATATCCTTAGCCGTATTGCTGGGATGATTCGTAAAAGATAGTAGATAACATGCTCTACTTGACTATTTTAAAATACAGTTGTATATCTTTGGCCTGTAGTGCAAAGATGAATTGTTAATGAATATCTTGGTCGTAGTGCAAAGATGAATTTATTAGTATGATTATGAGCAGGAATTGTGAATTGGTATAACCATGATTTTTGATGTTTCGGGTGAAGATAGGTGATGAAAATTATCTTCATCCTGGGTGCGAAGAGGAATTTAGAATCACAATTATGATTATGAGTTATTCATATGATTGTGGACATGAATTGTTTATTGATGTTACAAGGATAAAACATTATTGGTGGACTTTTAACATGGAGAATATAATAGACCTGATGGTCTATTTGACTCTTCTAATGGATTGCTCGTTCTACTGCAACTATGGTTGAAAAGTTTTATAATCAACCATATGTTTTAAAACTCTAATTTATTACTGATGAAAGCTTTTGATAATTTATTTATCTTTAGTCATGATATTCTTTACAGGGCTAGTTGTGCTCACCTTTTTTTTGCTTCATAATTCCTTTTAGGTAATAAGAGTGTAGCTGGGTCGAGCGGGGATAACATGGAAATAGTGAGATAGTCCGAGACTGTTGAAGTTTCTCAATACATTATAAAACCGCATGACATGCAATATATAATTACATTGAGGACCTAAGAAGTGTGTGTCGTATTTTATACGTCACTTAATAATTGATTTTGGTGAACAATAATAGGGTGATGAGAACTCGACCTTGAAAGCGTCAAAAGTGCACCGCATTAAAATGAAGAGAAAAGAAATCTTCTCGTGTCCCTTTGGAGACTTGAAATATTTGTTGCTGTACTTTATATGGCATGTAATAATTTGAGTATGAATATTATCGTATTATATACATTATAATATTTGTATTGAAACTCATAGTATATATGTCATCGTATTTTGCACGACAGTTGTATAAAATGAAGTTTATAATTGATTTCTGTAGTGTGGTATTTGGCAACTCAGAATGGGTGATGTATACCTATTTTGGGGGCGTCACATATACCGCAGCACCATTCGTAGTTAATTGAGAACTTGGGCTTAAACCCTAATTATTTGTAAATCATATAGACATATAGTGGTTTAGGTAATTTGGGTGTTCATGTGTATTCTTTCAACTGGGGATTATATTTGATATGGGTATGGTACATTGAGAGATGGCTATACTTTACTTTCGTGTTCTTGACTAACAATCCGGTACAATTAGTTTGGCTTAACAGGAAGTGTGTTGATTTAAATGAGTTAATAGATGAAATTGTGATCTCAGGTCTTCATTATCTAATCTTATTCTAGGAATAGTTAGGTTTATTTAATTTTACAGTTTGAATTTATATATCAAAATTCATTCATTTAAATAATATTGAGTTGGTTACGGGTTAGTACTTGGTGATTTTGTGTTAAATAATTCTCTGTGGGAACAATACTCAAATTACCACTTTATTACTTGTTGACCACGTATACTTGCGTGTTGTGCGTAATTAGATTTTACCCAACAAGTTTTTGGCGCCGTTGCCGGGGAATTAGTTTAATATATTTTTGCCAATATTAGCTTCAATCAAATTAGTCTTAATTTAAACATTTTTTTCCTTTATTTTTATTTTATTTTATTATCTTCTTATTTTTCTCTCGTTTCAAGTACCATGGCTGGATTCAATTATCAAAGGCCATATTCGAGAATGACTCAACTAAGGGGAGCGGGGATTGATGGACTCAATGTATTTTCTGCATTATCAGCACAACTTGAGACACTTTCGAGGAGGATGGACGTTGTTGCAGCCCAACGTAATCGAAGGATAACGGTTACTTGCAATTATTGTGTTGGCAATCACCCAAGTAATCAATGCACAATCAATCTTGGGCTGGTACAATATTGTGGTAACTACATTAACTACTATTCTTATCCCAGTTATCATCAAGTTTGGGGGTATCACCCGGATTCTTCATGGAGCTATAATTATCAAGATCAATATTCTACTCCAAATCCAACATACACGCCAGAATTCTCATATCAACCTCCATTAAAAGAAGAAAAGTCAAAGTTGGAGGAATTACTGTCAAAGGTTATAGCAAACCAAGAAGAGAGGATGATGAGTCAAGAAATATCGAGCCACAATTTTCAACACCAGATGGAACAACTCATAACCACTTCAACTCATGGTCCTCAATACATGGATTCCAAAACTGAGACAGATAATTCAAGATTGGAGGAATTGTTGTCCAAGTTCATAGCATCAAATGAGGAGAGAAGGATTAACCAGGAGAAGTCAATTCAGAATCTTCAGAATAAGATAGATCAAATGACCAAACCCATAAGCAACCTTCCTCCAAACACTTGGCTTTATGACATGGATGACGAAATTGACGAAGAACCCGAACCAAATCTACAACTGGATGAGTCTCGAGATGTTGAAAAATAGGAGACAAGTGGGGATAATGACAACAAGGTCGGTGAAGAGCTAACTATGAGTACTAACGAGGATGAGCCGATGTTATTAATGCCTCAAGTGCCTTCTCCACCAAAGTTCAAGGATCCGGTTAGATGTGCAAAACTATGTCCGCTAGGTAGTCATGTCGTCGGCAATACTCCTTGTGACGTAAAAGCGAGTACAACTGTGAAGCCTTGGTGCGATGAGCTATAGAAGATAGAAGAAGAGATTGTTGTGTCTGACAAGCCTCAATGCCAGAATCTATTTGCAGACACAATGGAAAAACACCTAGATGTTGGACGTTCTTTAATGTGATCTTATGTAAACAAAGCATGCTAGGTGACTTTAATGCAATGGCTATCACAAATGGGAACCTACCAAAAGCTACATTATTTCTGATGGATGGAGCGTTCCTCAATTACCGAAAAGGAATTGGATAGCATTGACGCATAAAGTCAGTTGAAAGATTGTAAATCAGTTAATGATCGGGAGGCAACCTGTAATTTTTTTTTATATTTATATGCTTTCCTAGTTTATTTAGTAGATAGGAATCACGTTATAGTCCAAAGTGCTATTCTAATCTATGTTGTCTCTCTTCCTTGCAGGTATTGGAGGCTCAATGGATAGGAAAATGATTGCCACTGCCATCACCACCATCACCTCACACTTAGCTGATTACAGGGAAGTTCTCTTCTACTTATCGCTATATTCTTACAATGAGGACATTGTAATTGCTAAGTTTGGGGGAGTTTAGTTTAGTTCTTTGTTGCATGTTTAGTTTCATGTTTATGTTATGTTATTTTGCATATGCTGTTAATTTAGTTTAGGTTCATTATGTTTGCATTCATGTAGTACAACTGCATAAGTAGTTGCATAGTAGTATAGTTTGAATAGCATTATATTTAGTTTCTTGTTAAAATAAATCAAAAAAAAATCAAAAATAATAGTTAGTTACTATTTTCATCTTGCATGAGTCCAGCTGTTTGATATTTACAGTTTGTTTTGGCCAATGATGAGATTGGAATTGGGTAGACAAGTATAATATTGACTATTAGAGCTTTGATGTGATTTCTTGTTATGAATTGAATCTTTTTCTGTTTGAAACTGGTATAATAAGGTTAGCACGTTAGAGACAACTTTGTTGACTGATTAAGTTTAAATTGATACATAATAGATTTCTTAAGGATAATACTAGTTTGAATGAATGAAAGATATAAATAGGTGGAGATGGCTAAATTTAGATAAAAACTTAAGTTTAGGGAAAAAAATTTGGGATATATAAGCTTCACTAAAAAAAATTAAAAAAATGATGAAAAAAAAATACCGTGGCTAGTTTTGTTTCAGGGCCTTTGTTACTTGAGCAAGTACGCCCGAGGGAGTGTCTTTACACCTAGCGCCCTAAGGTCTTATATGGTTTGGGAGTCGTTGGTTGAAAGCTCGCTAAGGGGTAGCACTGTTAGCCTAATGGAATGAGACATTGCACAGTCATGGTTAAAAAAAAAGTAAAAAAAAATAATAAAATGGGAAAAGAGCAAAAAGCCCCCGTAATGAAAAGTAAAGCATAAGTATCCCGGTTTGGACTCTTGAACTTGGTAGATGTTTGACTTTAGTTGGATCTAGCTTGTTCGTGAATTTTGTGAGTTTTCACATTATGATGCCTTTAAAGAGACCTATTATGTGTTAAATTTGATTTTATATCAATTAGCAAGGTTGTTGAGCACACACGCACTATATCGGTGATAACAGTTTAAGATTTGATGATTGACTAGGAAATTGTTGATTGGTTTTGATATGATGTATTATCATGTTTACTTGATTTCTCTAAGGCCGGTTGAATAGACTTGTGTTTATCAATACTGCTGGATTTGTAGGCATATAGATTAGTTGCATTTCATTGCATTGCATTGTATTTTTGTTTTATTGTGTTGCTTGGAGACAAGCAACGACTTAAGTTTGGGGGTATTTGATAAGTAGGTTTTATACCAACTTTTTCGGTATCTATTACTTTAATTAGTTTCTTAAACCTATGTTTCTTAGTTACTTTTCATACATTTTATGTTATTTGGTAGGCTATGACATAACATTGGCATGAAGAAGCAAGGAAAAGCAATTCGGACATCTTTTGGACTAAAATATGCAAGTAAATACAAGAAGGGAAGATTGCAGGGCTTTTAACACCAAGTTGGATGAATGTTCTTGGCTTGGAACTTAGATTATACTGTAGAGATTCTTCTTATCTTTCCGAAACATCTTGAATCATCCCAATCAGAGTTCGGATGCGAGAGTTATGGCCTTTTTATCAACTAAGATCAAAGCTAAGAGTTCTCATGCTTGCAATTTACATAGCATCTACTTCAAGATCGATTTCGATCTTGTTCTGACCATAATTTCTCAATTCTCAAAGAATAAAAGTTGTAGAGCTCGTCGATAGCTTCGATTTGATAGGTGGCAGGCCTCGTAATTCCCCGAATCAAAAGTTATGGCCGTTTTACCAGAGGACACTGCGGTAGAAAAGTGACCCCCGCCGGGGGGGCTTTTCCTTCACAAAATGCCCGTCGGGGCTGGTATACCAGCTGCAAAACAGAACCATAGCCCACCGGGGTGGGCCCTTTACAAGTATAAACCCTCGCCGGGGCGGGGGTACGCGTAAAAAAAGTGGTTTTTGGCGAAATTTGAGTTGGAGAAAAAAAATTTCAATCCGATTGACTCAAGAACTTCCAAGAGGACTTAAAGACATATAAAGAGACTTATAAAAGGAGGAAAATTAGTTAGATTAGATAAGAAGGAGGATTCCATTATATTAGAGTAGAGTAGATTAATGTAGTTATTCTTAGATTTGATTAGATCTGAAGACTTGAAGCAATTGGGAAGCATTAAAGATTCAATATTGGAACAGGAGAACAAATTTGCACTACAATTCTCTACTCTTATTTTCTCTTTGGTTCATAATTGTATCTTATGATGTTTATTCAGTATGTGGATGGTAGATTAGATTCAGCTATGATATAAACTCTATTTTGAGATTGAAATGAATTTTATGGATTATTTTATTTTGATATATTTCATTGTTAACCTTATTGATTGTTATGGGATTGTTTATTAAGATTTATGCTTTTTGCTTAGTTGATTGGCCATCAATTACTGTGATAATCCATATGGACTTGAGAGACAAAGTATGGGTTTGGATCTGATCTTAATAGCTTTTAATTGTATATTCTACATTGTGTTAGGATGTATGATTTGTGCTTAGGGTAGACATATACCGTAGCACCATTCGTAGTCAATTGAGAACTTGGGCTTAAATCCTAATTATTTGTAAATCACATAGACATATAGTGGTTTAGGTAATTTGGGTGTTCATGTGTATTCTTTCAACTAGGGATTATATTTGATATGGGTATGGTACATTGAGTGATGGTTATACTTTACTTTTGTGTTCTTGACTAATAATCCGGTATAAATAGTTTGGCTTAACAAGAAGTGTGTTGATTTAAATGAGTTAATAGATGAAATTGTGATCTCAGGTCTTCATTATCTAATCTTATTCTAGGAATAGTTAGGTTTATTTAATTTTACAGTTTGAATTTATATATCGAAATTCATTCGTTTAAATAAGATTAAGTTGGTTACAGGTTAGTACTTGGTGATTTTTTGTTAAATAATTCTCTGTGGGAACGATACTCAACTTATCACTTTATTACTTGTTGACCACGTATACTTGCGTGTTGTGTGTAATTAGATTTTACCCAACAGACCCGTCCCCTTAGGGGGTATATCATTATCAGTGAAAGATATCACATTGCTATTGATAATGTTATCTACCAGATGATGAAACTTTTCGACATCCACTGTTTTTGGCAGGTGGGCTTCTTCCAATATCTTCATTAAGACCTTCCGATGATCTTCAAAAGAGAATACCAAGTCTAGAATAGTATCTGTTGAGGTGCTTATTTTAAGCTTTGCACCACATTGGCTTCATTATGTCCCATCTTGTGGAGAAATTCTTTGATTTTCTCCTTGGGCACTTTCCCCTTAGATCTGATGACTGGCTTCATCATTCGTTGAGGGAGATATAGCAGGTTTTCCTTGGATACAATAGTAGTTATGTTTGATGTTGATCCATCAACCTCCCCATAGTTCCATGGGACTTTATTAAGGCTGGTGATAGGATACTACGGCCTGAATGGAAATACCAGTTGTTCCAGTGCAGCTACCTGGTTTTCAACTCCTTTGAGCTTGATTATTTGAATTGTAAGGGGAGTTGTAGCCATGTCTCCCTCAGAGGATATGACTGCTATGATTTCCCTCCATCTTTGTGCTCATGGAGGAAATATTTTCCCACTCTCAGGCAATACTATGTCATTGTCTGCCATTTTTAGGTCACCGCTATCAATCTTGTTTTGAATGATATGATGGAGTGACTAGCATCCTTCAGTGTTATGACCACGAGTATTGGAATTGTATTGACAGACCCCGGTAGCATCAAATCTTTTTGAACGTGGATTGACTGGGGGTAACAGTGTTGTGATTTCCCTTCGTTGATCAACATCTGCAAGATTTCTTCCATCAGTTGGCCTCAATGGGTGAACTCCATTTTGTTGGCAAAATCTCGATGGGCTTGGGCTCTTGACTTTTCTTGCAAGCTTTTCCTTCAAGGTTTCATTCTCTTGGGTATGTGGTTGATTTTTTGTGATAATGGAGAGGAGATGATGAATGGATAATATACCCATGAATTGGATACATCCGGGCTTAATTTATTGTTGTTCTCAAGTCTTTTAGAATAGTTTTTAAGTGTTTGTGACGCCCCCAAAATAGGTATACATCACCCATCTTGAGTCGCCAAATACATGGTACAAAATTCAAATATAACTTAATAATACAACTGTCGTGTAATATACGACAAAACATAACTAAGAGTTTAAATACGAATATTTTCTTCTAGACAGTATTAAAACTCAAAGGGAGTCCTCAATACATTTATTATCACACTATTTCATAGAATAGTGAGGACTACTAATGCAAACATCTGGACCGTCACTCCGTTCCCCGACTAGTCTCTGTTACGTTCTCATTTCCTGAAGAGAACAATGAAAGCAAAAGGGTGAGCTCAACTAGCCCAGTAAGAAATATTATGACTAAGATAATGCAGAATAAATTATCGTTAGTCTTCAACAGTGTTAAACTGATAAAATATAACAAACATCAAGTTTAACTGCAGCGGAACAAGCAATCCATTAGAAGAGTCAAGTAGAGAATAAAATCTACTATCTTCTATGATTTAAAAGGTTTTTCATCACTATTATCGCTAAGACTCAGCTTAATAAATAATCCACATCATCCCTGCACTATGGCCAAGGATATTCATTAGTATCAGGACCACAAATTATACATGCACTACGGGCCAAGGATATTCGTGTTTTCATCAATGGTCATGATCATGCCAACAACTGTCCATCAATGCACTACGGGCTAATGAGGACTTTTATCACATTATTTGTAACATTACGCTCATGATTATACCGAATAATCCCTGTTTATAATCATACCAAGTCCATCTATGCACTACAGGCCACATATGACTTTCAACATAATATAAAAATGAGGATGATGACAATGATATAAGAATTCAATAAAACAAGTTCAAGGATAAATTTTTAAAGATTTATAATTTAATTTATCCAGAAATCAATAACGTCCAAATTGTCAACATGATACTGCTTTGTGGAGTAAAATTCAAGAATAATATTGTACCAAAAATAATTTGGACCGAAAACGAATCAATTTTTATCATGAATAGTACTCCGGGTGAATAGTACTTGAGTGAATAGTACCCCATAAATAGTACTTCGGGAATAGTAACCCCGTGAATAATACTCTGGCATGAAAAAGTTAAAACTTATCAAGAATGCTCAGAATAATATTTCCATGAAAAGATACTGGATGAAGTGCAAATATCAAGGATATTCTACTAATTTCATGGAGTTTAGAAGCCAAAACTTTAACAAAACGAGTATAGAATTCAAAATCTGAAACAAAATAATATTACTTACATACTACAGAGTATGGAAGAAAATATTATTTCAAGCGAATATTGAACAAAAATAACATCCCTTACCTTGAAAAGAAGAGTATTTCGACTGTTAGGGCGGGGATATTCTTGAAGAAAACTTTCACTATTTTCTACGCTCAAAGCTTTCTAAAACTCTAAAGAAATACGCTCAAGATTATAAAAGAAGAATTCTCTGATTCTGGTGTATTTTCAATTCTAAATAAGCATCCTATTTATAGGAGAATAGAAAGGATACTATTTGGAAAAAGGGAATCACGGATGCAACAGAAGAAGTCACAGGCTGCAACTCAAATTCGTCTGAAATTTTCATTTCTTACTATGCAGACACTACGTAGGCACTATGCAAACATTATGCATAATAAAATATAATATATTCTATTTTCCATAAAAACAAAACTTATTATAATATATATATATATATATATAAATATACTCCCACCATCCTGCCATTTCCTAAATCCGTGACAAACATAACTCCCCCACCCCAAATGTCATTTTCACTTGTGGGCCCCACATATGGGCCCCCACCTTTATAATATTAAATAATTTTCTATCGATTATTTTGAAAAATGGATAAATAGGGATCCATATAATAAGCAAAATTTATAATAAATACTTCACAAAAATTCCCTCAATATTTTTAACAACATTTATCATCATTATTATAATTCACAATATTTAACGACCAGGTCGTTCCCAGAAAAGAGGGGGCTTTCCAATAAGGATTTCTCCCTATTGGCGCGCAATTAGATGACCAAACCTCTCCTTGATAGAACTTCTAGACATCGTCTATATTGCAAATAATAATATTAATAACTTTGTCTTCTCAATTATTGGTTTACTAATATATAAAATATCGATAATAATTGAATCAAATAATGTGAGATACTATGCAATAATTACTGTAGCAATAATTGAACAAAACTGAGTGACTTCTCATGTAAGCATTAATAATCAACACTGTTTACTACTATGCAACCACGCGTATTATTGTACTTTTAACATCGGGTGGTACAACAGTTAAAGGTAAAACTTTCGCCGTTATTTTTATAAAAAGATATTTTTGTTGTTTTCTCAATTTGACAATAATTCCGTTGTGGGGTTCACCAATGATTGTGTCGTCGTACGAATATTCCCTGTTAAAATAAATATTCTCCGACCAATCAAATATTATATAACAACTTGCGTACTTTGCAAAATTTATAAATATTATCCACAACTATAATATTATATCAAATTTATTCCATAATATTCAAAAATGATATTTATAGAAAATTCATCTTTATTCATAAAAGTTAGGGTCTTATAGTGTTTGTGTCTATTCATGCGTGTTTTATGTTTTTTTGTAGGAATTGGGATAAAAGTTACTTGGATCGACATTTGGGGTTGCTAGATTCGCATTTTCGGCTTGCCATTTACATAATAGCCACTTCAGGGCTAATTTAAACATTGCTACGGACCTTATTTCAAAAAATGCAAAGCATGAAAGTTGTAGATCTACGTCTCCTCTTTCCGAAACATCTTAAATTATCAAAATCGGAGTTTATACGAAGAGGCGTTATTTTTTCAAAGGCTATTTTTCGAAAAAGGATGTCGGGCACCCCAGCTAGGAAAAATTCGGAAAAGAGGCGGTGAGCTTTGAGCCGGTGTTGGGCTTAATTTTGACATTTTTAGCCTATTTGAGTTTGCACTTGGGCTAGAAATTAGACTTATAACCTATAAATACATGATGGGAGGCATAAAATAAGGGAATTAGATAGATTAGATTGGGAAAAACTTTTAGATTAGTAATTTTGACACTTAGTTTATATTAGATTGTTGGAGATTAAAGAAACTTGGAGATCATTGAAGATTCAAAGTAGAAGCAAGAAGGGAGCATCAAATCTGCAGACAACAGATTCTATCATCTTCTCTACTCTTATTTTTATCTTTTAATGTTTATTCAATTGTGGATTCTAGATTTTAATTCAATGATAATGAATTAAATTCTTGTTTAAGATTGCAACGGATCTTATTGCATAGCTTATTTTCGCATGCTTCTTTGTTAATTACTGTGATCTACTATATGGATTGTCTATTATGATTGCGTATAATTGTTTAATTGTCTAGCTAATAATCACCATGATAATCTATATGAATTCGAGAGATGAACTATGTATTTATATCTTATCATAATAGCATGTGATTGTGTTTTATGCATGGTGTTGGAATTCATGATTTGTGTTTAAGATAGGGATATGCCTTTACGCCGCATGTAATCTGATAGGGAACCTGGGCTTTAAATCCTTTTTAATTGTAATTCATATAAGAATATAGTGAATTAGTTAATTATGGTGTTTGATTCAATTCTATCAACGGTGGAGTTTGATTAATATGTTTGTGATGCATCGGAAGGTGGTTATGAATAGTAATAAGTTCCTGATTAACAATCCAGAATAGTGAGCATAATTAATAAGAAGTGTTTTAATATAAGTGAAGCAATAAGTGAAGTTGTGATCTTAAATCTCCATAACCTGATTTTCAACTAGTGGTAGTAGTAGTGGTAGTTAATTATATATTTTAATTCACAACATTAAATCGATTGTTTAAATAAAATTAGTTTGGTTAAGAACTAGTACTTGGTGATTTTTATTAAATAATTCCTGATAGGAATGATACTTTTCTTATCTCTTTATTACTTGTTGATCGTGTATACTTGCACATATGTTTTGATTGTGAAATCGATCAACAGGAGACTCGCATGCTCCTGACTGAAAAACTATCGTGTGACTTGATGATGATATATCACCAGTTCTGCCAGTTGATTAACCTGTTCATCGATAGACTTCATCTCCCATTCTATCATGAACTGGAACTCTGAATAATCCCACTTATCGAAATTATCTTTGCTGGTTTGGGGAGAAACACCCACATATTTAAGGTAATTGGAACTCTCTCCATTGCCTCTATTAATCATGTTAACATCCTCTTCCTTGTGTTGAGGGAGAGGGTTATCTTGAACATTTGGTTGCTCAGGCTTTGTCACAACGATCTCACCATTGTCTATTAATTCTTGGATCTTATGCTTGAAGGCCCAACAATCTTGGGTGTCGTGGCCTGGAGCTCCAGAATGGTAAGCACACTTCTTACTTGTGTTGAAGCCCTTTCCACTTGGTTTGGCTGGTGGAAGGAGATCAGTGATTTTCTTCTAAGCTGTCATAAGTTTAAAAATGTTTTCTAGTAAGTCCCCTAAGGGTGTGAACACTCTTGAACATCTACCTTCTCCAATTTTTAGGAAGGGAGGATTTGAGGATTGTGCTTGAAAAGGAGAATAGTTTCTCCTTTGAATAGGAAAGTTTTGATTGCCTTTTTAAGTTTATCCTTGCAGTATCAAGGAACATCCTCTTCTTTGTTCTTATGGACCCTCCGGGGGTTGTTTCCATAACTTCCGGATTGGATATGCTCAGCTACGGCTTTTAAAGCGACGAGGTCTTGAATCTTCCTAGATTTTAACCCCATCACTGCCATTTCTCCATGCTTGATCATTTCTGAGAATGGTTTTCCTATACCTGCTAGGACCCTCTCATAAAATGGAGCTTTTTGAATATCTATGAAGGTCGTCACCATCTCAGTCTCTGTCATAGATGAGATTACTTAAGCAGCCAGACACCTCCATCTTTGGGCATACTCTCTGAATGACTCATTGACTTGCTTCTTGACTCTGGTAATCTGATACCTGTCAGGAGCCATTTACGTTTGAAAGATGTATTGATTGAGGAAAGCATGGGCTAATTCCTACCAGCTGTGGATTTTGGAGTTATCTAATCTGATGTACTATGCTTTAGCTTCTGCAGTTAGACTCTTCTGAAACAACTTCATTCTTAGCATTTCATTCTCGGCATAGGATCCAAGTTCTCCAATAAACACTTCTAAGTGAGTGTAGGGATCTCCCAATCCATCATATTTCTCAAAGTTGGGAGCCTTGAATTTTTTCGGATAATGAACCCAGGGGAATATGCCAAGGTCTGAATAGGTAACGCTTTCGTGCGTTCCAATCCCTTTGATGGACTGAATGGTCTCTTCTATTTGTTCAACCTTTTTCTGAATATGGTGTCTTAATCTTCTTTAAGATGGGTGATTTTAGGGGTTTTGTTGCTCTTCTCAGTCTAAGACTCAGATATTGGGACTTCTTTGCTCAGACCCTAGATTCCTTCTTGTGCAGAGGATTTAGTTTGGATGGGTATTTGTGGACCCTGAGTTGATTTGTTTAGTTCTTTTAGAAGAACAACCAACTCTTTTATTGTATTCCTTAATCCTTCGAACTCCTTACGGGAAACATGAGCAGGATCAATCTGGGCACTTGTAGCCATGTTTGACTATGGGCTTAGTGCCTTTTTGGACTTTGAACGGGTAATGGGACCAATCATTTCCCTAGAAAAAGACTATGTAGTTTAGTTTGGAAAAACGTGGAGATGTTGTATGCTATGCAATGTGTCTATTTTTTAGGAGTGTTTTAATATTTTCCTGCAAAACATACATCAGTCATTTTGATGACAGGATAGCATGACATGTCTTGATATAAAAAAGGAATGTATATTTACATATTCCTTTGTATTTTCCATTATATTGAGATTGACATGGAATTAAAATTACACGGAATTAAAATTACATGTAGTTGAAAGGGGAAGGTATGAAGAAACTTCCCTTCGCGTTTGGTTTATTAGAGGCAGACCTATCTTAGGCTACTCTCACGGCTTTTCGGAATGAAGGTCCCCAGATCATCGCATTTTACTGGATATGAAGTTAATCTGATCTTTCAATTGGAACGAATCTGGGTGGTGCCTTTCCTAGGCCTCACAGGATTAGTCTCCCTTAAGTCCAGTAATCAAACACCGACAGGTTTGCCTCCTGGTGGAGGAATCACACAACATACATTCACATACATCGCGTCTTACCATATGGAAATGATAACATGTGTGAACACTAACATCAAAGTTAGATATGGTGTGAAACACTAAAGTGCAGTAAATAGAGTATTAGTATACATCCATTCAATGTAAATGCAGTATTCACATATAAGCAGATAAAAATTTTGTTTTTGAAAAGTTTGAATAGCGGATTAAGCCCTCTTACTGGAGTCCCCAGAAGAGTCGCCACCTGTCGACGTCAGGATGATTTGTGTCCCTTTATGTGCTTGCCTTTTGGTGTTCTCATTTTGGGTGACTTTTATCTGAAAAGACAAGTTTGAAAAGGTTCGACGTATGAATGTCGACAATTTGACTTAGAGTCGCCAGTTGGTAGATTTGGAATGGTTGTACCAACTCAACCGATTTTGAAAAGGATTGCACAAAGACCCAGTGGTTGGACACTGTTTAACTGGTCTTGGAAACCGAGATTCATTAGGTTCGGGGGCTTGATTAAGTGGAGGGAAGGTGTTAGGCACCCCCCGACTTTCGTGAAAACACGGTTACCACAACTTTTCAATTAACTTTTTATCTGCGTGTGTCTATGTGTGTGTGTGTGTGTGTGTTGGGCCTATGTGAAATTATCTGGAAGTAGTGTTATGCCATGTTTGCAACTATATAAAAAGGGTTTGATTTGAATATAAAAGTTCAATTTTAACAAGATATAGCTGTGACACCCCCAAAATAGGTATACATCACCCATCTTGAGTCGCCAAATACATGATACAAAATTCAAATACAATTCAATTATACAGCAGTCGTGTGAAATACGACAAAACATAATCTAATAGTTTTAATAAGAATATTGTCATCTAGACAATATCCACACTCAATGGAGTCCTCATTACATTTATTGTCACACTATTTAACAGAATCGTGAGGACTACTAATGCTATCATCTAGACCGTCACTCCATTCCCCGACTAGTCCCGTCTACGTTCTCATTTCCCGAAGAGAAAAGTGAAAGAAAAGGTGAACTCAACTAGCCCAGTAAGAAATATTATGACTAAGATAATGCAGAATAAATTATCATTAGTCTTCAACAATGTTAAACTGATAAAATACAATAGACATCAAGTTTAACTGTAGAGGAATAAGCAATCCATTAGAAGAGTTAAGTAGAGCATGATATCTACTATCTTTTATGATTTAAAATGTTTTCATCAATTTTTATCGCTGAGACTCATCTTAATAAATAAACCATATCATCGATTCATCCATGCACTACGGGCCAAGGATATTCATTAAATCATCAATGGTCATGACTATACCGAATAATCCCTGGTCATAATCATACCAAAAACTTTCCATCAATGCACTACAGGCTACTGAGGACTTTTCCCACATCATCTATAACATTACAGGTCATGATTATACCGAATAATCCCTGGTCATAATCATACCAAGTCCATCTATTCACGTAAGCCAAAGATGACTTTCATCACAATATAAGCATGAGAATGATGACAATGACATAATAATTCAATAAAACAAGTTCAAGAATAAATTTTAAAGATTTATAAGTTAATTTATCTTGAAATTAATTACGTCCAAATTGTCAACATTATATTGCTTTGTGGAGTAAAATTCAAGAATGCTCAGAAGAATATTTCCATGAAAAGATACCGGATAAAGCGCAAATATTCAGGATATTCTACTAATTTCATGGAGTATAGAAGCCAAAACTTTAACCAAATGAGTTTCATAGAATATATGAAACTTCAAATGGATTTTCACCCACCATGTGGTAATCCACGTAGACAGATCATTTCCATAATTTAATAAGGAATGAATACGAAGGATCATTCACCATGCATGTGATAATCCACATAGACAGGTTATTCCAACAGAATAATAAAGAATGGAATAATAGAAGAATTCACCATGCATGCGATAGACCTCACATACAGCTTATTCCCAACAGAATAATAAAGAATGGAACCAGGTCTAGCGTAATCCGCATGCAGCACGAGGATATTCCAACAGAATAATAAAGAATGAAATAACAAAGAATTCACCATGCATGTGATAGAACCGCATGCATAAAAGTTATTCCAAAGATAATAATAAAGAATGGAATAATAGAAGAATTTCACCATGTCTCGTGGTACTCAGCAAACGAGTTATTCCAACATAATAATAAAGAATGGAATAATGGAAGAATTTCACCATGTATGCGGTACTTCACATAGATAAAGTTATTCCAACATAATAATAAAGAATGGAATAACATAAGCTCTCTTCATGAATCTGAAAGAAATAATACCCCTTACCTTAGAAAGAAACCGGATATTGGAGGTAGAGGTAGCAGACTTTCTTCTTCTTCTCTCTATAATTTCTCTCTATAATAATTGCTCTATAGCTTTAGTGAATTGGTGAGAAATAAAGGAAGAATGAGCTTCTATTTATATAAAAATATAGTTTCGATAATTGCACGTTTTGGGGCTCGAAATATTACAGTACAATACCTTTAACTTTTCTTTCATTTTGAATTTAGTCCTGCATGTATTATCAAACTTGCACCACCTCCCCTAATAGTAAATAATGTGAATCAATAGTTCAATCATGTGAATCAATAGTTATAATCATGTGAAAATACGAATTACAGTATAGTACCTTCATCTATACCTCTATTTTTAACTTAGTCATACAAGTATTATAAATCTTGCACCAACTCCCCTAATAGTACATGAATGTGATTCAATAGTACACACATGTGAACAAATAGTTATATAAGCATGTGAATTAGTAGCAATTAATTGCTCACTTATCCGATTAATTACCCAATTTATTAATATAACCCTTAGACATTAATTATCATCGGAATAGATGTTGATTTCCACTTACACTAATAATCCCAACACAATGGAACTATCAAATTCATCTTTAATCAACAGGAACTTATTCATCATTAATATTATAACTCACAATATTTAACAACCAGGTTATTCCCAGGAAAGCGGGGGCTTTCCGATAAAGATTTCTCCTTATTGGCGCACAATTAGATGACCAAACCTCTCCTTGATAGAACTTCTAGACATTGTAAATATTGCAATTTAATAATATGAATAACTTTGTCATCTCAATTATTGATTTAATAATATATCATATAATGCAGATGATACTTTGCCAATAATCGAATCAATAATATAAGAGATATGATGCAGCAATTACTGTAGCAATAATTGAGAATAACTGAGTGACTACTCACATAAGCATCAATAATCAATACCGTGTGCTACTATGCAACCACGCGTATTACTGTGCTTTTACTACCGGGTAGTTCAAAAGTTTAACGGTAAAACTTCCGCCGTTATTTTTATAAAAAGATAATTCTGTTATTTTCAAACTATGATAATACTTCCGTTATGGGGTCCACCAATGATTGTGCCGTCGTATGAATATTCCCTGTTAAAACGAATATTCCTCGACCAATCGAATATTATATAACCACTTGCTTACTTTGCAAAATTTGTAAATATTACCCATAACTATAACATTATATTATATCCACACCATAATATTCAAAAATATATTTCGAGAAAATTAATCTTTATTCATAAAAGTTGGGGTCTTATAACCTCCCTTCTTATGAAATTTCATCCTTGAAATTAGGGTACGTACCTGGAATATCGCAGAGGTGAGGATATTTTGACTTCATCTCAGATTCTAACTCCCAGGTCATTTCTTCCACATCGTGGTTTCTCCACAAAACTTTGACTTGAGGTATAACCTTGGAGCGTAGAATATGATCCTTCTTATCCAAGATTTTTACAGGTACCTCTTCATATGTTAAATCTTCTACTATCTCGTCTGGTTCTAATTCAATAATGTGGTTCGGGTCTTTCACATATTTACGTAACATAGATATGTTGAAAACGTTATGAACACGAGACATACTTGGCGGTAAGACGAGTCTATAGGCCACGATTCCTACTCGATCGAGGATTAAAATGGGCCAATGAATCGAGGATTGAGCTTTCCTCTCTTTCCAAATCTTGTAACTCCTTTCCATGGAGCAACACGTAACAACACATGATCTCCAATATTGAATTCCACGTCTTTTCGATGAAGATCAGCATAACTCTTTTCTCGATCTTGTGAGATTTTTATACGTTGTCGGATCGTTTGAATCTTTTCCATAGTCATACATACCAACTCCGGTTCCAACAACGTTGCTTCACCCACCTCATCCCAGCATATTAGAGAACGACACTTTCTTCCATACAACGCCTCAAATGGAGCCATGCCAATACTTGCTTGATAACTATTGTTGTAGGAAAACTCCACCAATGGTAAGAACTTGTCCCAACTTCACTTGAAGTCAAGGGCACAGAGTCTTAATAAAATTTCAAGAGTTTGAATAGTCCTTTCCGACTGCCCATCCGTTTGAGGATGATATGCCGAACTAAATCATAAATCTGTGCCCATAGCTTTTTGCAAACTAACCCAAAATCTTGAAGTGAATCTTGGGTCTCGATCAGAAACTATGGATACTGGCATACCATACAATCTTACGATATCGTTTATGTACATACTAGCAAGACGTTCAAGTGTAAAAGTTTCTCGTATCGATAAGAAATGAGCAGACTTAGTCAATCTATCAACAATGACCCAAATCGCATCTATGCCTTGAGAAACCTTGGGAAGACCAGTAATGAAATCCATGGTAATGTGCTCCCACTTCCATTCTAGAATTTCAAGTGGTTGCAATGGACCTTTTGGCACTTGATGCTCGCCTTGACTCGATGACAAGTTAGACACCTTGAGATAAACCCCGCTATCTCTCTCTTCATATTGCTCCACCAAAATGTATGTCGAAGATCACGATACATTTTGGTACTCCCAGGATGGATTGCAAACGGTGTGTTGTGTGCCTTCATCATGATTTTATACTTCAAGTCAGAATCGTTAGGAACACAAAGTCTGGAATTGACTCAAAGTATTCCTTCTTCATTGATTCTTGCTTCCGGAATAGCACCTTCTTGCACTTTCTTCTTCATACGCATCAGCTCCAGTTCTGTAGTTTGAGCAGCTTTAACTTTATCGATTAAAGTCGGTTCCACTCGTATATTCGCCATCATCACATAGGTCCCTGGAGTCTTTAACTCGATTTCCATCCTTTCCAAGTCATACAAAATGGGTCTTTGCGTTGACAATAGTGCACTCGTACCCGCATATGATCTTCTACTTAATGCGTCAGCTACTACGTTCACTTTTCTAGGATGGTATGATCATAATCTTTCAACAACTTAAGCCATCTTCGTTGCCGCATGTTGAGTTCCTTTTGAGTGAAGAAATATTTGAGGCTTTTATGATCCGTATAGATCTCCACCTTCTCTCTCCATGGTGTAATGCCTCCAAATCTTAAGCGCCAAAAACGACCGCACGCCAACTCTAAATCATGAGTAGGATAATTTCTTTCATATTCTTTGAGTTTTTGTGAGGCATAGGCTATGACTTTCCCATGTTGCATGAGAACACATCCTAACCCTTTGCCTGAAGCCTCACTGTAGATGACAAATCCCTCCGAGCCAGATGGTATTGTCGTAAGCAGTCTTTGAAATGAGTCTCCTCTTGAGTTCTTGAAAACTCTTTTCACATTCCTCGCTCCAACCGAATTTTGTATCTTTTTGAGTCAGCTGAGTTAATGGAGTAGCGATTCGAGAAAACCCTTCTACAAATCTCGATAATAACCAACTAAGCTGAGAAAGCTACGTACTTCGATCACTAACTTAGGTTGCTCCCAGCTTTGAATTGCTTCAATCTTTGCTAGGTCAACAGATATTCCATGGTTTGATATCACGTGCCCAAGGAATGTAACTTCCTCAAGCCAGAACTCGCATTTCTTCAACTTGGCATAAAGCTTGTTTTCACGAAGCTTTTGGAGTATCAGCCTCAAGTGTTGCTCATGGTCATCGCGGGTTTTGGAGTATATGAGGATGTCATCAATAAAGACGACCACAAAGTGATCCAAATATTCCTTGAATATTCGGTTCATTATATCCATGAAGGAAGCAAGAGCATTAGTCAATCCAAATGACATGACTAGGAATTCATAATGCTCGTACCGAGTTCTGAAAGCAGTCTTTGGAATGTCATCAGTTTTAATCTTCAACTGATGATATCCGGAACGAAGATCAATCTTTGAAAAGAATTTGGCTCCTTGAAACTGGTCAAACAGGTCATCAATGCGAGGCAACGGGTACCTATTTTTGATGGTGACATGATTCAACTCCCGATAATCAATACAAAGTCGCATACTTCCATCTTTCTTCTTCACGAATAGAACAGGAGCACCCCAAAGAGACGTACTAGGACGAATGAAACCGATGTCTAACAATTCCTGTAGTTGGGTTTTTAACTCCTGAAGTTCAATAGGAGCCATTCGATATGGGGCTTTAGAAATGGATTTTGTACCGAATTCAAGGTCGATACAAAATTTAATTTCACGCTCTGGGGGTAGGCTAGGAAGTTCTTCAGGGAATACGTCAGGAAATTTATTAACAATAGAAATATCATTCAAATCTGACGTATTTTAATTTAAATCCGTGACATGGGCTAAGAAAGCTTGACATCCGTTTTTCAATAAACGAATAGCTTTATGACTTGATATGACAGTGATTGATTTGAGTTGTTTGGTTGCTTGAATTTGCATAATAGGTTGGTCAGGAATATGAAAGCTAACAACCTTATGAAAACAATCGATTTTAGCATGATGAGTAGTTAACTAATCAACCCCTTAAATCACATCAAATGCAAGTATTTTCAAAGAAATATGATCGACGTGTGTAACGTGCGATTCGATTTGAATCAAAAAGACTTATAAACCGTGGATGTAATGAAGGTTTCTCCCAACGGAGTTTCAACAGATAAGTCAAAGTCTAATTTCTCCGGAGTCAAATTTAAACGTTGAGCGCAAGTAGGAGAAATAAAGGAATGGGTAGAACCGGTATCAAATAAAGTATAAACTTCGCTAGAGTTTATGATTAGCTTACCCGTGATCACCTCGTTCGGATTCCTCGCTTTTTGGGAGGTTACGACAAACTCTCTCCCTTGAACTACCGGTTTTGTCTTGTCTGGGACACCCTTTGATGCCTCCATCCCAGCTGGACTTGACTTTGGTGCACGATAAAATTGGGCTAGGTGACCTTCTTTTCCACAATTATAACACGCTTTGGACTGCATCATGCAGTTTGGACTTATGTGTCCTTCCCCTCCGCATTTGTAACATACGACCGGCGGTCGTTCTCCTTCCTTATCAATAGGTGCTGGTGCTGACGTCTTTCCATCCTTGTTGAATCTCCTCTTCTTGAAATGTCCACTCTTATTATCATGGCCATGATTACCACCGAAGTGATTATCATTTCTGGCATATTGATTCCCTTCACATTTGTTGTCACCGCTTCGATGACTGCTACCACTGGTATTATTGACTTGTCGGTTGCTCTCTCTTGGTTGGGTTGACTCATTATCGCGCTCCAATAACTGAGCCCTATTCACAACATCTGAATACAAGCACATTTTGTGAGAAATTAGGTATTGACGTATCTCGGGTTTCAAACCTCTTAGAAACATCCGCATCATTCTCTCCTCATTATCAACCAAGTGGGATGCAAACCAAGACAACTCGGCAAACTTAGCTTCGTACTGCACCATGGTCATATTGTTTTGCTCAAGCTTGATGAACTCTACCTCCTTCATGTTACGAATACTTTTAGGAAAGTACTTGTCGTTGAACAGTTCTTGGAACTTCTCCCAAGACATCTTCAGTGTGGCAGGTTGAGTACGCTTTACAGATTCCCACCAGTAATCTGCCTCTGCTTGCAACATGAAGGTGGCAAAGGGAATCTTTTGCTCCTCGGAGCATCCCAAGACATCAAATATCTTGTTGATCTGCTTTATCCACGTCTCCGCCTTAAGTGGTTTTGGCTCTCCAAAAAACTCCGGTGGTCCCAGCTCCTTGAACTGCTTAGCGGTGACCGTCCGAGAGTTGTCAGTGTTTCTACCTGCATTTTGGATGAAGCCGTTTTTACTTTGATGTTGCATGAATTGCATAAAGCCTCCGAACATCCCATCGTTCACCATTTCATCGGTGTTATTGTTACATGAGGATTATTGTCTTCTGTTGCACATTATCACGGGCATTAATCTATGGTGACTCAACGTCTCATGTGCTTCATTATTTATCTCAACATTTTCGGATGCCATTTTTAAATACTGCCACAAAACAAGGGTTAATTAACATATCACATATTATCCCTATACTCTGACCGACCAATTAAATACCAAATAAACTTAGGTAGGTCATACTAGCGAAGGAATTCCCCGTCTCTGCCCTCTTAGTTCTTGTCTCACATCTCAGCCAGGGATCATATCCCTAAGCTTTGATACCAACTGTGACGCCCCCAAAATAGGTATACATCACCCATCTTGAGTCGCCAAATACATGATACAAAATTCAAATACAATTTAATTATACAACAGTCGTGTGAAATACGACAAAACATAATCTAAGAGTTTTAATAAGAATATTGTCATCTAGACAATATCCACACTCAATGGAGTCCTCATTACATTTATTGTCACACTATTTAACAGAATAGTGAAGACTACTAATGCTATCATCTGAACCATCACTTCGTTTCCCGACTAGTCCCGACTACATTCTCATTTCCTGAAGAAAACAATGAAAGAAAGGGTGAGCTCAACTAGCCCAGTAAGAAATATTATGACTAAGATAATGCAGAATAAATTATCATTAGTCTTCAACAATGTTAAACTGATAAAATACAATAGACATCAAGTTTAACTGTAGAGGAATAAGCAATCCATTAGAAGAGTCAAGTAGAGCATGATATCTACTATCTTCTATGATTTAAAATGTTTTCATCAATTTTTATCGCTGAGACTCAGCTTAATAAATAAACCACATCATCGATTCATCCCTGCACTACGAGCCAAGGATATTCATTAAATCATCAATGGTCATGACCCGAATAATCCCTGGTCATAATAATACCAAAAACTATCCATCAATGCACTACAAGCTACTGAGGACTTTTACCACATCATCTATAACACTACAGGTCATGATTATACCGAATAATCCCTGGTCATAATCATACCAAGTCCATCTATGCACGTAAGCCAAAGATGACTTTCATCACAATATAAGCATGAGAATGATGACAATGACATAATAATTCAATAAAACAAGTTCAAGAATAAATTTTAAAGATTTATAAGTTAATTTATCTTGAAATTAATTACGCGTCAAATTGTCAACATTATATTGCTTTGTGGAGTAAAATTCAAGAATGCTCGAGAAGAATATTTCCATGAAAAGATCTTGGGATAAAGCGCAAATATTCGAGGATATTCTACTAATTTCATGGAGTATAGAAGCAAAACTTTAACCAAATGAGTTTCATAGAATATATGAAGCGCAAATGGATTTTCACCCGCCATGTGGTAATCCAGTATACAGATCATTTCCATAATTTAATAAGGAATGAATACGAAGGATCATTCACCATGCATGTGATAATCCACATAGGCGAGTTATTCCAATGTAATAATAAAGAATGGAACCGTGTCATGCGTAATCGCATGCATGCATGGATATTCCAAATGTAATAATAAAGAATGGAATAAAAGAAGAATTCACCATGCATGCGATAGACCGCACATACAGCTTATTCCCAACAGAATAATAAAGAATGGAACCAGGTCTAGCGTAATCCGCATAGACAGGATATTCCAACAGAATAATAAAGAATGAAATAACAAAGAATTCACCATGCATGTGATAGACCGCATAGACATGTTATTCCAGCATAATAATAAAGAATAGAACCAGGTCTAGCTTAATCCGCACAGACAGGATATTCCAACAGAATAATAAAGAATGGAATAACAAAAAATTCACCATGCATGCGATAGACCGCACAGACAGGTTATTCCAATATAATAATAAAAAATGGAATAACAGAAGAATTTCACCATGTATGCAGTACTTCGCATAGACAGGTTATTCCAACATAATAATAAAGAATGGAATAACAGATTAATTTCACCATATATGCGGTACTTCGCATAGACAGGTTATTCTAACATAATAATAAAGAATGGAATAACAAAAGCTCTCTTCATGAATACGAAAGAAATAATACCCCTTACCTCAGAAAGAAACTGGATACTGGAGTAGAGAGGTAACAAACTTCTCTTCTTCTTTCTCTCTATAATTTCTCTCAATAATAATTGCACTATAGCTGTAGTGAATTGGTGGGAAATGAAGGAAGAATGAGTTTCTATTTATAGGAAAATATAGTTTCGATAATTGCACGTCTTGGGGCTCAAAATATTACAGTACAATACCTTCAACTTTTCTTTCATTTTTAATTTAGTCCTGCAAGTATTATCAAACTTGCACCACCTCCCCTAATAGTAAATAATGTGAATCAATAGTTCAATCATGTGAATCAATAGTTATAATCATGTGAAAATACGAATTACAGTATAGTACCTCCATCTATACCTCCATTTTTAACTTAGTCATGCAAGTATTATAAATCTTGCACCAACTCCCCTAATAGTACATGAATGTGATTCAATAGTACACACATGTGAACAAATAGTTATATAAGCATGTGAATTAGTAGTAATTAATTGCTCATTTATCCGATTAATTACCCGTTTTATCAATATAACCTCAGATATCAATTATCATCGGAATAGATGTCGATTTCCACTAACACTAATAATTCCAACACAATGGAACTATCAAATTCATCTTTAATCAACACGAACTTATTCATCATTAATATTATAACTCATAATATTTAACAACCAGGTTGTTCTCAGGAAAGAGGCGGCTTTCCAATAAGGATTTCTCCTTATTGGCGCACAATTAGATGACCAAACCTCTCCTTGATAGAACTTCTAGACATTGTAAATATTGCAATTTAATAATATGAATAACTTTGTCGTCTCAATTATTGATTTAATAATATATCATATAATACAGATGATACTTTTACAATAATCGAATCAATAATATACGAGATATGATGCAACAATTACTATAGCAATAATTGAGTATAACTGAGTGACATCTCACGTAAGCATCAATAATCAATACCGTGTGATACTATGCAACCACGCGTATTATTGTGCTTTTACTACCGGGTAGTTCAAAAGTTTAACGGTAAAACTTCCGTCGTTATTTTTATAAAAAGATAATTTTGTCGTTTTCTAACTACGACAGTACTTCCATTGTGGGGTCCACCAATGATTGTGCCGTCGTACGAATATTCCCTGTTAAAACGAATATTCCCCGAACAATCGAATATTATATAACCACTTGCTTACTTTGCAAAATTTGTAAATATTACCCACAACTGTAACATTATATTATATCCACACCATAATATTCAAAAATATATTTCGAGAAAATTAATCTTTATTCATAAAAGTTGGGGTCTTACAATAGGAGTAAAGTTTTGGAAGACAGTTTTTCAAACCATTATGGTCAATAGTGAGGCCTTTGATACTTCCATTTTATTATGTATTCGGCTTGATTTTTTTTATTTTCGAGATTCGAGGAATCTTTGAGAAAATAAGATACATAGTAATGCTGAACTTCTTGTGGGCATGAGAGCCATCTAAGGATATCCAGACACCATAGATAATTTACAAGTTGATTGCAACTAAGAAATGTCTATCGTGGGAACCGAATCTAGATTCAGAGGCTGAATCTTCGATCACATGATTCCTAGGCTCACATAAAAGAGTAATATATACAAAATCTAGAAAAAGAACTAGATTTGAATAAATCGAAATCATTCTAGCTTCAACGGTACCAGTTTAGTCACTTTTGAATCGGTCAAAGTTAGAAATAGTCATATTTAGGCAAATCTAGCCCACAGACTAGAAGGTTAAATATCTATATTATGAAAGCAATTAAAGCATACATTTATAAAAGCAATATATATATAAGCAATAAATGGCCACGAAGTAAACTCTAGGCCGACAAAAATATAAATATAAATATATATATATATATATATATATATATATATATTCGGTCCGTCGCTATATATAAAACCGTCATCTTAACTTTTAGCGATAGAAAACATATAACGATAGACAACTTATAGCAACATACCAAACCTATAGCAATGGACCGAATCGTCACCCGGTCCGTCCCTAAAGGAGGGTATGCAAGGTATGTTAGATAAGGTATATTCTATCTAAGCTTAGTCGATTTCGAGGATTGAGGATATGTACTTATATATATATATATATATATATATATATATATATATATATATGAGCAATAAAAAGCCACAGATCAACGATCCGGGCATACCCACTCGAAGAGACTTTCAATGTCGGTATATATATAGATATAAAAGTAATAGAAAGCTTAAAAATCTGAAATATCTTACCGTGGGCTACCAAGAAGACTTTAGATAACTTTTGAGGCTTGAAAACTCAGTTTCTAATGGTTAAACTTACAAAACACGAGCTTACAAGTGTTTAGAAAGAAGAATCACTCAGTTTGGAGCACTCTAGCAGGGGTTACAAGCTAAAATGGACAGAGTTTTCTCTTTTTTTTGCTTTTTTTCTTTCAAATGGGCTTCCAAGAGCTCATATTTAAAGACCAGATGGTAGCGGGTTAACCCGCAGAATGGGTCTATTTCTTGGTCGCCCGCCTTACCGCCTTGCTTTGTGAGTCCCATCGTCTCAAAGTACGTTCACTCGGGCTACGCACTATCTGCTCAAACCTTCATAACTTTCAATCCGATCATCCGATAAAGGAGTGATATACTTTTCAGAAAGTTGTGGTCAAGAGCTACATAATGATATGGGATTAGAGGTTGTACAAAGCCGGGAAGATGGGTCCATGTCCAGATCTTCAAGTCTTCATTGTCTATCCGTTATACTGTCTTGTGCAGTTGTTACTCGGGATTTGAGCTATGGTTCTTGTGGGATATCCTTGTACGCAGTTTGAGTTAAACTGTGGTGAGATGACGTGGATGTGATGTTGAGGTGGGAAAATGATGATTTTGCCCCTCTCGGGGTTATCTCCGATTTTGGCGCAGTTGTAGCAGTCGTTTCTCAAGGTTATCTCCGAGATTGGCCTGATATTGATTCTGAATGTCCTCCGGCTTATCTTTGAGGTTAGCTTAACCTCCCGGGGTTATCTCCAGGGTGTGTATCGTATCACCCGGGGTTATCTCTGGGGTTAGAACTGACTTTTTTGAGGTTATCTCCAGAACTTGAACTGGATCCCTCGGGGTTATCTCCAAGGTTGAAACTTGATCTCCCGGGGTTATCTCCAAGGTTGAAACTACTCTCCTGGGATTGTCTCCGGGGTTTGGAATTGATTTGACTTCCAGGGTTATCTCTGGAAAATGATTCTGCCCTCCTGCAGGGTTAGTAACAAGAATGCAATATTTTGAGTGTCTACAACGGTACTCCAAAGACTTTACTAGAAATGGACTTAACCGAAACTTTCATGGTTTCCTATGATTCAATGTCTATGAACACATTACTTAGCAGCATGGTACAATCTGAGATCGACAAAATTTCCTCATGCAACATAGATAAGGAAATTTGGGATACTCTAGTTGTGACGACCCCAAAATAGGTCCACATAACCCATCTTGGGTCGCCAGAAACAACACTACTGACAACTTCATTTAAACAACCGTCATGTAAAATACGACGACATATATACTGTGAGTTTCAAAACAAATATTGTAATGTATATAATACAACAATATTTATACTCAAATTATTACAATGCTATATAACTGCAGCAGCTGTGACAACCCAAAAAATCAGATTATCCAGAACTTAAGATTAAAGAATTAGTTATTAATAAAATGAATTTTTATTCATACTATTTTGTGCTGTGTTTATTAATTGTTCTATAACCTAGGATGATTATTAATCGGGAGGATTTTGGCTACGAGCTAGACTAAACGAGTAAAAAATTTCAAAGATGAAAATAAAAATAATTTGGGAACAAAAATATTTCTAGGAAAAAAGACGAAATATGCACTATCCACCCGACGAAACCCTAAGGGTTAGGGTTTGAATAACCTAAGCCTTTTCAAGAGTTCGGTATGTCAAAATGACATTCCATCGAAAGATTTGACGATAATATATCGTGAAAAGTTAAGTAAACCGATAAATGTTTTTCTCAAAAAACGTGTAGAAATTGGGCAAAATAAAAATGACAAAAAGTAATGTTATGTACTTTTTATTCGTTTAACTACGTTAGGGTAAAACGTGAAGGAAACCTTAAATAAACAAAATCCAACAAAATCTAACAAACAAAATCCAACAAAATCTCCCAGGTTATCTAACCTTTAATTACAAACATTATATGCGTAAAATTAAATAAATACATCATCAAATTAAAATAAAGTTCAACGATATAATAGTCAACAGTTTTACAAGTCTTCAAAACTTGCTTATCTTCCCTTTCCCTCTACTGGTTGTAGGTTCATCAACCTTCTCAACTTTAGCTGTAATGTATATAAGCAAGAGTGAGCAAACAAAGCTCACTTAAAATGACAATGAATAAATATCATATTAATTGTCAAATGAATAGGCTCAATAGAAAATTAATAAGGTATTTCATCAATTATAATAATCAAGAACAAAATTTGAAATATATAACTGAGGGTCAAAAGACCGCGACCTATATCCATAGTTATAAGTATTCTTTCAACTTAAACTTTAACAGTCGTAAGACTATAAGGACTTCTCGTACTTAGGGGGATAAGCCCTTCGTACAATGTATTGTGCACAAACATTTCAACGCTATGCGTAAATTATCCCCTGTAGTAGGGTTGTTCATCTCAGTATTTAGAATACAAGTCCGCACCAAAGTAAGTTTGGTTTGGACAAGTTTTAAGGTAATTTAAGTTTAACGAACATCAACTAAGGATTAGTTGAATAAAGTGTAGTAACAATGTGCTATGGAATAAATCATAAATGAATCGACATTTTTTATTAAGGTCATGCTTTAGGAGTAATCTAAGAGCATAAGTATTGAATAATGTAACATACCTTGCTTGAACAATGTTAAGCTAAGGTTAAAACCTTATTTAGAGTTGAGTCTTAAGTATGCATAACAATTAGTAAGTTGAACGATAAAACTTGCTCAACATTAGTGTATCAGAATGTAGAAATTTTCATGCTAAATAACAAGTTAAAGATTGACTAAATATCAAGAGATACGATTTAGGAGCTTGCACGATATAATTAGGGTTAGAAAACTTGCTCAAAGAAAGTTTAGAGTTAGGAAAACTTGTCTCGTGCGTAGGTTAAACAATCACTACTCGCGTTCACAACAAGTCCTACACATACCATATATATTGACAATACACATTAGTTACACTAATATTAACTTCATGAGTTTCTTTCTCACTTTTAATATAGCTCACTAACTAAGTTTAATTTTAAACAACATCACATCTTTTCATGAGCATCACATTTTAGCTTTATTACAACTACTTAAGTGATCATGTCATTGCACCATATACACATTAAAAACTTGATACACATCCTATTACATGTCCAACATGTTATCATTAGGTTATACTAATACACAAAGGATTACACTTGCATTTGCGCATTCCGACGCCCTCCGATTGCCTTCAAATGCATAACAGTCCTAACGATATCCATTTTAACCCATGTTAACGATTTCAAATTGAAAAACTTAAAGCATAAACGTTATAGGTCTACTCGTCCTCATTCCGGATCATCTTGAATCGCATCAATTGGAGTTCGTATGAAAAGGTTATGCACATTTTAGTAAAACATGTCCGGTTAATTTTTTTTCCCAAAATTCGACTAGGCAGACTACCCCGCTGGGGCGGGGTTTTTTGTACTAGGGGGGCCTGCCGGGACGGGGGTCCCTTCTACGATTTTGTGATTTATGCTCTAGAACACTACAAAAAGCCAAATTAGGCCAACAAACTCATTTCTAACAACCATACCAACCTACCCAAGGTGTAATATGTTTACAGAAAGATAAACTAATATTTTCTAACACGTTTCTAACCACCTAAACAACATAAACATCAAGATTACAACCTTTAATTTTCACTATTTTTGCTAAAACTTCACTTTTTGAAAGTTTTAGTGAAAATCATCACTGTGATTTTGTTTTTCAACCAAAACAGTTAATTCAACATACTATGTTTTAGATTCTTCATCTTCTTTCAAAATCAATAGTCAAATATTATGTATACAAAGAATTAAACCTCAATTTTACTTTAAACTAAGCCCTATTGACATATATTCTTACTAATTCAATTGTAATATGATTTCCTTCATAAATAAATACATAACATGAATCAATTTACTATAACTCATCTATAAACTTATGAAAACAACTTTATAACAACCAATTATCATATAAAAATTATATGTAACAAATAATTCAACCCTCACAAAGTTTTATAGAGGATTTTTGAATAGAAGAAAACTATAATTTTTGAAAAAAAATAAAAGAGTAAGATGATACCTTTGTTTTCTAGAAGATGATAGCTACCCTTTGATTGTCAAGCTTCCTTCCCACAATTCCTCTCTCAAAAATCTCTCTGGAATTCTCCCAATTCTCTCTCAATTTCTCTTATTTTTCTTCTTCTGTGTTCTTCCTCTCTATTCTAATCTTACGTACTAAAATTATAACGTAAATAATAATATAGGTATTAATTTATAATATAAATATATCTATAACTAACATCAGTTATTTTTATTTTTGAAAATCAAAAGCCATAAGGCTTGTTTGGCTAACTACTTTAAAATTAACCAATTAATCCTTATGCCTTGTTTGGTAAAACATATTTAAATTAAAGACTTACATTCATTAAGTCTTGTTTGGCAAAAACTGAATTAAACTTCTTTAATTTATTTTAATAACTCATTTTTTGCATAGTTTATTGTCACACTTTTATTACCAAATTAAATTAAGAACATTATAAAAATCCATTTAATCCCTATCAACTCTCTAACTTAATTATTGAATTAGAATATTATCTCATAATAATTAATTTCCTTAACTCATTAATTATTTATTCAACAAATAAATAATCAAATCAAATCAAATTAAATAAATATTTATTCTACAATAAACACATTAATTAAATATTTATATAATTCAATAAATATTTAAAATTACAATTTAAATTTTTGGATTGTTACATCCTTTCCTCCTTACAAGGATTCTGTCCCCAGAATCACAAGTCAAGCAAATAATTCGCCACATTCTTTCCTCCTTACAAAAATTCTATCCCCAAAATCGAAGACACAGATTAAACAAATAACTCAGGGTAATTCTTCATTATTTCAGCTTCAAGTTCCCACATAGCCTCTTTGACATTGTGGTTCCTCCATATTACCTTCACATAAGGTATCATCTTATTCCTGAGCACTTGTTCTTTCCTGTCGACTATCTAGATAGGAACCTCTTCATAAGACAAGTCTTTATCGAACTGTAAAGGTTCTTACTCTATCACATGCTTGAAATCGGGTTTATACGATCGTAATACCGAAACATGAAAAATATTATGAACGTGTTCCAACTCTGGAGGTAGAGCTACCTCATAAGCCACTTCTCTTACTTTTCGCAGCACCTCGAAAGGTCCAATAAATCTCGGGCTCAGCTTTCCCTTTTTACCAAAACGGATTTTCCCCTTCCAAGGAGAAACTTTTAAGAACACAAAATTTCCTACATTGAATTCACGATCTTGTCTATGTTGATTAACATACTTCTTCTATCTGTCTTGAGCAGCTAACAATCTTGTCCTGATGAGTTTAACAACCTCAGCAATTTGCTATACTAGTTTTGGTCCTAATAGTTGACATTCATCGACTTCATCCTAGCACAGTGGAGTTCTGCACTTCCTGGCATATAATGCTTCGTAAGGCGGCATGCCGATGCACGAACGTGATTAAAAGACAAAGAATGTGAATGCGAGTTACGAAACCAGTATTCGGGGACCATAGTCGCGATAAACGAACGTGGAGGATTGCTATGATAGTGATTCCTTAGACGTTGAGTGACAAGAGGAATGAATAACATTTCGATGTTATGTGGTGGTAATGAGAGATAAGTGTAAAGCATATAAACGCTGTGAACGCAACGCTGTTGCGAAGAACGATCGGTCTTAGCATACAACATATTATATGGCTTTGACATTAAGAAAGAATAATGAACGTGGGGTTTCATGTAATGGATAAAGAAAGATAGTAACTAAGATATGAATTATCAAAAAAGTTGTAATGAATGGTAATAAGATTAAAGAAAGCCGAATGTGGGTCGGATGGAGAATATTAGAATGAAATGTAAGTGTTGAACACTTTCACCGACGTGAAGGTTGAGTGTGCGTAAATACTAAACGGATAGAACCTACACCCAGTGTATGGTTTGATCGTAAGATAATGAAGACCAATGATTAAACCATGAATGGTGAAGAAGCTAAATTAAAGATAAGTACGTATAACGTAACGAAGCCGAGTTAATGATTAACTTGAATGATCGTTCTGAGTAAACAAAAGACTGTATGACTTGGACGATAATGAATGAATCTTGAGGTATGGCATTTAGTTGCCAGAAAGTCATAAGGAATGAGAAATTGACTTAACAAACATTATAGTTTAATAGTTCATATAAGTTAAGATAAGTTTAGGTTGTAGTACAATCGTAACCTTCGATAGTTGACATATGGGAGCTGGGCTAAACAATTCCTTCAAAGAGCGAAGGTATATACGAAACTGGCAACCAATCTAACTCACTATGATGGTAGTGTAGACGAGACGAGAACTTGTTTTTTGGTTGTTTGTGGGAAACCACTCAGAGTACCATATGGACTACTAGCAGAGACGCGATGTGTGCTGAGTCCTAGAGAAGTTATAAGAAGAAGATAAGAATCTAAATTATCAAAGATGATGAACGTATGAGTAAGACAACTCCGTATGTCATGAAGCTATAAACTGGTAAAGGAAGTTGTCGCATAAACTTAGGTTGCAAGAACGTGAACCCTAAGAAGTAAAGTTAAGCTTAAACCAATGTGTAAGTCAAGTATATGACTAATTGGTGTACGCGTTATTTCCTTATGTGTTTTATAGGGCTTGGAATGAGTAGTTCAGCGTAAGCTGTAGCTGTGCGTAAGGCAAGTTTTCTAACTTCATTCATATTCTAAATGAATGCTAGTTTCTAAAACTTCTCAGATGTTGAACTTGAGAAGTTCTGTATATGTGCAAATGTGTGATATTTGTACAAGGTGGTAGAATGTATGAGGCCTTGTGCCACAATGTGATCACTTCGGTGTTTCTATGAGATGAAATGTTCTGTGATTGAACAGTTTAATAAGAGAATGTTCTGTTTATACATGAACCATTATTGTTAAGTCTGTGCTATTGATTCTAGCCAGACAGAATGTGTATGAAAGAGAGTAGAGAATGAAAGTATTTTAAAGTGAATGTGACTAATGTTTTAAAATGATAGGAATCAAGATTATTCCTATTATTCAAGCTACTTCATAACCTTTGCTCGGTTATCGAAGTTTTAAAGGAATGTTTGAATTCTTGAAGTTGTTTGTTAAACTACTATGACTTGCTGAGTAATTGAATGCTCACACTTTTTTTAAATGAAAAACATTTTTAGCATACGATGTTAGAATAACCTAAGGATCCTGTAAAGATCAAGCTGATCAGTATCCAGAAGAAGTGCCATTCATTATATGAATGAGCGTGAAGAACAAGTGAAGAATTGTAATGTAGAATAGTAGAATTAAACTATAGACTAGTTTAATGAACAGTTATGTATCCTTAGTGGCGGATGAAAGTCACTCGTGTGAGATGTAAAGAATAATGTAATTATTATTATTTATAATGAAAGAGGTTATAAGGTTTTAGAACTTGGGAATTAAGAATGTATGTTGTTATATTTTAGTATATAATGATGTATGTTTGGAAAGAAGTGGGATCGTGATGTACGGAATCCGGGTATGAAGATAGACCAGATTTTAGGGCATTATAGAGTGGTATCAGAGTTAATAGATTATAAACCTTAGGTATAAGTACCTAAGGCTATAATCGTAGAGAGAATGGTAAGAAGATCGTTGAGTTCAACGATTAAGGAAGAAGATCACCACGTGATCATAGTAAATCGTAATAGAAGATGATCTGTTAAACGATGAATGATTTATAGCTAATGCTATGAATGAATGGTACTACGAAGTAGTACGGGAAGAAGAATTCAGATTGAGTTGTGAAGAATAGTATACGAATTAAAGAAAATTCGTATTAAGTGAAGAGAAAGTTAGAAGTTGTAAAATTTTAATTGAGGACTCATGTGATAGCTAAGTTGTATGAACCTTTGTTATGGGCAGAGGTTTGTGACTTGGTGTAACAACTTCTCAGTTTGTTACAGTGACAATCATTGGAATTGGTTGCGCTATCAATATGTATATGACGAGAAGGTGAATGACGAGAAGGTGAATCTTTTCTCATGTATATGCTTGATAGGTAGAGAATGATAAGATAGGTGCAAATTCTTGAAACTCATACTTATGGTAAGTTCGTGACTCATAATCATATGATATGTTTTTGAACTTCTCAGCGAATGGACGCCTATGGTCTGACTGGGATATATAGTTCTTAAACTCATATTATTGTGGAAATTTCCTGAACTCATAATGTGTGGTAAGTTGACTGACTATACTAAGGTATAAGAATGTTTAGACTGAAAGTGAGTTATTTTCAGTAGATTTAGCATTGAATGTGCTAGCGAAGATTAAGTATTGTCGTAAGTTAGATAATGAAGGAAGATGGAGAATAGGATATTCCAAGTCATCTAGCTATGCTAGATTTCAAAGTTTCTTGAAATCATGCTGATGTGCGCGTTTTGAAAATGAAAGAATTGGTTCAAATTTTGGAACCAATGGATTTTAAAAGAACAATTCTTGGTATGTCTATGCTAATTATTTTGGCTAGACATAAATTGATTTGAAATATCAAAATGAATTTTATATCATCAGTACATTTGATGCAAAGATGGTAAAAGGATGGAGTTATTAATGAAATTGAACCTGGTGTTTGATGTAATCTTATGATCAACAACCCACTATGGTATGATGTATAATGACGAAGTCATAAACTAACGAAGTCCTCAACGTATTGTGAAAAGTACGGTATCATGACGTCAAAAAATGTTTTGATATATTGTGAAAGGAATTTAAAGAAGTAGTCGATGTCAATTGATTTGACTAGACGAATGTTTCAAGTTGATATCCAATTTATTGGTATGGTTTAAGCTACTTGATTTGGCTGAGATGAATGGTATGTCATGATTAAAAGAAAATCGAGCTTTCTTTGAAGAAGTTGTGCCAAACCAAATCGCTTTGGTACGGAATCTAATGATTAAGTCTGAGGTGAACACACCCCGAAATGGAGTTATACAATGGGTTGATCTCCTATGTATGAAAGAGGTAGTTTACTTTTTGTGTGATTGTAAACTAACCATAGAAGAAGGTTTAAGGCGTCATGCCGTTAAACCTAGTAAAAGTTCATGGTCAATTTGACCCCTCAGCAAAAGTATGAAATGTTTTAAAGGAATTCTTATATTCCTCGTTATTCATTCTACTCCGTAATTCATGATAAGTTATGAAGGTGAAGGAATGTTTGAAAGATAAGAACTTCTCTGAAGAGAAGTTGAGAAGAATGGTAGATTAAAATTTTGAGGACGAAATTCTGTGAAGAATGGGTGAATGTGATGACTCGGGAATGGGTGTGGTTTTAGAAATTATGAGGATGAAATTTTTATAAGGGAGGAAAAATGTGACAACCCAAAAAATCAGATTGTCCAGAATTTAAGATTAAAGAATTAGTTATTAATAAAATAAATTTTTATTAATACTATTTTATGCTATGTGTTTATTAATCATTCTATAACCTAGGATGATTATTAATCGGGAGGATTCTGGCTACGAGCTAGACTGAACGAGTAAGAATTTTCAAGATGAAAATAAAATTTTTCTGGGAATAAAAATATTTCTGGGGAAAAAGACGAAATAGGCACTATTCACTTGACGAAACCCTAAGGGTTAGGGTTTGAATAACCTAAGCCTTTCTGAGAGTTCGGTATGTCGAAATGACATTTTGTCGAAAGATTTGACGATAATATATCGTGAAAAGTTAATCAAGCCGATAAATGTTTTTCTCGAAAAAGGTGTAAAAATCGGACGAAAAAAAATGACGAAAAGTATTGTTATGTACTTTTCATTCGTTTAACTACGTTAGGGGAAAACGTGAAGGAAAACGCTTATCGTGAAAAAGTGTTTTTTAGTTTTTCAGAGATCCGAAGAATACGTAAAAGTTAATCGGTAAACAAAAGACGAAATATCCAAAAATATTTGGATTTCGAGAATCGCAGTTTTTAAAACTGCCAGATGAAACCAGAAAGACAGAACCACAAAACTTCCAAGGGAAGTTTCATGAATAGTAAGGAGGTTAGTAAGGAGGTGTGAGTGAATCTAGGGGCAAAATGACTATTTTGCCCCTAGCTTTGAATATCTATATAATGAAAGTGTTAGTTGATTTTTTTCAAAATCAACCAACACTTTGGAAGAGAGAAAGAGCTTGAGAGCTTGGAGAAGATGGAGAAGAAAGAGAATGAGCATGAATGATCGGATCAAAAGTGTTCGTGAAATAGAAAAGCTAGCGAATCACCGACTTTGTCTAAAGGAAGAAAAATAAAGAGGAAAGGTATTAAAACCTAACTTCTAAGTTAGATTTTCTTTAAGTTTTATATGTTGAAAACATAGCTTAATGAGAATAAGAATTAAAAGATGTAAGAATGATTTTCATATGGTTGAAATCATGAGAAAAATGAAGAAATAAGAATTAGAAGTTTAGTTTATAAATTTCTTAAGGAAGTATAAGATTCGTAATGAATTTAAACGATCTGAATGAATCATATGAATGATTTGGTGAAATAAGTAAGGAATGGTGTTTTATAACATCAAATTCCAAGAAAAAGTGAAATTGTAAACAAAATATCGATTAAAAATGAAGAACGAACGAAGAACGCGAAGAACGTTGTTGATAGACAAATTTAAAACCATCATAGTGTAATTGTTGTTGATGGACAAGTTTAAAACCATCGCGTATAAGTTAGATGCTTATTTCTTGGTTAGGAACGGTAGAAACGTTCATGTAGAACGAATTAAAACTAAGGTATAACAAAATTATGGCAAAAATTTTGTAAAAGACGAACAAGAATTAGAAAGTTAGTAAATGAACTCAAACATGTAGGGTTTCATAAGAATGTAAGAGAATGTAGAAAACATGAGTCGTGGACTCAAGAATGAATGAATTCTGAGTTCAAATGACCAAATTACGGACAGACGAACGAAGAACGTTAAAAATGTAAAACGAACGAAGGACAAAAATTAAGCCAATCGAATGGCATGTTAATGGATTCAGAACGAAGTTCTATCTGAGGGAAATCGAAGTACGTAAGATAAGGAAGAGAATGGCTTTAGAACAACCTCGTTCTGAGTTATAATGAAGAAGTTATGGGATTGCAAAGTAAGCGTGTCAAGCATGTAAAAGACTTAGAAATTTTTTTCAAGGATTAGTGCTTGGCGCTGCAGCTCGAGCCGTGCCTTAGGAGGCGATGCCATAGCGCGCGACCCGGCACTTTGACATCAGAGAGTGGCAGTCAGCAAAGGCAAGAGATAAAGAGGGAGCCAAGCCAAGGGCATTCGGCTTTTGCAGGCAAAAGCCCATTAATGAGCTTTTAATTGCTCAAAACCTGGGGGAAGTGTACCGAAAGCTAATGAACATGTAGTTCATCGAATGTAACACTTAATCAAGTGTTTTAAATCTTTAGTAAAGGTTGAACAAAAAGATTAAACGAGATTAAAAGATAAAGAATGTGAACACGGGTTACGGAACCGGTATCCGGGGACCGTAGTCATGATAAACGAACGTGGGGGATTGCTATGATTGTGATTTCTTAGACGTTGAGTGACAAGAGGAATGAATAACATTTTGTGTTATGTGGTGGTAATGAGAGATAAGTGTAAAGCATATAAACGTTGTGAATGCAACGCTGTTACGAAGAACGATCGGTCTTAGCATACAACAAACCGTATTTCTTCGACATTAAGAAAGAATAATGAACGTGGGGTTCATGAAATGGATAACGAAAGATAGTAAGTAAGATATGAATTATCAAGAAAGTCGTAATGAACGGTAATAAGATTAACGAAAGTCGAATGTGGGTCGGATGGAGAATGTTAGAATGAAATGTAAGCGTTGAACACTTTAACCGACGTAAAGGTTGAGTGTATGCAAATACTAAACGGATAGAACCTACACCCCCTGTATGGTTTAATCGTAAGATAATGAAGACAGATGATTAAACCATGAATGGTGAAGAAGTTAAATTAAAGACAAGTATGCATAACATAATGAAGTCGAGTTAATGATTAACTTGAATGATCGTTCTGGGTAAACAAAAGAATGTATGACTTGTATGATAATGAATGAATCCTGAGGTATGGCATTTAGTTTCCAGAAAGCCATTAGGAATGAGAAATTGACTTAACGAACATTATAGTTTAATATTTTGGATAAGTTAAGATAAGTTTAGGTTGTAGTACAATCGTAACCTTTAATGGTTGACATATGGGAGTTGGGCTAAATAATTCCTTTAGAGAGTGAAGGTATATACAAAACTGGCAACCGATCTAACTCACTGTGATAGCAGTGTAGATGAGAAGGGAACTTGTTTGTTGGTTGTTTGTGGGAAACCACTCAGAGTACCATATGGACTACTAGTAGAGATGCGATGTGTGCTGAGTCCTAGAGAAGTTATAAGAAGAAGATAAGAATCTAAATTATCAAAGATGATGAACGTATGAGTAAGACAACTCCGTATGTCATGAAGCTATAAACTGGTAAAGGAAGTTGTCGCATAAACTTAGGTTGCAAGAACGTGAACCCTAAGAAGTAAAGTTAAGCTTAAACCAATGGTAAGTTAAGTTTATGACTAATTGGTGTACGCGTTATTTCCTTATATGTTTTATAGGGATTGGAATGAGCAGTTCAGCGTAAGCTGTAGTTGTGCGTAAGGCAAGTTTCCTAACTTCATTCATATTCTAAATGAATGCTAGTTTCTAAAACTTCTCAGATGTTGAACTTGAGAAGTTATGTATATTTGCAAATGTGTGATATTTGTACAAGGTGGTAGAACGTATAAGGCCTTGTGCCACAATGTGAACACTTCGGTGTTTCTATGAGTTGAAATGTTCTGTGATTGAACATGTTCAATAAGAGAATGTTCTGTTTATACATGAACCGTTATTGTTAAGTATGTGCTATTGATTCTAGCCAGATAGAATGTGTATGAAAGAGAGTAGAGAATGAAAGTATTTCAAAGTGAATGTGACTAATGTTTTAAACTGATAGGAATCGAGATTATTCCTATTATTCAAGCTTCTTCATGACCTTTGTTCGGTTATCAAATTTTTAAAGTAATGTTTGAATTCTTGAAGTTGTTTTTTCAACTGCTATGACTTACTGAGCATCAGTAATTGAATGCTCACGCTTGCTTTAAATGAAAAATATTTTTGGCATACGATGTTAGAAGAACCTAAGGATCCCGTAAAGATCAAGTTGATCAGTATCCAGAAGAAGTACCATTCATTATATGAATGAGCGTGAAGATCAAGTGAAGAATTGTAATGTAGAATAGTAGAATTAAACTATAAACTAGTTTAATGAATAGTTATGTATCCTTGGTGGCAGATGAAAGTTACTCGTGTAAGATGTAAAGAATAATGTAATTATCATTATTTGTAATGAAAGAGGTTATAAGGTTTTAGAACCTGGGAATTGAGAATGTATGTTGTTATATTTTAGTATATAATGATGTATGTTTGGAAAGAAGTGGGACCGTGATGTACGGAGATGAAGATAGACCGGATTTTGGGGTGTTACAACAGCAAATATTTCAAGTCCTCAAAGGAACACGAGAAGATTTCTGTCCTCCTCATTCTAATGGGGTGCATTTTGACGCTTTTAAATTCGAGTTCGCATCCCCCAATTTGGTTCACCAAATATAACTATTAAATGATGTATAAAATATGTCACACATATTTTAAGTTTTTAGTACAATTATTATGCCACACCATTTCATAATTTGATTAGGATTGTGACTAATTCGTAACACCACTTTATACCCATGTTCTCTCTGCTAGTCCCAGCTACACTTTTATTACCTGAAAGGGGTTGTGAAAGAAAAGGTTTAGCACAAATAGCCCATTAAAGAATATCATGACTTAAGATAATTACATTATCAATAGCCTTCATCAATAATAAATCAGATATTGAGAACATATGGTAGATGATAAAAGTTTTCAACTATAATAGCAGCAGAATCAATAATCCATTAGGAGAGTCAAGTAGAACATAATGTTTATTATCTTCTCCAAACTAAAAGTCCATCATCAATATTTTATTCTTGTAACACTAATCAACAGTTCTTCATTATACCCAAAACAAAGAGAACTTTCATCACCTGTTTTTACCTAAAACACAAAGCTCATGGTTATACCAATTTATAGTTTATGTTTATAATTATACCATTAAATTCATCTTTGCACTACAGCCAAAGACATACAACTGTAAAACCAATAATCAACAGTCCATCTTTGCATTATGGTACAACTGTAAAATTAATAATCAATAGTCCATACGGGCCAAAAATATAAAACTGTAAAACCAATAATCAATAATTCATCTTTTCACTACGGGCCAAAGACATACAACTATAAAACTAATAATCAACATTACATCTTTGCACGTAAGCCAAAGATATACAATTGTAAAACCAATAATCAACAGCCCATGTTTGCACGTAAGCCAAAGATATATAACTGTAAAACCAATAATCAACAGTCCATTTTTCCACGTAAGCCAAAGAGGATTTTTACCACATCATTTGTCTGTAAAATAAATAATTCACATCACCGAATTATCCATGCACTACAGGCCAATGATATTCGTTAATATTACATCCACGAATTATCTATGCACTATGAGGGAAGGATATTCGTTATTATCACATCCGCGAATTATCTATGCACAATTATCCATGCACTATGGGCCAAGGATATTTGTTAGTATCACATCCACAAATTATCCATGCACTACGGGCCAAGGATATTCGTTATTATCACATCCACGAATTATTCATTCACTACGGGCCAAGGATATTCGTTATTAACACAAGTGGTCATGATTATGCCAAACAACTGTCCATCAATGCACTATGGGCCAATGAGGACTTTTTGCCACATCATAAACATGAGGATGATGACAATGATATATATAATGAATGGACAGAAATAATCAGAATAATATGATAAATAAATCTTAGTGATTTTTAACTTAATTATCCAAAGTCCAAATTGTCAACATGATATCCAGAAAATCGATTAGAATTCTTGATAAAATATAAGGTCCAAGTAATGTAAAGTTCCTGACTCAAAAATCATAACTTAAGACTGAATAGAATGATCCATGCCAAGATATTAGATGAAACACAAACTATTAAGGATATTTTAATCCTTTCAGGACTTTTCACCATTTAATGATAAGATGAAGAAACGAATAATAATATCTTACCATAATATGGAGTATGAAAGAAAATGATATCCATTTACCATAATAATGATATCCCTTACCTTAGCATGTGACTTAATTCTGCTTTCTGTGAAATTGATCAACTTAAACAATGCTTGCATTCCTTATCTACACTTGGAGTAACATTACACTCAATAGAAATACTCACAATATTGAAGTAAAAGAATTTTATATTTTTAGTGTACTGATGGTGTGTGTTTCGTTGCTCAACCGGGTAACCTATTTATACTAAAAATTTAGTAAACAACTAGCACACCTGCTTTGACAAAATAACTAAATGAGGTAGTAGTGGAATTTATGGTCCCACATAGAAAATTAAACCAACTTGTACACGTTTTAAAAATAATTGAGTTGTGGTCCAGACTACTTTAGAAAAAGTAGAGTGTCAGCAAGTCCTGCCAAACTTACTTTTGTAAAAAGAAAATAATTGAACAACATCTATATATCATATTTATCTTTAATCAACACCCTTTTATTCATCAATTATTTACACATTTTTAATGTTTCAATAATTGTTCACAATTATTAACATAGACTCACAATACTTCCAACTGGTTTAATTATATCATATCAAATAATATGAGTTACTGTGCAACAACTACTGTGGCAATTATCAAAATAAATATTGAGTGACTTCTTACGTAAGAATAAATAATATGAATCGCTGTACAATACCGTGTGCTAATGTGGAATACCGTGTACTACTGTGGAATCACGCATATTACTGTATTTTTATCACCGGGTATTTCAACAATTTAACGGTAAAAGTTTTGCCATTTTTTTATAAAAAGGTTATTTTTGTCACTCTCTATATCCGACAGTTATTCTGTTATGGGGCCCACCAATGATTGGTTAATTCGGCACCATCGTACGAATATTCTTTGAAAAAAAGAATATTCCCGGACCAAACGAATATTTTATGACAAATTTCTTACTTCATATATTTTTCACATTTTTCGGATTATCCGACAATTTTCTATAATTATTTCCATTTATAAAAACTATCATTTAATATATTCAAAATAGAAATACTAACTCTACATACTCTTTTATCTTAAAAACAACATCAATATTAATCTTATATTATTATAATATTTTTTAGCAAATTTCATAATTTTTCACCATTCATAGAATTTTCTATGAATTTTCTCTATTTTTAAACTAACCATAAATAACTTAAAAAACTATAAATATTCCTGTTATTTAATAATTTTTCAAAACTCGCATCCGTAAATTATAAAATAATATTATAAGATTTTTTACCAAGTTTCATAATTTTTCATCATTCAAAGAACTTTTTATGAATTTCTTCTATTTTCAAACTAATTATAAATAGTTTAAAAATAAAATAATTACTTATGCTTTTCAATAATTCATCAAAAATTTACAAAAATTCTAAACCGATATTATATGATTTTTGTAAAAAAATTCCAGCCCAAATAATTTTTTTGATAAATTAATTATAAATTCCAATATTTAGAAACTTCAATAATTCATAATAAATAGCACTTTTATCAGAAAAATACGGATCTTATGTCTTTGTCATGTAAAATTTAATTCTCTACAACTTTGTAGAAGAAGGTTTTTCCAAATTTCGCCTCTAACATAGAGAGAAATACTTATCAAAAATTCTACTATAAAAATTTATGAATCAGTCACCTCTTAAAATTCATAACAAATCATACGTTAATATTTAACGGTTAACAATTTGTGGACATATACTCAACTTATTTATGTATAACATATCCAAAAATTACAACGATCCAACGGTCGGATTAAAAATTATAACTCACGCAATAGAGCTTAAGAACACTGATTTTTTGAAGTATGAGTCCTTCGTACCAGTTTCACTCAAATAGCCACCACGAAAAATCCACAAAGAATTTTTGGGTGATTCAAATTTTTGTGTTTAGCTTACTTCTAGGGCTTTCGTTTGATATATAGCTCATCTCCTAACTCATTATACACAAAGAGTTATGGATTTTACAAAATCTAGTAGTAAACTAATTTTTCTGAAAATTTAGCTTTTTCATTCTTCTTTTGATTTCTAGATTTCTCTCATTTGGTTCATGTTTTTGCAAGTTTAAATCATCCGATAGATACATAAGTATGTACTCTTTACATAAAATCTATAAAAACTTAAATCTAAGAATAAATCAAAGATTTTTAAACATACCTTTTTTTTAATTTCCTTATTCTTTTCTCATTTTTATTCTCTCTCTCTCTCTCTCTCTCTCTCTTCCTCCTTCTGATTTCTTCCCGAGAGGAAAAATGGAAGTCTTTCCTTTTTTTTCTCCCCTCTCTTTCTTTTTTTCTTCTCCTCCCCTTTTCCCTTTTCTCTCTCCCTCTTTTTCTTCCTTTCTCTTTTCTGATTTGTTGTCTGTTTGACCATTTATCAATTTAATATTTTACAATTTTTAGAATAATAATCATAAATTAAATTAGACTTTTATTTCATAAAAGACGGGGTCTTACACTAGTAGTTAGCCATGAAGGTACATCCAAGGTACGAGAAGTCAAACTAAGCATGCTCATGCATGACTATGAAATGTTCAAACTTGAAAAAGATGAAACCATAAAGATGGCTCAAGCAAAGTTCCTAGTTCTCCTAAATTCTTTAAAGCTGTTTGACAAATCCATTCCACAAAGTGAGATTAACTGTAAGTTACTTCGGGCTATGCCAAAGATGTTTGCTTCTAAAATTACTACTCTTCAAGATTCTGCTACTATTTCTACTATAGATACTCTAACTCTTTTCGGTGAACTTCAAGAATTTGAACATCAATTAAAGAGATATGATGATGAGGAGGAAACTCCTTGAAGAAAAGTTTTAGCTCTTAATGTAGGAAATGAAGAAGAGCTTGATGATGACTCAGATGAAGAGATAGCCATGATGTCAAGAAGACTCAAAGGACTACTACAAAGGAAGAATCAAAAGGAAAAATACTTTCAAATCAAATAAATTTAAAGGAAAGCAAACCGAGGAGACATTTTTTGAATGCGGACGTCCGGGGCACTTCAAGAAGGACTTGTTTCAACTTAAGAATAAAAGAAAAATGATCTTCAAAGATAATAAAATAAACAAAGCCCTTGTTACTTGGAGTGATGATGAGGAGTCCGAAGTTAAGGTCGATGCCAAGGATGAAATAGCTTAAGTACGCTTCATGGGAATAGAAGGTGAATCAAATGAGGTATCTATTTTTTAGTTTAATTCATTGAAACAAGAAAATGAAAAATTAAAAGAAAATAATGCATATTTGAAAGATTTGGTAAATACATTAATAAGTGAGGTTGATTCTTTGATAGATGAAAAGAAAGAAATTGAAAAAGAGTCATCATGTAAAAAAGAAAAGATTTTGATTGCTAATAATGATTATCTTGATAATTATAACAAAATACTTTTCAATAAGGTAAATAATCTGAATAATGAAGTTCAAAAATTGACTAATGAACTAAAAATGAGAGATGTATGTATTGATGCATTTAGTGATGAATCTCTTTGCAAAATTGTTCCTATTAATAAACTTCAAAAGGAAATAGATTTGTTAAAATTGTCTATTGCTAAATTCGTTCAAGGAGAAGAAAATTAAATGTTATATTAGGTAAACAAAGATCTAGTTTTGAAAGACAAGGAATTAGTTATAATCCTATGCATAAAATGGGAGATGTAAAAATGCTAAAATCTAAATCATGTTTTAGATTAAATTATTGTTCTCCTTTCACAACATGTAGAAATTGTGGTATTAAAGGTCACTTGGATATAAACTGTTTTAAGAAAAACAAGATTAAAAATGTATGGATTCAAAAGGGTGATTTACTTGCAACTAACACTAAAGGACCCAAAAAGATGTGGGGTACCAAAAGGATGAATTATCTTTTATTGAAAGGTATGTTTCAAGGCAAGGGTTCCATCTCAAAAATGGATTCTTGATAGTGGGTGCTCTCGTCACATGACCGGTGACAAATCAAAGTTCGTGGAGTTAAAAATCAAGAAAAAAAATAGAACGTTCACATTTGGAGATAATCGAACTTGCGAAATTATCGAAAAAGGTAAAATTGGTAATGATAAAGTTAATATTGATAATGTACATCTTGTTAGTGGACTTGAATTTAATCTTATAAGTGTTAGTCAATTAATGGATAATGGTCATCAGGTAAATTTTGAAAAAGAAAAATGTACAATTTCTCATGGTACTAACAATACTACTCTAGTTGCACAAAGGGAAGGAAATATATATACTCTTGATTTTGAGCAACAGTATGAAGAACTTTGTCTTGCCTCTGTGCAAGATGAGGCTAACTTATGGCTAAGTGTTTTATACTAAATACTAGTAATAATTTGGGAAAATTTGATGCTAAAACATATGAAGTAATTTTCATTGGTTATTCACAAAATAGCAAGGCATATCGTGTATTTAATGTTAACAAGTTTTGTGTTAAAGAATTAGTTCATATTACATTTAATGAGACTAATAATGATCTTCCAAAAAAGAAAGATGAGGATGCAGGAAATTTGGAGATTTCAGTAAATCCAGCAAACCGAAAAGATCTATTCAATAAGCCGAATGAACAGATTAAGCAAGCTGAATTAGATAACTCGCACGAAGTGGAACAAGAAACAACACAAGAGCTTGAAGAAGTTTTCCCCCAACAAGAAGAAGTATGATAGGTATAATTTTATTTTATATTTTGATGACAACAATTATATTTTTAATAAATATGTAATTATTTATTTATTTTAATATTTTCTATTTTACTTGAATTAATTTTTATTGACCTTGATAAATTATATGTCAAGTGTTAAATAAATTAATTCATATAATATTCAAGGCAAGGAAACCCTATTTCTTTCTCAAAACAAAAGTTGGGCAAAATGTTTTTATAAAATACTTATATTACTATCTATAAAAATATCAAATATATATATATATATATATATATATATATATATATATAAACCATATACTTTGGTTATGAAAGAAGTTTAATGCATGCATGTGCTGCCACCTTTTTTGTTGAAACCGTGTGTGTGCAAAGTGACAGCCTTTTTGGGACTAAATCGCGTGAGCTTGCTGCTTGAAAAATTTTCGGACAACAATGAACAATGAATGTAGCACCTTGAAAATAGCCTGGGCAAATTTCTAATCTCTCAAGCGTAAAAATCTGGTTCGTTAAAATTCAAATGTTTTTATCTAAACCGTATACTCATATCAGATTTTAAAATATTATAGTTTTGCCCCAACTTCTAAAAATTCTATAAATAGGGAGCATTTCATTCATTTGGTTTTTACCAATTTAGTGAAAAGAAACTCTCCTTGCCTAAATCTCTCTAAATTTTATATCTCTTTCCACAAAAGTTCTGATTATTTTTGAAGAGAAAATTGGTCCAAGTATTGAGATAAGTTTGATTTTTGTTGAATTATTTCTTACTTGTGTTATATCTATAGATATACAAATACATATTGTTCTACACAATTTTATATATTTATATTTCATCTATTTATCAAATAAAAGGATACTTGGGCGCCGCAAGGCTACGGAGATACACCTCTACGGAGAGGAATTCGAACCGTACGATTCCTTATAGTCTTCAATAACCTTTTATTGATATTATTTATATAAATATCATAAAATAGATTCAACACTTGATAGCTCAAAAAGATACTGAGATACTGCTCCAAAAAGAGTAGTCATCCGACGGAATTTGAGAATTGTAGTGATCTATTGAAAATATTTATATAAATATCAATTGTGAAAATTATAAATTTTGTCATACTTAGACGCCGGCAAGGCTACGAAGATACACCTCTACCAAGAGGAATTGAACCGTACGATTCCTTATAGTACTAAGTGACATTATCTATAAAGTTCACATAATAGATAAAATATTCCTATATATTATTTGAGTTAAACAAGTAATATTTGCTATATCAGCTTGCGTTTAACTGAGATTATATTTGATAAATATTATTTGATTTATTCTTTTATACAAATATTGGTTCATAAAAATAATTCATATAATACTTGGTAAAGACTTTCTAAGAAACAATTATATATATTATCCATAGAAAAACACTCTTTATTTTACAGAATTGTTAATTCTTTATTAAGTGCTTGAATATCATATACTTGCTTAATCAGAAGAATAAGTGAATTTAAACAAAAGTTCTATCTGCTTTAAAGAAGCTTATTATTAAAGTCCTTGAACTTTTATACTGATATATTTATTCTTAATTCTCTATCTGCTTATTTGAGAAGCATTATTCAGTACTTAACTCTTATCAGCTTATTGAAGAAGCATTTTGTTGTAAACTTATTTGTAACTAGAGAAAGGATTAGAGTTAGTTTATTTTATGTATCTGTGAGAAAGACGAGTAATTCTTCGACCAAGACCAGAGTCTTAGAGAGGTTAGCAGGAAGTTGGATCTCTAGTGTACTTGTTGGTGAGGAAGAGGCTGTTGTTTCAAGACCAGATCATAGAATAGAACTAATCTCAAAAGGGTGGTACAACTTGACTTGAAGAAGGAGCGGGGAGCTTGCTGTCCAAGATAGAATAGTTGAATAGTTGAAAGTTTGTGTATAAAACTTTGTAAAGGCTTCTCCGCCTGTTGAAGGAGTTGTTATTACTGATAGTAATAGGATCTTAAGTTCGAAGTAGGAACTTGAGACTGGACGTAGCAACATACTAAAGGGTGTATGTTGTTAACCAGATAAATCTCTGTGCATTGTGATTGAATTTTTATATCCTGCATGCTAATTACTAAAAATTGCTAATTAATAACTAAAAATTCAAAAAGGCCTAAATATAATTTTTAACTGATAATAATCTTTTCAACCCCCCTTCTAGATTATTATTGACCTTTTAATTGGTATCAGAGCAGTGCTCTTTAACTTATTTGTTGAGTATATACAGGCATACCTAAGAGTAGATCTATGGCCTATAATGCTACCGGTTGCGGGGAACGACTGTCCATGTCCAGACCTCCACTATTTGATGGTATAAATTTTGCCACCTGGAAAAACAGATTCAAAATCTATGCCAAATCACAAGGAATCAAAATTTGGTGTGCCATTAAACGAGGTGTACAAATTCCAACCAAAATTGAAGGAGAAAAGACTGTCTGGAAAGACATATATGAATTCACCACTGAAGAAGAAAAAATCTTGAACATTGCTTCCCGAGCAGAACAAGTACTAACCAGTGCTTTGATTGAAAAAGAATACAAAGGAGTTAGTAACTGTAAAAATACAAAAGAAATTTGGGAAAAATTGATTGTAACCTCTGAAGGTACCAATCACATCAAAGAAACTAGAAAAGATGCTCTAATTCAAGAGTATGAAAGTTTCAAACTTGAAGAAGGAGAAAAGATCATTGATATGGAAACTCGATTTTCCAGAATCATTGATGAGCTAGAGCAATTGGGAAAAGCATACACTACAAATGAGAAAAACAGAAGAATTCTCAAAGCTCTTCCATCCATCTAGAAAATAAAGGTAACTGCAATAAAAGAAATGCAAGATCTAACCACATATCCTATGGATAATCTCATCGGAAATCTTCATACCCACGAAGTTGATATGTTCATCGAAAAGGCTGGATTTGATACAGATCTCAAAAAGAAAGGAATCACCTTCAAAGCCCTTTTGGTGGATCAAGAAAGTGGCGATGAAGAATTAAATGAAGAACTTCTCAGTCTAGACAACAATGAAGTTGCTCTATTGTCCAGACAACTCAGAAGAGTAATTCAAAGCAAAGCAAGAAAATATGGCAAAGGCTTCATGAAAACAAACAACTTCAGCAACTTCAAAGGCAAACAATTCTTCAAACCAAAGACGCAAGGAGGAAATTTGAAAGTAGTATACACACAAGCCAATCATGTTTGATGATAAAGCATATACTTTGTAACAATCTTATTCATTTATTAATAAAAGTATTAATTTATTAAAGGCTTTAATTATCTACATGATGTCGTTTTATAATATGTGATAAACCCATAGTTTTAAGCAATGCTTTTAGAATAATGATGATGATCATTCTAATGAGATCTAAATTCTTAGAAAGCTTAAAACTAAAATAGTTCCCAATCATTGGATTACTAAATTGGGGATTAGTGAATCCAGGATAGATTGGTACATACGTTGCTTTGCTCATTGGATGAGGATGATTGATCTCATGATCATTTATTGTGGAGACACTAAAGCAAGTATGTAGGTGCTTATTAGAGAATAAGTTCACCGAATGTGGCTCGCCAAGGAATACCTAATGGAGTTTTATTTGCTGTCAATAGGAATTCTGTAGTGATAGTAAGACAAGTAATCCTTGGACTTGAGATCATCATAGTATCTTGTGTATGATGAGTTATACTTTGACTTATTCCTTAAGACCCTTAGGGTATATCAAAGGGTATGCTTGGGTATAATAAGTTGTACATGGAGATAATGTATGATCAATAAAGAATCTACCACTTCTAATAAAAGAAGAGAAATGTCCTATGTGATTCGATAAATGACAACCCAAAGAGTCCTCGGGTTACAAGTAATGAAATTAGAAAGGAGTTTCTAATTTGCATTATTTGGAGTTGTGCATTTAAGAGTCGTAAATACATATAATTAAATAAAATAAGACTTGACAAAGAATTCCATGTCTTATATTTAATTGGGACATTGTATGGTGGAAGGATTGAATTGTATGCAGAACTATTTACTCAAAGGTTTTTTTATGATTAATGTTGAAATCTATATTATCCGGAAAGTCGTTGATCATTAGGGAGGCTTATCCCTATTGTAGAATAAATATTATTTATTTAAATAAATTAATTATTTAATTTATTTATTTAAATAAGATTAGAATTGTTCTAATTGATTTATTCACAAATCGGTTTAATATGGAGAACCTAAAGGGTCACACCATAAAAGGAAGAATAATTATTTAAGAAGTTAATGGCATAATCGTAATAATATATGTTATGTATATTTAATTTAATCTATGGTGATAGAATAAATTAAATAGCTTAATATTTATTATTTAATATTTTAGAAATATTAAATATAAATTAATAAGAGGAGTCTTATTAATATTATTACAATTATTATTATTTTAATTTCTAAAAGAGTTTAGGAATTAATTTAATATAAGTACTCTCATTTATTCCTAATTGGATTAGGAAGTTAAATTAATAAAAGAGTTTAATTAATTATCCCTAATAAGATTAGGGAGCTTAATTAATTAAAAGAATTTAATTAATTAAATAAAACCCAATTCCTTAATTGTTAAGATGGGTTGCCCACATCTATAAATAAGAGGAGTCTTATTATGGGTGGGTATGGGTTCATTGACTTTAACAAAGTACGTAATAATTCCAAGTTGTTGGGAGTATGCCTTTTCTATAGAGATAGAAAAACTAGGATTTGCCAACCACCCTTCTTCTTGAATTTTCTTCTTCCTGGTGGATCACCTCTAGAGGCCAAACATTTGGGTGGCTAACGTTGATCAAAGGAAGGAACCAAACCCGGTGGATTCAAGTTGAACGCGAAAGGATTTGGAGGTGAACTTGTACACGAGGAAGCTCGATCTTCAAGGGTATGATTTTATTCTTTATCTTTTCGTTTAATTAATAATTATGCATAAAGGATGATCCCGGGTATATGATTTGTAAATTTTTTAAACTCGATTTTACCACGCTCCAGCATTAATATATGTAATTTGATCACAGATACTTAATATTACAAAACCTAACTTGGTGGCATCGAGCCAAACCTTTATGCGTAATTATTAATTGTTGATTTGATATTATATTGATATGTGTTTAGAACAATTTAATTGGGCATAATTTTATTGTATAAAATTAAAAAAAAAAAAAAAAAAATGCGTGGAAATATTAATATATAATATATTACTTAATATATATATATATATTCTTAATTATTATATAATTAAAATAAAAATTTATTTTAATTTTAAAATAAAAGGTTTATTTTAATATTAAAATATAAAGTTTTATTTTAATAATTTTATAATTAAAATAAAAGATTTATTTTAATTTTAAAATTAGAATTTCATGCTTAACTAATTAGAGTTGAAATTGGATTCCATGATAACTAATTGGAGTTGAAATTGGATTTTATTTTTCCTAAAATAAAGGAGTTTATTTGTGAATAGGAAGTAAATCCATCTTTCCTTAAATAAAGGAGTTTATTTAAATATGAAATAAGATTTCATATTATTCAAAATAAAGGAGTTTATTTGTGAATAGGAAAGAGAATCCTAATTTCCTTAAATAAAGGAGTTTATTTAGATATGAAATAAGATTTCATATTATTCAAAATAAAGGAGTTTATTTGTGAATAGGAAAAGAATATCCGTGTTTCCTTTAATAAAGATTTTTTTTACATGGAATTGGATTCCATAATTAATTAAAATAAAAGAGTTTATTTTAATTAAAGATTTTTATTTTTTATTACATGGAATTGGATTCCATAATTAATTAAAATAAAGGAGTTTATTTTGATTAAAATTTTGATTAAAATAAAATAGTTTATTTTATTCAAAATAGGATAAATTAAAATAAAATAGTTTTATTTTGATTTAAATTTGGATTAAAATAAAGGAGTTTATTTTGATTCAAAAATAGATTTTATACTAAATAAATTTGCCCATTAAATGATATCAATATATATATTAAATGTTTATTATTCATGAGATGAATGTTATTTATTGATGCATATGGTGATGTGTATGATAATAAATGGGATTGATTAATGGACTATTGACCAATGCGATTGGATTTTATTTTAGTTGGATGCGTGAATGTATGGGTTTTATTAAATGGGTTCTGCGTGACTTCGCCTTCTCTAATTTTTCTTAATGTAAATTCTATCTCCTCCTATGTACTTTCCTCGATCACGATCAAGGTTTCTATTTATTTTAAATAGTTTTGTAATAGGAATATTTAGAATTATTTTGAAGAATTAGAGATCAAGGGACAAGAAGCGCTTGAAGACCAGTTTTGTAATGGAGTTGGGGTTTAAATGTAATAGTTATATTTAAATATTAATTCTTGCACCCTTGGGGGTTTTGACCTTTTGGTTCACTTGGTGGCTCTAGTGAACCAAACTAGAATAAAAGTCCATAATCAATCCGGGTAGAATATAGTATTCTATATGTGCATGCTTATACAATATATATATTATATATTATGCAAACATGCTTCGCATGTTTATTAATATGACGCGTATTTTATATATATATGTGCATGCGCGCTAAACATGATGAGACAAATTAATAACAAACCCCTCAAATTTTATATTAAGTCCTAAGCGTTCAAAGATATTTGGAATATCGAACGTCGCCTTCTAGCATGATAAAATTAATAGAGTATTAAATATTTAATATGAGTTTGTTGTGTCACCACAAGGCAAGTATTAAGTATTTAAGATGTTAATTTATCACATTTGATGCTTATAAAGAAAATTGAACAATATTGTTTTGTTGTGTCACCACAAGGATGATATTTTCTTTTTGAATATATGGAGTGCTAGGTTGGACTTAACTTGGATAATTTTGATTCGGATGTGCCACCACTTGATCAAAATAATCTAAGAGGCAAAATACAAGGAGTTGCATAGTTGATGTAATTGACAAAAGTTGTCTACCTATTTATTTATATATAGTTTGTTGTGTCACCACAAGGCTATATACATTTGAAATGGGATCCTTATTCTCACTAGCAAATCTTTAATTAGATTTTGCCGAACTATATAAGTGAGGGTAATATAGTTTGAAGAAAATAGTGGGAGATACCAATTTAAAACAAGACCTAAATTATTTTGGTAATTAATAATAGAATGTATGTTAAAATGTTGTTAATTACAAATTCATTTTACGAAATTTTACAATGTCTAAAATTACTATCATCATACAAGCATATTAGATGCTAAATTAACTAGACCAAATTAAGCGGATTGGTTAAGGAATTTGAGAATAGTTCTCATGGTGAAAAAGCTATCTTATGTCCAATACGCCTATCCCCGCAATGGTTGCGCATAATGTCTCCGAGGAAGAGATTGCTACTTTTAGAAAGTGGCAAGATGATGCACAATTATTTCAACGCATCATGCTCGCATCCACGTGAGTAACGAGCTTCAGTCGGCAAGATGAAACTATGGATGCTCTACTATATTCCCGCACATCAAGTAGTTGATGGTGAGGAAAGTAGGAGTGATAGATATCAAATATCTAAGGAGCTCTTCCGATCTAGAATGGCCAATGGCACTATAGTATGCATAAAAGTTCTTAACATAATCAATTTGATTGATCAATTAGGAAATTGGTTTTTGTCATGGATGGAGAGTTGAGCCAAGATTTGATCTTGCACTCACTCCCGGACTCCTTTCACAATTGTTGTGAATTTTCATATGAACAAGCTAGATATCACCTCATTTGATTTGCTTAACATGTTGAAAAATGTTGAGAGTCACTTTTCATCCAAGAAAGACCATGTATCTTCTTGGTAGGGGCCAAAGGATCTTACGAAAAGAAGAAGCGATTCAAAGAAGGTAAAGCGAAAGGCGTAAACAAAGGATAATAAGAACAAAACTGATACGGATAGCAAAGGAGTTTGCTTCCACTGCAATAAGCCTGGACACTGAAAGAAACTGCGAGAAGCATCTTGCAGAGGCTAACCAAAGAAGCTTAGTGAAGTTTCGGTTACAATACAGTTTTTGTTCATGATTAAAATAAATTTTTCTTTAAGTCAAGGTTCTACTTGGGTATTGGATACCGACTTTGGTTATCATAAATAGAGATTTATGAAGGGACCAAGCAGAAGTAGAAAGTTAAACAAGATAAGTAATCCTATGTGTGGGAAATGAAGCAAAGGTTGCTGCATTAGCCATAGAAACTTATAGTTTAACAATGCCTACGGGCAAATCTATTAAGTCAATAAGTTGTTATTGTATTCTAGTTCTTGTTAGAAATATTATTTCTATTTTATTGTTGGACAATAAAATCTTTGGTATTATAATTAAGAATAATTGTTGTTCTATTTATAATAATAATGTTTTGTATAGAACTGGAATATTACTTAATAAATTTTGTATACTTGACTTACATGAAAATAATTTTGTAAATTGAACAAACTAGTATAAGAAAAGGAGATGATCATTCAAAGAGTTGAATGTATGTATTTGTTGAAATACAAGTGTGAATTATTTTGAAAGGTTCAAAGAATTGGAAGTGAAACAAATTGGCAATGTATTTAGATTCTTTGATTAGATCGAGGAATAAATACTTGTGCAATAAGTTTCTAGATCATCTCAAATGGTTTTCTCATAATGGACGCCTCTTGATACGTGCAATAATTGATTGATGTATCCGAATGGAAAAATCGTACCTTATTGGACATGGTGCGGTCCATAATGATTTTTACCGAGCATAAGAAGTATCCTTACGGGATAATGTCCTAGAAATGGTGCGATATCTACGAAAATGGTAACCTCAAATCCCGCCCCAAGACTCCATAAAAGTTATGGGATGGGAGGATTCCTAATCTTAAGTATGTTAAGATAAGGGGTTGTCCAACTTATGTGAAAAAGGTTTGAAGGATAAGCTTGGGACAAGATTTGACAAGTGTCCGATTTGTGGGACATCCTAAAGTAAGTTTAGGGTATATGTTCTATAATTCTACTTAGCAAAAGGTGTTTGTTGTAAAACACGCTTCCTTCTAAGATAAAGGTGTTTATCATTAAAGGGGCTAGTGGGAGGATAATAGATCTTGAAGAGTTCAAGAACCACAAAATACTATAAGTCAAATAAGGGAAACCTGTAGATAGACCTATTATACCTTGTTGAATCGTAAAACGGAATAGTCATCAAAGATACCTAGGAGGTATGGATTCATCATGGATGATGATGATGAGGTACACATCATGAAGATGATGATCCAGTTACATTCGATGAGGTAAGACTTCTAGTGTGTACAAAAGGGTCGATTGGGAGCGTCAGTGAAATTTCTAGTATTATATGTTGATATACTACGGATGAGGAATTACATACCAATGCTACAATCAAGGTAAAGATAAAGTTGTCTAAACATTCCTCCATGAATGATTTGGAAGAGTATCTTAATTGGGGATATAAATCTATATAGATAGATTTAAGAGGATGCTCAACTTAACCTAAGAAACGTATATTCATTTGATGCTAAAGTCGTTTAGCATGGCAAACTCAAGAGATGTCTCATGTTGATGAGCCATGGAGTGTATCTCTTAATAGTCCCCATAGACTCCAAAGAAGAGAGATTGCATGAGTGACAATCATGTATGCAATGAAATGTACGAGACCGATGTTGATCGATCATATTCGGAGAAGATCATTTGTAAGATAGTGAAAAACATCTTAAAGTTCTTAAGCAAGACTAAGGATGTGAGCATACATGGTGGGTCCGAATTAAAACAAGAGGGCTTTCTGAGACTCAAGTTTTCGAGATGGACGAAGACGACCGAAAATCCACTTTAAGGTAAAGTGTTACCTTGAGCGGTGGTGCGATGAATTGGAAAGGTTCCAAACAAAGAAAGAGTTCTTTGGTTTAGTAATAAAGACAAAGTATATAGCTATAAATGAAGCTACAAGTTGATTGTTTGGATTAAAAGTTCATTACGTAACTAGGAATAGTTCCTAAGTCTCATCTTGGATCTAAACATGTGTTGTGGCACTTTCATTTGATTATTTGAATCATTTGAAGATGGGAAATCACTATAGAGATAGTGGACTCTCATGAACAACATTACATATCCATTAACTAAAGCTTATCCAACAAAGCGGGATAATCGCCACTTAGAGAAGAAGAGTATGAGTTACCATGACGATTGGCTTTTAGTGCAAGTGGGAGATTGAAAGTAGTATGCACACAAGCCAATCATGTTTGATGATAAAGCATATACTTTGTAACAATCTTATTCATTTATTAATAAAAAGTATTAATTTATTAAAGGCTTTTAATTATCTACATGATCTTTGTTTTATAATATGTGATAAACCCATAGTTTTAAGCAATGCTTTTAGAATAATGATGATGATCATTCTAATGAGATCTAAATTCTTAGAAAGCTTAAAAACTAAAATAGTTCCCAATCATTGGATTACTAAATTGGGGATTAGTGAATCCGGATAGATTGGTACATACGTTGCTTGCTCATTGGATGAGGATGATTGATCTCATGATCATTTATGTGGAGACACTAAAAGCAAGTATGTAGGTGCTTATTAGAGAATAAGTTCACCTTTGAATGTGGCTCGCCAAGGAATACCTAATGGAGTTTTATTTGCCTATCAATAGGAATTCCTGTAGTGATAGTAGTACAAGTAATCCTTGGACTTGAGATCATCATAGTATCTTGTGTATGATGAGTTATACTTTGACTTATTCCTTAAGACCCTTAGGGTATATCAAAGGGTATGCTTAGGTATAATAAGTTGCATACATGGAGATAATGTATGATCAATAAAGAATCTACCACTTCTAATAAAAGAAGAGAAATGTCCTATGTGATTCGATAAATGACAACCCAAGAGTCCTTGGTTAAGGCGAGAATGAAATTAGAAAGGAGTTTCTAATTTGCATTATTTGAGTTGTGCATTTAAGAGTCGAAAATACATATAATTAAATAAAATAAGACTTGTGAGTAATTCCATGTCTTATATTTAATTGGGACATTGTATGGTGGAAGGATTGAATTATGCGGTAACTATTTACTCAAAGGTTCTTTTATGATTAATGTTGAAATCTATATTATCCGGAAAGTCGTTGATCGCTAGGAGGCTTATCCCTATTGTAGAATAAATATTATTTATTTAAATAAATTAATTATTTAATTTATTTATTTAAATAAGATTAGAATTGTTCTAATTGATTTATTCATAAATAGGTTTAATATGGAGAACCCAAAGGGTCACACCATAAAAGGAAGAATAATTATTTAAGAAGTTAATGGCATAATCGTAATAATATGTTATATATATTTAATTTAATCTATGGTGATAGAATAAATTAAATAGCTTAATATTTATTATTTAATATTTTAGAAATATTAAATATAAATTAATAAGAGGAGTCTTATTAATATTATTACAATTATTATTATTTTAATTTCTAAAAGAGTTTAGGAATTAATTTAATATAAGTACTCTCATTTATTCCTAATTGGATTAGGAAGTTAAATTAATTAAAAGAGTTTAATTAATTATCCCTAATAAGATTAGGGAGCTTAATTAATTAAAAGAATTTAATTAATTAAATAAAACCCAATTCCTTAATTGTTAAGATGGGTTGCCCACATCTATAAATAAGAGGAGTCTTATTATGGGTGGGTATGGGTTGTTGACTTTAACAAAGTACGTAATAATTCCAAGTTGTTGGGAGTATGCCTTTTCTATAGAGATAGAAAAACTAGGGTTTAGCCAACCACCCTTCTTGAATTTTCTTCATCCTTGGTGGATCACCTCAGAGGCCAAACATTTGGGTGGCTAACGTTGATCAAAGGAAGGAACCAAACCCGGTGGATTCAAGTTGAAGCGAAAGGATTTGGAGGTGAACTTGTACACGAGGAAGCTCGATCTTCAAGGGTATGATTTTATTCTTTATCTTTTCGTTTAATTAATAATTATGCATAAAGGATGATCCGGGTATATGATTTGTAAATTTTTTTAAACTCTGATTTTACCACGCTTCCGCATTAATATGTGCAATTTGATTGCGCATACGAATATTACAAACCTAACAAAATTTCATAGCAAGTAACAACAACTTCAGAAATACCAATCCAAATGAAAATTCAAACACGTGTTTTGAATGTAAGCAACCTGGACACTTCAAGAAGGACTGTGTGACCCCAAATTTTATGAATAAAGATTTAAATTTTTTGAAATATTTTTTTGAATATTATGGTGTGGATTTGATATAATGTTATAGTTGTGGGTAATATTTACAAATTTTGCAAAGTAAACAAGTGGTTATATAATATTCGATTGGTTGGAGAATATTCATTTTAACAGGGAATATTCATACGACGGCACAATCATTGGTGGACCCCACAACAGAAGTATTGTCGTAGTAAGAAAATGATGTAATTATCTTTTTATAAAAAAATAACGGTGAAAGTGTTATCGTTAAAACCGCTGAACTACCCTAAGTAAAAGTACAATAATCACGCAGGGTTGCATAGTAGTACACCAGTATTGATTATTGATGCTTACATTGAGAAGTCACTCAATTATACTCAATTATTGCTACAATAATAATTCGCGATCATATCTCTCATATTATTGATTGATTATTGTCACAAAGATCATCCGCATAATATGATATATTATTAAATCAATAATTGAGACGACAAAGTTATTCATATTATTATTTCAATATCGACAATGTCTAAAAGTTACATCAATGAGAGGTTTGGTCACCTAATCAAGGCTACCAATAAGGAGAAATCCTTATCTGAAAGCCCCCTTCCTAGGAACGACTCGGTTGTTAAATATTGTGAGTTATAATATTAATGATGAATAAGTTCGTGTTGATTAAAGATAAAATTGATAGTTCCATTATGTTGGAATTATTAGTGTTAGTGGAAATCGACATTTATTTCGATAATAATTGATGTCCTGGAGGTTATATTGATAAATCGGGTAATTAACTTAGGATAAATGAGCAATTAATTGCTACTGATTCACATGATTATAACTATTTGCTCACATGTGTGAACTATTGATTCACATTCCTTTACTATTAGGGGAGTTGGTGCAAGATTGATAATACTTGCATGACTAAGTTAAAAATGGAGGTATAGATGGAGGTACTGTACTGTAATTTATATTTTCACAGGATTATAACTATTGATTCACATGATTGAACTATTGATTCACCTTATTTACTATTAGGGGAGGTGGTGCAAGTTTGATAATACTTGCAGGACTAAATTAAAAATGAAGAAAAAGAGGAAGGTATTATACTATAATATTTTGAGCCCCAAAACGTGCAATTATCGAAACTATATTTTCCTATAAATAGAAGCTCAATCTTCCTTTATTTCTCACCAATTCATAAAAGCTATAGAGCAATTATTATAGAGAGAAATTATAGAGATAAAGAAGAAGAGAAGTCTGCTACCTCACTATTCTAGTATCCAGTTTTTTCTAAAGTAATGGGTATTATTCTTTCGTATTCATGAAGAGAGTTATTTTCTTTCAATACTCGTAAGAGTTGTTATTCCATTCTTTATTATTATGTTGGAATAACCTATCTATGTGAAGTACCGCATACATGGTGAAATTCTTCTATTATTCCATTCTTTATTATTCTGTTGGAATAACTTGTATGTGTAGTCTATCGCATGCCTGGTGAATTCTGTTGTTATTCCATTCTTTATTATTATGTTGGAACATCATGTCTGTACGGATTACGCATGACCTGGTTCCATTCTTTATTATTCTATTGGAACATCCTGTCTGTGCGGATTACGCATGACCTGGTTCTATTATTTATTATTCCGTTGGAACATCCTGTCTGTGCGGATTACGCATAACCTGGTTCCATTCTTTATTATTCTATTGGAATATCCGGTCTGTGCGGATTACGTATGACCTGGTTTCATTCTTTATTATTATGTTGGGAATAACTCATCATGCGGCCTATCGCATACCGGTGAATTCTTTCGTTATTCCATTCTTTATTATTCTCTTGGAATAAACTTGCCTATGTGGATTACTGCATGCGTGGTGAATGATCCTTCGTATTCATTCCTTATTAAATTGTGGAAATGATCTGCCTAAGTGGATTACCGCATGGTATGAAGTAAAATCCATTTGCGATTTCATATATTCTATTATACTCAATTGGTTAAAGTTTTAGCTTCTATACTCCATGAAATTAGTAGAATATCCTGGATATTTGCGCTTCATCCAGTATCTTTTCATGGAAATATTCTTCTGAGCATTCTTAAATTTTACTCCACAAAGCAGTATCATGTTGACAATTTGGACGTAATTGATTTCAGGATAAATTAACTTATAAATCTTTAAAATTTATTCTTGAACTTATTTTATTTAATTATTATGTCATTGTCATCATCCTCATGCTTATATTATGATGCAAGTCATCTTTGGCTTACGTGCATAGATGGACTTGGTATGATTATGACCATGGATCATTCGGTATAATCATGACCTGTAATGTTATAAATGATGTGGCAAAAGTCCTCAGTGGTCTGTAGTGCATTGATGGACAGTTTTTGGTATGATTATGACCAGGGAATATTCGGTATAGTCATTACCATTGATGATTTAATGAATATCCTTGGCCCGTAGTGCATGGATGATTCGATGATTCGGTTTATTTATTAAGCTGAGTCTCAGCGATAAAAATTGATGAAAATATTTTAAATCATAGAAGATAGTAGATTTTATGCTCTACTTGACTCTTCTAATGGATTGTTTGTTCCGTTGCAGTTAAACTTGTTATCTATTATATTCTATCAGTTTAACATTGTTGAAGGCTAATGATAATTTATTCTGCATTATCTTAGTCATAATATTCTTACTGGGCTAGTTGAGCTCACCCTTTCTTTCACTGTTCTCTTCAGGAAATGAGAATGTAGCCAAGACTAGTCGGAGAACGGAGTGACGGTCCAGATGATAGCATTAGTAGTCCTCGCTATTCTGTTAAATAGTGTAACAATAAATGTAATAAGGACTCCTTTGAGTGTGGATATTGTCTAGATGACAATATTCTTATTAAAACTCTTAGATTATGTTTTGTCGTATTTTACATGACTGTTGTATAATTAAGTTGTATTTGAATTTTATACCATGTATTTGGCGACTCAAGATGGGTGATGTATACCTATTTTGGGGGCGTCACAGTTGGTATCAAAGCTTAGGGATGTGATCCCTGGCTGAGATGTGAGACAAGAACTAAGAGGGGAGAGACGGGGAATTCCTTCGCTAGTATGACCTACCTAAGTTTATTTGGTATTTAATTGGTCAATCAAAGTATAGGGATAATATGTGATATGATAATTAACCCTTGTTTTGTGGTAGTATTTGAAAATGGCATCCGAAAATGTTAAGATAAGTAATGAAGCACATGAGACCGTTGAGTCACCACAGATTAATACCCGGGATAATGTGCAACAGGAAGACAATAATCCTAAGGTAAAAAACAACGATCAAATGATGAACGATGGGATGTTTAGAGGTTTATGCAATTCATGCAACATCAGGCGAAGGCGGCTCCTGTCCAAAATGCAGGTGGAAAAACTGACAACTCTCGGACGGTCACCGCTAAGTAGTTCAAGGAGCTGAGACCACCAGAGTTTTTTGGAGAGCCAAAACCACTTAAGGTAGAGACATGGATAAAGCAGATCAACAAGATATTTGATGTCTTGGGATGCTCCGAGGAGAAAAAGGTTCCCTTTGCCACCTTCATGTCATGAGCAGAGGCAGACATCTTGGTGGGAATCTATAAAGCGTACTCAACCTGCCGCACTGAAGATGTCTTGGGTGAAGTTCCAAGAACTGTTCAATGACAAGTACTTTCCAAAAAGTATTCGTCACATGAAGGAGGTAAAGTTCATCAAGCTTGAGCAAAATAATATGATTGTGGCACAGTACGAAGCTAAGTTTACCGAGTTATCTCGGTTTGCGTCCCACTTGGTTGATAATGAGGAGAGAATGACGCGGATGTTTCTAAGAGGTTTGAAACCCGAGATACGTCAATACCTTATGTGACGCCCCCAAAATTAGGTATTTATCACCCATCTTGAGTCGCCAAATACATGGTACAAAATACAAATACAAATTTAACTATACAGCTGTCGTGTAAAATACGACAAAACATAAACTGAGAGTTTAAACAAGAATATTGTCTTCTAGACAATATCCATTCTCAATGGAGTCCTCATAGACAGTATACAAACTCAAATTCAGTCCTCGTTACATTTATTGTCACACTATTTCACAGAATTGTGAGGACTACTTATGCTATCTTTTGGACCATCACTCTTTTCCCCGACTCGTCCCAGCTATATTCTCATTTCCTGAAGAGAACAATGAAAGAAAGGGTGAGCTCAATTAGCCCAGTAAGAAATATTATGACTAAGATAATGCAGAATAAATTATCAATAGTCTTCAAAAAAAGGTTAAACCGATAAAATACAATAGACATCAAGTTTAACTACAATGAATAAGCAATCCATTAGAAGAGTCAAGTAGAGAATAAAACCTACTATCTTCTATGATTTAAAAATGTTTTCATCAAATTTTATCGCTGAGACTCAGCTTAATAAATAAACCACATCTTCTAATCATCCTTGTACTACGAGCCAAGGATATTCATTAAATCATCAATGGTCATGACTATACCGAATAATCCCTGGTCATAATCATACCAAATACTGTCCATCAATGCATTACAGGCCACTGAGGACTTTTACCACATCACTTATAACATCACATTTCATGATTATACCGAATGATTCTTGGTCATAATCATACTAAGTCCATCTATGCACGTAACCCAAAGATGACTTTCAACATAATATAAACGTGAGGATGATGACAATGTTATAGGAATTCAATTAAACAAGTTCAAGAATTAATTTATCCAGGAACTAATAATATCCAAATTGTCAACATGATACTTCTTTGTAAAGTAAAAGTCAAGAGTGCTCAGAAAAATATTTCCATGAAAAGATACTGGATGAAGCACAAATATCAAGGATATTCCACTAATTTCATGGAGTATAGAAGTCAAAACTTTAACCAACTGAGTATAATAAAGAATATATGAAACTGTAAATGGATTTTCACCCGCCATGCGGTAATTCACGTATACAGATCATTTCCCCAATTTAATAAGGAATGAATACAAAGGATCATTCACCATGCATGTGGCAATCCACATAGACAGGTTATTCCAACAGAATAATAAAGAATGGAATAACAGAAGGATTCGCCATTAATGCAATAGAGACCGCATGCATGTGTTATTTCAATGTAATAATAAATACGTAATAATAAATATGGAACCGTGTCGTGAAATTCATTAATCGATGGATATTCTCGTTGAATAATAAAGACGGAATAATAAATATGGAACCTGTGTCGTGAAATTATAATCGACAAACGAGATATTCCGATAGAATAATAAAGAACTAAATAATAAAAGAATTTTACCAAGTATGCGGTAATTAAGATAAACAAAAGTTATTCCAACATAATAATAAAGAATGGAATAATGTAAGAAGATCACCAAGTATTGGGTAAACCGCATATATGTGTCATTCCACCAAGTATAGGTAAAAGCATGAGGCAAAGTTATTCCAATGTAATAATAAAGAATGGAATAACATAAGGATTTCACCAAGTATAGGGTATGCCACTTATACAAAGTTATGTATAGGGTATGTCATGATACAAGTTATTCCAAATGTAATAATAAAGAATGGAATAACATAAGGATTTCACCAAGTATAGGGTATGCCACTTATACAAAGTTATATGCATGTGGTATGCCACGATACAAAAGTTATTCCAATGTAATAATAAAGAATGGAATAATGAAGTTCTCTTCATGAATAAGAAAGAATAACACCTCTTACCGTAAAAGAAACTGGATATAGAAGTAGTGAAGTAGCAGAATACTCTTCTTCTTTCTCTCTATAGATTTTCTCTCTATAGCTTCTCTCTATAATTTTTCTCTCTAGAGTTTTAATGAATTCGTAAGAAATAATGAAAGAATGAGCTTCTATTTATAGAAGAATGGAATGAATAGTAACTAATTCATGAACGGTCCAGATCGATTTACTTTTAAACGGACGGTCCAGATCGATTTACTAATAAAACTTAAAGCAACGGTCCATACTGATTCACTATTCTAACTTTTAAACCAGCGATCCATATTGATTCACAATTATAACTTTCCACCAGCGGTCCATATTAATTCATTTAACCAACGGTCTGAAAAATTAGCACATCTCCTCATGGAATAATATTTTATCCAAATACCCGAATGCACAATACTAGAGTGAATAGTAACCAGGTGAATAGTAACTCGTGAATAGTGACTCATGAATAGTAACTCATGAATAGTAACTCATGAATAGTAACTCATGAATAGTAACTCCAACACAAAAAGTGTCCCAAATACTCGAGTGAACAATACTTCCTCCAGACATCAATTACTATCGAAATAAATGTTTAACACAAATAATTTCAACACAATGAAACTATCAATTCACCTTTAATCAACACAAACTTATCCATCATTAATATCATAACTCGCAATATTTAACAACCAGGTTGTTCCCAGGAAAGAGGCGGCTTTCCGATAAGGATTTCTCCCTATTGGCGCGCAATTAGATTATCTAACCTCTCCTTGACAGAACTTCTAGACATTGTAAATATTGTAATTTAATAATATGAATAACTTTGTCGTCTCAATTATTGATTTAATAATATAACCTATTGCACATCGCGTGACAATAATCGAATCAATAATATGAGAGATATGATCAAAGAATCACTATAGAAATAATTGAGTATAATCGAGTGACTTATCACGTAAAGCATCAATAATCAATATTGTGTGCTACTATGCAACCACGCCAGACATCAGCATTACTTTTACTAAGGGTAGTTCAACAAGATTAACGGTAAAACTTCGTCGTTATTTCCATAAAATATTTTTGTCGCTTTTAAATGACACGACAATTCTTAATAGGGTCCACTAATGATTGTGTCGTCGCATTTAATATTCCCCGACAAAAGAATATTCCCCACCAATCGAATATTTATAACAACTTGCATACTTTGCAAAATTTTCAAATATTACCCACAACTATAACACTATCTCAAACCCACACCATAATATTAAAAAAAAATATTTTGAGAAATTTAAATCTTTATTTATAAAATCTGGGGTCTCACACCTTATCTCTCATAAACCGTGTTTGTATTCAGATGTTGTGAATAAGGCTCAGTTATTGGAGTGCGATAATGAGTCAACCCAACCAAGAGAGAGCAGCCAACAAGTCGATAATACCAGTGGTAGTAGTCATCGAAGCGGTGACAACAAACGTGGAGGGAATCAATATGCCAAGAATGGTAACCACTTCAGTGGTAATCATGGCCAAGATAATAAGAGTGGAAATTTCAAGAAGAGAAGGTTCAATAACGATGGAAAGACAGCAGCACCAACACCCGTTTTCAAGGAAGGAGAACGACCATTAATTGTATGCTTCAAATGCGGAGGGGAGGGACATATCAGTCCAAACTGCGTGATGCAGTCCAAAGCATGTTACAATTGTGGAAAAGAAGGTCATCTAGCCCGATTTTGTCGTGCACCAAAGTCAAGTCCAGCTGGGACGGTGGCACCAAAGGCGGATACGGACAAAATAAAGTCGGTGGTTTCAAGAATAGCGTTTTTCGCGACTTCTCAAAAAGCGAGTAACTCGAATGAAGTTAGCACAGGTTAGTTAATTATAAATTCTTGCGAAGTCTATACCTTATTAGATACTGGTTCTACCCATTATTTTATCTCTCTTGCTTGCACTCAACGTTTAAATTTAACTCTAGAGAAGTTAGACTTTGACTTATAGATTGAAACTCCGTTAGGAGAAACCTTCGTTACCTCCACTGTTTATAAATCTTGTTTGATTCAAATCGACACTTTCACGTTACCTGTCAATCTTATCTCTTTGAAAATACTTGCTTTTGATGTAATTTTAAGAATCTATTGGTTAACTACTCATCATACTTTTTGCAAGGTTGTTAGCTTTCATATTCCTAACCAACCTATTATGCGAATTCAAGCAACCAAATAACTAAAGTCAATCATTGTCATATCAAGCCATAAGTAAAGTGCCCTGAGCCTTTCGCTGGTGACTTCCTTGTGTGGAATGCACCGAAGCCAGAATATCCGTAGGGGACGTCGTGAATAATGGTGACAAGTTGATAGGTATCAATGTGACGTACTATCCAAGTCTTGGATGAGAGTCACAGATTTGAATGTTATTTCTATTATTAATAAATTTCTGATGTATTCTCGAAGAACTTCTTAGCCTACCCCTAGAGCATGAAATCGAATTTTATATTGACCCCAGTACAAAACCCATTTCTAAAACCCTCAAATATTTCTTCAACTAAAATGAACGTAACATGTGCCAAAGATGTTGGCTCGAGCTGTTGAAGACTACGACTATACCATTCAATATCATTGTGGAAGAACGAATGTGGTAGCTGACGCGTTGAGTAGAAGATCATATGTGTTTACGAGTGCGATGTTGTTAACACAAAAACCCATTTCATATAACTTACAAATGATGAAGATAGAGTTAAAGACTCTAGAGACCCACGTGAAGATAGCGAATATACGAGTAGAATTGACTTTAATCGATAAATGAATATACGAGCAGAATCGACTTTAATCGATAAAGTTAAAGCCGCTCAAGCTACACACCCGAATCTGATGAATGTGAAGAAGAAGGTTCAAGAAGGCATTATTTCAACCCTCAATTTAATTGGCCCATTTGAAATCCTCGATCGAGTAGAAACTATGGCCTATAGACTCGTTTTACCTCCAAGTATATCGTGTGTTCATAACGTTTTTCACGTATCGTTGTTAGTAAAAACTTAGTCTTGGGGGACTTTGGAGCTAAATTTTGGAATAATTAATGAATCTGAAAAATTATGAAATCATGGGGGTTTTATAGAGCATGTTACAAGCTTTCCATAGCCTCAAAAATAGACTAATTCCGATAACGGATGAAGAAGTTATGAAGATTTGAAGTATGTGTATCAAAAGTTGCAAAATCTAGAAAATTGGAGTTAAGTGCCAAGGGTCGAGTGCCTAGGTACTAGGCTCGGTGCTTAGAATCTGTTCTTGGGTGCCTAGGTGCTTGCCCAAGGCCAAATTTGGAAACCTAGGCACTGGTCAAGTGTTAAGCCAAAATCTATTCGGACGTCCTTTAATAAATTGGCCATAACCTTTTCTTACAAACTCCGATTAAGGTGATTTAGGACAATTCAGAAAGATAACGAGTAGATCTAAAACTTTCATTCTTTATATTTTGAGATTTGAGGTCGGTATTAAGGCATAAAATGGATATTTTAGGGACTGATGTGCATTCAGAGGCAATCGGAGGACATCGGGCATGCACGTATGCAACGTGTAATGTTTTCGACGATAAAGGTATTCAAGGTATCCTCACCTCTTTGGCATACCAGGCACGTACGTAAATTTTGAGGATGAAATTTAATATGGAGGGGAGATTGTGAGACCCCAGATTTTATGAATAAAGATTTAAATTTCTTGAAATATTTTTTTGAATATTATGGTGTGTATTTGATATAATGTTATAGCTGTGGATAATATTTAAAAATTTTGCAAAGTAAGCAAGTGGTTATATAATATTCGATTGGTCGGGGAATATTCGTTTTAATAGGAATATTAAAGACGACTCAACACAATCATTAGTGGACCCCATTAGCGGAAGTATCATCGTAGTAAGAATACTGATGTAATTATCTTTTATAAAAATAATGGTGAAAGTTTTATTGTTAAAACTGTTGAACTACCCAAATAGTAAAAAGTACGATGAATCTGGCGTGGTTGCGATAGTAGCACGTGGTATTGATTATTGATGCTTTATGAGAAGTCACTCCGCTTATACTCAATTATTGCTACGATAATTCTGCATCATATCTCTCATATTATTGATTCAATTATTGTCACAAAGATCATCCGTGATAATATGTTATATTATTAAATTAATAATTGAGATGGCAAAGTTATTCATATTATTATTTCCAATATCGACAATGTCTAGAAGTTACATCGAGGAGAGGTTTGGTCACCTAATCAAGGCATACCAATAGGTAGAAATCCTTATTGGAAAGCCCCCTCTTTTCTGGGAACGACCTGGTTGTTAAATATTGTGAGTTATAATATTAATGATGAATAAGTTCGTGTTGATTAAAGATGAAATTAATAGTTCTATTGTATTGGAATTATTAGTGTTAGTAAAAATCGACATTTATTTCGATAATAATTGATGTCTGGAGGTCATATTGACCAATCGGGTAATTAACCAGATAAATGAGCAATTAATTGCTATTGATTCACATGATTATAACTATTTGTTTACATGTGTGAACTATTGATTCACATTCCTTTACTATTAGGGGAGTTGGTGCAAGATTGATAATACTTGCATGACTAAGTTAAAAATGGAGGTATAGATGGAGGTACTATACTGTAATTCGTATTTTCACATGATTATAACTATTGATTCACGTGATTGAACTATTGATTCACATTATTTACTATTAGGGGAGGTGGTGCAAGTTTGATAATACTTGCATGACTAAATTAAAAATGAAAAAAAGAGGAAGGTATTATACTGTAATATTTTGAGCCCAAAAACGTGCAATTATCGAAACTATATTTTCCTATAAATAGAAGCTCATTCTTCCTTCATTTCTCACCAATTCACAAAAGCTATAGAGCAATTATTATAGAGAGAAATTATAAAGAGAAAGAAGAAGAGAAATCTGCTACCTCACTATTACAGTATCTAGTTTTTTCTAAGGTAAGGGGTATTATTCTTTCGTATTCATGAAGAGAGTTATTTTCTTTCAATACTCGTAAGAGTTGTTATTCCATTCTTTATTATTATGTTGAATAACTTTATACATCTGCTAAGCAATCGCATACATGGTGAAATTCTTTTATTATTCCATTCTTTATTATTATGTTGGAACATCCTGTCTGTGCGGATTATGCATGACCTGGTTCCATTATTTATTATTCTGTTGGAACATCCTGTATGCGCGGATTACGCATGACCTGGTTCCATTCTTTATTATTCTATTGGAACATCCTATCTGTGCGGATTACGCATGACCTTGTTCCATTCTTTATTATTCTGTTGGAATATCCTATCTGTACGGATTACGCATGTCCTGGTTCCATTCTCTATTATTCTATTGGGAATGAACTGTCTGTGCGGTCTATCGCATGCCTGGTGAATTCTTCTGTTATTCCATTTTTTATTATTCTGTTGGAATAACCTGTCTATGTGGATTATCGCATGCATGGTGAATGATCCTTCGTATTCATTCCTTATGAAATTGTGGAAATGATCTGTCTACGTGGATTACCGCATGGCGGGCGAAAATCCATTTGCAGTGTCATATATTCTATTATTCTCAATTGGTTAAAGTTTTGGCTTCTATACTCCATGAAATTAGTAGAATATCCTGGATATTTGCGCTTCATCTAGTATCTTTTCATGGAAATATTCTTCTGAGCATTCTTAAATTTTACTCCACAAAGAAGTATCATGTTGACAATTTGGACGTAATTGATTTTAGGATAAATTAACTTATAAATCTTTAAAATTTATTCTTGAACTTGCTTTATTGAATTATTATGTCATTGTCATCATCCTCGTGCTTATATTGTGATGAAAGTCATCTTTGGCTTACGTGCATAAATGGACTTGGTATGATTATGACTAGGGATCATTCAGTATAATCATGACCTGTAATGTTATAAATGATGTGGTAAAAGTCCTCAGTGGTCTGTAGTGCATTGATGGGATGATTTTTTGGTATGATTATGACTAGGATTATTCGGTATAGTCACGATCATTGATGATTTAATGAATATCCTTGGCCCGTAGTGCATGGATGATTCAATGATGTGTTTTATTTATTAAGCTGAGTCTCAGCGATAAAAATTGATGAAAACATTTTAAATCATAGAAGATAGTAGATTTTATGCTCTACTTGACTCTTCTAATGGATTGCTTATTCCGCTGCAGTTAAACTTGTTGTCTATTAAAGTCTATCAGTTGTTATACTGTTGAAGGCTAATGATAATTTATTCTGCATTATCTTAGTCATAATATTTCTTACTGGGCTAGTTGAGCTCACCCTTTCTTTCATTGTTCTCTTCAGGAAATGAGAACGTCAGGACTAGTCTGGGAACGAAGTGACGGTCCAGATGATAGCATTAATAGTTCTCACTATTCTGTTAAATAGTGTGACAATAAATGTAGTTAGGACTCCATTAAGTGTGGATATTGTCTAGATGACAATATTCTTATTAAAACTCTTAGATTATGTTTTGTTGTATTTTACACGATTGTTGTATAATTAAGTTGTATTTGAATTTTGTACCATGTATTTGGCAACTCAAGATGGGTGATGTATACCTGTTTTGGGGGCGTCACAAGGACTGTCCAAAATTAGTCAAAAATAAAGGTCTTGTAGCTGAAGAAGGATGGGATCTAAGTGACGAGGAAGAAACTGCTGAGCAACTCGAAGAAGTTGAAAATCTCTGCTTAATGGCAGATAATGACTCATCAGCAAAATCTGAGGTAAATTCTGAACACCAACTGCCTAGCACTTTATTTTCTTCATACACACTAGAAAATATAAATGAAGAACATTATGAATTACAAGAAGCTTATAGGCAGTTATATGAAAGTAATGAACTATTAAAAGAAGAAATAGAAAGATAAAGAAAAATAAATATAAGTCTTGAAATTGAAAATACTAATTTAATTATCACAAACGAAAGTTTAAATGAAATTAACTTAGAAAATAAAGAATTAGAACAACTTAAGAAAATTAATGAAAATCTTGAAATAGAATATTCATCACTTATTATCTCAATTGAAAATCTTGAAATTGAAAATTCAACACTTGCAGTAATCAATGAAGATAATCAAGTACAAGATCAAGATGTAATTGAAGAAATTAAAAAGGGTAATTCAAGTTTAAAATCATAAATAGAAAACCATATTTACATAATTAAAAATTTAACCAGAGAACGTGAAGATTTAAATAATATAATTTATAAATTTACAAAAGAAAGAGATAATCTTGATGTCATGTTAAATCAACAAAAATGTAGCTTTAATAAAGAAGGTTTAGGATATATCGGTGAAACAAGTAAATCAAAAGATAAAGGATTATATCATGTTAAAATTAAAGAAAAAGAAAGTCATATACCGCCCTTCACAAAATGTTCCTATTGTAACAGAAATGGTCATTCATTTTATATATGCAATGCTAGAAATGGAAACTATAAAGGAAAAATGATTTGGGTTCCCAAAGGAACATATACTACACCAACCATCACTAGAAGATAATTTCACAAACAGCATTATCATACTTCTCGTAATCCAATTACTCATAGAATTCTTTTTTCTACTAAGATTGATTATCATATGCCGAGTTTTGTAAAGGAAACTTCAAATGCTCCTTATACAAAATGGAAAACTCACCCTAAGGACCCTTCAATTTAAAGGGTATCAACTTATAAAATTAGTACATATATTGCAGGTATGTCTTGCAGCTGATATGAATAAAAGCAAATGGTTTCTTGACAATGGATGCTCTAGACATATGACTGGAGATAAATCCAAATTAAGAAATCTGCAAGCTACAGACTTTGGTGAGGTAACTTTCGGTGATAACAATAAAGGTAAAATAATTGAAGTTGGATGTGTTGGTAATAAACACATAACTATTTCCAATGTTCAGTTAGTCACTGGACTAAGGTATAATCTTCTATCTATCAGTCAACTATGTGATAGTGGTTTTAAAATATCCTTTAGTACACATAATTGCTCAATTTTTGATCAAACTGGTAAATTAATCTTAATGTGCCCTAGATATCAAAACGTGTATACTTGTGACTTAGATTCATACTCTCACTTAGATAACATATGTCTTGTTTCTGCAAATGAGGATCCTTTGTTATGGCATCGCAGACTAGGACACATCAATATGAAACTTATAAATAACATTTCTACTAAAGAACATGTCTGTGGTCTTCCTAAATTAAAATTTTTTAAAGACCACATCTGTGAAGCTTGTGAATTAGGTAAACAAATTCATGCATCCCATAAACCTAAATTTACTGTATCAACCTCTCGACCCTTAGAATTGATTCAGATGGACCTTGTTGGACATATCCCTAAACATAGCATAGGTGGTGTTGTATATATTCTAGTATTGGTTGATGATTATTCACGATTTACATGGGTTGATTTTCTAAAATTTAAAAATGAGGCTATTAATTCCTTTTCTACTCTGTGTAAAAAGATTCAAAATCAACAGGGGAGTTCGATTGTCTATATTCGATCTGATCACGGAAAAGAATTTGATAATTCTGATTTCATTATGTTCTGTGATGAGAACGGTATAAGTCATAACTTCTTTGCTCCTTATACACCTCAGTCAAATGGTGTAGTTGAAAGGAAAAATTGTTCTTTGCAAGAAGTGGCAAATACCATGTTAAATGAATATCGTCTTCCAAAATATTTATGGGCTGAAGTAGTGGCAACATCATGTTATATATTAAACAGATTTTTATTAAGACCTATTTTGCTCAAAACTCCCTATGAGCTTTATTATAAAAGAACTCCAAAAATAAACTACTTTCGTGTTTTTGGGAGCAAATGTTTTATTCTAAATACCAAAGGACACTTATTGAAATTTGATCCTAAATCTGATGAAGGAATATTCCTTGGATACTCTCTGAATAGTAAAGCATACAGAGTTTTCAACAAAAGAAGTCTAGTTGTGGAAGAATCAATGAATGTGACTTTTGATGAAACTCAACCTCTTCCAAAATATAAAGAACTGATTGATAATGATGTTGTCATTGAAGATATTCTCAGAAATATGGAAGAACCAAAACTAGACAATGCATCTCCACCTATTGTTGAGAATCCCCTTGAAAATCCCAATCCTCAGTTGGATGATTTTCCCAAAGAGTCTCATGTTATTAAAAATCATCCTATAGAAAATGTTATTGGTAACATTGAAAAAGGAGTTATCACTAGATCACAAGCACATAATCTAGCTTGTCACTTGTCTTTCTTGTCTCAAATTAAACCTAAATTGATAAAAGATGCCTTACTAGATGAAGACTGGATTATGGCCATGCAAGACGAACTTGAATAATTCACTAGAAACAAAGTATAGGAATTAGTCCCACAACCCGAGGATGTTTCAATTATTGGAACCCGATGGGTATTCCGTAATAAACTTGATAAAAATTGAACTGTTATATGTAATTGTTGAAAAATGGCTTTAAACGAGGAACTGTTGATACTACCTTGTTTACTAAAAATAAAAATGATAATATTTTGGTAATTCAAATATATGTTGATGATATTATTTTTGGCTCTACTGACATTACTATATGCAATGATTTTTCGAAAGTATGAGTAAAGAATTTGAAATGAGTATGATGGGAGAATTAAACTTCTTCCTGACCGCAAATCAAACAAGGAGAAAAGGTATTCATATATCGGTCTAAATCATCAGTAAAGAAATGATCTAGAAATTTGGCCTAGAATCGCCAAAACCTCTTAACACTCCTATGTCAACAATCGATAAATTAATTATTAACAAAATGGAAAATCATTGACTCAAAGAAATATAGAGGAATGATCTAAGTCTATTATATATAATCGCTAGTAGACCTGACATCATGTTTAGTGTTTGTAAATGTGTCAGGTTTCAAGCTGATCCTAAAGAATCTCACATAATCGTAGTGAAAAGAATTTTTCGATATCTTAAAGGAACCACTGAATTGGGTCTATGGTATCCTAAGGATCAACCTTTTAATCTAGTATGCTTTTCAGACTTTGACTATGCAGGTCATCATGTCGATCAAAAAAGTACCAATGGTACCTGCCAATTCCTAGGAGGATGTTTGGTTTCTTGGTTTTCTAAGAAACAGAACTTAGTCTCTATTTCAACCATCGAAGTAGAATATGTTGTAGCCGCATTATGCTGTGCTCAAATATTATGGATGAAACAGACCCTTGCTGATTATAATTTAAAATTTGATTGTGTTTCAATTTTATGTGATAATACCAATACAATAAATCTCAGCAAAAATATAGTCTTGCATGCTAGGTCAAAACATATAGACATTAGGCATCATTTTTTACGTGATCATGTTAATAATGGAAACATTAAACTAGAACATATTGACACTGAATTAAATATAGCTGATATATTTACTAGACCACTAAGTTCAGAAAGATTCTGCAAATTAAGAATTGAGTTACGAATGCTAGATATTACTTCTTAATTATTTTAATTTGTGTCTAAATAAATTTTAATTTATCTTCTACTTAATTATTTTTATAATTATATATATATATATATATAATATATATTAATTAAACATATAATTTTTTATAATTTTCCTTATAAATTTTTTATTAAACTATATATATATAAATTGTATGTATTAAACTATATATATATATATATATATATATATATATATTTTGAGAATAATTATTTTTAATTTTTTTAGGCTAAGTTAAATATATATATATATATATATATATATATATATATTTCTTAATAAAAATGATTATTTCATCCTTATTAAAGTAAGGTATATTACATATATATACATTTTAAAGATTAAATCTGCTCCATCAGATTTTTTGCATATCCAATGGTCCACCTCATTCAATCCGTGTCTCTCTCATCAAACCAATTAGACTTCACCATCTTGAAGCACACGGATTATGAATCAGAATAGTTGGATCAACACTAAGCATTGACCTCAGCCTTTGGATCATGTTTTAAAAAGAAACACAACTCAGACTCATTTCTGGCCATTGATCTTAATCTGTGCAAACTTCTCTACCGTTGGATCTATCCGGTAAGACAAACTATATATACACTATTTTTATTTTTTAATTCATTTTCTTCAATTCTCTTTCTCTCTCTTCTCTGTTCTCACATCCGATTCTCTCTTTCTCGCCTCTCAATTCGTCTTATCCGGCTACCCTCTATCGTCTCCAATCTCTCTCTTTGGCGTCATTCTGTCACCTATATTGATCCCCTCTTCTTCCTAATCATGATTTCCTACTAAAAAAAATTTCAAGTCTCACGATTTTTAAGGTTTCTATCAAAATGATTTTCTGTCCAGATCTAAGAATACTTGCTCAAATTTTTTTTTTGCATGTGCTCTTCTGTTAAGGATTTTAAGTTTTGATAAAATACATAAAATCGTCTCCGTTTTAAGTTTTCAAAATCTATATTTTTTTTCCTCTGATGATCAACTATTTTTCAGGGTTTCATCGTCTGTGTCTTAGCTTTCAAAAGTTATATTTTTTTGGATAAAATCTCTGAATTTTTTATTTTCCAAAATCTATATATATATATATATATATATATATATAGGATTTCTTTCTCCAACGTACTAAAGTTACGGACTAAAGACGAACTGGGGAAAAAAGCACGCGGGTTGTCATCATTGGTCAAATTAGTAACAAAATAAAACCCAATAATCATCAGATGCAAAAACCGATTTCTCTCTCCAACTCCTCCCCCTCTTTCTCACGCGATATTATAGCAGATGGAAGGTAAAGGTAAAGGCCAACGGAAGGTCTCCGGCCAACGAAACCATAGTAAATGGATCGGAAGGTAAAGCTCCTTAATTTTATTGGGTTTGTAATTTTTGTTTGTCGCATTAAAAATCTAGGGTTTGTTCTTTATGAGTTTTCCTCATATTGGTTGTCAAGTAAGAAATCTAGGGTTTATTCTTTATAATTGGGTAAATTATAGTGTATTGATTGTAATCGGAGGTAACATATATTGTAGGTACCCTACTGCTATTTTATCCAATAGATTGCAGAAGATGACATATTTGGTAAGGAGATATCCAATACTTGTATATAATTGATAAGAAAATGGGTAGTTGCTTTTTCTCCCTTTTCTCTAAAAAAAGTCGATAATATAAGCATTGAATTTACAATATTGAAAGGTAAAATTATGGCAAATTTTGATAATATAAACATTGAAAATTGAAATTGAAAGGAATAATTTGTGGAAGAGGAATAAACTTCATTGTGAACAGGTCTTAGCTTTGTCAAAGTACATTATTGGCAAAAAGTGGACTAGGTGAATCTCAGAGTTGGCATCATTTTTGGGTGGATTGTGTTGTTTTCTGTAAGACCCCGAAATTTTTTTTAAATAAAAAGGAATTTCCTTTATTTATTATTTTGAAATAGTAAGGGTTGATTTGATTAATGTGGATAGTTAGGGGTAAAATACGCAAATATTTCAAAATAAGCAAGTGGTTATAAAATATTCATTGTTTGTTGGGAATATTCGTTTTGGTCGTGGAATATTCGATCGTTTGGGAATATTCGCATGACGATGGCTAAACCATGTGGGCCCCATAACTGAAAGTTTATTGGATGAGGAAAACGACAAATATAAGTTGTTTAAAATAACGGCGTAGTTGTTACTGAATTAAGATCGTTGAATACCGGTGGTTAAAATACAAGAATACGCGTGGGTTGCACAAAGAAGACACCAGATTGCATTACAAGATTGTTGAATTATTGATTCGTACGTAAGATGGCACTACTCAATAATTTTCACAAGAGTTATCGTTCAATATTTTATTTTATTGATTCAATAATTGTCGCGTTGATATTTTATATTATTATTGTTTCAATAATTGTCACTACACAAGATTTCCATTATCGATCAATAATTCATATTATTTGAATAATATTATTAGATAACATTATTGGCAATGTCTAGAAAGTTCTCGCTCTAAGGAGAGGTTTGGTCACCTAATCATGCGCCAAGAAGAGAGATCCTTATCGAAAGCCCCTCTTCCGGGAATGTACTGGTCATTATAAATGTGATTCTCGTAATATTATTTGTGAATAATTAATTATTGATTCATATGATAAGGAAATATTTATTTTATATGAATATAAATGATGGATTTATTTATGTGGTTATTAATGAAGAAATTATTGTTGAGGTGTTTTATCAAGATTTTATCGATCGAGGTATTAAAAATTAAATAGTGGGTTTTGAGATATATCATGGGGTTATAATTTTTAATCCACCGTTGGATTGTGGTAATTTTTGGGTATGTTATACATACATAAGTTGAGTATATGTCCACAAATTTTGAACCGTTTAAAATGCACGAATGATTTGTTATGAATTTTAAGAGGTGTCCGATTCTTAAATTAGGGTTATAATTGATTTTGGTGGAAAATTTAGAATTGAGTGGGCCCCACTTGTGGTTGGTGAAGAAATGTGCTGAATTTTATTTCAAATGTGGTGGGTGGCAATAGTAGCAGTAAAGCCATCGTGTAAAGCAGTCAAGTCCGCTTTTACGGGCTAACATTTTCCTATAAATAGAGGGCTAAGTTAGAATTGAAAATCACACCGTAAACAAAGTTTTCTCTCTTCTCTCTCTATATTATCGAGCGTATTTTGTGAGTATTTAGATACTTTGAGAGTTCATTGCTCAAGATAAGTTTCATTCAAAGATCACTTCCGACCTTTCCTTCCCAAGTATCGATTCTTTGAGGTAAGTGGATATTATTTTTTTCAGAATGATATTATTTCTTCAATATCATTACGTCAAATGTTGATCCAAGTTTTATCAAATTTGGAACTTTTTCATGCTCTGGGTTACTATTCATGAGTTACTATTCACGAAGTTACTATTCATGAGTTACTATTCACGAAGTTACTATTCATTTAGTACTATTCATTAAGCGTGAAAATGTTTTTTTGTGGAATTTCTATCTTTTGGTGTTTGAGTTATTATTCACGATTCACTATTACGATAAGATACTAGACTATTCACGATCTTGACTATTCAACCGAAAAATAAAATTTCTTCTTTTTCGTCCAAAATATCTATTCGGATACTAGCTTTGATTGTATCCATGTTTTGATCATTCTGAATTTTACACCACTATGATTATTTTTGAGGTATTTTGGACGTGGATAAAACCAAGTATGAATCCTTAATCCTTAATCCTTGTCATTTTGTTTCATCGGATTCGCTTCTTTAAAAATATTTTCATCATCCTACCTTAAATGATGATATTATTGAATATCTTTGGCCTCAGTAGTGCAAAGATGAATGATTTTCAAGAATATCTTTGGCTCAGAGTGCAAAAAGATGAGCGTGTGTTTAAATGAACACGACCGATCGATGAATATCTTTGGCCTTTAGTGCAAAAGATGAACAGTGTTGAGATGAACATGACCGATTGATGAATATCTTTGGCCTTTAGAAAAAAGATGAAGCAGTGTTGAGATGAATACGATCGATTGATGAATATCTTTGGCCTCGTAGTAAAAGATGAATATTTGATTTGAGATGAATATCGATTGATGTTACAGGATAAAATATTGATGATGGATCGTTAAATTCATAGATTATAGTAGATTTCATTCTCACGTAACTCTTCTATGAATTATTATTTCACCGCGAATATTGATCTCAAACTTGTTGTCTATCAGATTCTATCGATTTTTCCTCGTTGGAGACTAACGATAATTTGTTGTATATTATCTTAGTCATAGTATTCTTTATCGGGCTAGTTGAGCTCACCCTTTTCTTGTTATTCCATTTTTCTTCTCGTGGAGGCTAGAATGTAGCGAAGTACTAGTCTGGGTATGGAATGAAGGTTCTAGAGAGAGTTGTTTAGTAGTCCTCACCATTTTGTAAAATAATGTATCAATAAATGTGATGGGGATTTATTTGAGTATAGATATTGTCTAAAAGATAATATTTGTATTTAAACTCACAGCTTTACTTGTTGTAATAATAAAGTTGTAGTTGTTTCTGCACCATGTATTTGGCAATTCAGAATGGGTGTGTGTGTATACCTATTTTGGGGGCGCCACAGTTGGTATCAAAGCTTTAGGATATGATCTCTCCAATGAGATCGGGAATAGAACTAGGAGGGAGAGAGAGTAAAACCTTCGCTAGTGTTTCCTACCTAAGCTTATTTGTTGGTTGGTCATAATATAGGGTATTATGTGATATGTTAATTTATTTAATTAACCCTTGTTTTATGATAGTTTTTAAGAATGGTCACGAGAACGCGTTAACAATGGAGTGAATGAGATCGTGGAGACACCTCTAATCGCCAAACGTGATAATGTGATGTCAAGCGAAGAAGGAATTAGAGATATCCATGTGGTGAGTGAAGAATTGATAGTTGCAGACCTTTGAGATAATCGCAGAGGTAACAAATGAGAGTGAGGAAGAAGAGGAAGAAGAGGTACCAAGAGAGTTTATTAGAGGTATTTTATGATCGAAATATAGAATTGCAAAATCGTATTCATGAGTTAGAAGAGCAAAGCTAAAGAATTGCAGGCAAATGTGGAGCAAAAGGATGCAACGATTCAAGCTTGTGTTACCCGACACGTGATGCTTGAGCGAAGCACTCTTTCGCAGAGTATAAGATGATAAAGTCGAATCGAGTCAAAGAAGAAATAATCGAACGAGTGAGAATGAGTGATGCATGGGTAAAAGTTCAACGACGCTGTTGATATTATGGAAAGAGATGTCCAATCTAAAAGAGAAGATTTAACGATGACGGAAGACGCGGCTAAAGAACAACATCAAAGACTATCAACAAATTCTAGGGAAGAGAACGATCGCCGATTAGATGCTACTGATGTGGAGAGGAGGGACATATAAGGTCAAACTGCTCAAAGCCTTCCAAGGTATGCTATAATTGTGGAAAAGAAGGACATATCGCCGAGATCAGACGATATCAAAACCCAGCCCAGCGTGAATGGTGACTCAAAAGGATGTCCCGTAAAAGTCAAAGTCAACGGTTCTTGGAAGAGCGTTTGTCGTGACTTCATTAAAATGCGAGGAACCCGAACGAAGTTAGCACGGGTTAGTTAATTATAAATTTTGCAAGTTTATACCTTACTAGATACCGGGTTCTACCCATTCTTTATCTCTTTGCTTGCATACCAACGCTTGAACTCGATTTCACGGAGAAATTAGACTTTGACCTATTTATGGAGAATCTGTTAGAGAAACTTTCATTACATCTCGTTGTTTAGAAATCTTGTTTGATTCAGTTGGCACTATCACATTACCCGTTAACCTTATTTCTATAGAGATATTTGCTTTTGATGTGATTTTAAGGTTAACTACTCATCACGCCAAATTGATTGCTTTTGTAAGGTTGTTAGTTTTCATATTCCTAAGCAACTCGTTATTCAATTCAAGCAATCAAACCATTGTAATCAAACATTTTCATATCAAGCCATGAAGTCATTCGCTTATTACGGATGTCAAGTTTTCTTAGTCCATGTTATGGATTTGAATAAAGACACGCCGATTTGAATAATATTCTGTTGTTATTGATTTTTCCGATGTATTTCGAAGAATTTTCGCTTACTCCCAAAGCTCGATATTAAATTTTGTATCGACTTTGAACCCTAAGACAAAACTCATTTCTAAAATCTCATATAGAATGGCTCCTATTGAACTTCGTGAGTTAAAAATTCAACTATAGAATTTGGTACCGAGCCTTTATCCGGTGACTTCCTTTCAGGAATTCACCCAAGCTTTACTCTCGTAGGGGACGCCATATTCGTATGCGATAGTAAATCGATAGGTGTCATTGTGACGCTTATCCAAGATTGGGATATGAGTCACAGCTGAGAGCAACCTAAGTCAAGAATCTAAATACGTAGCTTTCAGGCTTAGTTGGTTATTATCGGAGATTCGTTGAAGGATATTCTCAATCGCTATTCCATTAACGAATGACTCAGAGAGATACAAAATTCGAATGGAGCAAGGAATGTGGGAAGAGCTTCAAGAACTCAAGAGGAGACTCATTTCAAAGACATGTTTCGACCATGCCATCCCGGAAAAGTTTAACGTGGTAGCCGACGTGTTGAGTAGAAGATCGATACAAGCACGAAGTACGATATTGTCAAAGACTAATTTCAGATAATTTACAAATAATAGAGATGGAGATGAAAACTCTAGGTACCCACGTGATGATATACGAGTATAATCGATTTTAATCGATAAAGTTAAAAGTCGCCAAGCCACCAATCTTGGAAATGATGCGTATGAAGAAGAAAGTACAAGAAGGAGCTATTCCTAAGCGAGAATTGATGAAGAAGGAATACTTGAGTCCACTCTAGACTTTGTGTTCCTAACGACTCGATTTGAAGTACAAGATTATGATGGAGGCACACAATACACCATTTGCAATCCATCCTAGAAGTACTAAATGTATCGTGATCTTCACATACATTTTGGTGGAATAATACGAAGAGAGAGATTGCAAAGTTTATCTCGATGTGTTTAACTTGCTAACGTAAAGGCGAGCATCTAGTACCTAAGGGTCCGTTGCAACCACTTGAGATTTAGGAATGGAAGTGGAACACATTACCATGGATTTCGTTACGGGTCTTCCTACTACGCTTTCAAGGCATCAATGCTATTTGGGTTATTGTTGATAGATTAACCAAATCGCTTCATTCTTGCCGACACGGAGACTTATTTCTTGAACGCCTTGCTAGTATGTACGTAAATGAGATTGTGAGATTGCATGGCATGCCAAGATCCATAGTTTTAGATCGTGACCCAAGATTCACTTCATGATTTTGGGTTAGTTTGTAGAAAGCTATGGGCACCTAATTTACGATTCAAGATGGCATACCATCCTCAAACGGATGGGCAATCGTAAAGGACTACTCAAACTCTTGAAGATATATTAAAACTCGTGTCCTAGATTTCATAGGAAGTGGGATAAGTATTGCCATCGTGGAATTCTCATACAACAATAGTTATTAAACAAATATAGTATGGTTCCATTTCAAGCATTATATGGACGAAAATGTCGTTTTCCAATATGTTGGGATGAGGTGGGTGAAGCAACATTGTTAGGACCCGAAGTTAGTACGTATGACTACCGAAAAGATCCAATTGATTCGACAACGATACAAACCAGACAAGATCGATAAAAAGAGTTACGCGGATCTTCATCGAAAGGACGTGGAATTTAGTGTAGGGATCATGTATTATCATGAAAGTTGCTTCCATGGAAGGGAGTTACAAGATTTGGGAAGAGAGGAAAGCTCAAATCCACGATTTATTGGTCCATTTCAAATTCTCGACCGAGTAGGAAATGTAGCTATAGAGACTTAAGCGTTACCTCCAAGTATGTCTCAGTGTTCATAATGTGTTTCACATATCTGCATTTCAGAATATGTGAAAGACCCAACCACGTTATAGAGTTAGAACCGGACGAGATAGCCAAGACTTAACGTATGAGGAGGTACCTGCCAAGATTTTGGATAGGAAGGAGCATGTCCCACGCCAAGAAAGGTCATACCACAAGTTAAAGTTTTGTGGAGGAATCATGCTATAGAGGAAATGACCGAATTGGAACGGAAATGAAAGCGAGGTATCCTCATCTTTTCAAACACCAGTACGCACGCCAATTTCGAGGACGAAATTTCATAAGGAGGGAGGTCAGTAAGACCTCAAATTTTTTTAAATAAAAGGAATTTCCTTTATTTATTATTTTGAAATAGTAAGGGTTGATTTGATTAATGTGGATAGTTAGGGTAAATACGCAAATATTTCAAAATAAGCAAGTGGTTATAAAATATTCATTGTTGTTTGGGAATATTTCGTTTGGTCGTGGAATATTCAGATCGTTTGTGGAATATTCGTACGACGACGACATTACAGCCCATGTGTGGGCCCCATAACGGAAAGTTTATTGGATGAGGAAAACGACAAATATAAGTTGTTTAAAAATAACGGCGTAGTTATTATCAAGTTAAGATCGTTGAATACCCGGGTGGTTAAAATACGATGAATACGCTGTGGGTCGCATAAAGAAGATACCAGATTGCACAAGATTGTTGAATTATTGATTCGCACGTAAGATGGCACTACTAATAATTTTCACAAAGAGTTATCGCTCAATATTTTATTTTATTGATTCAATAATTGTCTGCGTTGATATTTTATATTATTATTGTTTCAATAATTGTCACTACACAAGATATTTCCATTATCGATCAATAATTCATATTATTTGAATAATATTATTAGATAACATTATTGGCAATGTCTAGAAAGTTCATTCTAAGGAGAGGTTTGGTCACCTAATCATTTCATTGCCAAGAAGGAGAGATCCTTATCGAAAGCCCCTCTTTCCGGGGAAACACTGGTCATTATAAATGTGATTCTCAGTAATATTATTTGTGAATAATTAATTATTGATTCATATGATAAGGAAATATTTATTTTATATGAATATAAATGATGGATTTATTTATGTGGTTATTAATGAAGAAATTATTGTTGAGGTGTTTTATCAAGATTTTATCGATCGAGGTATTAAAATTAAATCGTGGGTTTTTGAGATATATCATGGGGTTATAATTTTTAATCCAAACCGTTGGATTGTGGTAATTTTTGGGTATGTTATACATACATAAGTTGAGTATATGTCCACAAATTTTGAACCGTTAAAAATGCACGAATGATTTGTTATGAATTTTAAGAGGTGTCTGATTCGAAATTAGGGTTATAATTGATTTTGGTGGAAAATTCTAGAATTGAGTGGGCCCCACTTGTGGTTGGTGAAGAAATGTGCTGAATTTTATTTCAAATGTGGTGGGTGGCAATAGTAGCGAAGTAAAGCCATCGTAAAGGTGTCAAGTTCGCTTTTGTATGGCTAACATTTTCCTATAATAGAGGGCTAAGTTAGAATTGAAAATCACACCGTAAACAAAGTTTTCTCTTTCTCTCTATATTATCGAGCGATTTTGTGAGTATTTAGATACTTTGAGAGTTGTTATTCAAGACAAGTTTCATTCAAAGATCACTTCCGACCTTTCCTTCCAAGTATCGATTCTTTCGAGGTAAGGGATATTATTTTTTTCAGAATGATATTATTTCTTCAATATCATTACGTCAAATGTTGATCCAAGTTTTATCAAATTTGGAACTTTTTTTTCATGTCTGGGGGTTACTATTCATGAGTTACTATTCACGAAGTTACTATTCATGAGTTACTATTATTCACGAGTTACTATTCACGAAGTACTATTCATATTAAGCGTGAAAATGTTTTTTTGTGGAATTTCTATCTTTTGGTGTCTGAGTTATTATTCACGATACTGCAGACTATTCACGATAATGGCACTATTCACGATACGGTACTATTCAATCAAAAAATAAAATTTCTTCTTTTCGTCTAAAATATCTATTCGGATACTAGCTTTGATCAGATCCATGTTTTGATCATTCTTGAATTTTACACCACTATGATTATTTTTGAGGTATTTTTGGACGTGGATAAAACCAAGTATGAATCCTTAATCCTTAATCCTTGTCATTTTGTTTCACCGGATTCGTTCTTTAAAAATATTTTTCATCATCCTCGCCTTAAATGATGATATTATTGAATATCTTGGCCCAGTAGTGCAAAGATGAATGATTTCAAGAATATCTTTGGCCAGTAGTGCAAAAGATGAGCAGTGTTTAAATGAACATGACCGATCGATGAATATCTTTGGCCTTTAGTGCAAAAGATGAACAGTGTTGAGATGAACATGACCGATTGATGAATATCTTTCGCCTTTAGTGCAAAGATGAACAGTGTGTTGAGATGAACACGACCGATTGATGAATATCTTTGCCTCAGTAGTGTAAAAAGATGAATATTTGATTTGAGATGAATATTGATTGATGTTACAGGATAAAATATTGATGATGGATCGTTAAATTCATAGATTATAGTAGATTTCATTCTCACGTAACTCTTCTATGAATTATTATTCACGCCATAATATTGATCCGAAACTTGTTGTCTATTGATTCTATCGATTTTTCCTCATTGGAGACTAACGATAATTTGTTGTATATTATCTTAGTCATAGTATTCTTTTATCGGGCTAGTTGAGCTCACCCTTTTTCTTGTTATTCCATTTTTTCTTCTCAGAGGCTAGAATGTAAATAGTACTAGTCTTGGGTATGGAATGAAGGTTCTAGAGAGTTGTTTAGTAGTCCTCACCATTTTGTAAAATAATGTATCAATAAATGTGATGGGAATTTATTTGAGTATAGATATTGTCTAAAAGATAATATTTGTATTTAAACTCACAGTTTTACTGTTGTAATAATAAAGTTGTAGTTGTTTCTGTACCATGTATTTGGCGACTCAGAATGGGTGTGGTGTATACCTATTTTGGGGGCGTCACATTTTCTGTGGTGGGGTATTCTGTGGGAAGTGAACTAGTAAATCCTTTTGGTTTCTATGATTTAAGTCAACCAACTCATCTGGTCCGAAAAGAAATGTTATTTGAATATGGACTAGATGTTTTCATGATTCAGAGGAGATCTGGGATTTATGAATATGATACTTGATTTAATTCCTTGCATCTTTAAGTAAAGTTATGAATATGATACTTGCGTTGTGAAATGTACCATATTCCATTCTCTAAAAAAAAGGTCGATAATATAAGCATTGAATTTACAGTATTGAAAGGTAAAATTATGGTAAATTTTCATTCTGTTGTTATAAGATGTTTTTGATTTTTATTTTTTTACTTTTTGATTTCTCTTTAATCAGAAGCCTTTATATGATTGTAAATAATTTTACATTTAGTTCTGAACGTGAATTATTATATGCATCTACTACAGATTAATAGAAAATCCGAATAATGGCTCATGACTTTCTGCAGGTCCATTATACAGTTGATGATCTTTCTATTTATGTAATCATTTTATTATCAAAAAAATAAAAATATATATTTAATTGTAAACCCAATAGAAAAGACTTTTTCATGTGCAGATGATCCACCTATGTCCAATAAGCCGGGACCAGGCTAGTGAAGAAAACCCACCTGTGTTCTTGTCATGTGGGCATGTGCTCTGCAAGCAATCTATCACAAAGTTGTCAAAGACCAACAACACACGGCATTTCAAGTGCCCTTACTGCCCGTCGGAGGTCAAGTAGCTCAGTGTAGTAACTGTATTTCTAATGTATATCGATACGCACAATCGTATTTGTCGAAGACTCTTAAGTTCTCTCCCTCTCCCAAAGTAATTTAGCATGACTTTGTATATTTGGTCTGTAGCATGAATAACTTCTTGAATACGTGATAAAAGTACAAACATAATCAGTGCATTACAACTTGAATGCCAAGTATGAATGAAAACTTTACTTTTGATGTGATCAATAAAATTACTTTTATTTGGTCTGTATTTGTATGACTTTGTATGCCAGTATAATGTAGTTAATTTTCATTCATACTTGATTACAGCTACAGACGCAATCAGGGGCTCAGGGAATTACAACTTGTTTTCAGATTTCATCATTAGCCATTAGTCCTACTGATTAATAGAAATTAAAGCCAATATTTCCCTATCAATTAGCATATAAAGCAAGTTTCTGATTTATTACAATTAACACTGCCACTAAACAATATTTAACAATGTTTAAATTCTAGCTCAAACAAATGGCAATCAATCTTCAGCTCAATGATATGTTCCCAAATAACCTACTCAGCAACAAAATAATATCATACATTCACCCTTATGAAATTTACAGCATTGAGTCATTTCACTAAGATAGTTCAACAATTGTACACCTAAATTTGGCATTTCACTGCAAATTATCAACAAATTCAACCAATTTTATGACTACAACTAATAAAAAAGGGAATATGGTACATTTCACAAAAAGCTTGAAGCTTCGAGGAAACCGACACCTCCTTTGAAAAAGCTTGAAGCTTCTTTGATAATACTTCTCATGGATCTTTGATTAATGAAACTGGTTTGTCTTTATAGTCGTTACGTTTACAACAAAAATGTAGGACTTGGTTACAACCAATTACATCACTACTTGTACAACTCCATTACTAACTAAATATCCCTAATAGTTAGCTAAACAATTGGACCTATGCTAACCGTTACATGGACTTTTTCAAATAATAATTCGTAAAACTAAAACTAACATGTACATGTATGTAACTTTCCTCCTCCCTTAAAAAGCCCCTTGTCCTCAAGGTTTTATTTATGCTTTACTAGGATCCCAGACCTTGTAACTTGTGGTTTTGAAAACAAATTCTATCACCGTGGTAAGTTTTCTCATATCACCAATATGATTAGTTTGATTTGGAGCATCGTCCTGTTCGCCTTCCAGATTGAAGCATGGATTGAAATGTGGTCATGCAACAACCATCTTCATTGCTGCATATTTTGGGACAATAAATTTATTCACTTGTGTAAAAGGACCAAATAAACAAAAATTACAATAAATAAATACATACCACTATTCTTGGGCAAGAATAATAGTGTCTACCAGGATTCTTTTCCGACATTGAAAATTTGACTTTTCATTGCCCGAACCACGATGACATATGAACGGAGGCCATACGGATGTAGCAGTAGAGAAATTCGATGACATATTTTCTATCAACAGTTAAGCATAAATAGAGTTAGTAGTTCAACTACAATATACACGCTAAGAGGTAAATAAATAATATTATCTTTATTTTAGAATAATGGATAATTATAAACATTATGAGTGTGAATATAAGTGTGAATATGGTACAGTTATTATAAACATTGAGATTTCACAAAGCAAGTACCATATTCATAATTAAGTACCATATTCATAACTGTACTTAAAGGTGCAAGGAATGAATGGCACTCCGTATAAGCTATTGTTTGTGGAGTGTGATATTAACTCACTGAAGAATGTCAGCATAAATTTCAGGGCTCAGAATTTGCTGTATAAACATTGAAAGGATGAAAAATAAAAAATGGGAACCATAATACCCTAAATTTGGAGAATGACTATTGAAATCATAAAATTTTAAAGAAGTTTATAGGGGAGAAGTTGGGGAAGAAATTTAAATAATTATTGCAAAGTTAAAATCCCAAAACATCATCTATAGCTTTTTCTTTAACTGAGAACAAAGCATAATGAAATCCACTAACCTACTTACTCTAGCCATATTTCCCAAATATTCTCATCTGAATAGGATTACTGATCTACAAATAATAGTTCTGAAATTCATAAATCCTGCAGGTAATAGCTCCTCTGAATCATGAAAACATCTAATCCATATTCAAATAACATTTCTTTTCTAGACCAGATGAGTTGGTTAACTTAAATCATAGAAACCAAAAGAATTTACTAGTTCACTTCCCACAGAATACCCCACCACAGAAAACAACACAATCCACCCAAAAATGATGCCAACTCTGAGATTCACTCAGTCCACTTTTTTACTAATAATATACTTTGACAAAGCTAACACCCGTTCACAATGAAATTTATTCCTCTTCCACAAATTATTCCTTTCAATTTTAATTTTCAATGTTTATATTATCAAAATTTGCCATAATTTTACCTTTTGATATTGTAAATCCAATGCTTATATTGTCGATTTTTTTTAGAGAAAAGGGAGAAAAAGCAACTACCCATTTTCTTATCAATTATATACAAGTATTGGATATCTCCTTACCAAACATGTCATCTTCTGCAATCTATTGGATAAAATGGCAGTAAGGTACCTACAATATATTTTACCTCCGATTACAATCAATACACTATAATTTACCCAATTATAAAGAATAAACCCTAGATTTCTTACTTGACAACCCATATGAGGAAAACTCATAAAGAACAAACCCTAGATTTCTAATGCGACAAACAAAAATTACAAACCCAATAAAATTAAGGAGCTTTACCTTCCGATCCGCTTGCTTTATGATTTCGTTGGTAGGAGATCTTCCGTTGGCTTTTACCTTTACCTTCATTCTGCTACATGATCGAGTGAGAAAGAGGGGAAGAGTTGAGAGAGAAATCGGTTTTGCATCCGATGATTATTGGGTTTTATTTTGTTAGTAATTTGACCCATAATGACAACTGCGTGTTTTTTTTCCCAGTCAGTCTTTTAGTCCGTAACTTTAGTACGTTGGAGAAAGAAATCTATATATATATATATATATATATATATATATATATATATATATATTTTTTTTTCGATCTATGAAACCACTGATAATTTTTTTTGGTTGAACCCAACTGTATATTAAAAGTCGTTTAATTTTTTTTGCTTCATCTCATTCCTAGTTAATATTTAGGATCTCTATCAACAAACTTTTTATTAATAAATTGATAGATCTACGCAGAATACGTTCTGTTTTATAGCCTAAATTGTGCTATTTTTTTGGGTTTCCTCTCAAACTCATAACTGAGTTATTTTTTTATTTAATCTCTCTGCAACTCTTCTGATATTAAAACATTCTATAAATTTTTAATTTTTGAACATCAATTACTACCCTATTTTACCGATGCAAGTCACTTCGTCTCCCTTATCAACATCACGGTAAGCTTTGGAAAGCTCTGTTGCCATTTTTTTTGAAATTTTTAACCCCCAATTTTTTAAATTAACAAAACTTTTTTTTTTGTTCATCTTTTAACAATCAACTCATTTTATTTTAAACATTTTTTAAAAAAAAATAGAAATTTTTTTCTTTCTGATACCCATGTTCTTCTGCCAAATCCCATTGTTTAAAAAAAATGCATCTCTAATTCTTATGTTCTCTAAATTTTTTTTACTGACCTTTATTTATTCCGTCATAATAAAAATTACATATATATATATATATATATAAATGCATATCGATGTCTCTGCATCTTTGTAGGACTCGCTGCTGCTTTCACTAAGAAATATGTATGAAGAAGAGCCTAGCATACTAAAATTGGTATATCATTGATACCAACTCAGGTATAAACTCTCTATCTCTCTATATGTTCTTATTTGTGTGGATACTGATGTCCACTAGATTTACATGTATCTGTCTTATATATTATATGGATACTGAGGTCCACTGGATTAATTGCTTTTCTGCTATCTGCTCTTTCTTAAGATTTGCTATAAATGAAAAATCTTTCAAATTATCCGCCTCCTTGAAAAATTGTGTTTTGAAATGATAATTTCTTGCCGTGTTTATCAAAAAAATAGTGTTTAAATGATACATCCCTCTGGCATTGGTAATCATTCTTTAGTTTGACTGAAAAACTTTTGTTCTTTGTGTTCTTCTTATGACATGTGGATTTTCTTTACCTTATTAAATGACAGATTTTTTTAAAAAAAAATGTTTATTCCACTGTTTAACTTAAATAAGTTTACTGTTTTACAGTCTTACTTCCTCTCACCTCAGTTTATTAAATGCTTCCTCTACTTGATTACTTAGAATGCATATTATCTGCCACACATCATATCTCTTCTCACTATCTATATATATAAGTTCTTTCCAAATGTTGAGTCTCTATATAACTTCCCTCTGCAGTTTAATCTTTTCCCCTATATTTCCTGCATCCATACTTATCATGACTAACATATTTTCTTCTAAAAGAAAAACTCTTCTTCTAAATTCTGAGTTACAATTTTCAAATGTTGTCCCTCATCTTACTACTCCCTCTGCCCAATCAACTTATCGGTCTATGAGACGCAACCTGTGTCCAGGAAATGTCCTCACATTTCACAGCTTTCCAAAACTGTTTAATATTTTCAAAAATGTTGGGTGGGAATGTTTGGTTTCATTCTATGACAAGTCTATTTTTCCCAGTCTTGTGGCCGAATTTTATGCTCATATGGAGTTTTCACATGACTCCTCTGGTTTATTAAAGACCATTACTACTTGTATTCAAGGACAGACTTACATCATAGATGAATTGTTTCTTGTTCATGCCCTTCAGTTACATCCTTCCACTCTTGAATGAAGACAATAAGAAGCAAACATCGTATCTCATCTAAATTTGCCACCACAGCCTCTCATCATTTTTAAACCATTTGATCATGAAAATCTTGAAGCAAACATCAGCATGGCTACCAAAATCGACTCCCTAAATAGTATGAATCAACTTTTGTTGCAAAATCAATCTCTCATGTTGGAAAAATTAAAAGATGTTCAGTTCTTTGTGCATACAATTAAATCTGTGGTTTGCCTGCTCTTGGAAAACAACAATTTGTTGATGGATCCCTTCAATGTCAGTACCACTACTGACCTCCCTTCTCCTATTCCCCCACTAGCTGATCCTGAAGGAAACATTCTTGATCTGTCTCATTTCTCTCCTCTTAATCTTGAGGAAATCTGACTTTGTACTAACTCAACTAACTATTTGGTTGTCTGTAATCCTTAATCCCTCTCCCATCTACTATTTCACATTACTACTACTACTACTACTACTACCTATTTTCACTTGGTTTATATAAGTTTTAACTAACTCTCTTTGCAGGATTTCTAACATATTTTCTGCAGGTTTACCCTTTTCTTTTACCTTGTCACTTTTTATGATGACAAAGGGGGAGAAGAAAAATATGAATATATAACTGCTAACTGCTATGAATGGATTATATATAACTGCTATGAATGAATGTTATTAACTGCCATGAATGAATTTTATTAACTGTTATGATTAAATCTAAATTGTTTTAAAAGTGTTCACAGTTTAAGGGGGAGTTTTCTTCAAAACTAAAAATATTTTTAAAATTGTCATCATCAAAAAGGGGGAGATTGATATGTATAATTTTATTTTATGTTTTGATGATAACAATTATGTTTTTAATAAATATGTAATTATTTATTAATTTTAATATTTTTGTTTTACTTGAATTAATTTTTATTGACCTTGATAAATTATATGTCAAGTGTTAAATAAATTAATTCATATAATATTCAAGTCAAGGAAACCCTATTTCTTTCTCAAAACAAAAGTTGGGCAAAATGTTTTTATAAAATACTTATATTACTATCTTTAAAAATATCAAATACAATATATAAACCATATACTTTGGTTATGAAAGAAGTTTAATGCATGCATGTGCTGCCACCTTTTTTGTTGAAACCATGTGTGTGCAAAGTGACAAGCTTTTTCGGACTAAACCGCGTGAGCTTGCTGCTTGAAAAAATTTCGGTCAACAATGAACAATAAATGCAGCACTTTGAAAATAGCCCAGGAAAATTTCTAATCTCTCACGCGTAAAAATCTGGTCCGTTAAAATTCAAATGTTTTTATCTAAACCGTAATACTCATATCAGATTCCAAAATATTACAGTTTTGCCCCAACTTCTAAAAATTCTATAAATAAGGAGTATTTCATTCATTTGGTTTTTACCAATTTAGTGAAAAGAAACTCTCCTTGCCTACATTCTCTCTAAACTTTATATTTCTTTCTACAAAAGTTCTGATTATTTTTGAAGAGAAAAATTGGTCCAAGTATTGAGATAAGTTTGATTTTTGTTGAATTATTTCTTACTTGTGTTATATCTATAGATACACAAATACATATTATTCTACACAATTTTATATATTTATATTTCATCTATTTATCAAATAAAAGGATACTTGGGTGCCACAAGGCTACGGAGATACACCTCTACGGAGAGGAATTCGAACCGTAAGATTCCTTATAGTCTTCAGTAACCTTTTATTGATATTATTTATATAAATATCATAAAATAGATACAACACTTAATAGCTCAAAATGACACTGAGATACTGCTCCAAAAAGAGTAGTCATCCGAACCGAATTTGAGAATCGTAGTGATCTATTGAAAAATATTTATATAAATATCAATTATGAAAATTATAAATTTTGTCATACTTAGACGCCGTAAAGCTACGGAGATACACCTCTACCAAGAGGAATTCGAACCGTACGATTCCTTATAGTACTAAGTGACATTATCTATAAAGTTCACATAATAGATAAAATATTCCTATATATTATTTGAATTAAACAAGTAATATTTGCTATATCAGTTTGCGTTTAACTGAGATTATATTTGATAAATATTATTTGATTTAACTTTTATACAAATATTTGTTCATAACAATAATTCATATAATACTTGGTAAAGACTTTCTAAGAAACAATTATATATATTATCCATAAAAAAACACTCTTTATTTTACAGAATTGTTAATTCTTTATTAAGTGCTTGAATATCATATACTCGCTTAATCAGAAGCATAAGTGAATTTAAACAAAAGTTCTATCTGCTTTAAAGAAGCTTATTATTAAAGTCCTTGAACTTTTATTCCGATATATTTATTCTTAATTCTCTATCTGCTTATTTGAGAAGCATTTTTCAGTACTTAACTCTTATCACCTTATTGAAGAAGCATTTTGTTGTAAACTTATTTGTAACCAGAGAAAGGATTAGAGTTAGTTTATTTTATGTATCTGTGAGAAAGACGAGTAATTCTTCGACCAAGACCAGAGTCTTAGAGAGGTCAGCAGGAAGTTGGATCTCCAGTGTACTTGTGAGGTGAGGAAGAGGCTGTTGTTTCAAGACCAGATCATAGAATAGAACTAATCTCAAAAGGGTGGTACAACTAGACTTGAGGAAGGAGCGGGGAGCTTGTTGTCCAAGACAGAATAGTTGAATAGTTGAAAGTTTATCAATAAAACTTTGTAAAGGCTTCTCCGCCTGTTGAAGGAGTTGTTATTACTGATAGTAATAGGATCTCAAGTTCCAAGTAGGAACTTAAGATTGGACGTAGCAACATACCAAAGGGTGTATGTTGTGAACCAGATAAATCTTTGTGTGTATTCTGATTGAATTTTTATATCCTGCATGCTAATTACTAAAAACTGCTAATTAATAACTAAAAATTCAAAAAGGCCTAAATATAATTTTTAACTGATAATAATCTATTCAACCCCCCTTCTAGATTATTATTGACCTTTCAAATTAACACGTGATGTCCAAATGCCAAAGACTGCAAGATATCTTAAGAATTATCCTCCCAAAAATATCATTAGAGATATAAATAAAGGAATCACCGCATAAAGAGGCTTCCAAAATCAATGTGCATTCTCTGCATTTTTATCACAAGTCGAGCCAAAGAATGCTAAGGAAGCTATCCATGATGAAAGTTGGCTAATGGCAATGCAAGAGGACCTTCAGTAGTATGAATGATGCCAAGTATAGGAACTTATGCCTCCTCCTAAAGGTGTCTCCATTATTGGAACAAAATGGGTATTTAAGAATAAGCTTGATGAGCATGGGACAATCACTTGCAACAAAGATAGGTTAGTAGCTCAAGGATACAATCAACAAGAAGGGATCGATTACAAAGAAACTTATGCCCCAATTACAAGGCTTGAGTCTATCCGAATCTTGTTAGCATTTGCTTGTTACAAGAAATTCAAGCTTTATCAAATGGACGTGAAAAGCGCCTTCCCCAACGGATACATCAATGAAGAAGTATATATAAAACAACCTCCCGAATTTGAACATAAGAAGTAGCCAAATCATGTTTATAAGCTAAAGAAAGCTCTCTATGGTCTCAAACAAGCTCCAAGGGCTTGGTACGAGAGGTTGAGTAAGTATCTTCTTTTAAATGGTTTTACTAGAGGTAAATTGATTCTAAATTATTTATTAAGTATGAAAATAAAGATATTATTATTGTTCAAATATATGTAGATGATATAATATTTAGTGCTACTAATGATTTTCTTTATGAGTGATTTTTAAAGTGTATGCGTAAGGAGTTTGACATGAGCTTAATGGGAGAACTGATTACTTTTTGGGACTCCAAATCAAGCAAACAAAGGAGGGAATCTATATCCATCAAACCAAATACACAAAAGAGCTACTCAAAAGATTTAGTTTTGAAGGATCCAATTTAAAGGCTACTGTGACGCCCCCAAAACAGGTATACATCACCCATCTTGGGTCGCCAGATATCATACTATAAAAATCAACTACAAACTTAATTATACAACTGCCGTGTAATATACGACAAAACATAAGCTGAGAGTTTTAACACGAATATTGTCTTCTAGACAATATCCATACTCAATGGAGTCCTCATTACATTTATTGTTACACTATTTTATAGAATAGTGAGGACTACTAAAATAACCATCTGGACCGTCAATCCGTTCCCCGACTCGTCCCAGCTATATTCTCATTTCCTAAAGAGAACAGTGAAAGAAAGGGTGAGCTCAACTAGCCCAGTAAGAAATATTATGACTAATATAATGCAGAGTAAATTATCCTTAACCTTCAACAGTGTTAAACTGATAAAATACAATAAACATCAAGTTTAACTGCAGCGGAATAAGCAATCCATTAGAAGAGTCAAGTATAACATAATGTCTACTATCTCCTCTAGATTAAAAGTCCATCGTTAATATTTCATTCCTGTAATACTCATCAACAATTCTTTGTCATACCGAAGACAAAAAGAACTATCATCACCTGTCTTCACCTGAACCACCAAAGATTATAGTTAAATCCATAATTCATTTTTATAATCATGTAAATAAACAATTTCTCCTTGCCACAAAGGCTTAATAGAACTTTACTCAATATCCTTACCCCAAAGGCTAAAGATATTCAAATGTAATAACAATGATCATACCAATCAGTTGTTTACCTTTGCACTACGGGCCAAAGATATTCAACTATAAAACCAATTGTCATGATCATACCAATCAATTGTCTATCAGTGCACTACGACCAAAGATATTCAACTATTAACTAATGGTCATGATCCTGCCAATCACATCATTGAACTATCCATGCACTACGGGCCAAGGATATTCGTTATTATCACCAGTGGTTATGATCATGTCATACACTTGTCCATCTTTGCACATAAGCCAAAGATATACAACTATAAAACCAATAATCAACAGTCCATCTTTACACGTAAGCCAAAAATATACAACTATAAAACCAATAATCAACAGTCCATCTATGCACGTAAGCCAAAGATATACAACTATAAAACCAATAATCAACAATTCATCTTTGCACGTAAGCCAAAGATATGCAACTGTAAAAACCAATAATCAACAGTCTATCTTTGCACGTAAGCCAAAGATGACTTTCATCACAATATAAGCATGAGGATGATGACAATGATATAAGCATTAATCAAACGAAATCAGGGATAAATATTAAAGACTTTAAATTTATCCAGAGTATAAAAAAATATCCAAATTGTCAACATGATACTGCTTTGTGGAGTAAAATTCAAGAATAATATTCATGTACCAAAAATAATTTGGAAAGAAAAGAAATATATTTTTCTGTAAATAAGTACCCGTGAATAAGAATCGTGAATAGTAACTCGTGAATAGTAACTCGTAAATAGTACTCAGATTCAGATATAGTAACGCATATACATAAATAATGTCATATACGTAAATAGTGTCATATACATGAATAGTGCCGTATACATGAATAGTGTCGTATACGTGAATAGTAACCTTGGCACAAAAAGATAAAGTTTCACAATAAAATCCATATCAAAATTTATAACACCTTAATCCAAATGTTATAAATCACTTAATAATCTCATAATCTAATATTATTAATATTACCACAATATTTTAATCATTTCTTAAACTTATAAATAATTTATTTTAATTATTTACACTTTACTAATTAACGATTTAATCATCCTAAAATGCCAAACTCATAAGATTTCATCACCAATAACCAAAACTCTCATCAAAAATCAGATATACCTTTATATAGGATTCTCAAGCCATAAAATCCTATTTTCCAATTTTCTTACTTCACATAACATATTTAATTCAATTACTCATAACTAGTCCATTTTAATGAAAAATACCAAATCAGTACAAACAAATTTTCTTTTCTGGAATTTAGCAGAATATAATCCCATATTGAACATATATTTTTTTCAGAATTTTTAAAATTCATTTACTATTTTTTATATGACTAAAACTGCCGAATATTTAGACATTTATCAAAAATTATACTTTTATCCAAAAATTTCGAAATTTGCAGGGTATACTGTTCTTATATAGATGTATTCCCAATAAAAATTTTATCAATTTTGGAGTTAACCACAAGGAGTTATAAGGGTTTACTTTTAAAATAGTCTTTTTTCATAAAATTCATAACTCCTAATCTATACGTCCAAAAATCGTCATTTTTGGACACAATCTAGAAAACTCGTCAAATTATTATTTCAAATTTTTCCAAAATTTTTGAGGGTCAGAAAAATTATGAAACTACCCCTGGCAGAAACCCCTTACTTACAACGGTTGAACGAAAATAATATTCCTTACGATTATTGAACGAAAATAATATTCCTTACGAATATAATGAATATTGAACGATAATAATATTCATATGAATACGAAAAATAATATCTTTTTAGAATATAAAAATAATAACCCTTACCTCAAAAGAAGATCGGATCTTTGGAGAAGAAGAAGTAGCATCACTTTCTTCTTCTTTTTCTCTATAACTTCTCTCTCTATAGCTTCTCTCTCTATAATTGCTCTTGTGAGACTTAGTGAATTGGTGAGAAATGAAGAAAGAATGAGCTTCTATTTATAGAAAAATATAGTTTCAATAATTGCACATTTTGGGGCTCGAAATATTACAGTATAGTACCTTCCTCTTTTTCTTAATTTTATTTTAGTCCTGCAAGTATTATCAAACTTGCACCACCTCCCCTAATAGTAAATCATGTGAATCAATAGTAAATCATGTGACTCAATAGTTCTAAACATGTGAAAAAATTAATTATAGTATAGTACCTTCAACTATACCTCCATTTTTAATTTAGTCGTGCAAGTATTATCAATCTTACACCAACTCCCCTAATAGTAAATCATGTGAATCAATAGTACACACATGTGAACACATAGTTATAAGCATGTGAATTAATAGCAATTAATTTCTAATTTATCTGATTAATTACCCGATTGGTCAATATAACCTCCAGACATCAATTATTATCGAAATAGATGTCAATTTCCACTAACACCAATAATCCCAACATAATGGAACTATCAAATTTCATCTTTAATCAACACGAACTTATTCATCATTAATATTATAGCTCACAATATTTAACAACCAGGTCGTTCCCAGGAAAGAGGGGACTTTCCGATAAGGATTTCTCCTTATTGGCACGCAATTAGATGACCTAACCTCTCCTTGACAGAACTTCTAGACATTGTCAATATTGCAAATAATAATATCAATAACTGTGTCATCTCAATTATTGATTTAATAATATTAAATATTGTGACAATAATTGAATAAAATTGAGTAACTTCTCACGTAAGCATCAATAATAAAAAATATTGTACAATACCCGTGTGTTACTATGCAACCACGCGTATTACTATACTTTTATTACCGATTATTTTATGACAACTTGCTTACTTTGAAAAATTTTCAAATATCACCCTTAACTTTAAACTTTTATCAATTTAACCATTTACTAAATAGAATAATTATAAGAAAATGAAATACTTTCATTTCATAAAATTTTGGGATCTCACAGCTACACCCATGAGTACATCAATAATCTGATGAAAAAGGTATAGATGTAGAATTGACCAAATACCGGGGTATGATTGGTTGTTTATTATATTTAACTGCATCTATACCTAATATAATGTATAGTGTATGTATTTGTGCTCGATTTCAAACAAAACCTAAGGAATCCCACTTATAAGCTGTTAAAAGAATTTTCAAGTATTTAAGTGGTACTATTAATTTGGGGTTGTTTTATCCAATTTGCAATCACATTGAATTAATGGGCTACTCAGATGCTGACTATACAGGATGTCAAATTGATATAAAAAGTACAAGTGGTGTTTGCATGTTTTTGGGAAAAAATCTTGTGACTTGGCATAGTAAAAAAGCAAACTTTAGTTACTTTATCAACCACTGAGGGTGAATATCTAGCTGGAGGGAGTTGTTACTCTCAAATATTATGGATGAGACAAACCCTATGTGATTTTGATATTTTATGTGATAGTCTGCCCATTTATTGTGATAATTCTAGCACTATAGACATATCAAAAAATCCTGTTTTGCATTCACGTACAAAACATATAGAGGGAAGACATCATTTTTTAAGGGATAATGTTTCAAAAGGATTAATTAAATTGATTTTTTTTCCTACAGAAAATCAGTTAGCAGCCGATATTTTTACTAAACCCTTAAGTAAAGAAGGATTTTACATTTTAAGGAGAGAACTTGGAATGTGCATGGTATAATTAGTGTTCACGTACTTAAATACTTTATGCATAAAAAATTCTGAACATACATTTGTTTGACATTCTTTATCTGTTCATGAATCTAATGATGTTCTTCACTTAATACCGACGACTATTAGCTATTGGGAACCGTATCAATGTGTATTATTCAAAAAGAAAGTGTGTGATTTTATCTCGAAAGATATGGCATGATTTTTGATATTCTCTCATCAGAACTCTAAACAGTCTGCTAGATATGCAGGTAATAAAAAAAAATTCTAGATTTGAAAAGACAAGGTAGCTGAAGAGTTCTATCTCTTCGAGGAGTATGCTAGTTTCCAACTCTTCATTATCAACACGTCTTCTTATAATTATCTCTCTTACTTTACCAAATCAAAACAATCTTTTACAAAACCCTTTTTCACTCATCGTGCTAACCCTCTCAAATCTCTGAAACAATGAAAACTCGAGCGATCAACCGTTCTCCTGGCGTGTCGAACGACTATAGTCAAACGACACGATCTCCATCTAAGTATACCATTAGAACACACAAGAAATCCAAATGACAACATAAGCAATCATCTGTGAATGTTTCATCTGATGACAAAACACCCGGAGGGGTCAGATTCGAGTTTCTCATTCTTGAAGTTTTTAGAATCATCTCAACGTGGGAAGACGAAGCAGTCATAGGACGTAGAACATCATTCTCTTTCTCAGCCAGAGTCTCCTTCAGTTCTGATAACCTCTCTTTTCCATCTTCCTGATTTACCAGAAAATTTCTTTAGAGGACATAGTTTCGAAGCCCATTTTAAAAATTCTATTGCTATAAAATAATTTGTTTATGAGAAAATTATGGATCTATTCTATTTCAAAAACTCTTCTCTGGAAACACTTTTCAATTCATGTGGAATATCTTCTATGTTTTTTCCTCCTACAAAGGCTTACCCACGATTGGTTCAATAGTTTTATACCAATCTTGAGTGTAATAGTGATTGTTATACATCTTTTGTTAAGGGAAAATCCTTGTTCTTTACTGTCGTTGATTTCGGTAGTATCCTTGTTATTCCCACTGCTGGACCATGTCCATTCAAATTAAAAGGTGCTGCAAACATTCTTTTTCCACCTCTAAAACAACTTCAAACCGTCATGGACAACCATACTTTAACTAGTCTTTTTACTCCAAAAACTATTGTTGTCTGTCCTACTGCTTGTGTTCTACCCAAATTGGTTCGTTATAATTTGTTTCCCCACATTGGTGGTGGTGCAGATTTTACGTATCAAGATTTGGTGGTTGTGGCCATGATTCTCAAAGGTGTTTCTTTTAATCTCTCACTAATGATGTTATCTCATATGTTAAGTTGTATTCGTCAAACTAAAAAATGACTTCCATATAGTGGTTTTCTAACCAAGATTTTCCAGAATTTTAAAATTTCTTTTGATGATGAAATCGTTGTGTTTAAAAATGAGTTTGTGGCTTCCAATTTGAAACAATCTCATATTTTTCTTGTTAATGGTGAGTTTATTTGTATTACTCCTGATCCTCAATCCATACCACCTACTCCTCTCTTTTCTAATCTACATTCCAACAATCCATCTTCTTCTACGCTGCCAAATACCACAGATTCTTCTCATGAAGTCTTGTGTATGCTATCTAACATCCTTCATAACCAAGAAGCAATGAATACTGATATTATTGATATTAAGCACAGACTCACTGTGTTGGAAAAAGGTAAGTTACTCATGAGGGCTAATGATTTACATCAAAGCTTTACTCGGATGGAGGATGAGTTCATCGACTTACAAGTTGCGTTTGAGTTATAAACTGTGGCTATGGTTGAAGCACTTCAACGCAAAATCAATAGGAACTCGTGTCAACTTAGTCAAGAATTGAAGTTTGTAAGTTATCAGATTGGTGAGTTTGCATATTTTATGGCTACCCGGATGAATGATGTAGGACAGAAGTTACATTTTCAGAGAATGTATTCCCCAATTCCCAAGTGGCCTCGCTGCAACTGGATGGCTGAGTATGTTGGAGACTTCATGGATCTTCCTCTACCTAATGCTACTTTCATTCCTCATCCCCCTCGATTTGCCGATGATCTGTCGTTGGAAGAGAGACTTCACCGTATTCTTCATTGTCCATATTTTACTAGTCGTACTGAGAACATGGAAAATATTGAGGATATTGATTGATCCTGACTATCTCTACCCTTTTTGCATGATGACAAAGGGGGAGACATAATTACACTTTTACTGCTCTAAGACTTTTTTAATTTTTTTTGTTATTTGTTGGTTTTAGGACTTTGATATCATCCCTGCACTAGACATTTTGATTAAATCTTGGGATATTATGTTGTTGAATATTTTTTATTAATGTCTAGTATCTGTTAAAGCTAACATATCTGCATGTTCTGAATAATGCTTAACAGAAGGCATAATGTGTAATTTGATTTTATTAATGTCATGAAATATAGTTTTATAAATGCATGAATTTAGGGGGAGCTTTATTTTTATTTTTTTTACGTTGTCATCATCAAAAAGGGGGAAAATGTTGACTTGGTCATATTTTAACCTGGTGTTTTTATGATGACTTGATTTTTAAACTAAATTCTTTACTTCCTTGACATGAGGATTTTTGGTGGATTATCTGAAAGGGATTGAAGACTTTTGTGTCCTAGGATTTAATATAAGGTCATTGCAAGTATTTAATTTTTCAATTCAAGGCTCTAGGACATTTTATTTGCATTAATATGAAAAGTGGTTATAATAAATTAAACAAAAAAATTGTTTTTCATATGTTCTGCTTATTTAATTGAATTGATAATCAAAATAAATTCTGCTTATTTAATAGTAACAACTAGCTAATAACAACCATGCTAAAATATCATTGTTTTTCATATTAACAACTAGCTAATAATTTTTCAAGGCAACAAACCCGGCACAAACAGGCTAATAATTTAACAAATAGTAACAACTATATGCCTGTTTAAAACCCGGCACAAATAGGCTATTTAATATGTTCTGCTTAATAGTAACAACTATATGCCTGTTTAATAGTAACAACTAGCTAATAATTTTTCAAGGCAACAAACCCGGCTAAAATATTATTTAATAGTAACAACATATTGTTTTTCATATGTTCTGCTTATTTAATTGTATTGATAATCAATTGTTAGCTAGTTGTTTCTTAAGTGAAGAAGTCAATCAAAGTACACCTATTTTATGTATATCCAATTACATATTGTTATAATATGTGGAACTTCTTATTTCTAGGGTCCTTATCCGTAAGTGGGCATTTTGTAAAGAAGAAATCAATTATAATAATAAGACTCAATCTAAATATATATACCTGACACATTTTTTAAATGGAGATTGATCTGGCTGGTATATATATTATCTTTTCCTAACTTCCTCTGAGATATATGTTACTTATTGTGATATTCTCCTAAAAATTATCAACGGGCAGTAAATAAGAGATATCCTCTTAATAGTCTAACGGGAAGATTATGTTCTGTTTGGGTTGTTAAATATGCAACGGTAATATTTGAAAGGCTATAAATTCAATTGGATTATCTCAGTTTATATACACAAAATACATACTGCACTGTTATACATTGAGAAGCTAAAATATTATTTTGGTGCAATTACTTTGACTGCTGCAATTATAATTCAGATTATTTTCAGTGAATTTTCGTGAGCTTTAAATTGGTGATATCTTTTTACTCTTTGATCATTGCATTCATTAGTTGAATCTTGCATTGTTAAATTGATTATTTGCTTTGATCATTACACCTTTATATTTGTAATTCTTTTCTATTTAGACTAAGTGTTGTCTAAATGTATTTAATCCGGGTGGATTAAAAATTGTTTACAAATATGTTCAGAAAGCATAGGTGCTTAAGAAGTGCATTGGTGCACAAGGAGCACAATTGCTCAAGTGAATTTTTGTAATTCAAGTATTGAAAGAATCTGTTTTGTAAAATGAGTCAATTTAAAGAAATGAAGTGAGTCTCCAATACTAGTTGGTATTGGACGTGGACTAGGCTATTATTATAGAGGGTAATAGCTAAACCACGTAAAAAATCTTGGTGTTCATCTTATTATTTGCTTTGCCTTATTTGCCCACAAAAGTCATTTAATTGTATTGATAATCATAATTTGGATATTTCTATTATCTTAAGAAAGTTTATTAATACATAGTATTTTTACAAAGGTATAAATTCAACAAACTATTTTCATTCAACAATAAAATCAAAGACTCAATCCAGTAGGATGTATTTATCCAGCAATCTGAATTCATTAATACAGTAGGATGAATTATGTGGTTTGATTTAAAACAAAAATTGGTTAGTTTGTTCCCACACTTATTCAACCCCCCTCCCCCTTTCTAAGCGTGCCTTATCTGAATTTCAGTTATTCAATTAGTCATCGTCCCCACGAAGAGACTCTCATCTTTCTTACACTTACCTGACCAGTGGTGTGATTAGTTTTGAATTTAGTAGATCTTGAGGTGTAACTTGGAACAGTTAGGAGCTGTCTAGATTTTATATAGGTTGACCTTAGAAGTAATATTTTTTCTTTCTTATTTATTACTTTTTTCTCTTATTTGTTTTTGTGTGTTTATCTGCTTATTAAGGGATCAATGTTATCTTTCTCATTCTGCCCAACCTTCATGCATGAGTCTACCATTGGTAAGTGGTAATAATTTTGAACTTAAGCCACATTTTATAAATATGTTACCAAGGTTCACGGGAATAGAAGATCCATATTTATTTATTCAGGAATTTGAGAAAGTTTGTGATGTAGACACTCGAAATTTCACTTTCCGTATACAAACCCTGCAAGAGTGCAAAGGCATAATTTCACCCTAGAGACAACCACGCAAAAGGGCAAAAGTGTAATTTTGCTCCAACCACAACATAATACAAGCAAAGATCGCAAAGCTGAGGATGAGGTCATAAGAAGCCACCACAGCAATCCCGAGCCGCAAATTACCTAAGGCATGCCAGCTAACCACCCTCGAACACCAGAATATATCTTTCTACTTATTTTTTCTTCTTCCAGGACCTGGAAATGGTCAGACTCAATGTCATTGCATAGCGCTTGGAAAGAGATTTTCGGAACGGTTTGACAAATCTTCCAACTATTCCTGGATTGAAAGATACAGACAATCAAATGAACGAACTTCAAGACTACGGGACCCACGGAGCCCAACCACAGGCGTAATAGCGGTTGGCTGTAGATACACGTGTAGTTAGCTCCGGGGCATATATGAAGGCATCAATAGCTCAATTGGAGAGGAGAGAGCTCATTCTAGAGAGGGGCTCATAATTAGCTCTCAAAAATCATTAGATCCAAGTTATATCTAGCATAATATAGTTTTAGATCTTATACATATAGAGTGATATAACATAGATTCAAGTTAAAGGAAGCTTGTATCTACATTCCCCAAGGTCAAAAAAGCGAATCTTTGTTCATTTCTTTGTAAATATAGTTAGATCTATTAGATCTAGTTCAATATTATGCTTATATATAGTTAAAGTTTCAATCTTCAAACACATTTTAGTTTTTTATCTCTAGATCTATCTATTTTAGCGAATATTTTTCATATATGTAGTTAAAGATCGAATCTTTTTACTAGATCTACCCTATATCTAGCCAGATCTAGCCATATATCTAGCCAGATCTCGCCCTTAATCAGTTCCAAAGCTTCGAAGCTTGATCCTTTATGCTAGAATGCCTCGAATCTAGGCTAGATCTAGTTATTTTAAATGTTTTCAATCAAATTTAAACACTCCGCAAAATCCTAAATCCCTATTTAGTGGGGAGGAGGTCCTAACTAATCGCGTTAGGGATTCTAACAAGTGAATCACCTAATAGCGATTTTAGGATATATTTTTATATAATTTTTGTTTAAGATCCCATTTGTGTCATGGTGCGGTCTTTGGATACCTATATCTATGGATTCACGTCCTAGATTCCAAGATCCCTTAATAGATTTCGTTATAAACATAGTCCCTCAAAAATCGGATTCAATATCGTGATCTAAAAGTTAGGGTACGTAAGCCCCCTTTTAGATCTCTTTAGATTATATTCAAGCATATTAATGTGAGCCTAGGGATCCTGGGGTCGAGATCCACAAATAATATCTTGACTTGATTTCCATGATGGACATTTTGTAAAAATGTAACATTAAATCATGCAAATTATTGTACATGTAATTTCGGGCCTTAGAACAATTTTGGTCCTTAAAAAAACTTCTAGGGCCTTGTCCCGAGAGACCAGATTGAAGGCCCTGTGATAGTGAAAATTGTGATTGTGGGTGCTCGGGTCGATCAAAATGACTTTCATGCCCAGGGATGACCCGACCCTTTCTATACTTTATTTCGCGTATTATCACCAAAACGATTTTCAAATCAAAAATGACAAAGATCTTGTAAAAAAATATAAATCGCTCGGGGATAGACAAACATAAGGTTAAAACCAAGCAATAATATAGGACAAGATCACCAAGTTCTCCAAATCCTCTCAAAAGTGTTTTAAGCAAAATAAAATGATAATTTAAACAAACATCACTCATAGGCTAAAATCAGGCTTAGAAAAAATTATAAAACCAACACACTTGACACAATTCAAAAATATCAAAGGTTTTCTCAAACACACGCACATACACTTCATGCTTAGGAAATTAATAAGATGCGGTTACCATGTTTTCGCAGAAGTCGGGGGGTGCCTAACACCTTCCCTTCACTTAAGCAACCCCCGAGCTATAAGAATCTCGGGTTCAAGACCAATTTTATAGAGTCACATATTGGGCCATATTGTGAAAACCTCTAAAACCAGATGATTTGGTACATCCATTTGAACTTATACCAACTAACGACTCTGTCTAATTCAACCCAATCATTAAAATCAAATCTTTTTCAAATTCATCGACATTTATGTTGGTTCTTTCCTAAAATCTCACCCTTTAAGATAAATCAATTGACATAGTGAAATATAAAGGGTAGAAAACAACACCATTTAGGAAAACATAATCTTCCCAACATCGACAAGTAGCGACTCTACTGGGGACTTTAGAGGGTTTAAGCCATGTTTAATGTGAGACCCCAGATTTTATGAATAAAGATTTAAATTTCTTGAAATATTTTTTTGAATATTATGGTGTGGATTTGATATAATGTTATAGTTGTGGGTAATATTTATAAATTTTGCAAAGTAAGCAAGTGGTTATATAATATTCGATTGGTCGGGGAATATTCTTTTTATCGGGAAATATCTGTACGATGACACAATCATTGGTGGACCCCACAACGGAAGTATTGTCGTAGTTAGAAAATGATGTAATTATCTTTTATAAAAAATAACTATGAAAGTGTTACAATTAAAAGCTGTTGAACTACCCGGTAGTAAAAGTACGATGAATACGTGTGGTTGCATAATAGCATACGGTATTGATTATTGATGCTTACATAAGAAGTCACTTTCGGTTATACTCAATTATTGCTACAATAATTCTTTGCATCATATCTCTCATATTATTGATTCAATTATTGTCACAAGATCATCATCGTGATAATATGTTATATTATTAAATCAATAATTGAGACGATAAAGTTATTCATATTATTATTTGAAATATCGACAATATCTAGAAGTTCATCAATGAGAGGTTTGGTCACCTAATCTTGCGCATGATAAGGAGAAATCCTTATCTGAAAGCCCCTCTTTCACAGGAACGACACGGTTGTTAAATATTGTGAGTTATAATATTAATGATAAATAAGTTCGTGTTGATTAAAGATGAATTTAATAGTTCCATTATGTTGGGATTATTAGTGTTAGTGGAAATCGACATCTATTAGATGATAATTGATGTGCAGGGGTTATATTGATAAATCGGATAATTAAACGGATAAATGAGCAAGTAATTGCTACTAATTCACATGCTTATATAACTATTTGTTCATATGTGTGTACTATTGAGTCACATTCACTTACTATTAGGGGAGTTGGTACAAGATTGATAATACTTGCATGACTAAGTTAAAAATGGAGGTATAGATGGAGGTATTATATCGTAATTCAGTATTTTCACATGATTATAACTATTGATTCACATGATTGAACTATTGAATCACATTATTTACTATTAGGGGAGGTGGTGCAAGTTTGATAATACTGCGGGACTAAATTAAAAAAAATAAAAAAAGAGGGAGGTATTGTCTTATAATATTTCGAGCCCCAAAACGTGCAATTATCGAAACTATATTTTCCTATAAATAGAAGCTCATTCTTCCTTCATTTCTCACCAATTCACTAAAGCTATAGAGCAATTATTATAGAGAGAAATTATAGAGAGAAAGAAGAAGAGAAGTCTGCTACCTCTCTATTCCAAAGATCCGACTTTTATTCTAAGGTAAAGGTATTATTTCTTTCAGTATTCATGAAGAGAGCTATTGTTATTCCATTCTTTATTATTCTATTGGAATAACCCGTATACGCGGACTACTGTATACATGGTGAAATTCTTCTGTTATTCCATTCTTTATTGTTATGTTGGAATAACCTGTCTATGCGAAGTACCGCATACACGGTGAAATTCTTCTATTATTCCATTCTTTATTTTTCTGTCGGAATATCTTGTTTGTGCGTTTACGCATGACCTGGTTCCATTCTTTATTATTCTGTCGGAATATCCTGTCTGTGCGTTTAAGCATGACCTGGTTCAATTCTTTATTATTCTGTCAAAATTTCCTGTATGTACGGTTTACGCATGACCTGGTTCCATTCTTTATTATTCTATTGAGAATAACTTGTCTATGCGGTCTATCTCATACATGGTGAATTCTTCTGTTATTCCATTCTTTATTATTCTTTTGGAATAACCTGTCTATGTGGATTACCGCATGCATGGTGAATGATCCTTTGTATTCATATGAATAGTATTTTCATTCAAAAAGGGTTTCTGCCAGGGCCAGTTTCATAATTTTTCCGACCCTAAAAAATTCTGGAAAAATTTGAAATGATATTTTAGTTTTCTAGATTGTGTCCAAAAATGACGATTTTTGGATGTATAGATTAAGAGTTATGGATTTTATGGGAAAAAACTATTTTAAAAGTAAACCCTTATAACTCTTTGTGGTTAACTCCAAAATTGGTGAAATTTTTATTAGGAGTACATGTATATAACAAGAGTATACCCTGTAAATTTCAGAATTTTTGGAAAAAAGTACAATTTATAATAAATGTCTAAATATTCGGCAGTTTTTGCCGTATGAAAAATAGTAAATGAAATTTAAAAATTCCGAGGAAAATATGTGTTCAATATGGGACTATATTCTGCTAAATCCCAGAAAAGAAATATTTGTGGGACTAATTTGGTATTTTTCATGAAAATGAACTAGTTATGAGTAAATAAATTAAATATGTTATGTGAAGTAACAAAATTGGAAAATAGGATTTTATGGCTTGGGAATCCTATATAGGGTATATGAAGATTTTTGATGAGGGATTTAATCATTGGTGATGAAATCTTATGAGTATGGCATTTTTGAATGATTAAATGCATTATTTGGTAAAGTGTAAACAATTGAAATAAATTGTTTATAAGTTTAAGAAGTGATTAAAATATTGTTATAATATTAATAATATTAGATGATGAGTTTATTAAGTGATTGATAATATTTGGATAAATTTAAAGTCTTTAATATTTATCCTTATTTTCGTTTGATTAATGCTTATATCATTATCATCATCCTCATGCTTATATTGTGATGAAAGTCATCTTTGGCTTACGTGCATAGATGGACTTGGTATGATTATGACTAGGGATCATTCGGTATAATCATGATCTGTAATGTTATAAATAATGTGGTAAAAGTCCTCAGTGGCTTGTAGTGCATTGATGGACAGTTTTTGGTATGATTATGACCAGGGATTATTAGGTATAGTCATGACCATTGATGATTTAATGAATATCCTTGGCCCGCATTGCAGGGATGATTCGATTATATGGTTTATTTATTTAGCTGAGTCTCAGCGACAAAAATTGATGAAAACATTTTAAATTATAGAAGATAGTAGATATCATTCTTTACTTGACTCTTCTAATGGATTGCTTATTCTGCTGCAGTTAAACTTAATGTCTATTGTATTTTATCAGTTTAATATTGTTGAAGACTAATGATAATTTATCCTGCATTATCTTAGTCATAATATTTCTTACTGGGCTAGTTGAGCTCACCCTTTTGCTTTCATTGTTCTCTTCAGGAAATGAGAACGTAGTCGGGGCTAGTCGGGGAACAGAGTGATGGTCCGAGATGGTGTCATAGTAGTCATCACTATTCTATAAAATAGTGTGATAATAAATTTAATGAGGACTCCATTGAGTGTGGATATTGTCTAGATGACAATATTTGTATTAAAACTCACTGCATATGTTTTGTCGTATTTTACACGACTGTTGTATAATTAAGTTGTATTTGAATTTTATGTACTATGTAAGTGGCAACCCAAGATGGGTGATGTATACCTGTTTTGGGGGCGTCACATTTAATCTAGTTAATTTCATTATTTATATACATACTGTGTGAATGATTTATGTGTGAAATGAATGCTTTAATTTTTTAAATGCCTTATATTAGTGTCTCGCACAATGTTATCATATGCATGTGGTAAGGCACGATGAATGTATATTTTGTGATTCCTCCACCAGGAAGCGAACTCGTTAGTTGTTGATTACTGGACTCAAGGGGCGTTCCCCCACGAGGCTCTGGAATGGCATCACTTAGATTCGCACCAATTGAAAGATCGAATTCATTCCCATCGAGTAGATTGTGAAGATATGGGAGCCCTCATGCCGAAAATCCCGCGAGAGAAACCTTAGGGTAGGTCAGCCTCAGATAAACCCAACGTACAGAAAGTTTCTCCATGCCCTGTTAGTCTTTCATATGTATAAATGTCATCTATCTTAATTGACCATCCTATATATTCTTTTTCTGTCATAATCAAACAAATAATCCGATTTTGCAGTAAAAGATCAAAAAACCTCAAACTTCATGCATAACATATCATGTGTTCATACCTTCCATGATATCAAGACTAAACTATATACTGTTTATATGTAGATTTGTTCTAGAACACGATTTCGAGCCAAGAAGGCACGAACGCCACTAACCAAAATGGCTGAAAGTAATGCACCAGAATCCATTCCCATCTCTCGGGAAGAATTTGAAGAATTAAAGAAATAGATTTCTGAAATAGTCAGTCTACTGAAAGGGCAATGCAAAGTAACCCAAGATCCAAAATCTTGAACTCAGCCTGAATCCTCCGTAAAGGGAGGCAACTATATTCTGGGTAAAACCAGTGATGCCCAAATACCCACTTCAGTCTTCAAGTTTGGTAACGGATCCATCAAGGATGTCGCAGGTGAAGGTCAAGCAAAAGAGGTCACGGATCTCCGAGAGGATAAGGAGACTGAGGACATCAAGAACAAGGTCAGAGAAATGGAAGAGGCTATTCGGTCCATCAAGGGAACATGATCCTATGGCATTATCAATTATTCTGACTTGTGCATCTTCTCGAGAGCCCGATATCTGAATAAATTCCAAGTTCTGGAGTTTAAAAAATACAATAGATTAGGCGATCCTTGCACCCATCTGAAAGTATACATTGGCAAGCTGGGGATAAAAGCCTCAGAATGAAACTTTTTCAAAAGAGCTTTAATTGGGGAGGCTAGAACTTGGTATACCAGGCTTGATAATTCCAAGGTCCACAGTTGGGAGGAGTTAGCTCATGCCTTCCTCAATAAGTGTAGTTTCTAGTCACAAATGGCTCATGACCGATTCTAGATAATCAAGATCAAAAAGCAAGCTAATGAGTTATTCCGTGAATACGCACAAAGATGGAGGCGAATGGCAGCCCAAGTTAGCCTATCGATGAACGAGACTGAAATGTTAATGACCTTCATTGACATCTAGGAAGCACCCTACTATGAAAGGATCCTGGCTGGGATAGACAAGCCATTTTTTGAGATGATAAAGTATGGAGAGATGACAGAAATGGGCCTGAAAATGGGGAAGATCAAAGACCTCACAACTTTGGAAGCGGTCATGGAGCACATACAATTTGGTAATTATGCAAGTTCTCCCAGGAGAACACACAAGAAGAAGGAAGAGGATGTCTCCCTAGTACTACAAGGACAGTCCAAGCATAACGACAATAATCCACTCATTCAGAAGAAAATCAATTACCCTCCGTTCCAATCACCTGCAAACCCCTAAAGTCCCACTTTGCAGAAAGTTGGAGAAAATAGACGTAGAAGGGTATTCACCACCTGGGAGATTCATTAGAGAACGTGTTGGCACTTCTAATCGCGTAAAGGAGGATTATTGAACTCATTCCCCTTGTCGATCTGAAAGGAAAATAATATAAACCCAGCAAGAGGTGTGTTTATGACTCCGAAGCCCCGGTGTAAGACCCCAACTTTTTATTAATAAAGATTTAATTTCTCTAAATATTATTTTGAATAATAAGGTGTAGATTTGATATAATGTTATAGTAGTGGGTAATATTTACAAATTTTGTAAAGTAAGTAAGTTGTCATTAAATATTTGTTTGGTCGGTGAATATTCGTTTTATCAGGAAATATTCGTACGACGACACAATTATTGGTGGACCCCACAACAGAAATACAGTCGGAGTTAGAAAATGACAGAAATATTTTTTTATAAAAATAACGGCAAAAGTTTAACCGTTAAAACTATTGAAATATCCGGTAATAAAAGTACAGTAATATGCGTGGTTGCATAGTAGCACACGATATTGTACAATATCTTTGATTATTGATGCTTACGTAAGAAGTCACTAAGTTTTTGTTCAATTATTGTAATAGTAGCTGATGCATAGTATCTCATATTATTAATTCAATTATTGTCACTGTATCAGCTGCACAATATTTTATATTATTAATCAATAATTCAGACGACAAAGTTATTCATATTATTATTTGCATTATTGACAATGTCTAGAAAGTTCTGTCGAGAAAAATAGTTTTGTCATCTAATTACGCGTCAATAAGGAGAAGTCCTTATCGGAAAGCCCCCTCTTTCCTAGGAATGATCTGGTTGTTAATATTGTGAGTTATAATATTAATGATGAATAAATATTATTCAAAATGTGTTTAGTGAAGCCAAGTGAATTGAGATAAATAGAGGGTTTTTTATGAAGTATTTGTTATAAATTTGGCTTATTATATGGACTCCCACTTACTCATTTTTTAAAAACCATCGGTAGAAAGTTATCTCAGTTTTATTTTATTACATATATATATATATATATTATATAAATTTTGTTTTTATTATTATTATAATAGTAATAAAACAAAAAACTTTTTATATAAAACAGAATACTTTTTATAAAGTTATTCATTTTATTAGATTATAAATAGAATATATTATATTTATATAAAGTTTTCATTTTATTAGAATATTTTATTGCATAGTGCTGCATAGTAAAATTAAATTTTCAAAAGTTTCAAATTAATTTAATTACCGTGAATTCAGAATGTATGATTCATGATTTTTCTTTTTAAATAGTATCCTGCCATTCTCCTATAAATAGGATGCTCAGTTTATAAAAGAAAATAACACTAGAATCAGAGAATTCTTCTTCTATAATATTGAGCGTATTTTTTTTTTGAGTTTAAGAAAACTTTGAGTGTTGCAAATAGTGTAAGTTTTCTTCAAGAATATCTCCGCTATACCAGTAAGAATTACTCTTCTTTTAAGGTAAGGGGTATTATTTATTTCATATTCGTTTACGATATTATTTTTCGTATTCGTAAGAAAAAAAAATTTCGTTCAATATTCGTAAGGAATATTATTTTCGTTCAATATTCGTAAGGAATATTATCTTCGTTCAATATTCGTAAGGAATATTATTTTCGTTCAATAGTTGTAAGTGATATTATTTGTGTTCAATATTCGTAAGAAATAATATTTTCTTCCATACTCTGTAGTATGTAAGTAATATCATTTTGTTTCATATTCTTAATTCTATACTCATTTTGATAAGTATTGCTTCTATACTTCTTGAAACTAGTAGAATATCCTTGAAATTTGTGTTTCATCTAGTATCTTTTCACATAAATATTCTTCTGAACATTCTTGTGAATTTTTAATCTTTTCATGCCGGGGTACTATTCATGAAGTATTATTCATGGGATACTATTCACTCAGGTACTATTCACCCGGGGTATTATTCACGACCAAAATTAATTTCTTTTTGTCCAAATTATTTTTGATACATGAATATTATTCTTGAATTTTACTCCACAAAGCAGTTATCATGTTGATAATTTGGACATTTTTAAACTTCAGATAAATTAAAAATGTTTAATATTTATCCTTGATTTCGTTTGATTGATGCTTACATCATTGTCATCATCCTCATGCTTATATTATATGTGATGAAAGTCATCTTTACCAGTAATGCATGTAGATGAATTGTTGATTGGTATGATTATGACTGCGAATTATGTATCGTTATAATCACGATATATAATGTTACAAATGATGTGGTAAAAGTCCTCATTTTTCCAGTAGTGCATTGATGGACAAATTGGCCGATACGTGATCATGGCGTAATTTGGTGATAATAACTAATATCCTTGGCCGTAGTGTATGGATAATTCGGTGATGTGGATTATTATTGAAATGTATACGTAGATAAAATATTGATGATGAACTTTTAAATCATAGAAGATAGTAGATATCACGCCTACTACTTGACTCTTCTAATGAATTCGCTTGTCTGATTCGATTAAACTTCATTGCTCATTGTATTCTATCGGTTTTTGCGTTGTTGAAGGTAATGATAATTTATTCTACATTATCTTAGTTATAATATTCTTTTTCTTGAAATTTATTGAAATTTCAATTCTTTTCTTTCATCGTTTTCTCTTCAAGAAACGAGTATATAAATATGAGAATAGTCGGGGAATATAGTGGCGGTCCAAGATGGTTGATATAGTTCTCCTCACTATTTTATAAAATAGTGTGATAATAATGTAATGAAGACTTCATTTGAGTTTAGATATCATCTCACGAGCATAATATTATTATTAAAAGCTAAAGAACATTTTTGTCGTATTTTACACTGATGAGGTTGATAATTGTATAAATTAACTTTGTATTTGAGTTATGTACCATGTATTTGATGACTCAGAATGGGTTGTGTATACCTATTTTGGGGCCCTCACACCTGGGACACGACACTCAAAATTGCTGGTCCCTGAAACATAAAATTAAGAATATGATTGAAAGCACGGAGATTGTGGTCAAGCCATCGGAACCACCCAATGCCAACAACAACCCCCTACATCAGCACAATGTCGAGGGAATGAACATGATCGGCGTAGGGAGTAGGGAAACTCACAAGTACCTCAGGAAGGTTGGAGAATCATCACCGCCGACTGCGATTAACCCCTCAACATGGGGATATTCAGAAGGAAGGTATATGCTGGAGCAAGAAATAGCTTTAATCAAGGTACAAGTAAACCAACTAATAGAGTTGATCGCATACCAACATCTGGTGACACGACAGTTAATCATCCAGGCCATCTAGAGAGAAGCTACTGCCGCTCCCCCCAAGGTCATCCCAGTCACAAAAGGGGACTCTTATTACTTTTACCACACAAAATGGAGTTTATTATAAAACTTCTTTTGACTCTTATTGTTTTTACCACATAGAAAATGGAGTTTATTATAAATCAAAACTAATTGAAAGTAGAAATAAATTTGTGAATTTTTTTTTAAAATGTCTTTGGACTCTTAATATTTGTTATCACATAGAAAATGTAGTAAATTTAGGAGCGTTGTGAAAAAATATGTCAAAAAAAAGTTAGTAACATAAAAATAAATTTGATTATTGTTCTCAAAATTAGACACGCAAGCGCAAGGACTACATCTGTGAGGAATCCAATCTTTTAAAACCAAACCTATCACATAAATATTGTAACATTTATCACATAAATATTGTAACAATTATCATATACATATATATGGCAAATGATCTATAACATGTACTTACTATAGATCAAAAATGGACAAATACCATCTCTACCTTCCATTAAAATTATGAATGGTTTCCATTAAAATTATGAATGGTTGGGATTTAAAATTAAAGCTCGGCGTCTGCTAGAAGTTCTAGCGGACTAGGTTAATCAAATTTCATGACCATAATAACCCCATGTACACAGAGTCAAGTAAGCCCAAGTCAACTAATTGATTTAAATCCATCCGCTTACTTACTTTGGCTACAACAAGCATCATTCTACTAGCTTGGCAATAGCAAGCAACAACAAGCATCATCAAATTACAAGCAAGCATCATTTATAAGCAAAAATCAAATTCCAAATCATGATTGTGATTCCAAATCAAATACAATATAATTTCAAATCCTAATCAAAATAAAATTCCAATTCAAATACAACATAATTCCAAATCGAACATTCCAAATCAAATACATCCTACATCCTATTTCGAGTAAACATAATCAAATACATCCTATTCCGAGTAAACATAAGAAAATTTATGGTCAATTTATTATCATAATTGATAGACTCTACGACACGCTTGCGTGAGGTGGTCGTCGCCCGAATCGTTTCTAGCACAGTTGTTGGGTGAATTGCTTGCAATACCTTAACCCCTCGTATATATACTTTAGACAGTAATCTTGGTATAATTACTCGCGTTCGGAATCTGTGTTGAATGGACACCAACGACACCTTGACCCCTCGCTTATATTGAAGCGGTAATCTCAGTACAATCGACGATTGATGCGGTAGAAGACGCCACACACAACTATGAATTGTTGTATGATAAGTCAAATTGAATCTCAAAGAAATAACTAAGAATTACTTATTCTTAGGAATTCTTCAAAGAACCAAAAGTAGAGAATAAACACAAAAATATATTGAATAATAATAATGTATAATGTGTTTGATTACATCAACTTGGACCTCTATTTATACTACTCAAAATAATCCAAATCCTAATAGGAATTTATAAACTATAACCCTAATAGAAGTCAATTTGGAAAAGAATTCTAATTAAAAAAAAATCTTAATTAAAAAAGAATTCTAATTACAATAGAATTATAAAAATCTAAAAATCTACAATTGTCGTGTAAAAATCTTTGCCGCGTGAATCAGATTTGCCGTGACATGAGAAAAAAAACGCAGAGGTATGCTTGCTGAATAAAAACCCATGATGTGAATTTGTTAAGGAAAAGGCCCAGATGAATATATGTTAAAGAAAGGCCCACGTGAATATGGTAATATATTTTCCTTTGCATGTCTTTGCTCAATTTAAAAGGGTCATGTAGCTTAAAACAAATCCTCCTTCAATCCGTGTACTGGTCCACATGTACTGAATTAAATTAGTCGCTCTCTTGGTCCAATAATATTTGGGTAAAACTCATTAATTGAAGCACAACTCTTTTACAAAATTTCCTTGAATAACTTTTTAAATTTCAAATATCTTGAAATCGTTTCATTGACCCTTAACACCGAAAGTTGATAAATTAACGAAAATTTTGGCCGTCGATCGTAAATCATCAATAATTCACTTGCAAATCTGAGTCAACATAAGAAAATTGTGCAACATAATTCCAAATCTGAGTCAACATCAATAATAATTATTTAATTTAAATACAAAACAAAATTATATTATACAAACCTAGCTACTATATAGGAGATAGCTGGTGTATCCTATTTAAATAATTGTTTTGCCCTACCAAGTTAACCAAAATATTATAGTTGCGTTCAATTGACATCAAGAAAGAGAACTACACAATTAATCAAACAAAGGCAAATGCATATAAATAACCCAAACTATAGGACCCCTAGAAAAATATGTGATATGCTAACAACATAAACAAAAATAAATGGTCATAATTTTTTTAATAATAAATTATTGGTTGGAAATCAAGGTACGTAAGAACTTGCAATGTCAAATATACATATAATCATCGAAAATCCCAACCATGGAAGCAAGAGGGGGAACTTCATAAAGAAAATAGATTGCACCATAGAAGTATTAATTTAAGATTAGCACTGAAGAAAGTAAAAATAAGAGTATATATTAATATATTGGATGAAATAACAGTTCTATGATACTCGGTAAGTTACCCCAAAGGCTGAGACCAACAAAGTTAGCTTGTAAAACTTGGCACTGTTTGATTGACAAAAGGAAAATAATAATAATAATAATAATAATAATAATAATAATAATAATTGTGACGTCCCCAAAATAGGTATACATCACTTATTTTGATTCGCCAAATACATGGTACATAATACAACTACAAATTTCTTTTATACAACTGTCGTGTAAAATACGACAAAACATAGTTGAGAGTTTTAACACAAATATTGTCTTCTAAACAATATCCACACTCAATGGAGACCTCATTACAATTATTATCACACTATTTCATAGAATAGTGAGGACTACTATAGCCACTTATCTTGGACCATCACTCCATTCCCCGACTCGTCCCAACTATATTCTCATTTCCTAAAGAGAACAATGAAAAAAAAGGGAGAGCACAACTAGCCCAGTAAGAAATATTATGACTAAGATAATGTGGAATAAATTATTGTTAGCCTTCAACAGTATAACAACTGATAGAATACAACAGGCAATAAATTTTAGATCAACAACTGCATTGGAATAAGCAATCCATTAGAAGTAGATGCAATAGCATGATATCTACTATCTTCTATGATTTAAAAGTTTATCATCAATTTTATAATTGAGACTCAACTTAATAAATAATCCACATCACTAAATTATCCATGCACTACTTGCCAAGGATATTCATTAAGATATCGTGACCACGAATTATCAATGCACTATGGGCCAAGGATATTCGTGTTTTCACCAATGGTTATGATCACGCCAAACAACAAATCATCTTTGCACCCTTGGTCAAGAGAGAACACATGGTATGATCATACCAACATCTCATCCATCAATGCACTACTGAGCCGATGAGGACTTTTACCACATCATTTGTAACATTACACGGGTCATGATTATCTTAGAATAATCCTCAGTCATAATCATACCAATCAACAATCCATCTATACTTTCTGATTAAAGATGACTTTCATAACAATATAAACATGAGGATGATGACAATGATATAAGAATTCAATTAAATAAAAGTAAGGATAAATTTTAAAGATTTTATAATTTAATTTATCCAGAATTCAATAATATCTATATTGTCAACATGATACTGCTTTGTGGAATAAAATTCAAGAATTATATTTTATCAAAAATGATTTGGACCAAAAAGAAATCAAATTTTGTCATGAATAGTACCCCAGGTGAATAGTATGAAAGTAGTATGCACACAAGCCAATCATGTTTGATGATAAAGCATAAACCTTGTAACAATCTTATTCATTTATTAATAAAAAATATTAATTTATTAAAGGCTTTTAATTATCTATATGATGTTGTTTTATAATATGTGATAAACCCATATTTTTAAGTAATGCTTTTAGAATAATGATGATGACCATTCTAATGAGATCTAAATTCTTAGAAAGCTTAAAACTAAAATAATTCCCAATCGTTGGATTACTAAATTGGGGATTAGTGAATCCGGATAGATTGGTACATACGTTGCTTTCTCATTGGATGAGGATGATTGATCTCATGATCATTTGTGTGGAGACACTAAAGCAAGTATGTAGGTGCTTATTAGAGAATAAGTTCATTTGACGCATTGGCTCATTAAGGAATACCTAATGGAGTTTTACTTTTCCGTCAATAGGAATTCCTGTAGTGATAGTAGTACATGTGATCCTTGGACTTGAGATAATCATAGTATCTTGTGTATGATGAGTTATACTTTGACTTATTCCTTAAGACCCTTCGGGTATATCAAAGGGTATGCTTGGGTATAATAAGTTGTACATGGAGATAATGTATGATTAATAAAGAATCTACCACTTCTAGTAAAAAAAAAGAGAAATGTCCTATGTGATTCGATAAATGACAACCCAGTAGTCCTTAACCAAGGCAGAATGAAATTAAAAAGGTGTTTCTAATTTGAATTATTTGGTTTTGTGCATTTAAGAGTCGAAATACATATAATTAAATAAAATAAGACTTGACAGTAATTCTATGTCTTATATTTAATTGGGACATTGTATGGTGGAAGGATTGAATTGTACAATAACTATTTACTCAAAGGTTCTTTTATGATTAATGTTGAAATCTATATTATCTGGAAAGTCATTGATCGCTAGAGAGGCTTATCCCTATTGTAGAATAAATATTATTTATTTAAATAAATTAATAGTTTAATTTATTTATTTAAATAAGATTAGAATTGTTCTAATTGATTTATTCACAACCGGTTTAATATGGAGAACCTAAAGGGTCACACCATAAAAGGAAGAATAATTATTTAAGAAGTTAATGGCATAATCGTAATAATAAGTTAAGTATATTTAATTTAATCTATGGTGATAAAATAAATTAAATAGCTTAATATTTATTATTTAATATTTTAGAAATATTAAATATAAATTAATAAGAGGAGTCTTATTATTATTATTACTATTATTATTATTTAATTCCTAAAGGAGTTTGTGAATTAATTAATAAAAGTACTCTCATTTATTCTTAATAAGATTAGGAGGTAAATTAATTAAAAGAGTTTAATTAATTATCCCTAATAAGATTAGGGAGCTTAATTAATTAAATGAATTTAATTAATTAAATAATACCCTATTTTCTAATTAGATTAGAAGGGTTAAGTGATATCTTTATATAAGAGGAGTCTTATATCAGATATCTATAGACGTGATTCCAATTGTTGGAGAGTACACCCTTTTCTATGAGAGATAAAAAAACTAAGATTTTGCCAAATACCCATTTTCTTGAATCCTTCTTCTTCCTTGGTGGATCACCTCTAGAGGCCAAACACTTGGATGGCTAACGTTGATCAAAGGAAGGAACCAAACCCGGTGGATTCAAGTTGAACGCGAAAAGGATTGGAGGTGAACTTGTACCTGAGGAAGCTCGAATCTACAAGGGTATGATTCTTATTCTTTATCTTTTCGTTTAATTAATAATTGTGCATAAAGGATGATCCGGGTATATGGTTTATAAAATTTTAAAACTCTGATTTTCCACATTTCTGCTTAATTTGTGCAATTTGATTGCGTTCATGAATATTACAAACCTAACATAGTACCAGAGTGAATAGTACCCCATGAATTGTACTTCATGAATAGTACTTTGGGAATAGTACTTTATGAATAGTACCTCGTAAATAGTACTTTGTGAATAGTATCCCATGAATAGTACTTTGTGAATAGTACCGTATTTATGAATAGTATCGTATTTATGAATAGTACCTATGAATAGTACTCTGTGAATAGTACCATACGTATGAATAGTGCCGTATAAATGAATAGTAACCATTAATAGTACTCCGGCATGAAAAGCTCAACATTTAACAAGAATATTCAGAAAAATATCCTTGTGAAATGATACTAGATAAAGCGCAATTTTCAAGGATATTCTACTAATTTCCCAGAATATAGAAGCAATACTTTAACAAAATGAGTGTAGAATTCGGAATCTGAAACGAAATAATATTACTTACATACTACAGAGTATGGAAGAAAATATTATTTTATATGGATATTAAACAAAAACGAATACGAAAAAAATAATACCCCTTACCTTAGTAAAAGACTGGATACTGCAATAGTGAAGTAGCAGAATACTCGTCTTCTTTCTCTTTATAACTTCTCTCTCTATAGCTTCTCTCTCTATAATTGCTCTTGTGAGTCTTACTGAATTGGTGAGAATGAAAGAAGAATGTGCTTCTATTTATAGAAAAACATAGTTTCGATAATTGCACGATTAGGGGCTCAAATTATTACAGTATAGTACCTTCATCTATACCTCTATATTTAATTTAGTCCTACAAGTATTATCAAACTTGCACCACCTCCCCTAATAGTACATATATGTGAATCAATAGTACATGCATGTGAATCAATATTTCTATTCATTTGAACAAATAGTTATATGCATGTGAACTAATAGCAATTAATTGCTCATTTATCCGATTAATTACCCTATTGGTCAATTTAACCTCCAAAAATCAATTATTATCGAAATAAATGTCGATTTTCACTAACACTAATAATCCCAACATAATGGAAATATCAATTTCATCTTTAATCAATACAAAATTATTCATCATTAATATTATAACTCACAGTATTTAACAAACGGATCATTCCCGAGAAAGAGGGGCTTTTCGATAAGGATTTCTCCCTATTGGCGGGCAATTAGGTGACCAAACCCCTTTCCTCGACAGAACTTTCTAGACATCGTCAATAATGCAAATAATAATATGAATAACTTTGTCGTCTCAATTATTGATTTAATAATATAAAATATTGTGCAGATGATACTGTGACAATAATTGAATCAATAATATGAGAGATGCTATGCAGCAATTACTGTGGCAATAATTGAATAAAACTGAGTGACTTCTCACGTAAGCATCAATAATCAAAGATACTGTACAATATCGTGTGCTACTATGCAACCACGCGTATACTGTACTTTTACCACCGGGTATTTCAACACTCTAACGGTAAAACTTTCGCCGTTATTTTTATAAAAAGATATTTCTATCATTTCTAACTCCGACAGTAATTCCATTGTGGGGTCCACCAATGATTGTGCCGTCGTATGAATATTCCTTGATAAAATGAATATTCCCCGACCAATAGAATATTTTATAACAACTTGCATACTTTGCAAAATTTGTAAATATTACCCACAACTATGAAATTATATCAAATCAACACCTTAATATTAAAAAAATATTTCGAGAAAATTAAATCTTTATTCATAAAATTTTGGGTCTTACAACCTCCCCTTCTTATGAAATTTCATCCTCGAAATTGACGTACGTACCTGGTATGTCGAGGAGGTGAGGACACCTCGTCAGATTCTAACTTCTGAGGTATAACCTTTGAGCATAGAATATATTCCTTCTTATCCAACATTTTAACAGATATCTCCTTATACGTTAATTCTTCTGCTATCTCGTCTAGTTCTAATTAAACAATGTGGTCTGGGTCGTCCGCATATTTACGTAACATCGATACGTGAAAAACGTTATGAACACGTGACATACTTGGCCATAAAGCGAGTCTATAAGCCACAGTTCCTACTCGATTGAGGATTTCAAATAGACCAATAAAATCGAGGGTTGAGATTTCCTCTCTTCATCGATTCATGCTTCTAAAATAACGCCTTCTTGCACCTTCTTCTTCACATTCACCAGCTCTATGTCTGTAGCTTGAGCGACTTTTAACTTTATTGATTAAAGTTAATTCTAATTGTATATTCGCTATCTTCATGTAGGTTCTGGGAGTCTTTAACTCTATCTCAATCTTTTGTAATTCGTACGAAATGGATCTTTGTGTTAACAACGTCGCACTCATAAACTCATACGATCTTCCACTCAACGCGTCAGCTACCACGTTCGCTTTTTCCACGATGATATTGAATGGTATGTTTGTAATCTTCAACAGCTCGAGCCAACGTCTTTGGCGCATAATATGTTCGTTTTAGTTGAAGAAATATTTGAGGGTTTTAGAAATGGGTTTTGTACTGAGGTCAATACAAAATTCGATTTCATGCTCTGGGGGTAGGCCAAGAAGTCTTCAGGGAATACGTCAGTAAATTTATTAACGATAGAAATATCATTCACAACCGTGACTCTCATCCAAGACTTGGATAACAAGTCACATTGATACCTATCAACTTGCCACCGTTATTCACGGCGTCCCCTACGGAAAGTCTGGCTTCGGTGCATTCCAAGACTTGGAAGTCACCAGCGAAAGGTTTGGGGCTCTTTACTTATGGCTTAATGTGACATTGATTGACTTTAGTGGTTTGGTTACTTGAATTCGCATAACAGGTTGGTTAGGAAGGCTAAAAACCTTACGAAAACAATAAATTTTAGCATGATGAGTAGTTAACCAGTCGATTCCTAAAATCACATCAAAGGCAAGTATTTTCAAAGAGATAAGATTGACAGGTAACATGAGGGTGCCGATTTGAATCAAACAAGATTTATAAATAGTGGATGTAACAAAGGTTTCAGATAAGTCAAAGTCTAATTTCTCAGTAGTCAAGTTCAAACGTTGAACACAACTAGGTGAAATAAAAAAGTAGGTAAAATCAGTATCTAACAAGGTATAGACTTCCTAAGAGTTTATTATTAACTTACCTGTGATAAATTCATTCAGGTTCCTCGACAAACGCTCTTACTTAAACTACCGGCTTTGACTTGTCTGGGACATCCTTTGGTGTCACCATCCCTGTTGGACTTAACTTCACTACACGAAAAAATCGAGCTAGGTGACATTCTCTTCCGCAATTGAAACACACTTTGGTTTGCTGCGTACAGTTTGGACGGATGTGTCCCTCCTGTCCGCATTTGAAACATACGACCAGTGGTCGTTCTCCTTCCTTTGAAACGGGTGCTGGTGTTGTTGTCGACGTCTTTCCATCATTGTTGAATATTCTCTTCTTGAAGTTGTTCTCACTTAGTTCACCTTTCCTATTACCTTAGCCATGATTAACACCGAAGTGGTTACTATTTCTGGCATGATAATTTCCTCCACGATGGTTATCGTTGTTCAGATGGCCGTTGCCACCGGTACGATTATTATCGTGTCGTTACCTTGTGGTTGGGCTGACTCAATATTGCACTCCAATAACTGAGCCCTATTCACAACATCAGAATATATACAAAGTTTGTGAGAAATGAGGTATTAACGTATTTCAGGTTTTAAACCTCGCAGAAACATTCGCGTCATTCGCTCCACATTATCTACCAAATGGGATGTAAACCGGGATAACTCGGCAAACTTAGCCTTGTACTGCAACACGGTCATATTGTTTTGCTCCAACTTGATGAATTCCACCTCCTTCATGTGACGAATACTTTTAGGAAAGTACTTGTCGTTGAACAATTCTTGGAACTTCTCCCAAGACATCTTTAGTGCGGCAGGTTGAGTACGTGTTATAGATTTCCACCAGTAATTTTCTTTTTCATGCAATATAAAGGTGGCAAAGGGAACCTTTTGCTCCTCTGAGCATTCCAAGACATCAAAAATCTTGGTAAACTGCTTTATCCATGTCTTTGGCTTAAGTGGTTCTGGCTTTCCCAAAAACTCTGGCGGTCCCAGCTCCTTGAACAGCTTAGCGGTGACCAGCCGTGAGTTGCCGGTGTTTACACCTGCATTTTGCACAAGAGTCTCTCTCGTTTGGTTTTGCATAAATTTTAAAAAGTTCCTAAACATACCATCGTTCGTCATTTGGTCGGTGTTGTTGTTTACACGAGGATTATTGCCTTCCCGATGCACATTATCCTGGTTATTGATCGTGGATGACTCAATGGTTTCATGTGCTTCATTGCTTATCTCAACATTTTCAAATGCCATTCTCAAACACTGTCACAAAACAAGGGTTAATTGACATGCCACATATTATCCCTATATTCTGACCAAACAATTAAATAACAATTAAGCTTAGGTAGGTCATACTAGCGAAGGAATTACCCGTCTCTCCCCTCCTAGTTCTAACCTCACATCTCAGCCAAGGATCATATCCCTAAGCTTTGATACCAACTGTGATGCCCCCAAAATAGGTATTCATCACCCATTTTGAGTCGCCAAATATATGGTACATAATACAACTACAAACTTCTTTTATACAACTGTCGTGTAAAATACGACAAAACATAGATGAGAGTTTTAACACGAATATTATCTTCTAGACAATATCCACACTCAATGGAGTCCTCATTACAATTATTATCATATTATTTCATAGAATAGTGAGGACTACTATAGCCACTTATCCTGGACCATCATTCCATTTCCCGACTCGTCCCAGCTATATTCTCATTTCCTGAAGAGAACAATGAAAGAAAAGGGTGTGCTCAACTAGCCTAGTAAGAAATATTATGACGAAGATAATGCAAAATAAATTATTGTTAGCCTTCAACAATATAACAACTGATAGAATACAACAGGCAATAAATTTTAGATCAACAACTGCAGTGGAATAAGCAATCCATTAGAAGAGTCAAGCAGAGCATGATATCTACTATCTTCTATGATTTAAAAGTTTATCATCAATTTTATAGCTGAGACTCAACTTAATAAATAATCCACATCACTAAATTATCCATGCACTACGGGCCAAGGATATTCATTAGTATCATGACCACGAATTATCAATGCACTATGGGCCAAGGATATTCGTGTTTTCACCAATGGTTATGATCATGCCAAACAACAAATCATCTTTGCACCCTTGGCCGAAGAGAACGCATGGCTATGATCATACCAACATCTGTCCATTAATGCACTACGGACCAATGAGGACTTTTACCACATCATTTGTAACATTAAGGGTCATAATTATACCGAATAATCCCTGGTCATAATCATACCAATCAACAGTCCATCTATGCACTACGGTCAAAGATGACTTTCATAACAATATAAGCATGAGGATGATGACAATGATATAAGAATTCAATTAAATGAAAGCAAGGATAAATTTTAAAGATTTATAATTTAATTTATCTAGAATTCAATAATATCTAAATTGTCAACATCATACTGCTTTGTGGAGTAAAATTCAAGAATAATATTGTATCAAAAATAATTTGGACCGAAAAGAAATTAATTTTTGTCGTGAATAGTACCCCGGATGAATAATACTCGAGTGAATAGTACCTCATGAATAGTACTTCATGAGTAGTACTTTATGAATAATACCTCATGAATAATATTTTGTGAATAGTATCCTATGAATAGTACTTTGAGAATAGTAACGTATTTATGAATAGTGCCCATGAATAGTACTTTGTAAATAGTACCGTACGTATGAATAATGCCGTATAAATGAATAGTATCCATGAATAGTACTCCAACATGAAAAGCTCAAAATTTAACAAAAATGTTCAGAAAAATATCCTTGTGAAATGATACTAGATGAAACGCAAATTTCAAGGATATTCTACTAATTTCACGGAATATAGAAGCAATACTTTAACAAAATGAGTGTAGAATTCGGAATCTGAAATTAAATAATATTACTTACATACTACAGAGTATGAAAGAAAATATTATTTCATACAGATATTTAACAAAAATAATATCCCTTACGCATACGAAAGAAATAATTCCCCTTACCTTAGTAGAAGACTAGATACTGCAATAGTGAAGTAGTAGAATACTCTTCTTCTTTTTCTCTATAGCTTCTCTCTCTATAATTGCTCTTGTGAGTCTTACTGAATTGGTGAGAATGAAAGAAGAATGAGCTTCTATTTATAGGAAAACATAGTTTTTATAATTGCACGATTAGGAGCTCGAATTATTATAGTATAGTACCTTCATTTATACCTCCAATTTTAATTTAGTCCTACAAGTATTATCAAACTTGCACCACCTCCCCTAATAGTACATGCATGTGAATCAATACTACATGCCTATGAATCAGTAGTTCCATTCATGTGAATAAATAGTTATATGCATGTGAACTAATAGCTATTAATTGCCCATTTATTCGATTAATTACCCGATTGGTCAATTTAACCTCCAGAAATCAATTATTATCGAAATAAATGTCAATTTCCACTAACACTAATAATCTCAACATAATGGAAATATCAATTTCATCTTTAATCAACACAAAATTAGTCATCATTAATATTATAACTCACAGTATTTAACAACCAGATCATTCCCAGAAAAGAGGGGGCTTTCCGATAAGGATTTCTCCCTATTGGCGCGCAATTAGGTGACCAAACCCCTTTTCTCGACAGAACTTTCTAGACATCGTCAATAATAAAAATAATAATATGAATAACTTTGTCGTCTCAATTATTGTTTTAATAATATAAAATATTGTGCAGATGATACTGTGACAATAATTGAATCAATAATATGAGAGATGCTATGCAGCAATTACTGTGGCAATAATTGAATAAAACTAAGCGACTTCTCACGTAAGCATCAATAATCAAAGATACTGTACAATATCGTGTGCTACTATGCAACCACGCGTACTACTTTATTTTTACCACCTGGTATTTCAACAGTCTAACGGTAAAACTTTCGCCGTTATTTTTATAAAAAGATATTTCTATCATTTTCTAATTCCGACAGTAATTCTGTTGTGGGGTCCACCAATGATTATGCCATCGTACGAATATTCCCTGATAAAATGAATATTCCCTGACCAATCGAATATTTTATAACAACTTGCATACTTTGCAAAATTTATAAATATTACCCACAACTATGAAATTATATCAAATCCACACCTTAATATTAAAAAAATATTTTGAGAAAATTAAATCTTTATTCATAAAATTTTGGGTCATATAATAATAATAATAACAACAACAACAACAAAAAGAGAGATAAGAGAATACTTCGGCATCTAATAGAGCCTCAAAGCTATCAAAACATCTCATATCTTCAGTCTAATTTTCTGCATTTCTTGTCCTATCATTGATCAAACAAAGGATAAAGTTTCAACCTTTTCACAAACCTCTTTGTAGAAAAAATGTATCATTTAAATGGCAATCAAATCAATTAGACTTCTCTACAAAATTTAATGTACTAGGACTGTGCAAACTAGATAGCCTCGCACAATTGAACTTCAAATACTAGTTGCTGCCAAAATTTTAAAACATATTAGCAATGCAATTGAATTTATACATAAACCCATCACTGACATATCAAAAAAGGAACATTTAGCTAGTGTGAGACTCAAAAAATAGTAGTATAACCCAAAATTATGCAATGAAGATTGCTCTAACTGAACAACATGATCATTACCATTGTTAACTATCAACATCTCATGTAAAGATTGTCTAACATGAAAACCCAACTCAACATATGGATAAGAAAACCTAGAATGAATTTCATGCAAGTTTTTACATTGCAAATGAGAAAACATATTATGATTATAAACTAATTCAAGACATATCAAATATCCACAATAGTTTATGATAAAGATGAGTCTACCCTCAAAATAGCTAACAAAAAAATTTCTAATGGAAACATGCAAAACATGCTTTAAGTAACTCATGAAATACTAGTTGCATTAATTAAGCTAATAGAAATAACTATCCACCTAAACAAGTCACATGTTAACACAATTTTCCATTTATCATATTCTTTCATGCTAATTTGATTAAGTATTGTCATTGCATGATCATCACATTTAGATAAAATATAAGAACTATGCAATTTATCAAGCATATTATCTAAACAAAGAAAAGAATAACGATACTTGTTTACCAATTCAAAATCGATGAGCAAACTCGTTGTCCCGTCCTCCTTATGTACTATGACCTCATAATTAGCAAACAAACTCATGTCTTCTTTCAAGATACCCACTTTCACCAACTCTCCAACCCGCTTTGGTAACTCCGTCATCTCCTCGGGAATACTATCAGCTAATCGGTATGAAATGATAGCTCGGGGTATATCATCAACAACCAGCACAAGAGACAAAATAGAACTAGATAAAGAAGAGTTAATCTGGTTAGTATTCAAAAGCGTTGTCATGTACGAATGTATAATCATTGGCTTTTCAAAATATAATTCACTTTCCAACTCACTCTTTTTTTCATTGTCACTCATTTTCTCTCTTCTTTTCTCTCAATTTTTCTCTTAACTATTTCTTTCTCTCGTTTATTTTCAAGCTCACCCTTTTCACTCTTTTTTTTCTCAATCTATCTTATCTTTTCTCTTATTCTTTTAACTTTTTCTTTTACATTATCAATCTTTTGAACAATTTCTTTTGTTGATCTTTTTCACATGTATTTTCTTCCACAAACTCATCTCCTTGATCATTAGAACCCAATAGCTCTCCTTGGACTGATTACTCTTTCCCATCGTCTTCTTTCCTCGGTTGATCTTGCTCCTTTTGCGCCTTAGAAGTTTTTTGTAGCTGCATCCAACAATCCTCCAATCCCTTGTGACATGCCTCCATGATGTTTTCTTTTATGTTCTTAGATACCTTAGGAATGTCTTGTGGCGGTCTCCAATGTGAACCCTCCTTATTTACATGTCGGTGAACCAGCCTATCATCTTCTAATGTTGATCGCCTTAAATGTTGCTCTATATGTCTTTGAGATGTATATTCCTCCCTCCTATCTCGTTGTACTTTAGCAATCCGCTTTCTCATTGCTATTTTTAATTCTGCTCACGTCTCGATCGGATGCTCTCCATAATTTTGGCGAAACTCCCACCATATAATTGCATGATTGTAGACCTCTTGATCTGCCTGTCTGACCTTGCTCCGCTCGGAGTAATCATGATAGTTAAACTCTCGATCCATTTTTTTCTCCCATCTCAGATATGCCTCTGTATTACCTGGGAAAGTATTCCTTCGAGACCCATAAGAACTTTCATAATTGTAGCCATACATGCTTGCTGCAAAACAAATGTTAGTAGATAAAAACTTTCTTCACACACTCCCTTACGTGTTTCGCTCAAAGAATTATGAATCACTCGTGTATCACTCAAATTTGGCTTTTACCCTCTAATAATCTTACACTCTTTCCTTTTACCTCTAATATTATCTCTTATATGTTCTATTTAAATACACCAAATAAATTCACAGTTTACAATGCAATTAAAAAGTAACTTATAAAAAATAAAATATAGAAGGTATGACTACTGGAATACCACAAAATCACATATTGATTGCCTTGTACTCCTCTTGTATGCCTCTGAATTTTTTGAGTAGGGTTTTCCTAGAAACTTATTGTGTTACTTGTCGGAATTGATGATGAATGGTAAATGATAGAATGATTGGATGGTATAATGGTGTGCTACAAGTTCGGTTAGCACAGTAGAAATAGAATATGAAAAATTTTCCTTTATATTTTTTTTCACGATTATTTTTACAATATGTATTTCGACAAAAAATTAAAGATAAGTAACTAGCTAGAAAGCTTAGATTTGGTACCAAATGATGGACTCTATCGCACGCTTGCGTGAGATGGTCATCGCCTGGATCGTTTCTAGCATAATTGATAGTATGGAACTATCTCAACACCTCAACCCAACGTCTATATAGAGAAGAGAACCTTGGTACAATCGATCAAACAATGAAATCAGCATTGAATGGAACACCAACAATGCCTAAACCCCTTGTTTATATTGAAACAAGAACCTCGACATAATTGACGATTGACGCGGTAGAAGACACCACACAAAACTATGCATTATTGTATGATAAGTTAAATTAAATATCAAAGAATAAACTAAGAAATTACATAGGAATTCTTCAAAGAATCAAAAGTAGAGAATAACGTCACAAGTAATTAAATTTGAATAATATTGAATGAATTACATCTATGAGTCTTAAATAATAGAAATTGAAACCCTAGGAATCCTAAAAGGAATCAATAAATGTTTTTGGAATCAAAATCTAGTCTAACATCTTAGTTATAATAGAAATTTGATAATATATAGTAAATACTAAGTTTAGGAAAGAAATCTAAGCTCAAAATTTGTCAAAACGCATCTCCCTCAAAAAACGCTCCAAATAAATCGGGTCACTCCACTAGAGCAAACATTTTGGCCTGTAAAGCCCGTCGGGGTGGGGTTCGGCAGAGAGCATTGCACCGTGGCAGCTTCAGAGCTCGTCGAGGAGGGGTTTGGCAGAGAGATACTATGACGCCCCCAATTTCAGACACTCATATCACGAAATTGGTTTGTCACGTGCTATCTCTAATAATAAATCAAAATCTCACAAAACGGAAAATATAATAAATTATATTGTCATAACATAATTATTCTCGTCCCCAGGGTCTCGAACCGTTACTACAACACCTTAATTTAAACATAACTTATTACATCATAATAAATAAGTCTTCATACAACATAATAATAATAGATTCCTAGTACTAAGAAACAAAGCTATTCTGAAACCTTCTCTTTACCCTTGTCCTTGCCTGAGGGTTCACCACGTTCTACCTTAACTAAAAGTTTTAAGAAAAACAAGGATTAGCATCAAATTTGCCCAACAAGTAATATCACAATGAGGGTGAACAATTATAAAGTTCAATAGCAAGGGTATGACAGTGAATAATAGTTCAGGAATTATCAACAATTCTCAATAAAGGTCACTATGGACTGAAAGATATCAACAAGATTCAAAGAGTTAATCATGCCAAAGTTCAAGAATAATGAACACTGAGCAGTCACTAAGGACTAAGAACTTCTGCTAGAATTAACAATATTATACTGAAAATCCAATAAAAACGAGTACAATAGGTGATCAGCCTAAGTACCCTACGTTATGCATAACATTTAAACATGCTTGTATGTGCGCACGTCGGTTCCCCAACGATTATATAATTTCTACTTAAATGAGGGTTGTTCATCTCAGTAGATTTACAAGAGTCAGCACCAAGTCAATTGGTTTGGATGGCTTTCTTACACTTGATAATTGTCTAGCCGAATCAATGGCTTAGACAACTTTTATAATGCATTTAAGAACAATAAGTTTAATGCTTACCACAACATCAAGATATAAAATCGATTTTCGAATGGTAATAGATATTTACTCGAGATAAATATGGTTGATATGGCAACAATTCGGATTATACAATATATATACAGTATAAAGAATTTAGGAAACTTGCATTCAATATGAGAATCAAATGAAGTTAGAGAACTTGCACAAAATCCAAAGTTGTATAAGTTTGGGAACTTGTCTCAAGCGTAGTATACCAACTTATAGCTTATCAACACTTTGAAATTCTATTGTAACGTAGTTATGTATACACCATATTTTTATTAGTTACTCAACTATAAGTTAATAATCTCATACATGTTTGATCATATCATTCAATAACACACATTAAGTATCATCTTAGCAACGCAAATGGAAAATCACATAAACATGCTATCATACAATGTAGCTATATAACATCGTTTATTTATTTTGTATAAAAGAAGTACGAAAGCCTGTATACATCTTTAGACTCTTGTGTGCACATGTCCATTATGTATTAGGAGTGAAAACAGTATACAATACATGACACCAGTTTGTAGATTACAAACAAGATAAGTCAGACAAGACTGCAGGGGGCGCAGCTTCATACAGTTAAAGCTTAGGGGCAAGTTATTTCTATTTGTCCTTTAGCTTGACCAGAGTTGAGCTTTGCATTCCCTGGTTCTGTCCCATTCTTTAGCATGCATTTAACACATACTTAGATACTTATTAAAGATTCTTGCATGCGCTTAAGGTTATCCTACATTCATCTTTGAAATGTAAGGTTCTAGTTTGAGATTTCAAATAAGTTAAAGCCAATTACGCTTATGAAATCATAAGGATTACTATGGTAACACTATATCCATACGAGGTAGTCATGAAATCAGTTAGTATGTATGCTCACCAAAGTTTTTATCATATACGCATGACTATCAACTTTTATTGCTTTAAAACATCTCTAACTCATGCTTGATTAATTTTTCATTGTGTCTAACCAAAATGGACGTACATACAAGTCATGTGTGATAACATAGGGATATTAGTCATACATGCTTTAAGTGCAGATAGTACACAACCTTATGTTCATAATATTACTTTTCAACACATCCAAGTTTGATTTTAAAAGTTATTTTAACCCAAGAGAAAGTACCTCATGGTACATGCATATCACTTTGAATCACATCTCACGTGTAGTTAGGTCTTATGTACATGCTCACAGAAATCAGGACATAAAGTACATAAGTTTTGTCAAGGTCTATTTCTAAAGCTCATAGTTTTTTTTAGCAAATGCATACTAAAGCAAGTTAAGGTAATCATATTATATAAAGAAACTTAAGGTCATAAGTCAAGTCTATTTTCATGCATGTCTAAGTTATATTAGCATGATAAAACTACCACATATCATCAGAAGTCAAAACTCAAGATTGGTGTGCGGCTCAAGACAATTGCTTACCGTAATGAACTGAGGAACGCGATTCGTGACCTCTAATGTTTACTGACATTTGATGTAGATGAACTCTCTTTGAAATTACTTCCTTATTCATAATCTCTATGTTCAACAAATTTTCTAACCGTTCTTGGGGTATGCTTAATCAACTAGTAAATTCTTCAGACATGAATGAACAGGTAGCACCCGAATCAAATAATACATAGGCATTTATATTATTGATTGGGATAATATCTGACACCACGTCTTTCGCAGCTACTACGTCTTGGATAGTCATGTTAAACGTTCTGGAAGTTGGTCTGTTGGATTGTGCTGGTCCGCCGATCATAAGCTTGTTGCCTTCTCACTGATGGCCACTTCCTCCGCTGCTCCCCTTCTTGGGACAGTCCTTGATCTGGTGCTCGGTGGAGCCACAAGCGAAACATCCCTTGGTCTTCTTCGGCTTTGGGCAGTTTTGTGAAATATGCCCTTCTTGGTAGCAGTTGTAACAAATAATGCGCCCCTTCCAGCACTCCCTTTGGTGGTTTTTTCCACATTTTGAGCATCCTTCTGCTCTCTTCTTAAACCCTCCATGAAAACTTCATTCTTGATTATTGTTTCTATTTTTTTTATCCCATTTTCTTTTCCTTAGGTTGCTTCCTCTACTACTACTACCCCCTCCACGAGTTTCTTCCCCGACATTCTTATTCTTCTTTTCCTTGTTGTATTGCCTTAATGAATCGCTACCTCCTTGAGCAATGATCGCGTTCTCTAACAACGTAGCGAATGAGTTAATTTGAAGGAGCGACACCTTGTTGAATATCCAAGGTTTTATTCCTAGTTCAAAGCTTCTAGCTTTCCTCTCTTCAGTGTCGACTTGATGCGTTGTAAATCGCGCGAGCTCATTGAACTTGGCCACATATTGTGCCACTATCATCTCTCATTGTTTTAGTTCTATAAACTTTACCTCCATCCTATCCTTCATGCTTTTCGAGAAATAATTCTCTAAAAACAAAGCCTTAAACCTTTCCCAGGTTATAATCCCCTCTCCCTCTCTCTGTTGATTGGCTTCCCACCAGTAGTTTGCTTCACCCCTCATCATATACGTAGAGAACACGATTTTTGGCTCTTCACCCACATGAACAATAGCGAAGGCATTATCCATCTCTTTGATCCATGTCTGTGCCACGATAGGATCGGTAGTACCCACGAATTTTGGAGGTCTTACACTCCTAAAATCCCTAAAGTTCGTAATTGGAACTGCTTGGGGGTTGGGTGGTACTAGTTCATTGTTTCTTCCCCGTAGGGCCTCTCCTAGAAAATCTACAAGCCTTTAGATATGATCAACTGGCTCTCTCTCTCGTTATTGACCGATTCTTTCTGTGTTGTTAGTCTACGTCTGGGCGGCATTTTCTGCATCATAAAATTTTATTCTTATTATCTTAATTATTTTACTTCAATATTTCTTCAATGTAAAAGGGACAAAATTTTATAACACATTTTCTGAAATAAAAACATTTATATTTATATGCCAAATCATTACATAGATATGATCATTCCTAGCATACTTCTATAAGTGTTAACATCTACCCTATAATATCACAAAAGATGGGGAAACACTAATATACTACCCCTATAACATGAACCTACTCGGGGTTTACATATTATCCCATATCTCACCCAAAAGATTGGGATTACATATCATTCACAACAACCTACACTACTGGACACTTAACCAACAACTATCCCAACATCTCGCGCTCCACTGCACTCTTGTACTTGACCTGTGTCATGTGAGCCATCATTTCTCTATTCAAAGTGTGACGGGTCTGCCTTTATTCGGCCAGATAACGGTACATACCATCAATCAACCTCTCCATAGCCGTGTGAAAAGCGTAGCTCATTTGATTCATCTTCCTCCTCTTACACCTCACCTCATCTTCCAGGTCTCCTACCCTATCATTAACTTCTTCCCATTTCTCTTTGAAGTGGATCCTATCCATCACCTCCATCTCTAGCTGTGCACGAAGAACCTCCTTCTTAGCTTTCTCACTTATCTCCCTCTGTTCGGACTACTCTAGCTTGCCTGCTAACTCAACATTCTTGGCTATCGATTGATGGAAAAAGGTTCCCATTTGTACACCTACTTCCTTACGATATACAAGTTCCACCTCCAACTCCTGCATCTCCAGCTTCCTTTTATGGTCTTCATCCCTCAGCTTCTGCATCTCAGTTTCTATCTCCTGAGCCTGGGTCTCTAGTTCCTCAACCCGACACTAGAATTCTAAAATTCGCTCCTCGTATTCGCTCAACATCCGATCCTCGAATGTCACCTCGTCGGAATCTTCCACGGGCTCATCCTCCATGGGATCTTCCTCAGACTCTGACTCTACAACAATTGACTCCATCTCCTCCTCCTCCTCCTCGTCATCTAAAGGGGATATTGAAGAAATGGGGTCCACTATCAGAGGTGCCTCATATACTACGTGTATATCACGTGGCTCCTCCTCTACCACTCTACTGGGTCCTCCCAAGTCTAACATCCTACAACCACAAACAAAAGACAACAAACAACAAATTCCATTAGAACACCAAAATCAAACATAAATTCATTATATGGAATGAAAATATATTTCATAATGCCACTAAATTTTTAGGAAAACTTTATATGAGTTTTATCTCCTTCTATCCTCTACGTTCTTCTAAGGTTATAGTCTAAGGAGTCTCGCTCATAAGGTTTATAACCTAATGCATTGATACCAACTTATGATGCCCCCAATTTCAGACACTCATATCTTGAAATTGGTTCGTCACATTCTATCTCTAATAATAAATCAAAATCTCACACAACGGATAATAGAATAAATTATATTGTCATAACATAATTATTCTCGTCCCCGGGGTCTCGAACCGTTACTACAACACCTTAATTTAAACATAACTTATTACATCATAATAAATAAGTCTTCTACAACATAATAATAATAGATTCCTAGTACTAAAAAACAAAGTTATTCTGAAACCTTCTCTTTACCCTTGTCCTTGCTTGAGGGTTCACCACGTTCTGCCTTAACTGAAAGTTTTAAGAAAAGCAAGGATGAGCAACAAATTTTCCCAGCAAGTAATATCGCAATAAAGGTGAACAATTATAAAGTTCAATCGCAAGGGTATGATAGTGAATAATAGTTTAGAAATTATCAAGAATTCTCAATAAAGGTCGCTATGGACTGAAAGATATCTACAAGATTCAAAGAGTTAATCATGCCAAAGTTCAAGAATAATGAACACTGAGTAGTCACTAAGGACTAATAACTTCTTATAGAATTAACAGTATTATACTGAAAATCCAATAAAACAAGTACAACGGGTGATCAGCCTAAGTACCCTACGTTATGCATAACATTTAAACATGCTAGTATGTGCACACGTCGGTTCCCCAACAATTATATAATTTCCCCCTCAATAAGGGTTGTTTATCTCAGTAGATTTACAAGAGTCCGCACCAAGTCAATTGGTTTAGATAGCTTTCTTACACATGATAATTGTAACGACCCCAAAATTCATACAATTCCATTATCAACCTCAGTCGTTAATAACACGTCTAACTTCTGATTTTACATTATTATTCGATGTTAAGCTTAAATAAAATGCGGAATAATTTAAACTTTTCTATCTTCTTACTTTAATTCCCTGAATCAAAACATTTATCATCTACATGTTTTTGAATCAAGTTATTTTATGATTCGCTTCATCAAAGTTATTATATAGAATCTTACATTTTAATCTGATAACCTTTACATATCAGATAACCCAAACTTGACAGTTTATCATTACATAATCATTGTAACTTATCAAGTACATTTCTCAAAACATTTATATTTATCTACCTTTAAACCATACTTAGCTTATTACTCACCTTATCAGAGTTAATAAATAAAACTTACATCCAGGTTCAATACCCTTTCATACAATAAACAAAGCTTACACTTTATAACTCAACATCTATTAAACATCATACATTATTCGGAACCCTAAACATGGTCCAAATAATAATAATTCAGCTAAAGTGTATAAATCTTCAAGTATCACATTTGATTCATATCTTTCAAGTAGCACATAACTTTACCTTGAATCTTTAACCTGCAAAAGTGGTTATTTACAAGGTTGAGCTCGACAGCCCAACAAAATCTAATAGTTTTCATGCATCACGTAGCACATAATAACATGTTCAACATATATCTCATAAACATTGGACTAACATAACATACATGCTACAGTTCATATAACAAGTATAAAGATTGAGTTCTTTACTCAATCAACATGCTTTACTCAATCAACATAGTCATAAATTGACTTTAACATTTCATACTTTCAACATATATATATATATATATAACACATCATGCTCTTTGCAATAAAGATTTAAAACAGTTAATCATCAAGTTCACATAGCAAATAGGAACTGAAAGACTTGCCTTGATCGTTGTTTACCAATACCAGTTTAACAGCTTACAGCTATCTGCACTTCACGTGCCCTACACAATTATATAATCATTCATATTAACTATTAGTCACATAGAAATGCACAGTAGTTGTAATGTAAACTTTACTCTATATCTCATAACCCTTTCTATTATCAGTACACAGTGTTCAATTTGATTGTGTTAACTTTCAACTTATATCTCACCATATTTCTTCATAATAATACTCAAAATTTATTTAAGTGTTTAAGTCTTGCTAGGAATCCTTATTGGTTTTATATTAACCATATTTCATATCTTATAATATTCATTTCATTTGACTTAAAACACTTTTTACGTTCATTAACACTTGTCTGGCGCTTTTGACGTTTATTAAATCCATACTTTGATTTGTCTCCCTTGTGTATGCTTAGTATGCTTATACAACTTATTTAATAAATCATTTATTAATGTTAAACATCATTATATTTACTAACATTCAAGTTTTATAACTTAGAAAAATATCTTTTATCGTCAGAAGCACTACACTTGCATACGTGCATGCCCGACGCCCTCCGATTGTCCCCGAAAATACAATAGTCCTAATTATGACCATTTTGACCCCTATTTCCAACCTCAAATTGAAAAACTTAAAGAATAAAAGTTGTAGGTCTATTCTTCCTCGTTCTAGATCATCTTGAATTGCCTCAATCGGAGTTCGTATGAAAATGTTATGTCTATTTTACTAAAACACATCGAAATAGTCACACCTGACACACTTTGGGCGCAGCTGTGCCAAATTAAGCCTTGAGCATAGCGCAGCTATGCCCTAGAGGGAAGTTGTGTCTCAAATGACTTAGGGCACAACGCAGCTACGCCCTTTAGCAGAAACGGGACTCTAAGTTCACTGTTCTTGCGATTTTTACCTTTTTCTCCTACTAATCTTCATAACTTGAGTTATACACATCCAAATTAGTCCGTTTTTGATTCTATGGATTTTTAATTCATAGAACTATAACATACTAGAATTATAACAATTTACAGAAACACTAACTAGCCTAAATCTTGACCTAAAACTCATGTTCATACTAAACTTTCATGTTTTAACATGTGTAGCGAATTCATTCACTACGAATTCGTTCCTTAACAAAATTGATTCATTAAACTTGCGTTCTTTTCGTTTTTCAACATACTAACATATTCTAGACTCAATTTATAGTTTAGTTCATAAACTAACTACCAATTTTTGTACTTTCACAAGCCATATACATAACCATATACATTGTAAACGATTTTCTTTCTTTTTGAACATAATTAGCACACTAATTCTCTGTCTGGATGCTAATTCTAACATCATAATTTACTAATAAACACCATTAATTAGTTTGTATAACAACAATTCATCAAACATGCATATTACAGAAAATTTTGAAACTCAAGAACATGAACTCTTCTTATAAACGTAAACGTGAGTTTTAGAGATTATACCTTCACTTGCTTGGATATAATCTTTTCTAAACACAGAGAATTGCTTTAGAATCATAGAAATTCTCCCTTAAGCTTTCTCAAACTCTCTCTAACTTCTTTGTAAACTCTCTTCTTTCTTCTTCTTAGGCTTAGGCCAATTCTTTTCACGTAAAACCAACTAAAACCAACGCACAAAGCTAAACGTCGAAAAACTGACGTTTTATTAAATATAATAATGATATATCAGTTATAAAATTTAATATATTTTATTTTTATTATTATTTTAATTCAAATTCAAAATTCAAAAGACATAAGGTTTTGTTTGGCAAAACACTTTTTTAAAATAAAGACTTAATATCCTTAAGCCTTGTTTGGGTAAATCCATTTAAAACTACTTTAATTTATTTTAATAACTCATTTAGTTTATAGTCCCACATTATTTATTTGGATTCCATATCCAATCTTAGTTAAATAAATAAAACTAATTACCATAAAATTATAATTTTCATTATAATTTTACTTAATAAATTAACATATCACTTTAATTACTAAATTAAATTATGATAACATTCTAGCAAACTATATAATCCTTAACAACTCTCTAATTTAGTTATTAAGTTAAATTAGAGTATTATCTCATAAATTTAATTCATCACTCTTTTATCTTAATTAAGTTAATTTCTATAACTCATGAATTATTTACTTACTAATAAATAATCCAACAAATATCTACTAAACAACAAACACATCAATTAAAAATATTTATTTAATTTAATAAATATTTGAAATTATAAATAAAATTCTGGATTATTACAATAATAGTCTAGCCGAATCAATGGCTTAGACAACTTTTATAATGCATTTAAGAACAATAAGTTCAATGCTTGCCATAACATCAAGATATAAAATCGATTTCTGAATGGTAATAGATATTTGCTCAAGATAAATATGGTTGATATGGCAACAATTCAGATTATACAATATATACAGTGTAAAGAATTTAGGAAACTTGCATTCAATATGAGAATCAAATGAAGTTAGAAAACTTGCACAAAATCCAAAGTTGTGTAAGTTAGGGAACTTGCCTCAAGCGTAGTTTACCAACTTATAGCTTATCAACACTTTGAAATCCTATTGTAACGTAGTTATCTATACAACATATTTTTATTAGTTACTCAACTCTATAAGTTAATAATCTCATACTTGTTTGGTCATATCATTCAATGACACACATTCAGTATCATCTTAGTAACGCAAATGGAAAATCACATAAACATGCTATCATACCGTGTAGCTATATAACCATCATCTATTTATTTAGTATAAAAGAAGTATGAAAGCTTGTATACATCTTTAGACTCTTAGTTGCACATGGCCATTATGTATTAGAATTTAAAATAGTATATAATACATGACACCAATTTGCGGATTACAAACAACATAAGTCGATAAGATGTAGGGTAGCAATTACCCTAGTTGGAGCTTAGGGACTACACTTGCATTTGTCTTATCTTTCAGCTTTGGCCGAGTTGAGCTTTTCATTCCTTGGTTCTATCCCATTCTTTAGCATGCATTTAACACATACTTAGATACTTATTAAAGATTCTTGCATGTGTTTAAGGTTATCATATGTTCATCTTTGAAATGTAAGGTTCTAGTATTAGATTTCAAATAAGTTAGAGCCAATTGCGCTCATGAAATCATAAGGATTTCTATGTTAACAATATATCCATACGAGGTAGTCATGAAATCAGTTAGTATGTATACTCACCAAAGTTTTTATCATATACACATGACTATCATCTTTTATTGCTTTAAAACATCTCTAACTCATGCTTGATTAATTTTTCATTGCGTCTAACCAAAATGGACGTACATACGAGTCATGTGTGATCACATAGGGATATTAGTCATACATGCTTTAAGTGAAAATAGTACACAACCTTATGTTCATAATATTAGTTTTCAACACATCCAAGTTTGATTTTAAAAGTTATTTTAACCCAAGCAAAAGTACCTCATAGTACATGCATATCACTTTGAATCACATCTCACGTGTAGTTAGGTCATATGTGCATGCTCACATAAATTAGGACTTAAAGTACATAAGTTTTGTCAAGGTCTATTTCTAGAGCTCAAAGTTTTCTTTAGCAAATACATACTAAAGGAAGTTAAGGTACTCATATTATACAAAGGAACTTAAGGTCATAAGTCAGGTCTATTTTCATGTATGTCTAAGTTATATTAGCATGATAAAACTACCACATATCATCAGAAGTTAAAACTCAGGACAGGTGCACGGCGCATGTGAGATCCCGAATTTTATGAAATGAAAGTATTAAATTATCTTGTAATTATTATTTTATTTAGTAAATGGTTAAATTGATAAAGGGTTAAACTTAAGGGTGATATGTAAAAATTTTGCAAAGTTAGCAAGTTGTCATAAAATATTCGTTTGGTCGGGAATATTTTTTTTATCGGGGAATATCCGTACGGTGACATAATCATTGGTGGACACCACAATGAAAGTATTATCGGAGTTAGAAAATGACAGAAATATCTTTTTATAAAAATAACGGCAAAAGTTTTACCATTAAACTGTTGAGATACTCGGTGGTAAAAATATAGTAATACGCGTGGTTGCATAGTAGCACACGATATTGTACAATATCTTTGATTATTGATGCTTACGTGAGAAGTCACTCAGTTTTATTCAATTATTTCTATAGTAATTGCTGCACAATATCTCTCATATTATTGATTCAATTATTGTCAAGGTATCATTTGCATAATATTTTATATTATTAAATCAATAATTGAGACGACAAAGTTATTCATATTATTATTTGTATTATTGACGATGTCTAGAAAGCTCTATCAAGGAAAGGAGTTTTGTCACCTAATTGCGCGCCAATAGGGAGAAATCCTTATCGGAAAGCCCCCTCTTTCCTGGGAATGATCTGGTTGTTAAATATTGTGAGTTTAATATTAATGATGAATAAGTTTGTGTTGATTAAAGATGTTTGTTCATTCAGTTTTCCTTAATTCTTACATGACCCAATTACCCTCAGAGGAGGTATTTCTGTGATTGGCTGGTTTTATTGACCAAATGGGCAATTAATCGGATAAATGAGCAATTAATTTCACACACATATAACTATTTGTTCACATGAATGGAACTATTGATTCACATGTATGTACTAGTAGGGGAGGTGGTGCAAGTTTGATAATACTTGTAGGACTAAATTAAAAATGGAGGAAAAGATGAAGGTACTATTCTGTAATAATTCGAGCCCCAAAATGTGCAATTATCGAAACTATATTTTCCTATAAATAGAAGTTCATTCTTCTTTCATTCTCACCAATTCACTAAGACTCATAAGAGCAATTATAGAGAGAGAAGCTATAGAGGGAAAGAAGAAGAGTATTCTACTACTTCACTATTGTAGTATTCATGTGACGCCTCCAAAACAGGTATACATCACCCATCTTGGGTCGCAAGATACACACTACAAAATTCAAAATACAACTTAATTATACAATAGTCGTGTAAAATACGACAAAACATAGCTGAGAGTTTAAACACGAATATTGCCTTTTAGACAATATCCACACTCAATGGAGTCCTCATTACAATTATTATCACACTATTTTCGAAAAATAGTGAGGACTACTATAGCCACCATCTCGGACCATCACTCCATTCCCCGACTCGTCCCAGCTATATTCTCATTTCCAGAAGAGAACAGTGAAAGAAAAGGGTGAGCTCAACTAGCCCAGTAAGAAATATTATGACTAAGATAATGCAGAATAAATTATCCTTAGCATTCAACAGTGTTAAACTGATAAAATACAATAAACATCAAGTTTAACTGCAGCGGAATAAGAAATCCATTAGAAGAGTCAAGTAGAACATAATTTCTACTATCTCCTCTAGATTAAAAGTCCATCGTTAATATTTCATTCCTGTAATACTCATCAACAGTTCTTTGTTATACCCAAGACAAAAAGAACTATCATCACCTGTCTTCACCTGAACAACCAAAGATTATAGTTTAATCCATAATTCATTTTTATAATCATGTAAATAAACAATTTCTCCTTGTCACAAAGGCTTAATAGAACTTTACTCAATATCCTTACCCCAAAGGCTAAAGATATTCAAATGTAATAACAATGATCATACCAATCAGTTATCTACCTTTGCACTACGGGCCAAAGATATTCAACTATAAAACCAATGGTCATGATCATACCAATCAATTGTCTATCAGTGCACTACGGCCAAAGACATTCAATTGTTAACTAATGGTCATGATCCTACCAATCACATCATCGAATTATCCATGCACTACGGGCCAAGGATATTTGATAAGTGGGTTTTACACCTACTTATTGAATATAAATTCATGCGAACTGTGCCCATCTCAAGTACATTTTAATGTGTTTTTAGTTGCATTTCACGTTATTTTGCATTGCATGTATTGAGAACTCTTTTGGTGTAAAAGTGCAGGAAATGGCCTAAGTTGGTGGTGTTAGATGGTATAAGCTAATGGAGGCATGGCGTGAGGATCAAGTGGAGTGAGGAGACTAAGCATGGATGGACAAAGGAATGAAGCGATAGAAAGCAAATCAATAGTGAGAGCAACAATGCGAGAACCGTAATCGAAGCGAAAGTTAGAGTGCAGATCGCGAAGTTGCCATGCAGTAGATTAGGCTTGAGGATGCGCGCCGCAAGCAAGCACTCGACCGACGAGATATTTCACATTGTAAGTCAGCGGCGCATGTGAGGATTATGAAGGAAGGAAGTGTATGGCCGTGCGATGGGTCTTCTTCTTTGAGTTGTTTATTTATTTTAATTTTTAATTTTAAAGGTTGTAATTAATGAAAAAACAATGGTTCGGACGTATCTTTCAACACTTTTGACGGTAGGGTTTACACTTTGGGAGAGATTCAACGTAGAAAAAAAGCCAAAATTCCATCTTTTCTAATTCTTCTTGGGATTTTCTTTCATTGTGGAAGACGATTGTTTTGTTGCTGGATTTTAATGTGGATTTAAATGTTACTAGTGGATTTTAATCAGCAATTGGGTTTGATCGTTTCTATCCTTCATCTCTCAATTGTTTGCTTATTAGCAATGTTTAGCTTTGATCCCATAATGGCTTTTGGTTCAGTCATGAACTAAACTCCATTATAGGATTCTAACGGATTTTAATATGTAGTTTAGTTGTATGCTTGATTGCTGAACTGTTTTATATATCATAGGGAATTTCTACCATGGTTGTTTTGCATGCATGAATGCTTGATCACCATTCGTTTTAGAACTTATATGGAATTGAAAGAGGACATACAAGTATAGATTGTAATCATGATAACATACGTATATGGGGTTATTTTACATTGCTTGTGTATTTTGTGAATTAGATAGACATATACTAATTCACCGTATGAGCTAAAATAAGGGTTTGTGCTTAAATTCAATATAGTTGCAATTTCACATAGTCATATAGTGATTTTGGTTATATTGATGATTTCCTGGTGTCTATCGCTTGTGGATACTGTGTGAGTAGGTCCTAGTGCATTAAAAAATGGTTCTGACTAGTTTAGTGCTCTTGGCTACTTTCCTGTGATATGTGAATATTCTTTCATGATAGTAGTAATTGGATGAAGTATTAAATGAAGTTAGGATCCCATTATTTCCAGATTTGATTTATCACATTTTTATTCTCGTTTTAGTTATTATTTACATTTAGAATAATTCACAGTTATAATCATTAGTTTAAGCATATAAGAATAGTGATTTAATTGATGAATAGTAGTTTAAATTAAACAACTTTCTCTGTGGGACGATACTCTACTTACTCTGTATTACTTGTTGAGACATGCATGATTACATGAGTTAGAGCTCTTTTGTTAGAACTGAAAAAGAGGCAACAAGTTTTTGGCACCGTTGCTGGGGAAAGGCCTTTAAATTTAAATAATTATCATCAATTTTAAGCTATATTGTATGACTTAGACAATTCTGATCGTTTCTCATTTCTATTTTTGTTTTCATTTTTGGTCTTAGGTACTTGTAGATTTTTATGCACACGCGATCATCCAACTCAGAATTAACACTAGCGCAGGATAACATTAAAGGAAGAGGTTGGAAAACAAGTGTGCGGAGAAATTTGCAAGCTCGGTTAGAAAGTACTACAGCTAGTATGGCAGAAGACCAAAGAAATGAGCAAAGAGAGGAGCATCGGGCTTTAAGGGACTATTCCATGCCAAATATTAATGAACTACAGTCTAGCATAGTCAGACCGGCGATAGCAGCTAATACTTTTGAGATTAAATCGGGCACTATTCAGATGGTGCAGAATTCTGTACAGTTTGGGGGTGCTGCTACGGACAATCCGAATGAACACCTGTTGAGTTTTATCGAGATTTGTGATACATTCAGATACAACAGTGTGACGGAGGATGCTATCAGACTTAGGTTATTCCCATTCTCATTGAGGGACAAGGCACGAAGTTGGCTGCATTCTTTGCCGTCAAGGTCAATCACTACATGGGAGGACTTAGCACAGAAATTCTTAGCCAAGTTTTTCCCAATGGCTAAGATTGCAAAGATGAGGACGACTATCTCTTAGTTTGAGCAACAACAGGGTGAGTCCTTATATGAAGCATGGGAGAGATATAAAGAGATGGTAAGGAAGTGTCCGCATCATGGTATGCCAGATTGGATGGTGATCAACTCATTTTACAATGGATTGGGATGGCAGTCGAGACCTATTGTGGATGCAGCTGCGGGAGGGGCATTATGGGAAAAGAGCTATAACGAGGCTTATATACTTATCGAAACTATGGCTACAAATGATTACCAGAATCCTACATCTCAGATGACACAGCCCAAGGTTGCAGGTTTGTTGGAGGTAGATGCTATTACTCAGTTGTCAGCACAGATGGCAGTGATGGAAAAGAAAATAGATACACTGGCAGAGAGCAAAGTGAAAATAGTTGCCTTCGTATATGAGATTTGTGCGGGGTCACACTCCACAGATCAATGTGCTATCAGTTCGGAGTTGGTACAATATGTGAGTAATTACAGGAAAGACCAAGGACAGTTTTAGAACACATACCACCCCAACAACCGAAATCATCCAAACTTCAGTTGGTCAAACAATCATGGGAATCAGCAGAATCAATTTCAACCGAATCAATAATTTCGATCACGGTAGTCTGAAATACGGTTTACACAAAACCACCATTTCCGCTGGGATTCTCTGAACAACAACAACATCACACTCCAGCTCCACCTCAATAAGAAAAGAAATCAGAAATGGAGGAGATGATGTTGAAATACATGGAAAACACAGAGGTAATGATCAAAAGCCAAGCAGTGGCTATTAAGAATTTGGAGACTCAGATGGGGCAAATGGCGAGCATGCTTAACAACAGGCCCCAAGGTTCTTTGCCAAGTAACATAGAGACAAATCCAAGAAGAGACAGGAAGGAACAGTGTCAAGTAATCACATTAAGATCTGGGAAAGATCTTGTAGGTACTGCTAGTCGCATGCATGCCGCATGATTACACTTAAGGAAGCCGTAGTGATCGCGAGGAAGAGCAGGATCTGGCGAGAAGGAAAATCTGGAAAATTCTGAGGTACAACATGAAGAGAAAAAGAAAGATAAAGTAGGATCAGTTGAGAAGCCTATGAGTATAGCACCACCAGTTCACCCTCAGGTTCCATATCCGCAGAGATTAAATAAGCAGAGGGAAGATAAATAATTCAGCAAGTTTCTGGAGGTATTTAAAAAGCTGCAAATCAACATACCTTTCGCCGAGGCATTGGAACAAATGCCAAGCTATGCAAAGTTCATGAAGGGTATATTGTCAAGGAAGAGGAGATTAGATGAATTTGAGACAGTAGCCTTGACAGAGGAATGCAGTGCAGTGCTTCAGCAGAAATTACCTCCAAAACTGAAGGATCCGGGAAGCTTCACAATTCCGTGCATAATCGGGAAGATGAGCTTCAGTAAGTGTTTATGTGATCTTGGGGTAAACATAAATTTGATGCCCTTATCAGTATTCAATCAGTTGGGATTGCCGGCACTAAGGCCGACAAACATTTCATTACAGCTAGCTGACAGATCCATCACGTATCCACGGGGAATTGTTGAAGATGTGTTGGTAAAGGTGGATAATTTTATCTTCCTGGATGACTTCATCATCTTGGATTATGAGGAAGACAAAAGCATACCAATCATACTGGGGAGACCATTCTTAGCTACAGGCAGGACTTTGATAGATGTGCAAAAAGGGGAACTCACGATGCGTGTACATGATCAGGAAGTTATCTTTAATGTCTTCAAGGCAATGAAGTTCCCAACAGATGACGAAGAATGTTTTCGGGTTGATTTGGTGGATCGGGTCTTACATGACGAGGTACAAAATCTGGTGAACCATAAACCGTGGACAAATGTAATTGCTGAAAATTCAGATTTGGAGGATGAGGAATTCGGCGAACTTGTGCAATATCTGGACACTACTCCACAATTAAGAAAATTCAGGACACCTGTTGAGCCATTGACAAAAGCTGGAGAATCTTCAGTACAATTAAAGCTATCTCTTGAGTCACCTCCAGAGCTTGAATTAAAACCATTTCCAGAACATCTCAGGTACACATTTTTAAGTAAAGATTCAAAGCTACCTGTGATTATTTCTTCTGCACTAACATCTTTTTAGGAAGAGAAATTGCTACGAGTACTTAGAGAGTTCAAATCAGCTACTGGATGGACCATAGCAGATATCAAAGGGATCAGCCCTTCATTTTGTATGCATAAAATCTTGTTGGAAGATGCTAGTAAGCCGTCGATTGAACAACAAAGAAGACTTAATCCGATAATGAAAGAAGTGGTTAAGAAAGAGGTATTGAAATGACTGGATGTAGGCATAATTTATCCGATCTCAGACAGCTCATGGGTGAGCCCAGTGCAGTGTGTACCAAAGAAGGGTGGTATGACAGTCGTGACTAATGAGAATAACAAGTTGATTCCAACAAGAACAGTGATGGGGTGGAGAGTCTGCATGGGCTACCGCAGGCTTAACAAAGCTACAAGGAAGGGTCATTTTCAACTCCCATTTATTGATCAGATGTTGGACAGATTAGCGGGTTATGAGTATTATTTCCTTCTGGATGGGTATTCAGGCTACAATCAGATTATGATAGCTCCAGAAGACCAGGAAAAGACTACCTTCACATGTCCATATGACACTTTTGCTTTTAGAAGGATGTCTTTCGGATTATGTAATGCTCCAGCCACCTTTCAGAGATGCATGATGGCTATATTTTCAGACATGGTGGAGCAGCACGTAGAGGTATTTATGGATGACTTCTCAGTCTTTGGGGACTCGTTTGATATATGCCTTGAGAATCTGGTTATGGTTTTAAAGAGATGTGTTGAGACGAACTTAGTGCTGAACTGGGAAAAGTGCCATTTCATGCTGCAAGAAGGAATCATACTGGGACACAAGGTTTCGAAGAAGGGACTTGAGGTGGATAGAGCGAACCTGGACACGATTGAGAACATGCCACCACCTACTTCAGTAAAAGGTGTTCGCAGTTTTTTGGGACATGCAGGTTTCTACCGTAGATTTATCAAGGATTTCTCCAAGATAACCAAACCACTATGCAGTCTATTGGAGAAGGATATACAGTTTGATTTTGATGATGCCTGCGTATCGGCATTTGAGCACTTAAAGAGGAAACTAACTTCAAAGACCGGTGATTACTTTTGATTGGGAATTGCCATTTGAGTTGATGTGTGATGCCGGTGATTACGCTAAGTGAAATTTTTTTGGGGCGCGAGAAAAAGAAGATTTTTCATGTGATATATTATGCCATCAAGACCCTTACAGATGCACAGTTGAACTACAATACCACAGAGAAAGGGTTATTGGTAGTGGTGTACGCCTTTGATAAATTTCGAGCATATCTGATTGGCACAAAGGTGACAGTGTATACGGATCACGCGGCAATTCAACATTTAATGGCAAAGAAGGATGCAAAACCCCGGTTGATCAGATGGATTTTGTTACTACAGGAATTTGATTTGGAGATCAAGGATATAAAGGGCACCAAAAACCAAGTGGCGGACCACTTATCGCGACTAGAGAATCCGAAAAAAAGGCAGACGATAACGTTATGATAAATGAGACCTTTCCAGATGAGCAGTTTTTTGTGGTGAAAGGGGAAGTGCCATGGTTTGCAGATTACGCGAATTATTTGGTGAGTAAGATGGTACCTTCTGACTTAGTGGGTTATCAAAAGAAGAAATTTCTGCATGATGTTAAATGGTATATATGGGATGAGCCTTACTTGTTTAAATAGTGTTCTGATCAAATGATAAGAAGGTGTATTCCGTATAGCGTGACCGAGGGGATTTTGCAGTATTGTCATGCTTCGGTGCATGGAGGTCACTATGGGGGAGAAAGAATAACGGCTAGAGTACTACAAGCAGGATTTTATTGGCCAACAATTTTTAAGGATGCACACAGTTTTGTCCAGCGATGTGATAGATGTCAGCGAGTGGGGAACATCTTGAAAAGAAATGAAATGCTCCTGAACACGATCCTCGAAGTAGAAATTTTTGATGTGTGGGGGATTGATTTCATGGGACCATTTGTTTCTTCCTGTGGAAATCTCTACATCTTGCTCGCAGTGGATTATGTCTCAAAATGGGTAGAAGTGGCAGCTCTTCCGACAAATGATGCCAAGGTTGTCCTAAGATTTTTACACAGAAATATCTTCACAAGATTTGGGACTCCAAGGGCTATCATCAGTGACAAAGGTAGTCATTTCTGCAACAGGCAGTTTACAATCATGTTGGCTAAGTATGGGGTGAACCATCACATTGCTACAACTTATTACCCACAAAAAAATGGTCAAGTTGAAGTGTCGAATCGAGAAGTCAAGAGAATCCTTGAAAAAGTTGTGAATCCCACAAGGAAGGATTGGTCGTTAAAGTTGGATGATGCAGTATGGGCTCATAGGACTGCATACAAGACTCCGTTTGATATGTCACCTTTTCAGCTCGTGTATGGAAAAGCCAATCACCTTCCTATGGAGCTAGAGCATAAGGCATATTGGGAAATTCGTAAGCTCAATTTTGATTTGAATGCTGCAGGGGAGAAACGCCTACTCCAACTCAATGAGTTAGATGAATTCAGATTACAGGCATATGAGAATTCGAAGCTGTATAAGAAGAAGGTGAAAAAATGGCATGACCGAAAGATCATAGAGAGAGCCTTTGAACCGGGACAAAGGGTTTTTCTTTATAACTCCAGACTCAAGATGGTCAGGGCCATTTACAGTGATGACTATTTTCCGCATGGTGCAATTGAAGTATTTGATAAGTTGCCAGACAAGCCTTTTAAGGTGAATGGACAGCGCTTGAAGCATTACTTTGGTGGTGAGGTAGACAGCCAGAAAGTCACCTCAATTCTTTCTTCGCTACGAGAATCAGAGACAGTCAAGCTAATTGACTATAACTTAGCGCTTGATGGGAGGCAACCCATTATTTCTATCTCTATTTTCTTTTTAATCATTCAGTTAGGTTGCTTTGGTTAGCTCATTTTTATTTCATTTGTGATAATTTGTCTGTGTTGCATGATTGAGTGTGTAGTAGAATTTGCATTGAGAATGTTGAAAGCGGTTAGAGTTTATTTGGTTATTAATTCATGCCTTAACAGTGTGCATTAATGTCTATGTAGGTATTATCAATTAAAGGCATCACTGATATGCAGATTGGAGTTGAACATTAGCAGTGCAGATAATAGGATCGTAAGGCCGCGCAATGACTACAGCCCAAGACCGCGAGCCCGTGCGCTACATATCTCAAACCAAGAATGCCACTCGCGCGCCTGAAAACCATTGCAAGGCTGCGCAGCCACGCGCGACACCAGGCGTGGAAAATTTTTAAAGTTTAAAACCGAGCCGTGTCTTATTTGGTTTCTCACTTGACATAACAAAGCAAATCATTCAGTTCTCCCATAACCGCACGACTCCTCAGCTCTCATAAAAACTCATACTCACGATTCTCTCTACATTCCAAGTTCAGACCTACACTCTCATCCACGGGTATAAATCTAGGGTTACTGCTTGGGTTGTGTAGCAACGAGTTTGGGGGTACTGTTATCAGTCACTCTTATTCATTATCCAGCAACTAATCTGCATTCTCTCTATCATCTACACATGGGTCCAAAAAGAGCACACTCAATCTCTATCTCTTCATCATCAACATCTTCCTCCAGTAACCAAGAAGAGAATGTCGTGGATCATAGAAAATTTATCAGTTTGGAGGCCCAGCAGGAATATTATCGAATTGTGGCTAAATCTTTTGTGAAGGAACGATGATTTAAACCTGATAAGCAAGATGGCCAACTATGGTATATGATACGAGAAAGAGGCTGGGTTGGCTTGACTACAACTCCTATGCTTATTCCTATGGGGGTTGTTCGAGAGTTCTACGCGAATGCTAAGGAAATGAAAGGAGGGATAACACTGGTTCGAGGAGTGCAAGTGGATTTTTGCCCTCCAGCGATCAAAGTAGTTTTCAGAATCAATGACGCACCACCGACCGGGTCTGCTAATTGGGTAGAAGGTGCACATTTAGAAACAAATTTGGCAGTAGTGATTGCCGAATTGTGCATCTGGGTACCAAATGGAATTATAAGGCAGGGACGACTGAGCCAAAATCTTTTCCGGCGTTCGCCTTGAATTGGTATGCCAAAGCGTGGAACCTGTTTATCTGTGCCAAGTTAGTTCTGTCCACTCACCAGCATGAAATAACCATTGAACGGGCTATCATCTTATGGGGCATCATCAAAGGAAAATACATTGACATAGGCCACCTGATTCATCAAAACATGCTGCGTTATTTACGGGGGAGCACTACTGGGAGTATTCCACATGCATCTGTGGCAGCCATACTTTGTACCCAACAAGGAGTCCCGTGGAATAATAAACAGCTGCAGAACCCGAGCCACGACATCACTCACGCAACTATTGCCAAGTTCAAGGATTAGACAGGTGGTGAACCACATCTGAGAGGATTAGGTTTTATCATCCAGCCCACTTTCCCAGAGCCATCACAACAGCCCTCTCAAATAGATGAGGTGGGCCCGTCCATGCAAGCACCCACTGCCTATGGTGATTGCCAGCTCTGAAGGTTGGAGCAAAAACTCGATGCCATTTACGATAATTTCGGAGCATTTGCGATGGGACTCACGAAGGCCTTGGCCGAGGCCTTTGCACAGCAAGGAACGATGTTAGAGTGGCCTCAGTTCGGGACATCAGCAGTGCCATATCCACCACTTGATTCACCACCCGAGGAGGGTGGTGCCACTGATCATTAGGGGAGTTTTCTTTTCCCTTTACCTTCATTCAATGGGGCATTGAATATTATAAGTTTGGGGGTATTGGGGTAGTAGGATAGTTGCATGTAGTTGTTGCATGATTAGTTTAAAATTTTGCATATTTATTTGTCATGTTGCACGTTTAGTTTATTTGTTTATGTGTTAATTTTTTTTTTGTTTTAGGTAGTTTGCATGTCTCACAAAGTTCTAGCTTTATGGAAATTTTTGTCTAGCCAATGATGATAGTGAATTGTGAAGGATTTTTGAATATTTAGGATAACATGAACGTAGTTATAATGTTTTACACGATGTAATTTATGTTGCTGTTTAAATGTTTTCGGTATGCATGGAGGTGTTTACAATCACTTGTAGGTATAAGAAGTATGTTTTCCATTGCTCGATAGGAAATATAGTGTCCAAAAAGAGAAATATGTGGAATATGGATGTAGACTTGCAAAACATTGACATTCAAACTTTGGGAAAACATGGGTATGCTATGTACAATAACGTGGCTAGTCTTATTTCGGGGCCCTGGCTACTTGAATAAGTACGCCCGAGGGGATTATCTTTACACCTAGTGCCCTAAGGTCTTTCATGGTATGGGAGTTGTTGGTTGAAAGCTCGCTAAGGGGTATTAGTGTTGCCTAATGAAATAAGGCATTGCACAATCATGTGAAAAAAAAGAAGAAGAAAAATAAGAAAAAGAAAAAAAATATAGCAATAAACACCATAAGAAAGAGCAAAAATTCGCCCTCATGAGTAGCAATAAAGCAGTTAAGCCCATTGTTGAACCTCAGTTTGTTTTGATATGTTGGAACAGTCTTCGTGCATAAGTATACATGAGCCTTGATTTAGACGATAATTTTTTGTTTTGAGTAATTTAGCATGTGTATTCTTCGCTTAAATCAAGTTTTAGTGAACACAACACACCCACACAACATCTCTATAGCATGTATGAATTATCTGAGTGTATGATATTATACCTATCGTTTGGTTTCAATTTGTATTCTTGAATCTGGATAATTCGCTGAGGCATTTTTGGACTGAAACTCTGTTAGAGTTGGAACAATGTGAGACAAATTTGCATATTAATTTAGTTGCATAGTAGTGCTTTTGCATTTTCATTGTTATTTAGCATGCATTGCTTGAGGGAAATCAATAGTTCAAGTTTGGGGGTATTTGATAAGTGGGTTTTACACCTACTTATTGAATATAAATTCATGAGAACTGTGCCTATCTCAAGTACATTTTAATGTGTTTTTAGTTGCATTTCACGTTATTTTGCATTGCATGTATTGAGAACTCTTTTGGTGTAAAAGTACAGAAAATGGCCTAAGTTGGTGGTGTTAGATGGCATAAGCTAATGGAGGCATGGCGTGAGGATCAAGTGGAGCGAGGAGACTAAGCATGGATGGACAAAGGAATGAGCAAAGCAGAGAGCAAATCGAGCAGCAACAACAATGCGAAACAAAATTAGAAGCAAAGAAAGTCAGTGCAGATGCGCGAAGCCAGAAGCGGTAGCGTGGTAGATTAGACTTGAGGACGCGCGCCCGCGCAAGCACTCAGTGGGATGATATTAAGACATCGCAAGTCGCGCCGCCTGCGAGGATTGTGAAGGAAGAAGCGTGCCGAAGCGATGATAGATCTTCTTATTTATTTATTTAATTTTTAATTTTAAAGGTTGTAATTAATTAAAAACGATTTCTGACTGGTGTCAGACGTATCTTTCATTACTTTTGACGTATTTTCATATCGTAACTAGGATTTATACTCTGGGAGAGATTCCAACGTAGAACAAAGCCAAAATTCCATCTTTTCTAATTCTTCTTGGGATTTTCTTTCATTGTGGAAGACGATTATTTTGTTGCTGGATTTTAATGTGGATTTAAATGTTACTAGTGGATTTTAATCAGCAATTGGGTTTGATCGTTTCTATCCTTCATCTTTCAATTGTTTGCTTATTAGCCATGTTTAGCTTTGATCCCATAATGGCTTTTGGTTCAGTCATGAACTAAACTCCATTATGGGATTCTAACGAATTTTAATATGTAGTTTAGTTGTATGCTTGATTGCTGAACTATTTTACATATCATAGGGAATTTCTACCATGGTTGTTTTGCATGCATGAATGCTTGATCACCATTCGTTTCAGTACTTGTATGGAACTGAAAGAGGACATGCAAGTATGAATTATAATCATGATAGCATACGTATATGGGGCTATTTTACATGGCTTGTGTATTTCGTGAATTAGATAGACATATACTAATTCACCGTATGAGCTAAAATAATGGTTTGTGCTTAAATTCAATATAGTTGCAATTTCACATAGATATATAGTGATTTTGGTTATATTGATGATTTCCTAGTGTCTATTGCTTGTGGATACTGTGTGAGTAAGTCATAGTGCATTGAAAAATGGTTATGACTAGTTTAGTGCTCTTGGCTACTTTCCTATGATATGTGAACATTCTTGCATGATAGTAGTAATTGGATGATGTATTAAATGAAGTTAGGATCCCATTATTTCCAGATTTGATTTATCACATTTTTATTCTCGTTTTAGTTATTATTTGCATTTAAAATAATTCACAGTTATAATCATTAGTTTAAGCATATAAGAATAGTGATTTAATTGATGAATAGTAGTTTAAATTAAACAACTTTCTCTGTGGGACGATACTCTACTTACTCTGTATTACTTGTTGACACATGTACGCTTGCATGAGTTAGAGATCTTTTTTTAGAACTGAAAAAGAGGCAACAATATTCGTTATTATCACCAGTGGTCATGATCATGTTATACACCTGTCCATCTTTGCACTACGGGCCAAAGCTTTCAATCAACAGTTCGTCTTTGCACGTAAGCCAAAGATATACAATTATAAAATCAATAATCAATAGTCCATCTTTGCACGTAAGCCAAAGATATACAACCATAAAACCAATAATCAACAGTCCATCTGTGCATGTAAGCCAAAGATATACAACTGTAAAACCAATAATCAACAGTCCATCTATGCACGTAAGCCAAAGATGACTTTCATCACAATATAAGCATGAGGATGATGACAATGATATAAGCATTAATCAAACGAAATCAAGGATAAATATTAAAGACTTTAATTTATTCAGAGTTTAAAAATATCCAAATTATCAACATGATATTGCTTTGTGGAGTAAAATTCAAGAATAATATTCATGTACCAAAAATAATTTGGACAGAAAAAAGATATATTTTTCAGGTGAATAATACCCCGTGAATAGTACTTCAGAAATAGTACCCCGTGAATAGTACCCCGACACGAAAAGTGTCCCGAATACCCGAGTGAATGATACTAGAGTGAATAGTAATTCGGTGAATAGTAACCCATGAATAGTAACTTATGAATAGTACTCCGACACGAAAAGTGCCCCGAATACCCGAGTGAATAATACTAGAGTGAATAGTAACTGGGTGAATAGTAACCCATGAATAGTAACTCGTAAAAAAATACCAAAGAAAATGATATTCCACGATTTAGTACAAAAGAAATGATATCTCATACGAGTATAATAGAATATCTAAATCGAAATGGATTTTCTTTGCCGCCACGGTAATCCACGTAAATGCATCGGTTCCACAATTTAATAAGGAATGAATACAAAGGATCATTGACCATGCATGTAATCCCACATAGCATGGTTATTCCAATGTAATAATATAGAATGGAATAATAGAAGAATTCACCATGCATGCAATAGACCGCGCATGCATAAAAGTTATTCCTAACTGAATAATAAAGAATGGAACCAGTCACGCTTAATCCGCATGCATGTGATATTCCAATGTAATAATAAAGCATCGAACCGTGTCATGCGTAATCCAAGACAAACAGGATATTCCAATGAATAATAAAGAATGGAATAACAAATGTAATTCACGAGGCATGTGATAGAATCGCATGGATAGGTTATTCCAATGTAATAATAAAGAATGGAATAATGTAAGAATTTCACCACGTATAAGATTGCCATACGTATTGAGTTATTCCAATATAATAATAAAGAATGGAATAACAACTCTTATGAGTATTGAAAGAAAATAATTCTCTTCATGAATACGAAAGAATAATACCCCTTACTATAATAATAATATCCCTTACCTTAGAAAAAACTGGATACTGGAATAGTGAGGTAGCAGACTTCTCTTCTTCTTTCTATCTATAATTTCTCTCTAAAATAATTGCTCTATACCTTTAGTGAATTGGTGAAAAATAATGAAGGAATGAACTTCTATTTATAGGAAAATATTGTTTCCATAATTGTACATTTTAGGGCTCGAAATATTACAGTATAATACCCTCATCTTTTCATTCATTTTTAATTTAGTCATGCAAGTATTATCAAACTTGCACCACCTCCCCTAATAGTAAATCATGTGAATCAATAGTAAATAATGTGACTCAATAGTTCTAAACATGTGAAAAAAATTAATTATAGTATAGTACCTTCATCTATACCTCCATTTTAACTTAGTCATGCAAGTATTATCAATCTTGCACCAATTCCCCTAATAGTAAATCATGTGAATCAATAGTACACACATGTGAACACATAGTTATAAGCATGTGAATTAATAGCAATTAATTACTCATTTATCCGATTAATTACCCGATTGGTCAATATAACCTCCAGACATCAATTATTATCGAAATAAATGTCGATTTTCACTAACACTAATAATTTCAACATAATGGAACTATCAATTTCATCTTTAATCAACACGAACTTATTCATCATTAATATTATAATTCACAATATTTAACAACCAGGTCGTTCCTAGGAAAGAGTGGGCTTTCCGATAAGGATTTCTCTTTATTGACGCGCAATTAGGTGACCAAATGTGACGCCCCCAAAATAGGTATACATCACCTATTCTGAGTTGTCAATACATGGTACAGAAACAACTACAACTTTATTATTACAACAGTAAAACTGTGAGTTTGAATACAAATATTATCTTCTAGACAATATCTATACTCAAATAAATCCTCATCACATTTATTGATACATTATTTTACAAAAATGGTGAGGACTACTAAACAATCCTTTCTAAAACCTTCATTCCATACCCCGACTCAGTACTCGCTTATATTCTCGCCTCCCCGAGAAGAAAAATGGAACAAAAAGGAAAAGGGTGAGCTCAACTAGCTCAAGAAAGAATATTATGACTAAGATAATATACAACAAATTATCGTTAGTCTTCAACAAGGAAAAATATAATAGAATACAATAGACAACAAATTTTAAATCAATATTCGCAATGAAATAATAATTCATTAGAAGAGTTAAGTAGAGAATGCAAACTACTATCTTCTATGTATGAATTTAAAAGTTCATCGCTCATCTTTTATCCCCGTAATATCAATCAATATACATCCGGAATCAAATATTCATCTTTGCACTACAGCCAAAGATATTCATCGATTGGTCATGTTCATTTAAACATGTTCATCTACGGGCCAAAATATTCTTGAAATCATTCATCTTTGCACTACTGGCCAAAGATATTCAAGAAATCATTCATCTTTGCACTACGTGCCAAAGATATTCCATAATATCATCATTTAAGACCGAGGATGATGAAAAATATTTTTTAAAGAAACGAATCCGGTGAAATAAAATGACAAGGATTAAGGATTAAGGATTAGTGTACTTGGTTTTATCCACGCCCAAAAATACCTCAAAATAATCATAGTGGTGTAAAATTCAAGAATGATCAAAACATGGATACAATCAAAGTTAGTATCCACAATAGATATTTTGGGACTAAAAGAAGAAATTTTATTTTTCATGAATTTACCGATAACGTGAATAGTGTCAGATATCGTGAATAGTGCCGATATCGTGAATAGTAACTCGACACCAAAAGATAGAAATTCCACAAAAACATCTTCACGCTAATAATAGTACTCGTGAATAGTAACTCGTGAATAAGAATCGTGAATAGTAACTCGTGAATAGTAACTCATAAATAGTAACCCATGAATAGTAACCAAATGAAAAAGTTCCAAATTTGATAAAAACTTTAGATCAATATTTCAAGATAATGATATTGAAGAAATAATATCATTATAAAAAAAAAATATTCCTTACCTCGAAAGATCAAGATTTCTAGCTAGAAACACCTGGATATAGTCTATGAAGGAACTTGCAATCGTCTAGCAATACTCAAAGTATACTCAAAATACTCACAAGAATACGCTCGATAATATAGAGAGAGAAAACTTCAGATTCTGGTGTGATTTTCAATTCTAACCTAAGCACCCTATTTATAGGAAATTGCTTAGAACACCAAAGCAGAAAATTTAATAAATTATTAATAAATATATATCAAAATCATACGCCAACCTTAGAAATTCTGATTTTAGCATATTTTTTAACACATGCCACCTTCTAGAAAAGTAAGAAAAAAATGTTTTTTTTATAAAATAAATAATTAAAACTTTCAAAAATTAATTATTTTAACTTCCGAAGCTTCAATAATTCATAATTAATAGCCCTTTCATCGGAAATATTGAATCTCATGCCTTTTTATAGGAAATTCAATTTTCTACAACTTTGCAGAAGAAAGTTTTTCCAAATTCCAAACAAAATCGAATCAAATCCACAAACGGGCGGATTTTACAGGCTATAATCAAATTTCAGTCAATAAATGGGGTCCACCGACATGTTTAACATGTTTTAAACATTTATTGCAACAAAAATACTCTTCCTCCTCGTATACTCATATATCCCACATTCGTTGTAAAAATATCACCATTATTATATTATTAAAATATAATAATATATTTAAATAAATTATTTTATCAGAAAAAGATAAAATTTCAATTTTCAACAATTGTCATTATAAAATTTTCTCCATCTATATCCACATAAAATCAATATTTTTCTCATCATATGAATCAATAATTAATTATTCACAAATAATATTACAAGAATCACAATATTGACAACCGTGCGCGGTTCCTGGAAAGAGGGGCTTTCTAATAAGAATTTCTTCATCTTGGCGCAATTAGGTGACCAAACCTCTCCTGTATGTAACTTTCTAGACATTGCCAATAATGTTATCTAATAATATTATTGAGATAATATGAATTATTTCTTCGATAATGAAAAATACTATGTAATGACAATTATCAAACAACAAAGAATATAAAATATCAACGCAAAGAATTATTAAATCAATAAAATATCGAAGCAAGAATTATCGTAACCATTATTGAGTAGTGCCTTTCACGTAAGAATCAATAATTGGTGCAATACTGGTGCAACCGCTTTCAACAACGCGTATTAGTGTGTTTTAACCAACCGAGTATTTTAACAAGATTAATCTGATGAATAACTACGCCTAGTTATTTAAAAACAACTTATATTTGTCGTTTTCTTCATCCAATCGCTTTCCAGTTATGGGGCCCACACACGGTCGCTACCGTCGCATTTAATATTCCGACAAAGCACGAATATTCCACCACCAAACGAATATTCCCCTAACAACAATGAATATTTTATAACCACTTGCTTATTTTGAAATATTTTATGTATTTAACCCTTAACTATCCACATTAATCAAATCAACCCTTACTATTTCAAAATAATAAATAAAGGAAATTAAATTTCATTAATAAATTTTGGGGTCTTACAACCTCCCTCCTTATGAAATTTTGTCCTCGAAATTGACGACGACTGTGTGTTTCAAAAGGTGAGGATACCTCGCTTTCATTTCCGTTTCCAATTCCCGTGTCATTTCTCTATAGCATGATTCCTCCACAAAACTTTAACTTGTGGTATGACCTTTTCATGCGTAGGGACATGCTCCTTCCTATCCAAGATCTTGACAGTACCTCCTCACACGTTAAGTCTTCTGGCTATCTCTCGTCCGGTTCTAACTCTATAACGTGATTTGGTCTTTCACATATTTACTTAAGTATGGATATGTGAAACACATTATGAACACGAGACATACTTTGAGGTAACGCGAAGTCTATAGGCTACATTTCCTACTCTTGGTCAAGAATTTGAAATGGACCAATAAATCGTGGATTGAGTTTTCTCTCTTCCCAAATCTTGTAACTCCCTTCCATGGAGCAACTCGCAACAATACATGATCCCCTATACTAAATTCCACGCCCTTTCGATGAAGATCCGCATAACTCTTTTGTCGATCTTGTGCCGCTTTGTATACGTTGTCGAATCATTTGGATTTTTTCGGTAGTCATATCGCACTAACTCGGGTCCCAACAATGTTGCTTCACCCACCTCATCCCAACATATTGGAGAACGACATTTTCGCCCATATAATGCTTCAAATGGAGCCACACCTATACTTGCTCGATAATCGTTGTTGTAGGAGAATTCCACCAATGGTAAATACTTATCCCAACTACCCTTGAAGTCTAGGACACATAGTCTTAATAGATCTTCAAGAGTTTGAATAGTCCTCTCTCGATTGTCCGTCTGCTTTGGGGATGGTATGCGAACTAAATCGCAAATCCATGCCCATAGCTTTTTGCAAGCTAACCCAAAATCTTGAAGTGAATCTTGGGTCACGATCCCAAACTATGGATCCGGCATGCCATGCAACCTCACAATCTCATTCACGACATACTAGCAAGACGTTTAAGGGAATAAGTCTCCATATTGGCAAGAAATGAGCGGACTTGGTTAATCTATCAACAATAACCCAAATAGCATTGATGCCTTGAGAAACCGTAGGAAGACCCGTGAACGAAATCCATGGTAATGTGTTCCCACTTCCATTTTGGAATCTCAAGTGGTTGCAACGGACCCTTTAGGTACTAGATGCTCCGCCTTTACACGTTAAGCAAGTTAAACACATCGAGATAAACTTTGCAATCTCTCTCTTCATATTGTTCCACCAAATGTATGTCGAAGATCACGATACATTTTGGTACTTCCAGATGGATTGCAAATGGTGTATTGTGTGCCTCCATCATAATCTTGTACTTCAAATCGTAGTCGTTAGGGAACACAAAGTCTAGAGTGGACTCAAGTATTCCTTCTTCATCAATTCTCGCCCGGAATAGCTCCTTCTTGTACTTTCTTCTTCATACGATCGCCTCCGGCCTGGTGGCTTGAGCAACCTTAACTTTTCTATTAAAGTTGGCTCTATGCGTAAATTTGACATCATCGCACTCATTCCCCAAGATATGATCTTCTACTCAATGCGCCGCCTACCACGCTCGCTTTTCCAAGATGGTATTGAATAGTGTGGTCGTAGTCTTTCAATAGCTCGAGCCAACGTCCGCCAGATGTTGAGTTCTTTTTGAGTGAAGAAATATTTAAGGCTTTTATGGTCCGAATATATCTCCACTTTCTCCCCATATAGATAGTGCCTCCATATTTTTAATATGAAAACAACTCGGCCGCTAACTCTAGATCATGAGTAGGATAATTCCTCTCATACTCTTTAAGTTGTCGCGAGGCATAGGCTATGACTTTCCCACGTTGCATGAGAACACATCCTAACCCTTTGCTCGAAGCATCAGAGATAACAAATCCATCCGAACTAGATGGTATTGTTAGAACAAAGCTTAAATAAGTCTCCTCTTAAGCTCTTGGAAACTTTTCTCGCATTCTTCGCTCCAAACGAATTTTGTATCCTTTCGAGTTAGTTAGCCGAGTTAATGGAGTAGCGATTCGAGAAAACCCTTCCACGAATCTCCGATAATAACCATTTAAGCCCAAAAAGCTACGACTTGATCACCGACTTGGTTTGCTCTAACTTTGTATTGCTTCAATCTTTCACGGATCAACAGATACTCCATGTTTCGACACCACGTGCCCAAGGAATGCTACTTCCTCAAGCCAAAACTCGCATTTCTTTAATTTGGCATATAGTTTGTTTTCACGAAGCCTTTGGAGTACCAAACTTCAAATGGTGCTCATGATCTTCACGACTTTTGGAATATATGAGGATGTCATCAATAAAATAACAACGAACTAATCCAAATATTCCTTGAATACTCGGTTCATCATATCCATGAAAGTCGCAGGAGCATTAGTTAGTCCGAAAGACATGACTAAGAATTCATAATGCCCATACCGAAGTTCTCAAGGCGTCTTTGGAATATCCTCGGTTCTAATCTTCATTGATGATATCCAGAATCTAAGATCGATCTTGAAAAAAATTGTGCCCTTGCAGGTGGTTGGTCAAACAAGTCATCAATACGAGGTAGAGGATACCTATTCTTGATGGTGACATGGTTCAATTTCCAATAGTCAATACAAAGTCGCATACTCCCGTCTTTCTTCTTTACGAATAAAATAGAGCACCCCAAGGAGATGTACTAGGGACGAATGAAACCGATGTCCAACAATTTCGTAGTTGGACCTTTAACTCCTCAAGTTCAATAGAGCCATTCGATATGGAGTTTTAGAAATGGGCTTTGTACCGTGTTCAAGATCAATAAAGAATTCAACTTCACGTTCCGGGGTAGACCGGGAAATTCTTCAGAAATACGTCAGAAAGTCAATAACAACAGAATATTATTCAAATTTGACGTGTCTTTATTCAAATCCATAACATGGGCTAAGAAAGCTTGACATCCGCTTTTCAATAAACGAATAGCTTTATGATTAGATATGACAAATGTTGATTGATTTTAATGGTTTAGTTGCTTGAATTGCACAACAGTCAGTTGTTTAGGAATATGAAAAGCTAACAACCATTTAAAAACAATCAATTTTGGCATGATGTGTAGTTAACCAATCAATCCCCTAAAATCACATCAAAAGCAAGTATCTTTAAAGAGATAAGGTCAACGTGTAAGGTGATGGTGCCAACTTGAATCAAACAAGATTTATAAGCGGTGGATGTGATGAAAGTTTCTCCTAACTGAGTTTCCACAGATAGGTCAAAGTCTAATTTCTCCCGAGTCAAGTTTAAACGTTGAGCACAAGCAGGAGAGATAAATGAATGAGTAGCACCCAGATCAAGTAAGGTATAAACTTCGCAAGAATTTATAAATAGCTTTACCCGTGATCACCTCGTTTGGGTTCCTCGATTTTGACCGATCACCACAACAAATGCTCTTCCTAACCATTGACTTTGACTTTTTCTCGGGGAAAGTCTTTTGAGTCACCGTCCCTCATTGAACTAGGTTTCGCCATAAAGATAATCTCGAGCGATATGTCCTTCCTTTCCACAATTATAGCATATCTTGAAGCTGTTGTGGATAGTTTGACCGATATGTCCCTCTTTCCGTGATTTATATATATATGACCGGTGGTCGTTTCCTCCCTTAGAACCAGCTTGTCACGCCAAGACTTTGCATCTTTCATATGGTCGTTGTTAAATCTCCTCTTTTAAAATCTCCTCCCGACTCGCTTCTTCTATTTTCATGGCCATGATTACCACCAGAGTGGTTACCATTTTGTCGTCTTTTCTTTTCTCCGCAGTTATCGTTTGTTTTGTTGACTGCTATCCCCGGTATGATCCTGGTTGTGGTCCCTCAGTTGACCGTACTCGTTATCTCGCTCTAATAATTGAGCCCTGTTTACAACATCTGAATAGAGAGAAAATTTATGAGAAATGAGATATTGACGTATGCCGGGTTTCAAACCTCTAAGAAACATCCGCGTCATACGTTCCTCATTCTCCACCAAATGAGGTGCAAACCGATAACTCGCAAACTTTGCCTCATCATACCGAGACATCGCCATGTTGTTTCGCTTCTAATCTAATAAACTCCACTTCCTTCATATGATTTAACACTTTCGTGAAAGTATTTGTCATTAAATAGTTTTTTCAAACGTCTCCCAAGACATGCCGAAAAGCGGTTTGGATGGGTACGCTTCCACAGACTCCCACCAAAGTAGATCCGCCTCGCGACGGAACATAAAGGTGGCGAATGGAACCTTCGTTTCTCCGCATCCCAAGACATCGAATATCTTGTAATTTGTTTGACCCATGTTTTCGCCATGATCGGATCCGCTTTCCTTAAATTCGTGGTCCCAACTCTTTGAAGCGCTTGGTTGTGTGAAAACCCGTGAATTGCTATCATTTCCTCCGTATTTTGAACACGAGTCTCCTCATCCGATTTTGCATGAATCGCAAAAAGCTTATAAACATCCCTCGTTCATCATCTCGCTTTCGGTGGTGTTGTTCACAGGAGGAACATTGTCGACTATTGCACGTTCTCCTCGTTGGTGAGTCTGAGCGTCTCCACGGTCTCATTTCCATTGTTAATATTCTCATCGACATTCTCAAAACATCGCCATAAAACAAGGGTTAATTAAGGAAATCAATATATCACATAATATCCCTATATATCGACCAACTAACAAATAAGCTTAGGTAGGACACACTAGCGAAGGATTTACTCGTCTCTCCCCTCTTAGTTCTATTCCCGATCTCCGCTGGAGATCATATCCCTAAGCTCGATACCATTGTGTGACGCCCCCAAAATAGGTATACATCACCCATTACGAGTTGTCAATACATGGCATGTAAACAACTACAACTTTATTATTACAACAAGTAAAACTGTGAGTTTGAATACAAATATTATCTTCTAGACAATATCGATACTCAAATAAATCCTCATCACATTTATTGATACATTATTTTACAAAATGGTGAGGACTACTAAACAATCTCTCTCTAGAACCTTCATTCCATACCTTTAACTGCGTACTCGCTATTCTCTCGCCTCCCGAGAAGAAAAATGGAACAAAAGGAAAAGGGTGAGCTCAACTAGCCCGGTAAAGAATATTATGACTAAGATAATATACAACAAATTATCATTAGTCTTCAACACAGAAAAATCTAATAGAATACAATAGACAACAAGTTTTTAAATCAATATTCGCAATGAAATAATAATTCATTAGAAGAGTTAAGTAGAGAATGCAAACTACTATCTTCTATGTATGAATTTAAAAGTTCATCGCCTATCTTTTATCCCTGTAATATCAATCAATATATATCTGGAATCAAATATTCATCTTTGCACTACAGGCCAAAGATATTCATCAGTTGGTCATGTTCATCTAAACACCTGTTCATCTTTGCACTACGGGCCAAAGATATTCATCGAAATCATTCATTCTTTAAGATTCATCTGGTGCCAAAGATATTCAATAATATCATCATTTAAGACCGAGGATGATGAAAATATTTTTAAAGAAACGAATCCAATGAAACAAAATGACAAGGATTAAGGATTAAGGATTCGTACTTTGTTTTATCCACGTCCCAAAAATACCTCAAAAATAATCATAGTGGTGTAAAATTCAAGAATGATCAAAACATGGATACCATCAAAGCTAGTATCCACAATAGATATTTTGGGACGAAAAAGAAAATTTTCATTTTTCGATGAATAGTGTCGATTCGTGAATGAATAGAAATTCCACAAAAAAAGATCAGAGTATCGTGAATAAAGTGAACAGATACGTGAATAGTAACTCAGACACCAAAGGTTCCAAATTTGATAAAAAACTTCAGATCAATATTTCAACATAATGATATTGAAGAAATAATATCATTATGAAAAAAAAATATCCCTTACCTCGAAAAGATCAAGATTTCTAAATTTAAAAACAGGATATAAGCTATGACTTGAACTTGCAATCAGTATAGCAATACTCAAATTATACTCAAAATACTCACAAGAATACGCTCGATAATATAGAGAGAAAACTTCAGTTTCTGGTGTGATTTTCAATTCTAACCTAAGCATCCTATTTATAGGAAATTGCTTAGAATACCAAAGCAGAAAATTTAATAAAATATTAATAAATTTATTTAAATCATACGCAAACTTGGAAATTCTGATTTCAGCATATTTTTCAACACATGTGCCTACCAACCAACCACAAAAATATTTTTGTTATTTTAAACAATTAAAACTTCCAAAAATCAATTATTTCGGAACTCCGGAACTTCAATAATTCACAATAAATAGCCCTTTTGTCAAAAAATTTGAAACTCGCAACTTTTTATAGGAAATTCAATTCTCTACAACTTTGCAGAAGAAAGTTTTTCCAAATTCCAAACAACAATTGACCGAAATCCACAAACGGACGATTTTACAAGCTATAATCAAATTTCAGTCAATAAATGGGGTCCACCGACATGTTTAACATGTTTTAAACATTTATTGCAACAAAAATACTCTTCCTCCTCATATACTCATATATCCCACATTCGTTGTAAAAAATATCACCATTATTATATTATTAAAATATAATAATATATTTAAATAAATTATTTTATCAGAAAAAGATAAAATTTCAATTTTCAACAATTGTCACATTAAAAATTTTCTCCATCTATATCCACATAAAATCAATATTTTTCTCATCATATGAATCAATAATTAATTATTCACAAATAATATTATAGAATCACAATATCGACAACCAAGCCAGTTCTCAGGAAAGAGGGGCTTTCAATAAGAATTTCTCTCATCATGCGCGCAATTAGGTGACCAAACCTCTCCTTAGATGTAACTTTCTAGACATCGCCAATAATGTTATCTAATAATATTATTTAGATAATATGAATTATCGCTCGATAATGAAAAATACTATGTAATGACAATTATCAAACAACAAAGAATATAAAATTTCAACGCAAAGAATTATTAAATCCATAAAATATCTTGAAAGTAATTATCGTAACCATTATTGAGTAAAGTGCCTTCTCACGTAAGAATCAACAATTGGTGCAATATCGTAACGTGCATACGTGTTTTAACCACCGAGTATTTTAACAAAGATAACTGTGAATAACTACTACTGTTATTTTTAAACAACTTATATTTGTCGTTTTCTTCATCCAATCGCTTTCCATTATGGGGCCCACACACGATTTTACTGTCCGCATTTAATATTCCCGACAAAGATTTAATATTCCACGCACCAAACGAATATTCCCACAACAACAATGAATATTTTATAACCACTTGCTTATTTTGAAATATTTGTGTATTTTACCCCTAACTATCCATATTAATCAAATCAACCCTTACTATTTCAAAATAATAAATAGAGAAAATTAAATTTCATTAATAATAAGTTGGGGTCTTACACAAAGTACTTCTTTTGGGACCATTCTGGAGAAGGTGATAATTGCTGAAGGTTGGAATGAGGCTCTATGTAAGACCCCGAATTTTATGAAATGAAAGTATTCAAATTGTTTTATAATTATTATTTTATTTAGTTAATGGTTAAATTGATAAAAGGATTAAGTTAAGGGTGATATGTGAAAATTTTGTAAAGTAAAGCAAGTTGTTATAAAATATTCATTTTGTCGGAGAATATTCTTTTTGTCGGGGAATATTAGTACGACGACACAATCATTGGTGAACCCCACAACAGAATTATTATCGGAGTTAGAAAACGACAAAATTATCTTTTTATAAAAATAACGGCGAAAGTTTTACCATTAACTGTTGAAATACCCGGTGATAAAAGTACGAATGTCTGGCGTGATGGTCAGATAGTAGACACGGTATTGATTATTGATGCTTACGTAAAAAGTCACTCAGTTATACTCAATTATTGCTACAGTAATTGCTGCATAGTATTTTATATTATTGATTCAATTATTGTCACAGTATCATCTACATAATATTTTATATTATTAAATCAATAATTGAGATGATAAAGTTATTCATATTATTATTTATATTATTGACGATGTCTAGAAAGTTATGTCGAGGAAAGGGGTTTGGTCACCTAATTGCGCGCCAATAAGGAGAAGTCCTTATTGGAAAGCCCCCTCTTACCTGGGAATGATCTAGTTGTTAATAATGTGAGTTATAATATTAATGATGAATAATTGTTGAAAGATTAAAAAAAATGTGTTGATTGAAAATAAAATGATTTGTAGTAAATATTTATTCAATCATTGATATAAATAAGAAGTCTGTTATGAGACGTTTGTTATAAATTTGGTTTATTATATGGGGCCCATATGTCATCATCTAAGAGTCACTTTCGCCAATAGTACTTGCCTTTACCAGACGTTAAACCACTTGTTGTTTCACATTATAGGCGTCGAACCACTTGTCATTTCACATTAAAGGTGTCGAACCACTTGTCGTTTCACATTACAGGCATCGAACCACTTTTTGTTTCACATTACAGGCGTCGAACCACTTGTTGTTTCACATTACAGGCGTCAAACCACTTTTCTTTTCACATCACCACTCGTCAAGCCACTTGCCTCTTCCCATTGCAAGGGCTAAGCTAGAAATCTTCTATAAATAGAAGCTTATTTCTTCTTTCATTCCCACCAATTCAGTACGACTCACAAGAGAATTCTATAGAGAGAATCAGATAGAAAGAAAAAGAGTATTATGTTACTACAGTATTATTATTATCTAATCTTCTACTAAGGTAAAGGGATTCAATCTTTTTAGATTCGTAAGGGATATTATTTCTTTTATATTCATAAGGAGTATTATTTCTTTCGTATTCGTAAGGGGTATTATTTCTTTCGTATTCGTAAGGGGTATTATTTCTTTCGTATTCGTAAGAGGTATTATTTCTTTCGTATTTGTAAGTGATATTATTCTGGTTCAATATTCGTAAGAAATAATATTTTCTTCCATACTCTGTAGTATGTAAGTAATATTATTTCGTTTCATATTCCTAATTCTACACTTATGTTGATAAGTATTGCTTCTATACTCTATGAAATTAGTAAAATATCCTTGATATTTGCGCTTCATTCAGTATCTTTTCATGGAAATATTATTCTGAGCCTTCTTGATAATTTTTAACCTTTTAATGCTGGAGTACTATTCACGGGGTTACTATTCGGCAAAAAGCACTTTTTCACCACTGTGGTTGTAATGTTTTAAGCAATTAGCCATTGTGCTTTTAAAATATTCAATTAGCCCACTGTACTTTTAAAAATGTTCAATTAACCAATTCGTCCAATTTGAGTAACCGACATTAAAAAATCAACTTAGATTGCTGACGTGACTTTTGAAAAAAAAAATTACTTGGTAATTACGTGGCAACAGATGTTCCTATCTACTCCTTTCTTTTATTTTTTAATGGATTTTCTTTATAATTTTTTCTTCTCAAACAAAAAAATAAAATAATAAAATCATTATGTGGTAAAAAATAATAATTAAAATAATAATGAAATTAAAATAAATATTTTAATTCATTTTTTTATAATTTTTCTTTTCCTTTTATCTTCTCCTTTCTTTTAATAATTATTTTTATTTTAAAAATTAATTCCAAATAATATATCAAAATTTTTGTATCAATGAGATCTATTACAACATTATATTAATTTTCAAAAATTAAAAATAAAAAAATTATTAATTACGTGGAAAAAATAATTAAAATAATAAAATTAAAATAAATGCTTTAATTTATAAAAATTAAAATAAATGCTTTAAACAAATGACATAAAAATTAAAATTAATTATACAATCAAAACCTCATTATTATTTTTATAATTTTTTCTTTTCCTTTATCTCTTTTCCTTTCTTTTAATTATTTTAATTCTAAATAACACAAATAATCAAAATATTCATCTCGATTCAATCATCCCCCATTTTAATTTACAGAAAGCTCTCCTTCATCCTGCCTCTTCCTCCACCTCTGAACAATTTCAAGATCTAAACTTCCCACCATGGATATCATATCCAAATCTTTCTCAATAAGAGGATCAGTAGCATCATCGATTCATCATCCACTTTGCTCAATAATCACATCTTGGGTTCCTTCTCTCTCTCTTCCACTTTTTTTTTCTCTCTCTCTCTTCCACTTTTCCTGGCGCAGAGGGCGGCGACGGCGACGGCGGCGGTGGCGGGGGAGTTGATCTGTTTGTTGGTGGTGGTGTCTTGCACGATTTGGTTAAATCTAGGGTAAGTTTTTTTGGTAGAAGTTGGGGGTGAGGTATTTGTTGGAGGAGGAGGGTTGAAATATTAGTGAATCGAATTGCAAAGAGCTTCAAAATCATGGTGATCCCCCTTTCAGAAACCAAAGCCAAACAAAGAAAAAAGTGTGGAAAAATAAAAAAGGCAACCATTTTTATTTTTATTTTTAAAATAAAACATACATATTATAAATATTAATTTTTATTAATATTATACATGTTATAAATATTTAGGTAAAGAAAAAGAAAGAAAATAAAACATAAAAGTATTTTTATTTTTAAAAAAATTATACGTATTTTAAAACGTAAAAGTATTTTTATTTTTAAAATAAAATATACATATTATAAATATAATAATATTAATTTTTATTAATATTATAAATATTATAAATATTTATGTAATGAAAAGAAAGAAAATAAAACATAAAAGTATTTTTATTTTTAAAATTTTATACGTATTTTAAAACATAAAAGTATTAAAATAAAAATAATTATTAAAAGAAAGGAAAAGATAAAAGGAAAAAAAATATAAAAAAATGAATTAAAATATTTATTTTAATTTTATTATTATTTTAATTTTTTTTACCGCATAATGATTTTATTATTTTATTTTTTTGTTTGAAAAGAAAAAATTATAAAGAAAATCCATTAAAAAATAAAAGAAATGAGTAGATAGTAACATCTGTTGCCACGTAATTACCAAGTAATTTTTTTTTCAAAAAGTTACGTCAGCAATCTAAGCTGATTTTTTAACGTCGGTTACTCAAATTGGACGAAATTGGTTAATTGAACATTTTTAAAAAGTATAGTGGGCTAATTGAATATTTTAAAAGCATAGTGGCTAATTGCTTAAAACACTACAACCACAGTGGGGAAAAAATGCTTTTTGTCGTTACTATTCCTGAAGTTACTATTCACGAGGTACTATTCACTCGGTTACTATTCACCCAGGGTACTATTCATGACAAAAATTGATTCCTTTTTTATACAATACTATTCTTGAATTTAACTCTACAAAGCAGTATCATGTTGACAATTTGGACATTATTCAATTCCGAATAAATTAAATTATAAATCTTTAAAACTTATCCTTTACTTTCATTTAATTGAATTCTTATATCATTGTCATCATCCTCATGCTTATATTGTTATGAAAGTCATCTTATGAAAGTTATGAAAGTTAGTTTTTGGGAGAGCCAAAATCACTTAAGGTGGAGACGTGGATAAATTAGATCACCAAGATATTTGATGTCTTGGGATGCTCCGAGGAGCAAAAGGTTCCCTTTGCCACCTTCATGCTGCGAGGAGAGGCAAATTACTGGTGGGAATCTGTAAAACGTACCCCGTTTGCCGCACTCAAAATGTCTTGGGAGAAGTTCCAAGAACTGTTCAACGATAAGTACTTTCCCAAAAGTATTTGTCACATGAAAGAGGTAAAGTTCATCAAGCTGGAGCAAAACAATATGACCGTGTCACAGTACGAAGCCAAGTTTGTTATTATCACAGTATAATCTGCATAATATTTTATATTATTAAATCAATAATTGAGACGATAAAGTTATTCATATTATTATTTATATTATTGACGATGTCTAGAAAGTTATGTCGAGGAAAGGGTTTGGTCACTAAATTGCGCGCTTGATAAGGAGAAGTCCTTATTGGAAAGCCCCTCTTTCAGGAATGATCAGTTGTCAATATTGTGAGTTATAATATTAATGTTGAATAATTGTTGAAAGATTAAAAAAAATGTGTTGATTGAAAATAAAATGATTTGTAGTAAATATTTATTCAATCTTTGATATAAATAAGAAATCTGTTATGAGACGTTTGTTATAAATTTGGTTTATTCTATGGGGCCCGTATGTCATCATCTAAGAGTCACTTTCGCCAATAGTACTTGCCTTTACCAGACGTTAAACCACTTGTTGTTTCACATTATAGGCGTCGAACCACTTGTCGTTTCACATTACAGGCGTCTAACCACTTGTTATTTCACATTACAGGTGTCAAACCACTTGTCAGTTCACATTACAGGCGTCGAACCACTTGTTGTTTCATATTACAGGTGTCAAACCACTTTTCTTTTCACATCACTAGTCGTCAAGCCACTTGCCTCTTCCCATTGTAATGGCTAAGCTAGAAATCTTCCATAAATAGAAGCTTATTTCTTCTTTCATTCTCACCAATTCACTACGACTCACAAGAGAATTCTATAGAGAGAGAATCAGATAGAAAGAAGAAGAGTATTATGTTACTACACTGTTGCAGTATTCAATCTCTTACTAAGGTAAGGGATATTATTTCTTTCATATTCGTAAGGGGTATTATTTCTTTCTTATTCGTAAGCAGTATTATTTCTTTAGTATTCGTAAGGGCTATTATTTCTTTCGTATTTGTAAGTGATATTATTCTAGTTCAATATTCGTAAGAAATAATATTTTCTTCCATACTCTGTAGTATGTAAGTAATATTATTTCGTTTTATATTCTTAATTCTACCCTTATGTTGATAAGTATTGCTTCTATACTCCATGAAATTAGTAGAATATCTTTTATATTTGCGCTTCATTCAGTATCTTTTCATGGAAATATTATTCTGAGCCTTCTTTAAAAGTTTTAACCTTTTTATGTTGGAGTACTATTCACGGGGTTACAATTCCTGAAGTTACTATTCATGGTACTATTCACTCAGTTACTATTCACCCAGGGTACTATTTATGACAAAATTTGATTCCTTTTCGGTCCAAATCATTTTTAATACAATATTATTCTTGAATTTTACTCCACAAAGTAGTATCATGTTGACAATTTGGACCTTATTGAATTCCAGATAAATTAAATTATAAATCTTTAAAATTTATCCTTTACTTTCATTTAATTGAATTCTTATATCATTGCCATCATCCTCATGCGTATATTGTTATGAAAGTAATCTTTGGCCCGTAGTGCATATATGCACTTGGTACGATTATGACCAGGGATTATTCGGTATAATCATGACCATAATATTACAAATGATTTGGTAAAAGTCCTCATTGGCCCGTAGTGCATTGATGGACAGTTGTTGGCATGATCATGACCATTGATGAAAACACAAATATCCTTGGCCCATAGTGCATGAATAATTTGTGGTCGTGATACTAATAAATATCCTTGGCCGTAGTTCAGGGGTGATTCGATGATGTGGATTATTTATTAAGTTGAGTCTCAGCGATAAAATTGATGATAAATTCTTTTAAATCATAGAAGATAGTAGATATCATGCTCTACTTGACTCTTCTAATGGATTGCTTGTTCCACTGTAGTTAAACTTGATGTCTATTGTATTTTATTAGTTTAACACTGTTGAAGGCTAACAATAATTTATTTTGAATTATCTTAGTCATAATATTTCTTACTTGGCTAGTTGAGCTCACCCTTTGCTTTCATTGTTCTCTTCGGGAAATGAGAATATAACTGGGACTAGTCGGGGAACAGAGTGACGGTCCAGATGTTTGCATTAGTAGTCTTCACTATTCTGTGAAATAGTGTGATAATAAATGTATTGAGGACTTATTTTGAGTTTGAATACTGTCTAGAAGACAATATTTGTATTAAAACTCACAGCTCATGCTGTATATTTAAGTTTGTATTTGTATTATGTACCATGTATTTGGCGACTCAGAATGGGTGATGTATACCTATTTTGGGGGTGTCCCACTCTAAGCCAATACCACAAGGAGAAGAAGAACAAGAATAAGGTGTATGGAGGAGTAAAGACCGAGGGAGCTAGTGGGAGTGGCAATGGTCAAAAGAGGAAGGATTTAACTCTGGGAATACCGGAGTGAAGCAAAGAGATCCTAAGAAGAGGATGGAGGCATGCAAGAACTGTGGGAAGACTCACTTAGGAGTCTGTCTCAAGGGAAGGTAGTATGTTACAACTGTGGATAGGAGGGGCACATTTTTCCTAACTGCCCAACTCTGAAGAAGAACCGTGAATGCTTTGTATGTGGATCAACTGACCACATAGCGAAGAACTGCCCAAAGAAGGGGATGGATGGGAATAAGGGCGCTAATAGTGGTAAGCTAGCTATTAGTGGTTTAGCGCACACGGGCAGGACGATGGCCCGCACCTTTAACATGACGGTCCAAGATGCAGTGGCATCAGGAGATGTAGTTGTTGGTATTATCCCAATCAACGATATAAATGCTTATGTGTTGTTCGATTCGGGTGCTACTTGTTCTTTCATAGCATGTGATTTTGCTAAACGGTTAGAATTACTTCCCGAAAGATTGCATGTACCTTTGAATATCAAGGTAGCAAATGAAGAAATAATTCATGTTGAAGATATTCATAGGAGTTGTTGTGTAGATATATGAGATTGTAAATTATCGGTAGATTTGATACCGATAAAGTTTGAAGAATTCGATGTAATTCTCGAGATGGATTGGTTGTTTAACCATGGTGCAATTATAGATTTCCAAAAGAAATGTGTAAACATTAGAACATTGAGACAACCTCCTGTAGTGTTTTACGGTGATAAATTGTCGGGACGTTCGTGTTGTTTTACTATGACACAAACTAGGAAACTATTGAGGAAGGGATGTGTAGGTTATTTGTGCCATGTTGTTGATACCCAGAGAGTGGGAGCAATGATAGAACAAATCCCTATAGTTAAAGAATTTATGGATGTATTTCCAAGTGAATTATCGGGTCTTCCACCGGATAGGGAGACCAAATTTGTAATAGACATTGTGTCAGGAGCGGCACCAGTTTCTAAGGCACCGTACCGTATGGTGCCAGTGGAGATGAAGGAGTTAATGGTTCAGTTACAAGAGCTGTTGGATAAAAAGTACATTCAATCGAGTGTTTCGCAGTTGGGAGCACCAGTACTGTTTGTAAAGAAGAAGGACGGATCGTTGAGACTTTGTATCGACTACCAAGAGTTGAACAAGTTAACGATAAAGAATAAATACCCATTGCCCAGGATCGATGATCTCTTTGATCAGTTAAAAGGGGCAAAGTATTTTTCTAAAATAGATTTGTGGATGGGGTATCATCAGTTAAAGGTTAGGAAGGAGGATGTACCAAAGACAGCATTCAGGACTCGTTACGGTCATTACGAGTTTCTGGTGATGTTATTTGGGTTGACAAATGCACCAGCTGCATTTATGGATATAATGTACAGAGTGTTCAAACAATATTTGGACAAGTTTGTCGTAGTGTTTATCGATGATATTCTAGTTTATTCTAATACGTCAGAAAATCACGTTGAACACCTAAGAATAGTGCTAGAGACACTAAGGAAGAAGAAGTTGTATGCGAAATTCACTAAGTGTTAATTTTGGTTGGAAATGGTACAGTTTTTAGGTCATGTCATTGACCATGATGAAATTTTAGTAGATCCAGCGAAGGTGGAAGTAGTGATGAGTTGGAAATAGCCAAAAACGCCCACTAAGGTGTGGAGTTTCCTGGGGTTAGCAAGATACTATCGAAGATTTATCCAAGATTTTTCGAAGATAGCTACTTCGTTGACTAACTTGACAAGGAAGACAGTGAAGTACGTGAGGACAGAGAAGTCTGAAGACAGTTTCTAAGAACTGAAGAAATGGTTGAGTGAAACACCTGTATTGTCTTTACCCGATGATACAGGAAATGTCATAGTTTATAGCGATGCTTCGCATAGAGGACTTGGTTGCATGCTCATGCAGCATGGCAAGGTCATTGCATATGCATCCTGGTACTTAAAAGATTATGAGAAAGTTTACCCTACTCATGATCTGGAACTGGCCACAGTAGTGTTTACCTTAAAGATATGGAGACATTACCTTTACAGAGAGAAATGTGAGATATACACGGACCATAATAGTCTAAAATATATCTTTACACATAACGAGTTGAATATGAGACAAAGGAGATGGCTGGAGTTGATAAAGGATTACGATTTTGAAATCCTGTTTCATCCAGGGAAAGCCAATGTAGTGGCTGATGCCTTAAGTAGAAAGGGTCGGGAAAAGTTGCCTATGTTAACGACTCAAACTGAGTTAATAATAGAGATGGCTAGGATGGAGATAGAGGTGAAGTTGCCGAGTGAGTCGGGACAGAGACTGTTTACAACGGAGATTCAATCTACCATTGTAGATAGAGTCAAGGAGGTACAGCTCAGAAACGATGAGTGTGACCAGATGAAGAAGCGGTTAGTAGATGAAAAAGATTTAAAGTACAGTCTTGATAATGACGGATTAATAAGATTTGAAGGAAGAATTGGGTTCCAAATGGGACGAAATTAAAGGAGCAAGTGTTACAAGAAGCTCATAGTTCCAGGTACTTGATTCATCCTGGTAGTACTAAAATGTATCAAGACCTTCGATAGAGTTATTGGTGGTCGAACATGAAGAGAGAGGTAGCCGAGTATGTGAGTAGGTGTTTGACTTGTCAAAAGGTTAAGGCCAAACATCAACGACCAAGTGGCTTGTTACAGTCATTGGAGAATCCGGAATAGAAGTGGGAGCATATAACGATAGACTTTGTGGTGGGACTTCCAATTACTCAGAAGGGGTATGATGCAATTTGGGTAATAGTGAACCGGTTGACGAAGTCAGCTCACTTTTTGCCAATACAGGTTAAGTATAACTTTGACCAGTTAGCTAAACTTTATGTTAAGGAAGTTATTTCCAGAGATGGAGTACCAGTTTCGATAGTGTCAGATTGTGATCCACGATTCACATCGAACTTATGGAGAAGTCTGCAAGAGCAGTTGGGAACGCAGCTGAAGCTAAGTACAGCATATCATCTACAAACTTATGGGTAGAGCGAGAGAACAATTCAGACGTTAGAAGATATGTTGAGATCTTGCGTCATGGATTTTAAGGGTAGTTGGGATGATCATCTGCCATTAGTAGAGTTTGAATATAACAATAGTTATCATGCGAGCATAGGCATGCCACTTTACGAAGCTTTATACGGAAGGAAGTGCAGAACACCATTGTGTTGGGATGAAGTGGGAGAATGCCGAATGCTACGACTAGAATTGGTGCAGTAGACAACGGATGTAGTGAAGTTGATACGGATGCGTCTCGTAGCAACTCAAGACAGACAGAAAGAGTATGCGGACTCGCATCGAGTAAATAGAGAGTTTGAAGTAGGCTCGTATATATTTCTAAAGGTATCTCCCTGGAAAGGAAAGATACGCTTTGGAAAGAAGAGAAAGTTAAATACAAGGTTTATAGGACCTTTTGAGGTGTTAAAATTGGAAGGAGAGGTAGCTTACATGATATCATTACCTCCAGACTTAGAACGAATACATAATATATTTCATGTATCTGTGTTGCGTCTTTATAATCCGGATTATAAGCACGTAATAGAGTATGAGCCTATTCATATCGAAAAGGACTTAACGTATGAAGAGATGCCAATTCAAATCACTGATAAAAAAGAGCAAGTTCTACGGAACAAAGTTATACCTTTAGTAAAGGCGTTATGGAAGAACCACGATGCCGAAGAAGCAACGTGGGAACTTGAAGAAAGGATGAGGAAGGATTATCCTCAGTTGTTTGTTTAATATTTTAAGCGAGATTCTGGGGACAGAATCCTTATAAGGAGGGGTGAATGTAACGACCGAGAAATTTGGATTTATTTTAAAATAATTTTATTTAATTAAATAATGAATAAAATTATATTATATGTTATTATTATTTGTTAGTAAGACAAAGGTTGTTCTATAACCTAGATATGTCGAATATAGTAGTATTCTGGCTACGTGAAGGAATTAAAGTGTTTGAATTTCTAAGACGAAAATAAAAGTTTTCCGAGAAATTTCTCGAAAAACACTATTCACTAATTTTTGCTCAGGAATTATTTTTGAACTTCCGAGAAATATGTAATAATATTTCAGTTATGGCTAACGCAATTTTTTGCGTGCATACTAAGTTTGAAAAAGTTAAGGAACATAAGGATTTGAATAAAAGATCATCGTATAATAGCAAGTATTATACGAGGCATGAATACGAGTATTATACGAGGTATTATACTTGTATATATGAAAGGTAGTATAACGTGTATGACGAAAGATAATACGAACTAGTATACGTAAAGAGTACGAGGATTATACGTTAACGCTTTAATCCTATTGCAAGAGATTTGTAGGGTTTGTGTAGGAATGGTTAAACACCAAGTGTAATCTTGTTAAGGCCCAATCGTATGAAATGCAAGCCCAACGTTAGACTCAAGTTATTTAAGCCCAAAGTAAGAATTGGATCCGTGGATCAAATCGATGGGTAAATGGGTAAGAAAAACCCATGGGGCAACCCATATGGGCCCCATAGGTGAGTCATGGTTGACCATGTGTGGTGAGAAAGTAAGAGATAAGTTGTGTGATGGCCAAGAATGGAATAGTAAGGAGGTGGTTTAAGGAGGTGGGATGACCTCTTGACCATAATACCCTCAATTAGGAAATCCTATAAATAGAGAAGCTTGGTAGATCATTTGTCTTGTTCAATTTTCACCAACAACTTATAGCTTATTGACTTGAGAGAAAAAGTAAGAAAAGATAGAGCTTTCATAATTCAAGAAGAAGAACCAAGTTGAACTTCAAGGGTAAGAAACCTTTAGATTATTAAACTTCCATCTCTTCAATTGTAGGTTGATAGAGAAATGTTGATTTGTAGAACTTGTATGCTAAGAAGTGATAAGAATAATTGTTAGAAGATTTAAAACTTAACAAGTCATGTTGTAAGATAAGCATAATAATGGAAGTTATGAACTAAGAAAGAACATGTAAGAATTGCCATATAAATGATTTATTGAAATACATTTGGTTAAGATGTTAGTATGATGGAATGAATCCATTTGAAACGATGTAAAAATTGTAACTAACGAAGTTATAGCGGAATTTACGAGATTAGACGATAATCGTCGAAATTATGAAATTCTCGGAATGGAGGTCAAAAGTTATCATTGAACTCAAAAATGTTGGTTTTCAATTGAGAATAGTTTAAGTTTGCATTTTAGAGTTGCGAACTCAAAATGGTCAAATTCTGACTTAGAACGAAGAAACGAGCTATGAACGTTCACGAACGTTTATCATTTTTGTTAAAATGGACTTAAATAGTGAATTCCATGTTAACGGATTCAAAAATATAAAATTTTTATATGAACACATAGTTCATGTGATTTGTGAGCTAATGGCTTTTGAAAGATCCAATTCGGACTTAAAATGAACAATTTATGAGTTCGGGAAGTTCGCTAAATAAAAAGTCGGTCAAATTTTTCTAGTGTATAGAGTTGGCACCGCAGCGCTAACCAAGGCTTAAATGGTGGTGCCGCAGCACCAAGCATGCCAAAAACCTACTGGAGATTGGAGGCGGCAAATGCCAATAACATCAGAGAGGCGGCTACTAGCAGTACCAAGGCCAAGTCTCAACCATCGCTAACTCTACATGCAAAGACGGAATATAGAAGAAAAGAAAGCATGGCAGCAGCCAAAGACTAGAATGGAGATAGTAAAGAAAGCTTATGAATGAAAAGAGAAAGTAAGTTGACTAATGATAAATTAATTTCTTAAAGAACTAAAGTAACATCATTAAAGGATGTTTATAACCTTAAGTTAACGACTAAAGGTTGAAGAAATATTAATTGAACGTAAGAACAATGTAATGCGATAAACCATAATCGATGTTAAATAATCTAAGGCAAGATTAGATTGAGAAGAAGGGTAAGATATAGTAGTAAACATACTTGATTATATATGACCTAATGTGGTATGTTATGTGATCATGTATTGTAGAATCCTTAAAGACTCAAAAGGAAAAGTATTTAAACAATAGCATACGCTAAAGGCAAGTGTTCTAACCCTTGTCTATGTTCATTCTGGACAAGCTTTGTGATTCACATATCTTACGCATGAATTGATGTATGATGAAATCGAAGCCAATTCCTTCGGCTAGACTTAAGATGTTTTGGATTTCTTATAATCTATCGAACTGTTGTCAATGTTGTCGAGTTTTGCCAAACTATGTTGGTATGGTTTTCAAAAGAAGACTGAGTATGTTAAACAAATGTTTTCTCATCAAACGACAGGCGCGTGAGGTTGCCAAAACTTAAACCTACATACATTTAAAGAAAGTAGTGTTGTACAAACATAGAGTACTATAGGCTGATCACCTAGACGTGCTCATAAGATATGTCGGCCTTACAAACTTGGTGTCGGGTTGTCCTTTTCAAAAAAAGTATGAAATGCTCAAGGTCTTGCACCAAAATTAACGTTTTACTGAATGTTGTTCATTGTGAAACATTTTAAGAAAAGAGAAGTGCTATTTTGAATTATCGATAGTACTTCATAACTATTGTTTAGTTATTGAAGATATACAATTTGTATGTTTCAAGCATATTGTTTAAATGGAATTTTTATACTTGTTGAGCTAGTTATGCTCACTCTTGCTTGAACCATATGAATGCAGCTAAGACCGAACGGACCAAAGGATCCGATAAAGATAAAAGGAAGGCTAATGTGAACCTATAGATTGCCTTTATAATAGTATAGGTTGAATATTGTTATTATTTGATATTATGACAAGAACACATGTAATGTTTATAAAGAACCTGGGGAATGGTAATATTGTTTAGGAATATATAGAAGACATTCGTTCTTTTGAGGCATTTCAATTGAATGTATGTGTGAACTATAGCACCGTGTAGCACCATATATCGGGTTGGAAGATACCCGGATTTGGGGGCGTCACACATGTTGCCTTCATGGATATGATGAACTGAGTATTCAAGGAATATTTGGATCATTTTGTGGTCGTTTTATTGATGACATCTTCATATACTCCAAAAGTGGTGAAGATCATGAGCAACACTTGAGGCTGATACTCCAAAAGCTTCGTGAAAATAAGCTATATGCCAAGTTAAATTCTGGATAAATTAAATTATAAATCTTTAAAATTTATCCTTTGCTTTCATTTAATTGAATTCTTATATCATTGTCATCATCCTCATGCTTATATTGTTATGAAAGTTATCTTTGGCCCGTAGTGCATAGATGGACTGTTGATTGGTATAATTATGACCAGGGATTATTTGGTATAATTATGACCCGTAATGTTATAAATGATGTGGTAAAAGTCCTCATTGGCCTGTAGTGAATTGATGGACAGTTGTTGGCATGATCATGACCATTGGTGAAAACACGAATATCCTTAGCCCGTTGTGCATGGATAATTCATGGTTGTGATACTAATGAATATCATTGGCCCATAGTGCATGGATAATTCGATGATGTGGATTATTTATTAAGCTGAGTCTCAGCGATAAAATTGATGATAAACTCTTAAATCATATAAGATAGTAGATTTCATGCTCTACTTGACTCTTCTAATGGATTACTTGTTCCGCTATAGTTAAACTTGATGTTTATTATATTTAATCAGTTTAACACTGTTGAAGGCCAATGATAAATTATTCTGTATTATCTTAGTCGTAATATTTCTTACTAGGCTAGTTGAGCTCACCCTTTTGTTTTAATTATTCTCTTCAGAAAATGAGAACGTAGCCGGGATTAGTCGGGGAATGAAGTGATGGTCCGAGTTGGTGACTGTAGTAGTCCTCACTATTCTATGAAATAGTGTGATAATAAATGTAATGAGGATTGAATTTGAGTTTGGATATTGTCTATAAGATAATATTCGTGTAAAAACTCTCAACTCATGTTGTATAATTAAGTTTGTATTTGTATTTTGTACCATGTATTTGGCGACTCAGAATGGGTGATGTATACCTATTTTGGGGGCGTTACAGCAGAAGCATAGTAGGAATAATAAGATTAACAGGATTAAGTGTTTTAATTGTAGGGTGGAGGGACACATTGCAAAATTTTGTCCAAAACCCAGAAAACATAACCTAAGGGGAAACCAAAGCCTCAAATCCAAACCAGTAGGTGAAGGGATCGGAAACGTCTAAAATGAAAGTTAGATTTTGAAATATTTGTAATAGTAAGAATGTTAGGATAATATCTTAAATAGTATATGTGAATACATCTATATGTACGGTAGAAGTAACAGCTTTTGTATAAGTTTGGTAAAGATAATAGATTCCATCCTTTGGCCTATGATTAAGGTTTATGTACATTATATAGTTATAGTGGTAAGATGAATTGAAATGTAATCTATAAAACTTGTTAATATAAAATAAATATATTCTAAATTGGGAATGTAATTATAAAATAAAAATTTGTTAAAGAAAAGGGAATAATTTTGCACTAAATATGTTGACTTATAGTATAACTTGGGGTTAAAGATAAATCTAAAGTATTTTGAAAGATACTATAAAGATTTGAGTAAAGTTTTATTCCCTAATAATAATAAAAGATGATTGGTGATCGTTTTCTTTTGGTTAAGAAAATTTGTGAAGGAAAGAAGTCTGTTAGGAAAGTAAAGGTAATCGAGGTTATTTTATATCAGAAGTATGAGATTAGCAGTAGGTTACACAACTATAGTTCAAGAAATTGTCAATGATATAAAGAAAGAATTTGAGGCAAATTAATAAGAGGGAAGGCACCGAAGCCAGACTTTCCGTAGGGGACGCCGAGTTGTTCAGTTACAAACTGATAGGTACCATTGTGAGGGGCTATGGTTGAACCATGGAGGTCACAATTTGGTAAAATATTATGGTTAAAATACCAAGAAATTTACAAGGTAGTATCAGAACTGAAGTATGGAGAAAATATAATACCAAGGGTATAAAATATAAGATAATAAGACAAAGAGGGCTAAAGTTAAAAAGGGACGGGGTTAGAATTAATATTGAAGGAGAAATTTGAGTTCAAGTAAGTTAAGATAAGGATAAATAGCTATAGAGTTTTAACTTGCCAAATAGTCGAGGGTAAACGACAAATAAATAAATGAATAAGTAAATGTTCTATGTGTTTAACGATTAAATTTAAACACAATAGTTAAGTGTGTTAATGAAATTGTTATAAATTTTTTAATTAAGAATGGATCAAGATTCGTGATATAGAATCTTATAAGGAGGGGAGGATATAATAATTCAAAATTTTTATAATTCTTAATTTTGCGTTAAATACGAAACTATGTTCCCTAAGGAAATTATGAGCCATGATAAGTTAAATAAAACTTAGGCTGAGCCAAGAATTGGTTTTTATTCCTGAAAGGAATTAAGAGTAGAATAAAGGTCGAACAATAGACATAAAAGTAAATATATGATGATGATGATTCCATGGATGGAATCCTTATAAGGAGGGGAGAATGTAAGGACCTGGAATTTTATATGATTTTATGAATAAATTTTTTTAAAATTTATTTTGAGTTTGAGGGGTATGAATTCAAGAGCCTTGTGACAACCTCGGAAAATCGGATTGTCCAGAATTTAAGATTTAACGAATTAGTTATTAATAAAATAAATTTTTATTAATAATATTATGTGCTATGTGTTTATTAATCATTCTAGAACCTAGGATGATTATTAATCGGGAGGATTCTGGCTATAAGCTAGACTGAACGAGTAAGAATTTTCAAGACGAAAATAAAAAATTTCGGGGAACAAAAATATTTCTGGGGAAAAAGACAAAATAGGCACTATTCACCTGACGAAATCCTAAGGTTTAGGGTTTGAATAACCTAAGCCTTTTTGAGAGTTCAGTATGTCAAAATGGCATTCTGTCGAAAGATTTGACGATAATATTTTATGAAAAGTTAAGTAAGCCGATAAAAGTTTTTCTCGAAAAATGTGCAGAAATCAGACAAAATAAAAACGACAAAAAGTATTGCTATGTACTTTTCATTCGTTTAGCTACGTTAGTTGAAAACGTGAAGGAAAACACTTAACGTGGATAAGTGTTTTTCAGTTTTTCAGAGATCCGAAGAATGCGTAAAAGTTAATCGATAAAGGAAAGAGGAAATATCCAAAAATATTTGGATTCTGAGAATTGCAGTTTTTGAACTGTCGGACAAATTCCACAAGACGGAAGCACGAAGCTTCCGAGGGAAGCTTCGTGAATAATAAGGAGGTGGAGTTAAGGAGGTGAGAATAGTAACTTAGGGGCGAAATGACTATTTTGCCCCTAAGCTTTGAAATTCTATATATGCTAAGTTAATTCAATTCATTTGTTAGATTTTTTTTCAACTAACACATGAAATTTAGAGAGAAAGAGGGAAAGAAATTGGATACTCAGATTGGAGAAAGAGAAGAAACGTAAAAGCTAGCAAACCATAAAGTCATTCGTTTATTGAAAAATGGATGTCAAGCTTTCTTAGCCCATGTCATGGACTTGAAAAAAAATACGTCAGATTTGAATAATATTTATGTTGTTAATGAATTTCCTGACGTATTTCCCGAAGAATTTACTGGCCTACCCCAGAGCGTGATATCAAAATTTGTATCGGCCTTGAACTCGGTACAAAACATATTTCTAATATCTCATATTGAATGGCTCCTATTAAAATTCAGGAGTTAAAAACCCAACTACAAGAGTTGGTGCCCGAGCCTCTATTTGGTGACTTCCTTTGTGGAATGCACCGAAGCCAGACTCTCCGTAGGGGATACCATATTTGTGTGTTGGTAACCCGATAGGTGCCAATGTGATGTGCGATCCAAGGTTGGGATATGAGTCACAGTTAAGAGCAACCTAAGTCAGTAATCGAAATATGTAGCTTTCTAGGCTTAGCTGGTTATTATCGGAGATTCGTGGAAGGATTTTTTTTTTTGAATTGCCACTCCATTAACTAAGATAACTCGTAAAGATACAAAATTCAAATGGAGCGAGGAATGTGAGAAGAACTTCCAACAACTCAAGAGGAAACTCATTTCAGCACCTGTTCTGATAATACCATCGTGGAAAAGTGAACGTGGTAGCTAACGCCTTGAGTAGAAGATTGTATGCGGTTATGAGTGCGATGTCATTAACACAAAGACCCATTTCGTATGACTTACAAAAGATAGAGATAGAGTTAAAAACTCTAGGGACACATGTGATGATGTCAAATATACGCGTAGAACCGACTTTAATATATAAAGTTAAGGCTACTCAAGCCACAGACATGGAGCTGATGAATATGAAGAAGAATGTGCAAGAAGTCATTATTCCAAAAGAGAGAATTGGCGATGTGAGGAAAGCTCAAACCCTCGATTTATTGGTCCATTTAAAATCCTCGATCGAGTAGGAACTATGGCCTATAGACTCGTTATACCGCCAAGTGTGTCTCGTGTTCATAAAGTGTTTCACATATTCATTCTATGTAAATATGCGAAAGACCCAAACCACATTATTGAGTTAGAACCAGACGAGATAGCCGAAGATTTAACGTACGATGAGGTACCTGTCAAGATCTTGGATAGGAAGGAACATGTTCTACGCATAAAGGTTATACCACAAGTCAAAGTTTTGTGGAGAAACCATGCTATTGAGGAAATGACCTGGGAGTTGGAATCGAAAATGAAAGCGAGGTACCCTCACCTTTTCAAAATACCAGGTACGTACGTCAATTTCGAGGATGAAATTCCATAAGGAGGGGAGGTTGTAAGACCCCAGCTTTTTATAAATAAAATTGAATTTCCTCTATTAATTATTTTGAAATAATAAGGCGTTAATTTGATATAATACTTTAGTTATGGGTGAAATGTGCAAATTTTGCAAAATAAGCAAGTTATAAAATATTTATTATTGTCGGGGAATATTCATTTGGTCGTGGAATATTCTTGTTGTCGGGGAATATTCGTATTAATGTAGTATGACCATTTGTGGGCCCCATAATGTAATAACTGGCCGAATGAAGAAAATGACAAGTTTTAGTTTTTAAATAATGGCGTAGTTATATACTATTAACTTTGTTAGAATACGGTGGTTAAAATACGATGTCGCTTGGTTGCATGATAACTGCGGTATTACGCGTATATTTTGGATTATTGATTCTTATATAAGAAGGCACTACTCAATAATTGTTTCAGTAATTACTATTTAATATTTTATTTTATTAATTCAATAATTGCTACGTTGATATTTTGTATTGTTGTTGTTTCAATAATTGTCACTGCACAGTATTTCCCATTATCAGATTAATAATTCATATTATTTGAATAATATTATTAGATAGCATTATTGGCAATGTTTAAGAAAGTTCTGTCTATAAAAGGGTTTGGTCACCTAATTGCGCGTTAGTAAGGAGAAATCCTTATCGGAAAGCCCCCTCTTTCATGGGAACGACCTGGTTGTCATTATTATGATTCTGTAATATTATTTGTGAATAATTAATTATTGATTTATATGATAAGGAAATATTTATTTTATGTGGATATAAATGAAGGAATTAATATTGAGGTGTTTTATCAATATTTTGTCGGAATGGAGGTATCAAAAATCATCTGTATGTGGATTTCGGACATTTTCTGTTTGGAATTTAGAAAAACTTTCTTCTATAAAGTTGTAGAGAATTAAATTCCCTATGGAATAGATATGAGATTCAAATTTTTCTGATAAAAGAGCTATTTATTATGAATTATTGAAGTTTCATAAATAAATATTTTTATTAAAAAATGGGTGGGCCCCACTCTTGTCCTTTGTTGGTGAAAAGTGCTGAAATATTTTTCAAAAGTGGTGGGCTAAGTTTTCAAAGAAGGATGTGTAGAAAGCCACCGGTAGCAGGTTGGTCTACTATGTCGTTCTGCCATTTTCCTATAAATAGGGTGCTTAGTTAGAATTCAAATTACACCAGAATCAGAAAATTTTCTCTCTATAATATCGAGTGTATTTTTAAGAGTATTTAGATACTTTAAGAGTTGATAAGCAGTGCAGTTTTCTTCAGCATTAAATCGATATTTCATTCAGAAGTACTATTCTTTTGAGGTAAGGGATGTTATTTTCTTCAATATCATTATACCAAAATATTGGTACGAATTTTATTACTACCTCCATCCCACAATAAGTGTTTTTTAGGCTTAATAGTTTTTCCCAAAATAAGTGATGTGTTAGAACTCCAATACAAATTTTACAATATTTTCACATATATGCCCTCCATTATTCTTGACTCTTCGTTTCCTCCATTACTTACTATAATTAAATGACACTCATTAACTCTTCAATTCCAAAGAAAGTATAATAAGGGTATTTTTGTCATTTTAGCTTGTGTATTGGTATGTGTGATTTAAGCTAAAAAATCACTTATTATGGAACGGAGGTAGTATGAAATTTTTACATTTTCATGTCTAGGTTACTATTCACGTATACGGTACTATTCACGTATACAACACTATTCATGAATACGGTACTATTCACGAGTACTATTCACGAAGTATGATTTTTCTTATGGAATTTCTACCTTTTCATGCCGGGGTTACTATTGTTGCCTCTTTTTCAGTTCTAACAAAAGAGCTCTAACTCATACAAGCATACATGTGTCAACAAGTAATACAGAGTAAGTAGAGTATCATCCCACGGAGAAAGTTGTTTAATTTAAACTACTATTCATCAATTAAATCACTATTCTTATATGCTTAAACTAAGGATTATAACTGTGAATTATTCTAAATGCAAATAATAACTAAAACGAGAATAAAAATGTGATAAATCAAATCTGGAAATAATGGAATCCTAACTTCATTTAATACTTCATCCAATTACTACTATCATGCAAGAATGTTCACATATCATAGGAAAGTAGCCAAGAGCACTAAACTAGTCATAACCATTTTTCAATGCACTATGACCTACTCACACAGTATCCACAAGCGATAGACACCAGGAAATCATCAATATAACCAAAATCACTACATGTCTAAGTGAAATTGCAACTATATTGAATTTAAGCACAAACCCTTATTTTAGCTCATACAGTGAATTAGTATATGTCTATCTACTTCACGAAATACACAAGCCATGTGTAAAATGAATTTACATACGTATGCTATCATGATTACAATCCATACTTGCATGTCCTCTTTCAATTCCATACAAGTAATCAAACGAATGGTGATCAAGCATTCATGCATGCAAAAAACCATGGTAGAAATTCCCTATGATATGTAAAAGCAGGTTCAAAGAATCAAGCATGCAATTAAACTACATATTAAAATCCGTTAGAATCCCATAATGGAGTTTAGTTCATGACTGAACCAAAAGCCATTATGGGATCAAAGCTAAACATGGCTAATAAGCAAACAATTGAAAGATGAAGGATAGAAACGATCAAACCCAATTGCTGATTAAAATCCACTAGTAACATTCAAATCCACATTAAAATCCAGTAACAAAACAATCGTCTTCCACAATGAAGGAAAATCCCAAGAAGAATTAGAAAAGATGGAGTTTTGGCTTTTTTCTACGTTGGAATCTCTCCCATAGTGTAAACCCTAGTTACGATATGAAAATACGGCAAAAGTGATGAAAGGTGTGTCTGACACTAGTCAAAAATCATTTTTAATTAATTACAACCTTTAAAATTAAAAATTAAAATAAAAAAAATTTCAAGAAGAAGAATTATCATCGCATTGCCGCGCCTCTTCCTTCATCTAATCCTAGCGGTAGCGCTGACTTGCGATGTCTGTAATATCTCATCCATCCAAGTGCTTGCCTTTGGTGAGCGCCCTCAAGTTTAATCTATCTAGCATGGTCAAGTATGGCTTCTAAAGTCTCACTCACGACTTTCTTTCTTTCGATTCGGTTCGCATTGTTAGCATCGCCATCGATTTTCTCTCTTTGCTCATTCCTTTGTCCATCCATGCTTAGTCTCCTCGCTCCACTTGATCCTCACGCCATGCCTCCATTAGCTTATGCCATCTAATACCACCAACTTAGGCCATTTCTGCACTTTTACACCAAAAGAGTTCTCGATACATACAATGCAAAATAACGTGAGATGCAACTAAAAACACATTAAAATGTACTTGAGATGGGCACAGTTCGCATGAATTTATATTCAATAAGTAGGTGTAAAACCCACTTATCAAATACCCCCAAACTTGAACTATTGTTTGCCCTCAAGCAATGCATGCTAAATAACAATGATAATGCAAAAGCATTACTATGCAACTAAATTAATATGCAAATTTGTCTCACAATGTTCCAACTCTAACAGAGTTTCAGTCCAAAAATGCCTCAGCGAATTATCCAGATTCAAGAATACAAATTCAAACCAAACGATAGGCATAATATCATACACTAAGGTAATTCATACATGCTATAGAGATGTTGTGTGTGTGTTGTGTTCACCAAAACTTGATTTAAGCAAAGAATACACATGCTAAATTACTCAAAACAGAAAATTATAGTCTAAATCAAGACTCATGTATACTTATGCACGAAGACTGTTCCAACATATCAAAACAAACTAAGGTTCAACAATGGGCTTAACTACTTTATTGCTACTCACGATGGTGAATTTTGGCTCTTTCTCGCGGTGCTTATTGCTATATTTTTTTCTTTTTCTTATTTTTCTTCTTCTCTTTTTTTTCACATGATTGTGCAATGTCTCATTTTATTAGGCAACACTGCTACCCCTTAGCGAGATTTCAACCAACGACTCCCAGACCATGAAAGACCTTAGGGCCCTAGGTGTAAAGACAATCCCCTCGGGCGTACCTACTCAAGTAGCCAGGGCCCCGAAATAAGACTAGCCACGTTATTTCTAATTGATTTTTTTTATACATAGCATACCCATGTTTTCCCAAAGTTTGAATGTCAATGTTTTGCAAGTCTACATCCATGTTCCACATATTTCTCTTTTTTTCTACACTACATTTCCTATCAAGCAATGCAACACATACTTCTTATACCTACAAGTGATTATGAACACCTCCGTGCATACCGAAAGCATTTAAACAGCAACATGAATTACATCGTGTAAAACATTATAACTACGTTCATGTTATCCTAAATATTCAAAAATCCTTCATAATTCACTATCATCATTGGCTAGACAAAAATTTCCATAAAGCTAGAACTTTGTGAGGCATGCAAACTAACTAAAACAAAAAATTTCTAACACATAAACAAATAAACTAAACATGCAACATGACAAATAAACATGCAAAATTTTAAACTAATCATGCAACAACTACATGCAACTATCCTACTACCCCAATACCCCCAAACTTATAATATTCAATGCCCCATTAAATGAAGGTAAAGGGAAAAGAAAACTCCCTTAATGATCAGTGGCACCAACCTCCTCGGGTGGTGAATTTGGTGGTGGATATGGCACTGCTGTCCCGAACTGAGGCCACTTTAGCATCATTCTTGCTGTGCAAAGGCCTCGGCCAAGGCCCTCTTGAGTCCCGTTGGAAATGCTCCGAAATTATCGTACATGGCATCGACTTTTCGCTCCAACCTTCGGAGCTGGCGATCACCATGGGCAATAGGTGCTTGCATGGACGGGCCCGCCTCATCTGTCTGAGAGTGCTGCTGTGATGGCTCTGGAAATGTGGGTCAAAGAATAAATCCTCGTCCGCGCCGGTGTGGTTCACCTCCTGCCCAATCCTCGAATTTCGCAATGGTGGCATGAGTTATGTCCTGGCTTGGGTTCTACATCTGTTCATTGTCCCAATTGCACCCCTTATGAGCACATAGCATAGCTATCGCTGAGGCATGGGGAATACTCCTCGTAGTGCTTCCCCACAGATAATTCAAAATATTTTGGTGAATCAGATGGCCCACGTCAATGTACTTGCCCGTAATAATACCCCACAAAATGATCGCCCTTTCCGCTATGATCTCAGGCTGATGAGACAAGGGCACTAGCTTGGCACATATGAACAGATTCCACACCTTTGCGTATCGGTTCAGGGCTACAGCTGGGAATATGCGTGGCTAATTTGTGCCAGCTTTATACGTCCATTTCGTTCCATGCACGCACAACTCCGCAATCACTAATTCCAAGTCTATCTCTAAATGTGCACATGTGACCCAATTAGCAGCCCCAGTCGGTGGTGTGTCTGTAATCCTAAACACTACTCTGATAGCTGGAGGTCTGTAGTCTATTTTGAAACCATGAACCAAGGATAGACCGCTCATGGTGGCTTTAGCATTGGCATAGAACTCACGGACTATACTCATCGGAATAGGTGTAGGGGTGGCAGTAAATCCAAGCCATCCGCGTTCGCGAATCATAGCACATAGCTGTCCATCTTGTTGCTCCGACTTGAACTCTCTTTCTTTCACGAAGGTTTTGGTCACAATTCTGTAGTACTCCTGATGGGCTTCCAAATCTAGAAATTTGGTATGGTCGACCACATCCTCTCCTTGACTGCCAAAGGAAGATGAAGAAGAAGATGAAGTTGAGCGAGCTCTTTTTTGACCCATTTGCCTTAAGAGAGATAATAGATGAATTAACTGAGAATGAATGACAGCTTATGATGTGATAACACCCAAACTCATTTCTGCAAACCCAATCAGAAACCCTAGATTTATACTGCAGTGTAAAAGTTGAGTAGATATGGAACATGGGAGAAATAGTGGATGATTCTTGGTGGAGAGATTGATGGCTTCAATATTGTAACTGATAGAGAGGAAGAGATGTGCGTTATGGAGACTGAGGTGATTACGCTACTGTTATGATTTCAAATGAGAGTCCAAATGGTCCCCAACACGTTTTTAAAACTTTTAAACTTTCTCAGTCCGGTGTCACACGCGGCCACGTGGATATTCAATGTGTTGCATGCGCGAACGCGCGAGTGTGAGTTAGGCAATGATCGGCATGCCGCGCGGGCGCGCACATATGTACTGCATTCCTTGCACGGCCGTGCGTTCCTGATATTGGCACTGCTAATGTTCAACTCTAATCTGCATACCAGTGGTGCCTTCAATTGTTGATACCTACATAGACATTAATTTACACTATTAAGGCATGAATCAATGACCAAAGAATCTTGCTACACTGTGACGCCCCCAAATCCGGGTCTCTTCCAACCCGATAAATGGTGCTACACGGTACTACCATTCATTCATTCATTCAATTAAATAGTCTCAAAAGAACTAATATAACTTCTATATATCCAAAATAATATTACATTTCCCAGGTTCTTTGTAACCCATTCGTTTGTTCTTGTCATAATATTTAATATATTACAGACATTCAACTATTCTATTACATAAGTAATCTAAGGGTTCGTCTTCGTCTTGCCCTTGTCCTTGCTTGAGCCTTCGGTCTGCTCGATCTTGGTTGTGTTCATATGGTTCAAGCAAGAGTGAGCATGACTAGTTCAGCAAGTACTACAATTCTAATAAACAACATGCTCAAAACATAGAACTCATATATCTTCAGTAACTGAACAATAGTTACGAAGTACTATCTATAATTCAAAATAGCACTTCTTTTCATTCAAAACGTTTTTCCAAACAACAATATTCAGTAGAATATCAACTAAGGCTCGAGACTATGAGAACTTCATAATTTCCTTTGAAAAGGATAACCCGGCACTAAGTCCGTAAGTCCGGTATAGCATACGAGCACTTCTGGGTGATCAGCCCATAGTACTCTATGTTGATCAACACTACATTCATTAAACGTGGATACATTTTTAAGTTGTGGCAACCTCACGCGCCTGTCGTTAAACGACAAAAACATTTTTAGCATACTCGGTCTTCGATTGAAAACCACACCAATATAACTCGGTAAACGTTAATCATGCTTAATAAAATCATAATATAAGTCTAGCCGAAAGAATTAGCTTAGACTTCATCATACAAAACTTCATGCGAAAGGATACATGAATTACAAAGCTTGTCCATACTGAACTGGAACAAGGGTTAGAATACTTGCCTTTAGCGTCTACTTACTGATTAAAACACGTACACTTTAAGTCTCTACATTTCTACAATACATGATCATATAATGTGCCACATTAGGTCATATATAATCAAGTATGTATACTAATATATCTTGCCCTTCATCTCAATCTAAATCCTGCTTCAGATCTGCTATTATGGTTTTCGGCTTTTCATTACGTCATTCACATTTCGATCATCTTTGATTGATTATTAACTCTTAATCATCATGCATTAGTGTCTTACAAGTACCTTACAATGTTATGTTTATATCTTAGTTCATTACTATCAAGTTCCCTTTCATTCTACACTTGAAAACATTCTTTACTGTCCATGGACTAGGGTTGGCGCTGCGGTGCCACCCATAACCCTTCATCTCGTGCTGCGGCGCGAGTTAGCAGTGTCTAACATCCGGATCTGGCGTTGCGGCGCCACATTTTGTTCTTCATCTCGCACATGGCCATGAGTTAGCAAAGCATGCTTTCGGTTCTAGCCTCATTGACTGCGCACAAAGCTTTAAGGTCGTGAGTAGTCATGGTGCGGACTACGGCCTCGAGATAGTTTGCAAAGTTTGAAAATTTTCTGAAACTCCGGACTCATAACTGCTTCGTTATAAGTCCGAATTGGCTCGTTCAAAAGCCTACGGTTCACAATTTACATACTCTATGCGTTCATGCAAGAATTTTATCTATTTGACTTCGTTTACTAAAATTTCACCTTTGAGTTCATTTTTAACGAAAACGATAAACGTCCGTGAACGTTCAACGCTAGTTTCTTCATTCTAAGTCAGAATTCGGTTATTTTTGAGTTCGCAACTCTATAATGCCAAATATGACTTGTCTCCATTGAAAACCAACGTTTCTGACTTCAAACACAAAATACAACTTCCATTCTGAGAATTTCATGAATTCGACGATAATCGTCCAATCGTGTGAATTCCGGCAAAGCTACATTCTTAATGATTCTAAATGAATTTTAACCAACATATGAACATCACAAGTTACTTATTACACCAACTTATAGTCAAAGTAGGTTTTGACTTATTCTCATAAGTCAATGACTTATTTAACTTATGAACTACTAATTCTCATGCTAATGACTTACTATGAACTTAAGTCCATTAATCAATGTTCTCATGCTATAATCAACATACGAACATCATATGACAAATATATGACAATCTCTTCAAGATTCTAACAACTTATTAGAGTTCAAGTTGCTTATTCAGCTTATTCGGCTTAAGTTTATTCCTTATTAACTTATAACATGTTCTTAACAACCAATCCCCCTTCTCTATCAATCCTACCATAGAAGAGATAAAGATAAAAAGTATGAGTCTTACCCTTGAAGACTATGACTTTAATTCACTTTAGAAAATCTAGCAAAAGTTGAAGTGGCTTATAAGTGCTTAAGTGGCTTATTCTCTCTACCAAATAAGTTGCTTATCTTTGAGAGGAGTTGGGAGAAATTGAACAACCAACAAATGAAGTGAGACTTCTCTATTTATAGGCAACCAAAAGCTAGGGTAAAATGGTCAAAACCCCATCCCACCTCCTTATTCCACCTCCTCAATCCTCCGCCTCCTTACTATTCATTCCTTGTCTAGCACATCACTTGGTCACCACACAATTTGATTGCCCATCAAGTCTACCCATTTCATACTTGGTTTGCCCCATGGATCATGGCTTAGTCATTGGGCTTGCTAATTAATCTAGATAATTCCTTATTGGGCTTATACTTCCATAATTTGGACTCAAGACTTATCAAACACTTGGGCTTGATTGTCACTTCTATTGGACTTATACTATTAGGTTAATAATCCTACAAGTCCATTATCTTAGATTTAACAACTTAACATATATATACCACGTATAATCTTCGTATGCTAGCTCGTATAATAATTCATAATATACGTTATTTCATTCTACATTCTTAATAGTATAATACGTCGTATTATACTTACATTCATTACCTCGTATAATGCATACACATTATACGATCACAACTTTCTTCCTTAACGCTTAATAAATCTAACATTCCCAAATTAGGTCCACATGCAAAATATTACATCTTCCATACTTAGATTATTATTACATAATCCATCTCACCTTGATATTATAACATTACGTATTTCTCAAAAGTTCAAAAATAATTCCCGAGTAGAAATCGATGAATAGTGTTTTTCAGAAAATTTCTCGGAAAGCTTTTATTTTCGTCTTAGAAAGTCAAACACTTTAATTCTCTCAAGTAGTTAAAATACTATGACATTACAACGTTTCTAGGTTATAGAATGACATTCATCTTATCCATACGTAATAAAAATAAATAATATTATTTTATTAATTATTAAAAGTATTTACAAAGGTTCGATTTTCTGGGGCGTTACATACACACTATTTCAAACATCCTCAATGCACATCTTGCTACACATTCAATTATGCAAATCCAACAAACTATCAATAATGAACTAAAGATGAACCAACTAAAACAATCTAAACGGAATAAATAGAAAGCCAATAGAGATAGAAGTAATGGGTTGCCTCCCATCCAGCGCTAAGTTATAATTAATTAGCTTGACTGTCTCAGACTCTCACGTCAAAGAAAAAATTGAGGTAACTTTCTGCCTGTCCACCTCACCCTCCAATTTAATGACTTCAGCTTTCGTCAATGGCTCTTCCTTCAACTCTGAATTTTCACCAATTACACAACTCAACGGCTCATAGTTTACCAACTTCTGTATCTCATCATTTAGGCCTCGATCCACCAAATCAACTCGGAAATATTCTTCTTCATCTATTGGGAACTGCATGGGTTTGAAGACGTTAAAGGTGACCTCTTGATCATGTACACGCATCGTAAGTTCCCCTTTTTGCACATCTATTGAAGTCCTACCTGTGGCTAAGAATGGTCTCCCCAGTATGATTAGTATGCTTTTATCTTCCTCGTAATCTAAGATGATGAAGTCAGCCGGGAAGATAAACTTGTCCACCTTTACCAACACATCTTCAACAATTCTCCGTGGATACGTGATGGATCTGTCAGCTAGCTGTAATAAAATGTTTGTCGGCCTTAGTGACGGCAATCCCAACTGATTGAATACTGACAAGGGCATCAAATTTATGCTTGCCCCAAGATCACATAAACACTTACTGAAGCTCGTCTTCCCGATTGTGCCTAAATTGTGAAGTCGCCCGGATCCTTTAGTTTTGGAGGTAATTTCTGTGAAGCATCGTGACTTGCATTCCTCTGTCAAGGCTCACATCTCAAATTCATCTAATCTCCTCTTCCTTGACAATATACCCTTCATGAACTTTGCATAGCTTGGCATTTGTTCCAATGCCTCTCTGCCGAAAGGTATGTTGATTTGACTTTTAAATACCTCCAAAACTTGCTTTGAATTGTTTATCTTCCTCTACTTATTTAATCTATCTTGATATCTGGAACCTGAGGGTGAACTGGTGGTGCTGCACTCATAGGCTTATCAACTGATCCTGCTTTATCTTTCTCTTTCTCTTCATGTTGTACCTCAGAATTTTCCAAATTTTCCTTCTCGTGATCACACTGCTTCGCTTTCATGTCAAGGCGGCTTCCTTAGTGTAATCGTAATCATATGGGGTGACTAGCGAAGACTGCAAGATCTTTCCCAGATCTTAATGTGATTGCTTGGCACTGTTCCTTCCCGTCTCTTCTTGGATTTTTCTCTATGTTACTTGGCAACGAACCTTGGGGCCTGTTGTTAAGCATGCTCGCCATTTGCCCCATCTGAGTCTCCAAATTCTTAATAGCCACTACTTGGCTTTTGATCATTACCTCTGTGTTTTCCATGTATTTCAACATCATCTCCTCCATTTATGATTTCTTTTCTTGCTGAGGTGGAGCTGGAGTGTGATGTTGTTGTTGTTGAGAGAATCCCGGCGGAAACAGTGGTTTTGGTGCAAATTATGGCTGAGACGGCTGTGACTGAAATTGTTGATTCGGTTGAAACTAATTCTACTGATTCCCATGATTGTTTGACCAACTGAAGTTTGGATGATTTCGGTTGTTGGGGTGGTATGTGTTCTGAAACTGTCCTTGGTCTTTCCTGTAATTACTCACATACGGTACCGACTCTGAGCTGATAGCACACTGATCTGTGGAGTGTGACCCCGCACAAATCTCACATACGAAGGCAACTATTTTCACTTTGTTCTCTACCAGTGTATCTATTTTCTTTGCCATCGCTGCCATCTATGCCGACAACTGAGTAATAGCATCTACCTACAACACAACTGCAACCTTGGGTTGTGGCATCCGAGATGTAGGATAATGGTAATCATTTGCAGCCATAGTTTCGATAAGTGTATAAGCCTCGTCATAGCTCTTTGCCCATAATACCCCTCCTGCAGCTGCATCCACAATAGGTCTCGACAGCCATCCCAATCCATTGTAAAATGAGTTGATCACCATCCAATCTGGCATACCGTGATGCGGGCACTTCCTTAGCATCTCATTATATCTCTCCCATGCTTCATATAAGGACTCACCCTGTTGTTGCTCAAACTGAGAGATAGTCGTCCTCATCTTTGCAGTCTTAGCCGTTGGGAAAAACTTGGCTAAGAATTTTTGTGCTAAGTCCTCCCATGTAGTAATTGACCCTGACGGCAAAGAATGCAGCCAACTTCGAGCCTTGTCCCTCAATGAGAATGGGAATTGCCTAAGTCTGATAGCATCCTTCGTCACACCGTTGTATCTGAATGTACCACAAATCTCGATAAAACTCAACAGGTGTTCATTCGGATCATCCGTAGAGCACCCCCAAACTGTACTGAATTATACACCATTTGAATAGTGCCCGGTTTAATCTCAAAAGTATTGGCTGCTATCACCGGTCTGACTATGCTAGACTGTAGTCCATTAATATTTGGCATGGAATAGTCCCTTAAAGCCCGGTGCTCCTCTCTTTGCTCAATTCTCTGGTCTTCTGCCATACTAGCTGTAGTACTTTCTAACTGAGCTTGAAAATTTCTCCGCACACTTGCTTTCCAACCTCTTCCGTTAATGTTATCCTGTGCTGGTGTTAATTCTGAGTTGGATGATCGCGTGTGCATAAAAATCTACAAGTACCTTAGACCAAAAATGAAAAACAAAAATAGAAATGAGAAATGATCAGAATTGTCTAAGTCATACAATATAGCTTAAAATTGATGATAATTGTTTAAATTTAAACGCCTTTCCCCGGCAGCGGCGCCAAAAACTTGTTGCCTCTTTTTCAGTTCTAACAAAAGAGCTCTAACTCATGCAAGCATACATGTGTCAACAAGTAATACAGAGTAAGTAGAGTATCGTCCCACAGAGAAAGTTGTTTAATTTAAACTACTATTCATCAATTAAATCACTATTCTTATATGCTTAAACTAAGAATTATAACTGTGAATTATTCTAAATGTAAATAATAACTAAAACGAGAATAAAAATGTGATAAATCAAATCTGGAAATAATGGGATCCTAACTTCATTTAATACTTCATCCAATTACTACTATCATGCAAGAATGTTCACATATCACAGGAAAGTAGCCAAGAGCACTAAACTAGTCATAACCATTTTCAATGCACTATGACCTACTCACACAAAGTATCCACAAGTGATAGACACCGTGAAATCATCAATATAATCAAAATCACTATATATACATGTGAAATTGCAACTATATTGAATTTAAGCACAAACCCTTATTTTAGCTCATACGGTGAATTAGTATATGTCTCATCTAATTCACGAAATACACAAGCCATGTAAAAAAGCCCCATATATCGTATGTTATCATGATTACAATCCATACTTGCATGTCCTCTTTCAATTCCATACAAGTCTTTCAAACGAATGGTGATCAAGCATTCATGCATGCAAAACAACCATGGTAGAAATTCCCTATGATATGTAAAATAGTTCAGCAATCAAGCATACAATTAAACTACATATTAAAATCTGTTAAAATCCCATAATGGAGTTTAGTTCATGACTGAACCAAAAGTCATTATGGGATCAAAGCTAAACATGGCTAATAAGCAAACAATTGAAAGATGAAGGATAGAAATGATTAAACCCAATTGCTGATTAAAATCCACTAGGAACATTCAAATCCACATTAAAATCCAGCAACAAAACAATCGTCTTCCACAATGAAAGAAAATCCCAAGAAGAATTAGAAAAGATGGAGTTTTGGCTTTATTCTATGTTGGAATCTCTCCCAGAGTGTAAACCCTAGTTACGATATGAAAATACGACAAAAGTGATGAAAGCTGTGTCTGACACAAGTCAAAAATCATTTTTAATTAATTACAACCTTTAAAATTAAAAATTAAAATAAATATTTCAAAGAAGAAGCGCCATCACGCTGCGATCATGCCGCGCCTCTTCCTTCACAATCCTCGCAGCGGTAGCGACTTGCGATGTAGTATGATATCATCGGTAGAGTGCTTAAGCGGTAGCGTGTCTTCAAGCCTAATCTCATGGCATGGCCGCATTTCGCTATGATCTGTACTCGACTTTGCTACTTCGATTACGGTTCGCATTGTTACATCGCTCTTGATTTGCTCTGCTGCTCATTCCTTTGTTAATCCATGCTTAGTCTCCTCGCTCCACTTGATCCTCACGCCATGCCTCCATTAGCTTATGTCATCTAACACCACCAACTTAGGCCATTTCCTGTACTTTAACACCAAAAGAGTTCTCAATACATGCAATGCAAAATAACGTGAAATACAACTAAAAACACATTAAAATATACTTGAGATGGGCACAGTTCGCATGAATTTATATTCAATAAGTAGGTGTAAAACCCACTTATCAACTATTCACGTATACGACACTATTCACGAATACGACACTATTCACAGAAAAATGAAAATTTCTTTTCTTTGTCCAAGTTGTCTATTATGGTTACTATCTTTGATTGTATCCATGTTTTGATCTTCATTCTTGAATTTTGCTCCACAATTGATTATTATGGAGTGTTTTTGAACTTGGATAAACTAAAGTACGAATCCCTAATCTTTGATATGTTATCTAACTGGATTCATTTTCTTTAAGATATTTTTCATCATCCTCGGTCCTAAATGGTGATATAACTGAATATCTTTGGCATGTAGTGTAAAGATGAATGATTACCTAATGAATATCTTTGGCCCGTTGTGTAAAGATGAACAGGTGTTGAGATGAACATGACCAACTGGTGATACAAATGAATATCTTTGGCCCGTAGTGCATAGATGAATATTTGATTCAAGATATATATTGATTGATGTTACAGGGATAAAATATTGATGATGGACTTTTAAATTCATCGATGATAGTAGATTTCATTCTCTACTTAACTCTTCTAATGAATTGTTATTTCTGATGCGAATATTGATCTAAAACTGGTTGTCCATTATATTTTATCTAATTTATTGATGGCTAATGATAATTTGCTCTACATTATCTTAGTCATAATATTCTTTACTGGGCTAGTTGAGCTCACCCTTTTCCTTTTTGTTCCATTTTTCTTCTCAGGAGGCGAGAATATAGCGAGAACTAATCGGGGTATGGAGTGATGTTTCAATTCGGTTGTTTTAGCAGTCCTCACTATTTTGTAAAATAGTGTATCAATAATTTTAATGAGGACTTATTTGAGTGTGGATATTGTCTAGAAGATAATATTTGTACTTAAACTCATAGTATATGTGTTGTCGTATTTTGTACGACAATTGTATTAATGAAGTTGTAGTTGTATCTATACCATGTATTTGGTGACTCAGAATGGGTGATGTATACCTATTTTGGGGGCGTCACAGTAAAATCTTGGTAAGTCATCAAGGAAAGATATGTCATGTGCTTAAAAATCTTTAAAAATCAAATTTCTTGCCACCTTGCAACATCTTGGTTCATTAAATCAAAAGGTTAAAGCAAGAAAACCTTTACTTTAGTTCACCACATAGCCAAGACACACACTCTCTCTTTAATTTTTTAAATGGAAGAGGAGCTAAATCATAAAGTTAAGTTATGTTAACCTCTTAGCAAGCCAAGAACAGGATCAAAGATCAAAAGTTCAAGATTGAGCATTAAAAAGGTATAAACCCTAAATCTATGTAGATCTTTATGATTTATGTTAATGTTATGTTTTGATGTTTAGATATGTGTTATAAGGTGTTATTGAGTGATCTATGATGTTACATCATAGATCCATAACCTCTAGATGCAAGAAAATAGGTTTTTAAAGACTGACATAGAACCCTAATTTTATGGCCTGGCATCCTAATGTCAAGGCCCATAAATCTGTGTGTTAATTGTTAGGATGGATTAGTGTAATAGATTTGTTCTATGCCATGAGGAGAGTAAACTAGAAGTGGAATCAAGTCCATACCATGTCTAGATCTCAAGATATTGATGGTCAAACATGGTTGACATTGCATGTTCTTGAATGCTCAAGAACACATATAGCGACAATTTTATCGCTATAGCACCCTTTAGCGATAATTTTGATAAAAATTAATTATTTTTATTAAATAATTAGAATAAATTGATTAATAATTACGAAAAAATTCAAAATTAATTTGTAAAAATTATTTTAAAGCATAAAAAATTATTTTTAATAATTTGGGATATATTTCATTAATATATTAATATTTTTAAATATTAATGATATTTAATTTATTTAATTATTATATTAAATAAATTACTTAAAAATGATTGTAATACTTTAAAATCATTTGAAATTATATTAAAGTATTAGAAAATATTTTAAGTTATTTTGAATGACTTTTAATATTTTGGGATGAATTTCATTAATAATTTAATATTAATGATAATAATTTATTTAATAAATGTATTAAATAAATTATGAAAAAATAGTTTAATGTTTTAAAAATCATATAAAATGATTTAAAAGTTTTAAAAATGTTTTAAGTTATAAAACATAACTTCTAATATTTTGTTATGAAATACATTAATATTTTAATATTAATGGCGAGTTATTTAATAATGATTTTAAATGTGTTAAAATCATTTAAAAGCAATATTAATGTATTAAAAATACTTTGAGATATTATAAATAATTTATAATATTATGTTATGTATTTCATTAATATTTGATATTTATTAAATATTAATGATAATAGAATATTTTGGTATTTAAATCATATAAATATGATATTAATGATTGAAAATTTATTATAAATGATAATAATTATTTGAAAATTATATTGAGCTTTTGAAAAATATTTTGGTTGAATAATAAATTATCTAAGATAATATTGAAACGTTTAAGTAGAGTCTTATTGGGATTAGGCTCGATAATTATCCGATTAGGCAATCAGAATGTCAAAATAGTACCGAACTCAACTCAGACTGTAATAGTTTGACTTGATACTAGGTCTTATGTGCTTTATTGACTGTTAGGATTATTCAGTAATGTGTTTAGGTTATTTTATAACTGTATATAACAGTATTATATGTGATGATATTATTCTAATTGAGAGAATCAATATTATCAATAATAGGTCTTTCAATTGAAGCAACACTAGATTGCATAACAGTAATCGACGGTACAGGCATGTTTTTCCTAACTCAAACTTGAGTTATTATTTTTCCAGTCTGTTAGTGGATAATTATTGTTGGTTATTCCACATCTACGATGAATATTGAATATTCGCATTCGTTGCAAGTGTTCTAGCTTCATTTCATTATTTGTTAAATTCAAGTTTTCTATTTATCAGTTATGATCTTGTGATATACAGTGTTCATGATTTTTGTTGTTAAAAGGTTATGATTTCTTGTTCAAACATAACCAAGACATATGAGTTGTTGTTTGCATAAAAATGTGTTTGATTTGATATCAAAGCATAGATTGTGAGAAACCAATGTTGTTTGGTAAAAACATATATACTGACACTATTATGACCGACAGTAACAGGCTGATCGGGGGTTTTGTACCGGCATTTATAGAAATGAACGAGGATTATTTAGATAGGATGATATGCATACTCCTATGTTGTTTGGTTGAGCGGATCAACCCGGGTTTCTAAGTTTATAGGACTGACAGAAACTCGTAATGTGCGAGGTTTGGCAGATAAACCTAAGTATATATATGTGGAAAAACACTGAACTCTATATTCATTCAATACTGATTTGGTATGGGTATGATTTTTACTTGTTTAAAACTTGCTGAGCTTTCTGTAGCTCATCCTTGCAAATATTTTTCATTTATAAATAGAAAGAATGTATTCCAGCGGTTCTGGTATTCGTGGATAGAAAGGCTTAAGACATGGATATCCTTTTGAGGACTATAATGTAATAGTTAACGACAATTTGAATCGATGTAATGGTATATTAATTGTGTAATGTATTATTAGTTTCTAGTGTTTAGTTTTACATTCTAATGAAATTAGAAAAGAGTACAGTATCTATATGAACTATACATTTGAATGATAGTATTAATAGACATTGGGATTCTCTGATGCACTGAGGTAGCGCTTCTCAGTTCCAAGAACCCTACCATTAATACTATGGAGGTCAGATAGATAAGAATTATTGATATAAAAGAAATATATGTAAGATACTAAACCTGTACATCCAAGTGAGGGTACTCAATTACGTTAATTGTTCTGACGAGAACTACTATTTGCTATGAGTACTGTGAATGTTGGATTTATAGGAATTATTATCTTATGGAATATTTACGTGAGCATCATATATGCTACAGAAGATGTAGAGAATTTGGGGGCGTCACAAAAATATTCTAATAAAACAAAAACTATAAATAAAATATAATATATTCTATTTATAATCTAATAAAACAAAACTTATATATATACATCACACTCACACACACACCCTAACACACACTCCACACACACACACATCACGCACATATATATGGACATATTTTGAGGGCATCATATTTCTCTTCTTTCTGAAGTTCTGAGCAGGTGTGGTGTAGTTATATATGCATAAATATAGATCTGGTATAGTGCTCAAGCTTGATATGTATGATATGAGTAGTGTTAGTTTGATTTAGTATATGTCAACAAAAGAAAGGTAATGAAGTTTTGAAAACAATAAAAGAATCTAACTTGGTTCAACGCACTTAAGGTCCTATGAAATGGTAATATATTTATTTATGGAATGAGCCTAGCTATGCATAAATTAAGCTATCTAAAGCATAGTTTAAAAAGAGTTTGTTAATAAAAGACTAAAGTAGTTTGGAAAGTAATAATTGACGAGTTTAAATTTGAATTAAGATAACAAACCCTTGTATATATATGTTATGTTTAATGTTTAACCACTTTAGCATGATTAGATAGAACAGAGTTAGAAACAACTTAATTACGGACACGAAGGGAGTAGACTACGCGCTACTCCGAGCTTAAATGCACGTGATGGTCGCGGCTGTGTTGCAGAGCAAACAAGACAAATTTAATGTTATTTGGACCTTATTGTATGAGGGTTAAATGTTTTTTTGGTCACTCTACTTTAGGTCGACTTACAAATGAGTCACTAAACTTTTTTTTCTTACAGTCAACTCACTGAACTCTAGTTTACTAACAAAACATTAGCAATTTCGTTAAGCCTGTTGACTTTTAACGGAATTGACACATAAGCAGCTGAATTGGAAAAAATTTCTGATGTGGCACGAATCAGTCCCATGTGGCTTTCATTATGTGAAAATGGAGGAAAATTTACAAATGTAATAATATAAATTAGAAAAGTTAGTCAAAAATAAGAAAATAAATGAAAAATATATTCAATTGTTTTGTAATTAATATCAAATTAATTTTTATTTAATTCTTTATAAATATAATAATATAAATTAGAAATGAATTTTTATTTTTATTTACAGAGGTGAATATTTCAATTAATAATAATAATAATAATAATAAGAGAGAAATAAAAATTAATTTGATAAAAATTAAAATTTGATATTAATTTGTAAAGAATTAAATTTTTATCAAATGAATTTTATTTAATTCTTTACAAATATAATAATATACTAATATAATAATATATCCATGCCATGAATATATATATATATATATATATATATATATATATATATTGAACATGAATTAAGATTTGCAATTTCGATGTGTAAATAATTTAGTACACAATTTATGTGTTTAAGAAAAATAATTGTTATATTTAGAATTAAATTTAAAAATTCAATTATATAAATGTAACAAAAAACTAATAAATCTGAACATCCGAAAATTATATTAATTTTCTAATGTTATGATGAGGGTTCTCGAGTATTAGTATAAATTTGTATCCATTTTTTGTTTTAAAGGTTATCATATTAATGGTCCGATCTGAAAATTGCATATAAAAATATATAAATACATTATTCATTCATTATATAATAACGTCATAATCTATATATTTCTTAGTTTGTATATTTTATATTATTATATTATTATATTTGTAAAGAATTAAATAAAAATTCATGTGGGTATATTATTATATTATTATATTTGTAAAGAATTAAATAAAAATTCATTTGATAAAAATTCATTTAATTTTTATTTAATTCTTTACAAATTAATATCAAAATTTAATTTTTAGTTATAATTTATATTATTATATTTGTAAATTTTCCTCCATTTTCACATAATGAAAGCCACATGGGACTGATCCGTGCCACATCAGAATTTTTTCTAACTCAGCTGCTTATGTGTCAAATTCCGTTAAAAGTCAACAGACGTAACGGAATTGCTAACGTTTTGATAGTAAACTAGAGTTCAGTGAGTTGACTGTAAGAAAAAAAAGTTCAGTAACTCATTTATAAGTCGACCTAAAAGTAGAGTGACCTAAAAAGCATTTAACTCAAAGGTATAATTTCCTAAAGCTATAATATAAGAGACAAAAGACGTCTAGCCTTTCCGAGCACAGAATGACTATATTATGCAAGGATTGATTAAAGGTTTTCTAAATAAAACCAATAAGCAAGATAAAAACAAATTAAAAGTAAAGCAAGCTAGTATCTTAAGTTGATTATGAAATAGGTTTTAGTATGAACTGTATGACTGATGTTTATTTGTATGATTATATGACTATGTAGGAAGCATGAAGCACCAAATAGCTATACATGGTAATTAGCACGCGATGCAAGTCTTCTAGTTCCTATTTGCTACATGAATTCGATATGGATTGTTTATAAACTATACTACAATGAGCATGTGATATTACATAAGATGTGTGTTTGAATTTTGAAAGTCAAAATATGACTATATTTGGTTGAGTTATGGAACTCAATTTATGATATGTGATATATTAGGCATGTGGAACTTATATTTATCTTAAATTGATATTTATGTTGAGCATGAAATCTTATAACTGTTTTAAATTGAGATATATGTTGAGCATGAGATTATGTGCTATATGATGCATGAAATGTAACATTCGTAATTTTTAATTGTTTTATTAAATATTTATTGAATTATTTAAGTATTTAATGGATGGGTTTATTGTTAAATAAATAATTGTTCAAATTTGATTCAATTTGGTTAGTTATTTGTTAAATAAATAATTAAGGAAATTAATTATTTTATGCTAATTTAATTTAATTATTAAGTTAGAGAGTTTTGATTAATTGAATTACTATTCTTTTATTGGAATTTGTAATTAAAAAGGATGTGTTAGTTGATTAAATAAAGTTATAATTATATAGAAAATTATAATTTTGTGGTATTGATTTATGTGATGTAGTAATTTAATAAATTGTTATTAAGATTAATTTAATTTAGTAAATGTGTGACAAATAACCTTTATAAAGGAGTTATTAAAATAACTTAAAGGAGTTTTAATTGGTTTTGCCAAACAAGGCCTAATGCCTATTAAGTCTTTAATCTAATTGTGTTTTACCAAACAAGGCGTAAGGATTAATTGATTATTTTTGTTAGTGGTTAGCCAAACAAGCCTTATGGATTTTGGTTTTCAAAATAAAATAACTGATGTCAGTTAAATTTGTGACGACCCCAAAATAGGTCCAATCCATCCAACCTATTCTGAGTCGCCAAAAACATGGTACAGAAAATAACTACAACTTTATTACTACAATTATCGTGCAAAATACAACAACACATATATTGTGAGTTTTAATACCAACTGTGACTCATGTCCCAACTATGGACAACACCTCACAGTGATAGCTTACATAAAGGTACAATCTAGAACTATTTTAGAAATTAAAATCTTTGGGAAGTGCTCAAGGAAACCTTCGTACATAGGAGGCCATGAATCTAAGTTATGATAGATATCATATGTCCAGAGAATTATCCTTGGTTAATCCAATAGACCCCAAAGAAAAACGAGAAGATTACTATCATGTTCCTTCCAATGGTGAGTCTTCTATTGACATATAACTATTTCCACCGTCTGTGATTGAACATTATGTTTCAACCAAACTCCAAGATCATAAAGGTAGTGCTCGTAGATATACTTAGCAAGTGGATGTACACAACCCTTTCTTATGATAACACGAGATTGCATGTCATTAGACATCTTGTATGATAGTGGCAAAACACCCTTCCAAAGTTGGGTTCACCTCACCCTATTGTTGTTCACCAAAATCAATTATTAAATGACGTATAATATACGACACACACATCTTAGGTCCTCAATACAATTATATATTGTATGTCATGCCGTTTTATAATCTGTTAAGAAACTTTGACAGTCTCGGACCACCACACTATCCCCCTGTTATCCCCGCTCGACCTAGCTACACTCTTATTACCTGAAAAGAATTGTGAAGCAAAAGGGTGAACACAACTAGCTCAGTAAAGAATATTATGACTAAAGATAATTAAATTATCAATAGCCTTCATCAGTAATAAATCAGAGATTTAGAACATATGGTAGATGATAAAATTTTCAACCATAGTTGCAGCGGAACGAGCAATCCATTAAAAGAGTTAAATAGAACCATAAAGTCTATTATCTTCACCATGTTAAAAGTCCACCAACAATGCTTTAACCCTGTAACATTAATCAACAGATCCTGTTCACAGTCATGTGAATAACTCATAGTCATAAGTGTAGTTCTAATTTTCTCTTCTCATCCAAGACGAAGATATTTTTCATCACATGTCTTTACCTAAAACATCAAAGATCATGGTTATACCAAATCACAGTTCCTGTTCATAATCATACTAATAAGTTCATCTTTGCACTATGGGCCAAAGATATTCATCAACAGTTCATCTTTGCACTACATGCCAAAGATATTCAACAACAGGTCATCTTTACATTATAGGCCAAAGATATTCATTAATAATTTATCTTTGCACTACAGGCAAAAGATATTCAATGAACAAGTAATCTTTGCACTACGAGCCAAAGATATTCAACAACAGGTCATCTTTGCACTACGGGCCAAAGATATTCATCAATAATTGATCTTTGCACTACAGGCCAAAGATATTCATATCTCAAAGAAACATACATTCATTTCAGAATTTATATAAAGCATAATTATAACCATGTTAATCAATTCACCTTTGCACTTAAGCTAAAAATATTCAATTATAAATTCAATGGTCATGATCATACCAGTCAACCATTCATCTTTGCACTACTGCCCAAAGAGAACCCACAGTCACGATCATACCAATAATCTACCCATCTTTACACTTAAGTCAAAGAGAAATTTTATCAACGGGATTATAAAAATGTTATATATGATAATAAAAACAATATGATCAACAACTGCATTTAATTTCAAGAGTAATATTCATGAATCAATGATTTCATAACACCTTAATCCAAATGTTATAAATCACTTAATAATCTCATAATCTAATATTATTAATATTACCACAATATTTTAATCATTTCTTAAACTTATAAACAATTTATTTTAATTGTTTACACTTTACCAATTAATGCATTTAATCATCCTAAAATGCCAAACTCATAAGATTTCATCACCAATAATCAAAACCCTCATCAAAAGTCTTTATATACCTTATATAGGATTTCCAAGCCATAAAATCCTATTTTCCAATTTTGTTACTTCACATAACATATTTAATTCATTTACTCATAACTAGTCTATTTTCATGAAAAATATCAAATCAGTCCCAAAAATATTTCTTTTCTAGGATTTAGCAGAATTTAGTCCCATATTGAACATATATTTTTCTTGGAATTTTTAAAACTCATTTACTATTTTTCACATGGCCAAAACTACCAAATATTTAGACATTTATCATAAATTGTACTTTTGTCCAAAAATTCTAACATTTACAGAATATACTGATGTTATATAGATGTACTCCCAATAAAAATTTCACCAATTTTGGAGTTAACCACAAGGAGTTATAAGCTTTTACTTTTAAAATAGTCTTTTCTCATAAAATCCATAACTCCTAATCTATACATCCAAAAATCGCCATTTTTGGACACAATCGAGAAAACTCATCAAAATCTCATTTCAAATTTTTCCAGAATTTTTGAAGGTCAGAAAAATTACGAAACTGAAGAAACATAATAACCCTTAAAATCCCTTACATAATAACGACAATATCCCTTACCTCAAAAGAGCAGTACTTCTGACTGGAATACCGGATATAGTGCTAAAGGAACTTGAACCGTATAGCAACACTCAAAGTATCATAATACTCACAAGAATACGCTCGATAATATAGAGAGAGAAAGAGAGAAAGCTTATGTTTCTAGTGTGATTTTCAATTCTAACTTAACCCTCTATTTATAGGAAAATGTTAGCACGTCGTAGCAGACTTGACCTGTTACGTGATGGCTTTACCTGCTACTATTGCCACCCACCACATTTGAAATAAAATTCAGCACATTTCTTCACCAACTACGGGTGGGGCCCACTCATTCTAGAATTTTCCACTAAAAATTGTTTATAAACCTAATTTCCGAATCAGTCACCTCTTAAAATTCATAACAATTCATACGTTCATTTTTAATGGTTCAAAATTTGTGGACATATACTCAACTTATATATGGATAACATATCCAAAAATCACAACGATCCAACGGTCGGATTAAAAATTATAACTCAGGCAATATATCGTAAGAACACTGATTTGATTTTTAATACTTCCATTCCGATAAAAAAATACTGATAAAATACATCAATATTAATTCCTTCAATTATAACCACATAAAATAAATTAATCCATCATTTATATCCGCGTCAAATAAATAGTTCCTTATCATATAAATCAATAATTAATTATTCATAAATAATATTACAGAATCACAATTATGACAACCAGGCAGTTCCCTCTCCTTGACAGAACTTTTTAGACATTGCCAATAATGTTATCTAATAATATTATTCAAATAATATGAATTATTGATCTGATAATGAGAAATACTATGTCGTGACAATTATTAAAACAACAATAATATAAAATATCAACGCAGCAATTATTGAATCAATAAAATAAAATATTGAATAGTAATTACTGTAACAATTATTGAGTAGTGCTTTCTTACGTAAGAATCAATAATTTAAAAATACTGTGTAATACCGGGTGCTACTGTGCAACCACGCGTATTACTATATTTTAACCATCAGGTATTCCAATAGTGTTAACGGTAACAATTACGTTGCTATTTATAAAAACTCAAACTTTGTCATTTTCTTCATCCGACAATTATCCTGTTATGGGGCCCATAAATGGTGTCTTTGTCGTATGGATATTTCAAACAAAATAATATTCCATTTACCAAACGAATATTCCCCGACAAAAGGAATATTTTATAACCACTTGCTTATTTTGAAAAATTTCATATATATCACCCTTAACTTTAACTTTTATCAATTTAACCATTTACTGAATAATAATTATAAGAAAAATTAAATACTTTTATTTCATAAAATCCGGGGTCTTACAAAATTATAGTTATATTATATAATTAATATATATTATATCCTATATACGTTAGATTGTTAGTACGTAGTTAGAGTTAGGAAGAAAAGAGAAAAACTCGGAGGAAGAAGAAAAGAAGAAAGGAAGAAAGGCTAGGAGATTGGAGAAAGAAGCTTGAGAATTAAAGATATAGCCATCATTATCATCATCATCTTCTTCAAGGTATTAACCTATTCTTTTAGTTTTAAAAAAATAAGTTTCTCTCTTCCCTAAATTCTCTGTAGAATCCTTGTGTAAGGGTATATTAGTTGTTATGTATGTGATTTTATATGATAATCTAGTGAGTTAAACTATTTTCTTAAGCTATGATTGAGAATAGTCCACGAATTTATATTATGTATATGTTTATGAAGAAAAGTGTTTTTTACAGAGAGTTTTTGTGATTATATATTGTTTAGTTAAAATAGAAATTATGGGTTGTTTAGTTGTTTTATTGATAAATTGGCTATTCAATTTGTTAGAGTATGTATATACTTTGATAAAATGCTTTAAATTAACTGGTTTGGTTGAAAAACAAAATCACAGTATTGATTTTCATCAAAAATATCAAAAAGTGAATTTTTATCAAAAAACAGTGAAATTGGATGTTTTAAACATGTTGTTTATGTTATTGTATGGATAGAAACATGTTAGGAATTCTTGAATTAGGTTTACATGAAGTCTTTATATGATTTGCATGTGAATTAGGCTGTTAGAAAGGAACTTTTAGGCCAAAATTGGCTTTTTCTTATACTCTTGCCGAAGCTATCAATCAAAAGCTGTAGATTTAGCGCCGCAACGCCATTGACAAGATGATAATCTCGCGTACATGCATACCGGCCCATACTATGTGTGACCTTTTAGTTTTATTCTCGTCTTGTCATAGTCATCATCTCGCCATGTACGCAGTTATGAAAGTTAGCGTAATGGTCCGACAAAGTGTACTTTTTATACTCAAATGTTAAGAAATTGTTATGTGATGATAGTAGGACTGTAAAATGTTGATGTTAGTATTTCTATACTATGAATAAGTATGTTATTAACAATTAACTTGTGTTATAACTTGATTATATGATTAAATAATTAAACCTATATGATGTATGTAGTTAGTTAAATTGTAAAGTAGTAGTGACTAACTACGTGATGACGATATATATATATATATGTACATATAGGGTATTGTGATCCAAATTGATTCGGTTTAGCCTATGAACAAGGAAAGTTTTCTAATTCTTTATCTTGTTGAACTATTTATTGTTTCAATTCGATTACCTTATAAATGATGCAAGCTTTCTAAACTTTGGTTTGATGTTGACGAGTTATTCTTGTATTTAACTTGTTGTTTAGCATGAACAACTATTTATACTAATGTCGAACAATTTTATCGTTCAAACTACTATGCATGCTTAGTACTCAATTCTAATTAACCTTGACTAAATATTGTTCAAGCAAGGCATGTTATAGTTATTCAAAGTATATGCTATTAGATTATTCCTAAAGCATGATTTTGGTTTACCATGTTGATTCAATTACGATTATTCTATAGTACGATGTTATTGGTTTTATTCATCTAATCCTTAGTTGATGTTCGTTGAATTCTAAATTATCCTGAAATGTATCCAAATCAAACTCACTTTGGTGCGGACTTGTACTCTAAATACTGAGATGAACAACCCTATTATTAGGGGTAACTTACGCTTAGCGTTGAAATGTTTATGCACAATACATTGTACGAATGGTTGATCCCCCTAAGTAAGAGGAGTCCCTATAGTCTTATGACTGTTAAAGTTTAAGTTGAAACATTACTTATAACTATGGACATAGTTCGTGGTCTTAGGACCCTCAGTTATATACTTCAGAATGTTGACAAATCATATTGTTCAAAATCCTATTAAGTCTCTTACCTAACATTTGTTGTAAAAGTTTGTCATTCATTATTATTTCAAGTGATCTTTGTTTGCTCACTCTTGCTTATATAACTATTACAGTTAAGGATGAGAAGGCTGATGTACCTAGCACTAGTAAGGGAAAAGAAAAGATGAACAAGTTTTGAAGACTTGTAATTTGATATTTTATTATCAGTTTTTAAATGAATGGCTGTAATGAAGTTTAATTTTTTTTTTCGCATTTGAATGATTGTATTTAAAGGTTAGACAACCTAGGAGATTTTATTATGTAACCCTTTAATGGGGAAGGTTTTTGTTTATCCAGTTTTATTGTGATTGGGTAGCTATATATGAATTTTTATTAAGTGAATACCAAATCCTGTGGGAGTGAAGTACCTGGGTTTGGGGGTGTCACATGAAAACTGTTGGATTTGCTGAGCTGTCGAGCTCAAACTTGCAAAAATAAACTTTTTATAAGTTAACAATAGAATGCTATAATATTTGTTACTCGGCTGATGAAGAATGAACGACATGTGGAAGACAATACTTTCTTTGATTTAGAAGCTAATAGTTTCTGAATTGTGTAAATCAATAATGGTGTACAGTTTAATATATTCAATAAAAAGGGAATGTTTATTTTGAAATGGAATGTATTATGGTGAATGTTGTATGTAGAGAGCTATACATGTAGAACAGCGGTATACAAAAGATGTTAAGCATTTTCACTTGAAGTTTCATAGTTCACTTACTATCCTAATAAAGTGGATCATAAAGGTTACGATTCGGAGAACGCATGAAAGAAGAAGCAGAAAGAAAATTTTAATTATCCGTATTTTTAGCTGTTATATCATCCTTGTATGATTTAAAGCTAAATTAAAATAATATTTGACACACAAGGTCGAGATTAATATTGGTCTTTATTTTGGATTAAGCTGGTCTCGACTTTGGGGTCATCACATAATACATTATATCAAATTAATGTATTATAATTACATGTTTTTTCCTAAATATTACTTTTAGTAATATTTAGTCATCCCTTGTCTTTAATAAATTATTTTACACCATTTAATTATAAACAATATAATATCATAAAAAAATTCACCCGTTACATTGCATATAATCATATATGCAGTTTAAATACTACACATAAAATTATTATTTTATTTATTTAAATTCTAAAAAAAATCGAGTTATCACAGACCGTATGAGTAAGATTTCTTATGCTTCAGCAATAGGATCTATCAAGTACGATATGATATGTACTAGACCGGATGTCGCTCATGCACTTAGTGTAACAAACATATATCAGTCGAATCTAGTAGAAAAGCATTGGAAGGCAGTGAAAAATATCTTAAAGTACTTAAGAAGAACTAAGGATGTATTTCTTATCTACGGTGGGTATGAGTTAAAACTAGATGGCTATACAGACTCAAGCTTTCAAAAGGACCAAGATGATAGTAAATCTATTTCGGGATATGTGTTTACCTTAAACGATGGCGGAGTGAGTTGGAAGAGTTCCAAGCAACAAATAGTTGTTGATTCAGTGACAGAGGCAAAGTACATAGCTGGAAGTGAAGCTGCAAAGGAAGCTATTTGGATGAAGAAGTTCATAACTAAACTTGGTGTGGTTCCTAGAATTAAAGGAGCAGTACATTTATTATGTGACAACACCAGAGCTGCTGCACAGACCAAGGAACCCAGGTCTCATCAAAAATCCAAACACGTGTTGAGGCAGTTTCATTTTATTAGAGAGATCATTGAAAGAGGAGACGTTGCCCTAAAGCGTGTGGACTCTTAAGACAACATTGCTGATCCATTTACTAAAGCTTTAACACAACAACAGTTTGACCGTAACTTAGAGAAGATAGGTATGAGATACCATGACGATTGACTTTAGTGGAAGTGGGAGATTGAAAGTAGTATGCACACAAGTCAATCATGGTTGATGATAAACCATATACTTTATAATAATCTTATTCATTTATTAATTAAAAGAATTATTTATTTAAAGACATTTAATTATCTAGATGGTGCTGTTTTTATAATATGTGATAAAGTCATAATTTTAAGCAATGCTTTTAGAATCATGATGATGATCATGCTAATGAGATCTAAATTCTAAGATAGCTTAAAAACTAAAATTGTTCTTAATCATTGGATTACCAAAAAAAGGGATTAGTGAATCCATATAGATTGTGTAACGACCGAGAAATTTGGATTTATTGTAAAATAATTTTATTTAATTAAATAACGAATAAAATTATATTATATGTTATTATTATGTGTTAGTAAGATGAAGGTTGTTCTATAACCTAGATTTGTCGGAATGTCGTAGTATTTTGACTACGTGGTAGAATTAAAGTGTCTGAATTTCCAAGACGAAAATAAAAGTTTTTCGAGAAATTTTTTGAAAAACACTATTCACTGATTTCTGCTCAGGAATTATTTTTGAACTTCCGAGAAATACGTAACGATAGAATATCAAGGGAAAATGGATTATGTAATAATAATTCACGTATGGCAAACGCAGTTTTTTGCCTGCAAACTAAATTTGAGGGAGTTGGGGAAAGTAAAACGTTAATGAGTTAAACGATGATCGGATGATACGTAAGTATTGTACGAGGTAATGAATACGAGTATGATACGAGGTATTATACGAGTATATTTGAAAGTTAGTATAACGTGTATGACGAAAGATTATACGAACTAGTATATATAAAGAGTATGAGGATTATACATTAATGTTTTAATCCTATTGCAAGGGACTTATAGGATTTGTGTAGGAATGGTTAAAGTCCAATTGGAATTAATGTTAAGGCCCAAATGTTTGTTAATGCAAGCCCAAAGGTTAATTAAAAGTTAGTTAGACTTAAAGCCTAATTTAAGAACCGGATCTGTGGATCGATCCAATGGGTAAAAATGACCCATGGGGCAACCCATTTGGGCCCCATGATCATATGGCATGATCTTGGTGAGCAAGCAAAGGATAAGTTGTGTGATGGCCAAGGGATGAATAGTAAGGAGGTGGTTAAGGAGGTGATTAAGAAGGTGGGATGGTATATTGTCTAGAATGTCCTCACCATGGATTTTCTATAAATAAGAGATGGGCTAGTTCATTATTTACTTGTTAAATTTTTCACCAACATCTAAGTGCTTATTTAGTTAAGAGAAAAAGTAAGAAAAGCTAGACTTTTTAATCCAAGAAGCAAGAAGAAGAACAAAGTTGATCATCAAAGGTAATGATCATAAACCATAATTCTCCCTCTCTTCAATTGTTAGAGAAGTGAGTAGTGGTAGAACTTGTATGATAAGAAGTAATAGGAATGGCTAATCAATGGACTTAAACCTTAATAAGCCATGAACAAGTAATTCATATTTATTTAAGTTATGAACTAATGAAGAACATGTAAGAATTTGTCATGTGTATAAGTTAATGAAATATGTTTGGTTAGGATGTTAGTATGATGGAATGAATCCATTTGAAATGATTTAAAAATCTCAAGTAACGAAGTTATGGCAAAATTTACGAGATTAGATGATAATCGTCGAAATCGTGAAATTCTCAGAATGGAAGTCAAAAGTTGACATTGAACACGGAAATGTTGGTTTTCGATGGAGAATAGTCCAAGTTTGCATTTTAGAGTTGCGAACTCAAAAATGGTCAAATTCGACTTAGAACGAAGAAACGAGCTATGAACGTTCACGGGCGTTTATCGTTTTCATTAAAACAGACTTAAAAGGTGAATTCCGTGTTAACAGATTTGAAAATGTAAAATTTTTACATGAACACTTAGAGCATATGATTTGTAACCTAATGGATTTTGAATGAGCCAATTCGGACTTAAAATGAACAAGTTATGAGCCCGGGAAGTTCATCAAACAAAAGAACTGTAAAAAATTTCTAAGGCTCAGAGTCCGCGCCGCAGCACTACCCAGAGAGATATGGTCGGCGCTACAGCATGAGGCCGGAATGTGAGATACTAGGAAGTGGCACCGCAGCGCCAAGACTGAGGCATCCCATATCGAAACCCCGCCAGCAACATGAAGTGTGTATAGGAAGGAAAATAGCGGCAATGGCCAAAGACTAAACAAGCGCATAGAAATGAATGGTTATGAATAGAAAGGAAGCTAGAGGTTAATTAATGATAAGTAATACATTAACGAACTTGAAGTAACATCCTTAAATGATGTTAAAGACCTTAAGTAATACAACTAAAGGTCGAAGAAAGATTACTTGAACATGAATGTAAAACAATATGATAAACCGTAACTAATGTTAAACAAATCTAATGAACAATTAGATTGAGAAGAAGGGAAAGATATAGTAGTAAATATACTCGATTATATATGACCAAATGTGGTATGTTATGTGATCATGTATTGTAGAATCCTTAAAGACTCAAAAGGAAAAGTATTTAAACAGTAGCAGACGCTAAAGGCAAGTGTTCTAACCCTTGTCTGTGTTTATTCTGGACAAGCTTTGTAATTCATGTATCTTACACATGAATTGATGTATGATGAAGTCGAAGCTAATTCCTTCGGCTAGACTTAAGATGTTTCTTTGGATTTCTTATAATCTATCGAACTGTTGTCAAGTTTTGCCAAACTATTTTGGTATGGTTTTCAAAAGAAGACTGAGTATGCTAAACAAATTTTTTGTCGTCAAACAACAGGCACGTGAGGTTGCCAAAACTTAAACGTACATACATTTAAAGCAAGTAGTGTTGTACAACATAAAGTACTATAGGTTGATCACCTAGACGTGCTCGTAACTAATGCCGAACTTACGGACTTAGTGTTGGGTTGTCCTTTTCAAAGAAAGTATGAAATGCTCAAGGTCTTAGACCGAAATTGATGTTTTACTGAATGTTGTTCATTGTGAAATGTTTTAAGAAAAGAGAAGTGCTATTTTGAATTATCGATAGTACTTCATAACTATTGTTCAGTTATTGAAGATATACAATTTGTATGTTTCAAGCATGTTGTTTAAATGAATTGTCATACTTGCTGAGCTAGTTTTGCTCATTCTTGCTTGAACATATATGAATGCGCTAAGGCTAAAAACAGAATGCAGAAGGATCTGGTAAAGATAAAGGGAAGGCTAAGGCGAACCTATAGATTACCTTTGTAATAGTATAGATGAATGTTGTTATTATTTGATATTATGACAAGAACACATATAATGGTTATAAAGAACTTGGGGAATGGTAATATTGTTTTGGAATATATATATATATATATATAAGATATATTCATTCTTTTGAGGCTTTTCAATTGAATGTATGTGTGAACTGTAGCACTGTGTAGCACCTTATGTCGGGTTGGAAGATACCCAGAGTTGGGGGTGTCACAGATTGGTACATACATTGCTTGCTCATTGGATAAGGATGATCGATCTCATAATCATTTGTGTGGAGACACTAAAGCAAGTATGTAGGTACTTATTGGAGAATAAGTTCACTGAATGTGGCTTGCTAAAGAATACCTAATAGAGTTTAACTTGTCTGTCAATAGGAGTTCCTATAGTGATAGTAGTACAAGTGATCCTTACACTTGAGATCATCATAGTATCTTATGTATGGTGAGTTATACTTTGACATATCCCTTAAGACCATTAGGGTATATCAAAGGGTATGCTTGGGTGTAATAAGTTATATATAGAGAGAGATAATAAATGATCAATAAAGAATCTACGATTTTAGTAAAAGAAGAAAATGTCCTACGTAATTCAATAAATGACAACCTAGGAATCCTTGGCCAAGGTGGAATGAAATTAGAAAGGAGTTTCTAATTTGCATTATTTGGAGTTGTGCATTTGAGAATCGAAATACATATAATTAAATAAAGTATATAATACTTGAAAGTAATTTCATGTCTTATATTTAATTGGGACACTGTATGGTGGAAGGATTGAATTGTACCGTAACTATTTACTCAAAGATTCTTTTATAATTAATGTTGAAATCTAAATTATCTAGAAAGTCGTCGATCGCTAAGGGGGCTTACCCTTATTGTAGAATAAATATATTTATTCACAACCGGTTTAATATGGAGAACTTAAATGGTCACACCATGAAAGGAAAAATATTTATTTAAGAAATAAATGGCATAATCGTAATAATAAGTTAAGTGCATTTAATTTAATCTATGATGATAAAATAAATTATATAGCTTAATATTAATTATTTAATATTTAGAAAATATTAGATATAAATTAATAAGAGGAGTCTTATTATTATTATTATTATTATTATTATTAAGTTAATTCCTAAAGTAGTTTAATATATATGATTTTGGTGGTATGTAGGTTTATAGTTAGAAAATATTGCTCAACCTTCATGGATAGAAGAAGAGTCAAAGGTTCAGATGAACCTTTTAGTAGAAGGATTAGAGAACGTTTTCTCTTAAAATGGTGATGAAGGTGCTAAATGATAGGAATCTAATTTAATTCTTATTTATTCAAACTGCTTCATAGCTATTGTTATGTTATTGAAGGTTTCAAAGAATGCTGAATTGATTCTTTATTTTGTTGTTTATTCAACTGTTATAACTTACTGAGCAATTAAATGCTCACTCTTGCAAATTCTAATATAATTGCAACTAAGCTAGAGCAGACCGAAGAATCTGGTATCATCGAAGAGAAAAAGAAGTTAAAGTTAAAATAATGGTGTATTAATTGTAATAATTAGTACTGTTGTAATATTGTAAAGTAATATCAAACGATGTATTAGTTAAGGTCTTCGTACTTGGGAGTAAAATGTAAGATTTCATAAATGTTTTATAAGGATATTATGATTATCTTTATGGTGTAATGAGATTTATTAGATGAATAACACCAAATTCCAGTTTTGAACATAGACCTAGAATTCTGGGTGTTATACCTACGAAGTCCCAAGCTCCTAACATGAGCTCGAAAAAATCCATAGGAATGGACTTTGTCAAAGGATCAACAACCATGTTGCTCGAGAGATATGCTTAAGGACCACCTTCTTTCATGCCACAATATCCCTATTGTAGTGAAATTTAGTTTTAATAAGTTTGGCCTTTCCATGGTACTTGGGATCCTTAACGTAAGACAACGCAGTCGTATTGTCACAGTGAATAGTGCAGGGTCACTCGAATGTGATCCAACACGGAGGTGCTTGAAGAATCTCCATAACCATATTGCCTCTTATGCTTCAGAGCAACATGCAATTAATATACACTGACTCCATAGTGGATAAAGCAAACTCAACCAGTTAATGGTTTCACGACAAAGCAATAAGTTATAGCCAGTGGTAGACTTACGCTCATCCAAGTCGCTAGTCCAATCTGCATCGTTGTACCCCTGTAAGCGTAGCTCACCACCCTGATAACACAACATATAGTCCATGATGCCTCTCAAGTATCAAAGTATCCTCTTAGCTACCACCCAATGAGCAAATCCAAGATTTTTTTTGAAACTGACTAACCATCCCCACTGCAAAATTTATGTCAGGGTGTGTATAAATCATTGCATACATCAACTTACCAACTGCACTTGTATAAGGAACACAATTCATCTGTTGTTTTTCTTGATCAGTCTTAGGACAAAGATACTGGCTTAGTTTATAACCCTTCTCAATGGGAGTGTCAACGGGTTTAGAATTATGTATACGAAAATAATCTAAAATAGATCTTATAAAAGTCTCTTAACTTCAACCTAAAAATATTTTAGAGCGATCCCTGTGGATCTTAATTCTGAGTACAAATTATGCCTCACCTGTAATACCCGAGAATTTTCACGTATTATTAAATGAATATATTAATGGAAATAATATTTCTATGAATATAAGTGTTATTATTTTGTAAGTCGATTAAATCAAGTGATTCGTATTTGATCGATGCGTATTAAGAAGGGATGATTGTGAAATGCCTTGTCTGGCATATTGTGAAAACGAGGAAATTCACTAAGTAGATTAAAACGAGAATTAAGAGGATTAATCGTGTTGATCAGGTGAATTCATATAAGTAATCAATACACTCGTAGATTTGTAGTAACACTCTTGTGGACATTAATTTATGTCGTGTAAGACGAGTATGATAATAGGGGTTGACACTGGCTTAAGCTAAACCAGTCTTGTAGCCTTTGTCGAGGGGCGCAGACACAATTTGCGTCGTCCCAATGATACAAATCTGGCGCAATTATGCGATTGGTCGATTGGAGAAAAATTAATTCTTCTACTTTGGAAAATTAAATGAAACAATTATGTGATGTGTGTGACATTAATAAACTATGAAATAAAGTGCGCAAATAACCAATATTAATTGTAAATTGTTATATTAATTAATTGATAATGGTTGTGGTAGAAAATTGATTACTTTGTAATTAATTAATAAAATGTGATTATTATTGTTTGTAATATAACTATAAAAGTATAATAAGAATTATATAGATAAGTAATGGTTATGGGAATTAATAAATACATTAATCAACGATGATTGGATTAATTAATATTGATGTTAATTAATCAAGGAATTGAATAAATTATTTATAAGTAAGTTAGTAATATAATAATATTATATTGACAGTTATGTGCATATGAGCAATAATACAACTATACTATATAGTGTATGTTAGTTCCCGGAGGTACAATAGTTATCTAGAAGGGGGGGTTGAATAGATAATTAAAATTCTTTTCGTTTTACTTTGTCAGTTTTGATAATGATTTAAAAACAGCGGAATTAAGGTTTGTTTGATCTCCCTTTTTAGATATAGTGAGTTAATGAGAGTGAGGCAGTTATAACAGTTATAGCAGTTATAGAAAGAATGCAATAGACACAGCAGTTTTAAGTGGTTCAGAGCACTTAAAGCTCCTAGTCCACTCTTCTACTCCTCGAGTAGGAAATCCACTAAGGATGTCTTTTACACTTTCTGAATCTCATAGATTCCTTCTAGACCAGTAGTCTAGGAACTTCTTAGTTCACTCTTGAACTCTTCAAGTCCAGCAGACTTGGTTCTTTATAGTTTACTTTAGAACTCTTCAAGTCCTTCTGACCTAGAACTTCTTACTTCACTTGTTGGGCTATTATTGAGTTCTTGATTGGTGCTACGCAGTTGCCGTTAAGCTCTTGTTCGAAAGAACTGAGTAGTTGAGCAAGCTTTTTCTTTTTCTTAGATCGTAGTGTTGCGCGTTGAGTGTTCTTCCTTTTTGTTCAATGCTTGCATAGTTGAATCATCTACAGATATCTTACATATATGTGATCTTTGAAATATGCCCATTGAATCCATATGTTGAAGCATTTAATACGTTTGACGTTTCTGAACTTTGATGGAGACTTTTCTGCATATCTTTTGAATTGAATTCTGGCCTACTGACATAGTAGACTGCTTTCTCACCTAACACCTGAAAAGGTGTTTTCCTCTGTCCCATGGTCCTTTCCTTAGCTTCTTTAATACGTCTCTTTGTTGCATACTAAGGATATTTTTATGCCATTGGGACTGGTGATTACTTCAACGTTTGTAACCCATTCCATATTTGTTAAGACTTTATCTTTGAACAAATGATCAAGGACCATAACTTCTGACACAGCCAGATGATACTCTATGATTCTTATCATGGTGTCTTGCCACCTTGGTGCTTAATGCAAGCAAACGAGAACACTATGATTTCTCTTAAGGACTGGCACACTACGATCTTCACTTGCATGTCTTGCAGACTCTACGTTTCTGAGAGCACACTGCGATCTCTGAGTTGGCTTCTGAAAATGTCTGAACCACTCTACGATCTCTGGAGAGGCCCTTCAAGGAAGTCATACTACGATCCTTGATGTTCTATAATTTTGCCTTGGCTTCTGTAGACTCTTGATCAGCTCATTAGATAACAAATCTATTTGAAGCCTATCTATTACATTTCAGGATATAGATCAACCTAGCATCTTTGATCTCTTTATCTATACATTCATTTACAGAATGATGAACATTGAAATCTTAGATCAACCTAATAATTTTGATCTATCACTAAGTCCTTGTACATATATTCCTTGAAGGACTTCACATATAATCATGAGCGTTTACTTTAAACATCAAATCAAGATATGCATTCTTTCAACAATCTCCCCCTATTTGATGTTAACATAACCAAGGAGATTTGTTGTCATGATTATTCAATTCTATATGCAGTGCAGCAAAGTAAATATGACTTAATATTTTAGTGAGTATCTAAAATTTCAAGAGAATAAGCATGAATTTATTGATGTTTGAGGATAGATATTACATTTAAACTTAGTTACATCAATAAGAGTTGAGTTTTAACTTATCTCAATTTCTTTTGCCTTTTTTTTCTCGGAGGATTTGCATATTTCTCATCTCTTCTTCTCTTGCTAGCTTCGTCTCTTCGTGTTATTTCTTCCAGCTCGCTTTGACTGAGTCTTTCATTATGATCGTTCCTATTCATGAATGCAGGATCTTCAATTAGCATTCTTAGGCCTGTTGTGGTCACCTCGTGTGAGCTGGGAGAAGGCCCTTGACTTCTTAATGGTTGAGCCATGATAATTGGCTCATCATCAGATCGTTGAGTATGATGGCCAGATCATGGAGTCTGTTGATGATACTACCTGGAGGACTCCTTGATGATTGAGCAGAGAAAGTGCCTCTGCCTCCTGAGAAAGTGCCTCTATCTCTGCCCTTGCCTTGATCTCCTTTCCCTTTATTCTCCCCCTTTATGTCAGCATCAAGGGTTTGAATGTCTTCTGAGAGGCGAGTCATTCCTTGGACAAGCTCGTTGAGTTGACTTTGAGTTTGAGCAATGTCCTCTCGATTTTCTTTGATCAGAGCATCAGATCGAGCTTCCCTTTGTTGGAGGACTACTAGAACATTGTCATTCTGCTGTCCTTGGCTGACATAAAATTGTTGGAATTCTTTTACGGCAGTTTGTAGATTGATGAAGCTCTCTAACATAAGTTTATTCTGAGCTTCTTGAGTTGTTTGTAAGACAAGAACAGCATCCCTGTGTCTTTTAGCTGTGAGAAAGTGCATCGCATCCCTGTCCTTTATGTTTTAAATCATTTCCTTGATGATCTCCCTAAGCTTCTTTGTGAGCTCAGAGCTTAGGGTGCTTGGGAGACTATTTGCAGCACTGATCATTTTTGTTAGTCTCATTTGAATGAGTTCAGTGTGTGCTTTAAGACTGTCATCGATTTCCTTGATCACTTTCTTTGACACGTCTGACAAATTGGTTTTGGTGGGCAGTTTTGAAAGAAGTTCACTGAGTTGGGGAATGTGTGAAGGAGGGGGTGTTCTCTTGTATTGATCTTGTAAGGAGTAGAGGGCAAGATCAAGGTTGAAGTATTCATTTGTAGATGAGGAGGGAATATCGGATGGAGGGGCCTGTGTTTGGGCGTCTGGAGTAGGCGGCTCTATGATTTGAGCGAGGGACTCTACGATGGGGCTAGAGTCAATAATCGTAAAGATGAGAGGGGTTGGGATCAATATGAAGTTGGGCATATTTGGTTCATCAGTTACAGAATTTTGGAATTCTACAATTGGGAATTGATTTAGTGGATTAAGAACCACTTCCAACCAGCTTGGAAATTCATAAAATTGGCTGAAAAAAGATAGTGGATAATGATTAACTCTGAAAAAAGATTGGGATAGATAATACCTCATGCACAATTCTTGAAGAGGGACCATTTGTGATTAGCTATTTGGCAAAGTTGAAGTTTCCTGGAAATCCATGAGCCAGCACAGAGATGGCTGGATATTCTTTGAAGCTCCAAAATATATGATTCCAGGAATTTAGAATTTAAGCTTGATGAAAAGGCATCATGGGTAGATAGGAGAACAGCTGATCGTAGTTAGCTTTCCTGTACCCATCATATCCCACAGCGATGATCTCGACCTCATCATCTTCGTCCTCTTCTCTATCTTCGTTCAAGGATTCCACTACATCAATGACTTATCTTTGTTCTTGCTCTAGTTCTCTCTCATTTTTTATAGGAGCAGCTTCTTCTGTCATGGGGATATCATGAGGCTCCCCCTCAACATGATCATCCATTTGCATTTCCAGTGGCTCCCCCTCAGCTCGAGCACTTTCTAGGGTGAGAACTTTAGGTAGCTCCCCCTCAGCTTGAGCAGTGTTTTCTTGTCCAGCTTCGGATAGCTCCTTCTCAGCAGCTATCCTTTTATCTTCCTCCTTTAAGGCCTTTTCATTTACAAGAATGTATTTCTTAACAAGTTTTCTTCTGGACTTTTTAAGCTTAGCCACAGACTCAACTCTTCCTTCAGCTTCAGCTCTGAACTGTTGATCAGCCAGAGTCTCTGGTGTAGCAACTTCTCTGGGGGAGGCATCCAAACTGGTCTCTACGATAAGTAGAGACTCTACGATCGAGGAGACAGATGGCCTCTTGGGCTTGTGGCTATTTTTTTTCTTCTTTAGCAGTTGTGAGATGGTAGCTTTGTCTTCATCTGCCTCAGCCTGATGTTCTTTTCTTCTTAGGATTCTCAGAGTCTTAATGTCAGAAGACTCTATAGGTATATCAGTGGTAGACCCATGGGGTTCTTCTGCCATTCGAGCCTTTAGCTTCCTCTTGCCCTTGCTTTTTCTGACCAAGGCAGAGGGTTCTTCCTTATTAGTTTCTTCTTCAACTTCTTCGGTCTCCCTGACCACAGACATATTTCCCGGAATCCCTGACTCCTTTGCATCAGTTGTTCTACCACTGGACTCATACATCATTCGTACATTTTCAGCTGGATTCCTTTTCCAGTTCTTGAACAATTGTTGGGTCATTCATCTATTTGGATTGATTGATTCTCCTTCATCATCCCCTATCTTATCGCCCAAAGTAAATTGTAGGATGATATTAATGAATCGCCTGCAGAGCATCTTCCTAGAGCTCTTTAACTTCTTCGAGCTAAGAATCCACTTTCCAATCCATTCAAGCAGCAGGGCTCCATAGTTAAGTTGTATCCCACAACTGATGGCTGTCATGAGCTTGAGATGTACTTCATTTACAGAATCGTGGCCTGAGCTCTTGTAGCATATGCATTTTCCAACAATGTCAGCCAGAAATTCGTACCTCTAAGGAAACTCCTTTTTCTTGTATCCTTTGACAGTGGGGAATTTCTTGTGATGCATCCTTTTAAGTCCTTCATGGAAATCTATGCCATCTATGAATGAAAACCCTTTAGATTTTAAACCTAGGGCTAGGTTGATGTCCTCAGCCTTCAGCTTGATTTCCACATCCTTGACCCTCGTCATGATGACGTCGTTCTCGAACACACCATTTTTGTAGAATTCTTTTATCAGCTTAGGGTAGACTCGTACCTAGAGTCTCTTCAAGACCAGCCTTCTTTATCAATGATAGAGTTTTGTGAAATTTGGGTTCAGCTATTTTGAACTCATCGAAATAGAGTCTGTTGCCCGAGATGACGTTGGAGGCTGTCATTGATTTCTTTGCAAAGAGTATGGTTGATTGAGCTTTCTTAAGAGTTAGGGTTTCTTCTTGTAGAGAGAAAGAGAGAGATAAGGTTTTGAACTTCTGATTTCAAAAAGGCATTTTCAAATTGTACTTGTAACTTCCCTCTCTCCATTTTGCTTAGTGGGGCAGGTGTCAAATTCTGCTTGGCTCTACGAATTTGACTGAGGAGGATTATACTAATTTGCCCTTAACTCTTTCTGAGCTGATGTGTCCTTTGGGAGGACTACGATCATTGAGGTAACCTTTGTGATTGTCGAGTCTGCTCTGCATTTGTCGAGTCTATTCAGGAATCATCGAGTATGTATTGTGATCGTCGTGTCTGCTCAGTGATCGTTGTGTCTGCTCAGCAATCGTCGAGTCTGCTCAATAATCATCGAGTCTTCTCAGCAATCGTTGAGTCTGAACTGCGATCGTCGGGTCTGTGCATTTTTCTCAGTTTAAGGTAGCTCAGGAAAGGCTGACCTCATAGAATGAATCAAGGGTTAGGTTTGTTCCTGAGGCGCTTATTAGAGAGATTGCTTTGATTTTGAACTTAATCATCACAGGATGCTCATTTGTTCAGCCATCGTTGAGTTTGTACTACGATCGTTGTCTTTTAAGTTACTACAACTCTACGATTATGGACTTCCTTTCATCATCTCTATGATTTCGAACATAGCCTTTATGTCTGCATGGTTAGCACAAACTTGAGCATAGATTTTATGGTTGTAAATTAAGCATGCCTAGCTCACTTATTAATTTATTAAACCTGGATTCATCTAAAGGCTTTGTAAAGACATCAGCAAGTTGATTTTTAGTAGGGATATATTGTAAGGATATGGTTCCATTTTGCACATGATCCCTAATGAAATGATACCTTATTTCTATATGTTTAGTGCTAAAATGCATGACAGGATTATGTGTTATTGCTATGGCACTTGTGTTATCATAGTGAACAGGTATAGATTTGAATTCAAACCCATAGTCTGTTAGCTAATTTTTCATCCAAAGGATTTGAGTACAGCAGCTGCCAGCAGCAATGTATTCAGCTTCTGCAGTTGAAGTAGACACTAAGTTTTGCTTTTTGCTGAGCCAGGACACAAGTCTGCTTTCTAGCAGCTAACATGTGCCACTGGTACTTTTTCTGTCTATTTTGCAACCTGCAAAGTTAGCATCTATATATCATGTTAGTTCAAATGAGGACTCCTTGGGATACCAAAGCCCCAAGTGAGGTTTACCCTTGAGATACCTAAAAATCCTCTTTACAACAGTTAAATGTGATTCCTTAGGATTAGCCTAAAATCTAGCACATATGCATGTTGCAAACATTATGTGCGCTCTCTTTGGCGAGTTAGATATAGAAGAGAACCTATCATGCCTCTGTATTGAGTTATATCAATACTTTTACCTCTTTCATCTTTGTCAAGCTTGGTTGCAGGAGCAATTGGGGTTTTCATGGGAGACGTTGATTCCATGCCATACTTCTTAAGTAAATCATTAATGTACTTGGCTTGGTTTATAAAGATTCCTTCATTAGCTTGCTTTACTTGCACTCCAAGGAAGAAATTCAGCTCACCCACCATGCTCATTTCAAACTTTCTCTACATAAGCTTGGAGAATCTCTTGCATAACTTTTCATCAGTAGATCCAAAAATTATGTCATCAACATATATTTAAACTAATAAGACTTTGTCTTTATGCTTTCTAAGAAATAGTGTGGTATCTACTCTACCTCTAGTGAACCCTTTTTTGATAAGAAAGTTAGTTAGTATTGCATATCATGCTCTAGGTTCATGTTTAAGACCAAATAAGGCTTTGTCTAATCTATAAACATAGTTAGAAAGAGATGGATTGATGAAACCTGGAGGTTGCTCTACATAGACTTCTTCTTGAAGTTCACCATTCAGGAATGCACTTTTGACACCCATCTAAAAGACCTTGAATTTCATGTGAGCAGCAAAGGCGAGGAATATTCTGATGGCTTCTAGTCTGGCAACAGGTGCAAATATCTCATCGTAGTCAATGCCTTCTTCCTGAGAGTAGCCCTTGGTCACTAGTCTTACCTTATTCCTAGTTATTACTCCATCTTCATCCATCTTTTTTCTGAAGACCCACTTGGTTCCAATGACAGGATGATTCTTTGGTCTTGGTACCAATCTCCATACTTTGCTTCTTTTGAACTGATTAAGTTCTTCCTGCATGGCTTCTATCCAGCTGGAGTCTTCCATAGCATCCTCTATCTTCTTAGGTTCCATTTGTGACAAGAAGCTTAGATAGAAACATTCATTTTGGGTGGCAGCTCTTGTTTTGACTCTTGCACTCGGATCTCCAATGATTAAGTCTAGAGTGTGATCTCTTGCCCATCTGTTTCCTGTTGGAACATCTATCCTGATGCCTTCTTGTCTGAGGTCTTCAAGATCTATATTTGCTTCTTAGTGTGGAGGTTTGTTGTCTTGCATAGGCCTCTCTACGATCTCATTTCCTTGCTCAACTATTTCACTATCTGGAACTACGATTGTAGTGTTGAGCTCGATGACCTCGTTCATAGAGTCTGAACTATCGGTCGTAATGTCTTGCAGTACTATTTTGTCTAAGTCTGTCTCATCAAAGATGATGTGAATCGAGACTTCAACACTTAGTGTCTTCTTGTTGAACACTCTGTAGGCCTTACTATCGTGGCATATCCAAGAAAGATTCCTTCGTATGACTTGGGTTGAAACTTTGTCAAATATTGCTTTCCATTGTTAAGAATATAGCATGCACAGTCGAATACATGAAAGTAGCTGACACTTGGCTTTCTTCCTTTCCATAGTTCGTAGGGGGTCTTCTTAATCGTAGAGTGTATGAGTGATGATCATTACGAGTGTAGCATGCGGTGTTGATAGCTTACGCTTGAAGTATTGAGGCGAGATGAAATTGCTTTGCTAGTAGAGTTCTTCCAGCCTCTATTAATGTTATGTTCTTTCTCTCAGCTACTCCATTTTGTTGAGGAGTTCTTGGAGCTAAGAAGTTATGACTGATGCCATTGTCTGTGAAGAACTGGTCCATTTCTGAGAAGTCGAATTCTCTGCCATGATCACTCATTATAGCCTTGATTTTCTCCCTTTCTCGTTCATCACTAGTCTGAACATCTTGATCAGTTGGGAGCTTGTTTCATCCTTTGAGGTTAGAAAGAATATCCATGTGAATCTGGTGTAATCGTCGACTATAACCAGTGAGTATCTCTTCCATTCGAGGCTCGTTGTTGGAATTGGCCCAAATAGATCCATGTGGAGCAACTGCAGAGGCTTATCAATTGAGTTAGCAGTTTTTCTCTTGAATGAGCTTCTGGTCTGCTTTCCAAGCTGACAGGCATTGCACGACCTTTCTTTAACGAAGCTTAACTTAGGTAAGTCTGCAACTAGATCTTTTGAGGCTAGTTTGGACATGCTCTTGAAGTTGAGATGAGACAGTCTTCGATGTCATAACCAGCTCATTTCTTCAGATGCTTTAGCCAAAAAGCATATTGTCTCATTTGAGCTTAGTTGATCAAGATTTACTGTGTAGACATTTCCTTCTCTTGTTCCAGTTAACTTTATAGTAGATGTCTTCAGGTCTCGGACTTGACATTGATTATTGAAGAATGTTACTTGATGACCCTTGTCGCAGAGTTGGCTGATGCTTAGAAGATTGTGTTGTAGTCCTTCCATATAGGCCACTTTACTGAAGGATACTGCATCATTTCCAGCTGAGTCATATCCTCTTGTCTTGCCAAAGCCGTTATCTCCAAAGATGACTGAGGGACCCTCCTTCTCTATGTAGTTAGACAGAAGGGCTTTGTTCCCAGTCATGTGCCTTGAGCATCCACTGTCCAGATACCAGATTATGATCGTGGAGCTTTTTTCCTGTGGTAACATTAAACTTTCATTTTGGTACCCATACTTGCATGGGTCCTACTTTGTTAGTACCCTTGGGGACCCAAATCTACTTGATTTTGGGTCTCATATGTATGGAATTATAATGGCACTTTGCAGCCTTGTGACCAACTTTATAGCACACAAAACATCTAATATGATGCATGCTTGTGTGCGTGTGAGAATTCTTCCTCCATTTTAACTTTTGTGGATCTTTAGTCATCCTTCTGTTAAGCTAATTTTTCGTCTTCCATGTGTCCTTGTGTTTCATGATTTATGAGGAGTGTACCTTACCTTTACTGTACCTTTCCAGTTGGTTCGTAGAGTTGGTCTCACTCGACTCTACGATCCTTCGAGATTGGTGAGTAGTGATTGGGTTACTCTTCTCTTTCCTGAAACCCAGTCCAGCATGAGATCCCTTACTCCTTGGGATATGGATTGAATCAGTAGAGCAGGGTTTGACTGGCTCATCCTTCTGTGAGGATTTCACAAATATAATGTCTCTACTAAAACTTGATACATTACTAGTGCTAGTTTCCTTTGCCTTTTCCACACATGACTCTGAGATGGATTCCCCAAAGCCTAAACTTGTTCTGCCAGTGACACTTCTCTGACTAGAGATCAGGGAGTCCATGGATGAAGAGGATTTATTCTATGTAGAGATTGTCTTCTCTAGTTCCTCAATCTTAGAGGTTAGACTTGACTCTCTTTATGCATTGAGCTCATTGGTCTATTTTAAAAGCTTATTCTCAATTTCAAACTTGGAGAGCGAGTCAGTACTTAGAAGGGTTATTTCCATTCTTTCTTGAACTTTCTCTTTCTCCTTTTGAAGAAGTGAATAATTCTTAGACAGAACTCTAAACCATTTCATATATTGACGCGGGTCAGATGTTATGCCATGTAGTGCAATTCTTAAATCATCAATGTCTACATCAGGAGAATTGAAGTCAAATACCTCATCTATACTTACTTCATGTATGTTGGTGTTTTGTTTGTCCTTTGCATGCTTGGCCATCAGGCAAAGATTTGCCATTTGAGGATCTTCTTCATCTCCAGACTCAGGAGTTGAGTCATTGTCTGAGTCACTCCACGATCCTCCACTTCTGAGGCCTTTGTCTCTCTTACGAGGCTTTTTTGTTGCTTTTGTATTCCTTCTTTGAATGTGATTTCTTCTTTAGTTCTTCTCTGAGAGGTTTGTTGTAGTTAGCAATAAAATGGCCAGGTTTCTTGCAATTGTAGCATAAATCATTCATTTGCTCCTGGCTGCTGTAGTTGTTGACTTTCTTTGGCTTACTGGTTTTGCCTTGACGCATGAACCTTCTGAGTCTCTTTACCAGCATAGCAAAGTCCTCATCATCATCTTCATCATAGTCAGAGTCAATTTCAGTGTTGACCTTGGAGGTGCTTTATGTTGCTTTGAGAGCAACACCCTTATCTTTCTTTCTTCCTTCGGATAGAGTTTCTACTTGTTGAGTCAGCTCCAGTTCGTATGTAAGAAGGTTGCCATATAACTGTTGAACAGTCATCTCATGGAGATTCTTTGACTCTCTAATAACAGTGGTTTTGGCATCCCGCTTGCTTGGTAAGGCTCTTATGAACTTTATGATTAGATCTTTATTTGGATAGATCTTTCCATAGGCTCGTAGAGAGTTGAGCAGAAGGTTGAATCTCTCGTAGGTGGCAGTGACGTTTTCTCCTTGAATGTGTGAAAACATTTCATATTGCTGTGTCAGGAGAGATTGTTTGTTTTCTCTGACTTCTTCCGTTACTTCATGCATGATGAGCAGTGCTTCCCAAACCTCCTTTGCCATTTTGTTGTTGACCACATTTTCGAACAGATCATCTTCTAAGGATTGAAACAAAATGTTCTTGGCCTTTTTATCGAGTTGAACAGCTCTCTTCTCGTTGTCTGTCCATTCTCCTTTGACCTTGATCTGTATTCTGTTTGGATCGTCTGTAGTTAGTGCAAGCTTTGTAGGAACATAAGGCACATTCTGAACAATTTCAAATAGATCTACATCTATTGAATCCATGTATGCTTGCATCCGAACTTTCCAGTTGGCGAATTTATCTTTGTTGCACATAGGTGGCTTGCTGCCTCCTCCAGTCTTTGATTCACTTGGTAAGTATGCCATTGGATCTACTCAAGCTTTGTAGGCTATATAATAGAACTTGCTCTGATACCAATTGTTAGTTCCCGGAGGCACAATAGTTATCTAGAATGGGAGGTTGAATAGATATTTAAAATTCTTTTCGTTTTACTTTGTCAGTTTTGATAATGATTTAAACACAGCGAAATTAAGGTTTGTTTGATCTCCTTTTTAGATATAGTGAGTTAATGAGAGTGTGAGGCGTTATTATATAGATTATAGCGATAATAGCAAGAATGCTGATAGACACGGCGATTTTAAGTGGTTGAGCACTTAAAGCTCTGATCCACTCTTCTACTCCTCGGTAGGAAATCCACTAAGGATCTCTTTTAAACTTTACGAATCTCAGATTCCTTCTAGACCAAGCGATCCAGGAACTTCTTAGTTCACTCTTGAACTCTTCAAGTCCAGCAGACTTGGTTCTTCACAGTTCACTTTAGAACTCTTCAAGTCCTTCTGACTTGGAACTTCTTACTTCACTTGTTTGGTTATTGTTGAGTTCTTGATTGGTGCTACTCAGTTGTCGTTAAGCTCTTGTTCGAAAGAACTGAGTAGCTGAGCAAACTTTTTCTTTTTCTCAGATCGTAGAGTTACGCGTTGAGTGTTCTTCCTTTTTGTTCAATGATTGCATAGTTGAATCATCTGCAGATGTCTTGCATATATGTGATCTTTGAAATCTACCTGTTGAATCCATCCGTTGAAGCATTTAATGTGTTTAACATTTCTGAACTTTGATGGAGACTTTTCTGCATATCTTCTGAATTGCATTTATTATTTGACATATGATTGCTTTCTCACCTAACACACGAAAAGGTGTTTTTCTCTGCATCCATGGTCCTTTCCTTAGCTTCTTTAATACGTCTCTTTGTTGCATACTAAGGATATTTTTATGCCATTGGGACTGATGATTACTTCAACGTTTGTAACCCATTCCACATTTGTTAAGATTTTATCTTTGAACAAATGATCAAGGCCCACAACTTCTGACACAGCCAGATGATACTCTACGATTCTTATCGTGGTGTCTTGCCACCTTGGTGCTTGATGCAAGCAAACGAGAACACTACGATTTCTCTTAAGGACTGGCACACTACGATCTTCACTTGCTTGTCTTTCAGACTCTACATTTTCGAGAGCACACTACGATCTCTGAGTTGGCTTCGGCAAACGTCTGGACCACTCTACGATCTCTGGAGAGGCCCTTCAAGGTAGTCATACTACGATCCTTGATGCTCTACGATTTTGCCTTGGCTTCTGCAGACTCTTGATCAACTCATTAGACAACAAATCTGTTTGAAGCCTATCTATTACATTTCAAGATATAGATCAACCTAACATCTTTGATCTCTTTATCTATACATTCATTTACAGAATGATGAACATTGAAAGCTTAGATCAACCTAATAATTTTGATCTATCACTAAGTCCTTGTATATATATTCCTTGAAGGACTTCACATATAATCATGAGCGTTTACTTTAAACATCAAATAAAGATATGCATTCTTCCAACAGTGTAGTTGTGACAACCCGAATTTTTCATAAGTTATTAAAATAAGAATTTAATAATGGGAATTCTTATTGCGATGTTATTAATCTAACAATCCAGAATTTTAATTGTAGTTATAAATATTTATTGAATTATATAAATATTTAATGGATGTGTTTATTGTTGAATAAATATTTGTTTGTTGTTGAATAAATATTTGTTTAATTTGATTTGATTTGATTTGGTTAATTATTTGTTTAATAAATAATTAATGGGTTAAGGAAATTAATTGTTATGAGATAATATTCTAATTTAATTTAATAATTAAGTTAGAGAGTTTATAATAATTAAATGATTTATTCAATAAATTGTTATTAGAATTAATTAAATTAAGTATGAAAACTTAATTAAATAAAGTGTGATAAATAACTATATTATAAAGGAGTTATTAAAATAAATTAAAGGAGTTTAATTTAGTTTTGCCAAACAAGGCTTAAATATATTAAGTCTTTAATTTTTAAAGAGTTTTGCCAAACATAGCCTTATGGCTTTTGGTTTTATTTTGAATTTTTAATTATAATAAACTAAATAAATAAAATATAAATAATATATAATAATTTTTGGTAACCGCTGATTTAAAAAGGTCATTAGTAAGACGTCAATTTTAGACGTTTTGAAAATATGTGTGTTGTCTTTGTTTTATTTCACGTAAAAGAGTTTTGGGTTTGATATTGGCTTAAGAAAAAAGAGAACAAAGATTACAGAGAAAAGAATTTGAGAGAGTTTGAGAGAGAAAAGGTTGGGATTTCAAAGCAAGTTGTGAGTATTCAAGCGATTCTCAGTGAAAGGATTTTCAAAGCAACAAGAGGTATTTTTCATAATCAAAACACTATATACGTTTTACGTTCTCTGTGTTCTTGATTGTATTATAAAGTTTTTACAAAATTTTCTGTAAACCATGTTTTTACAATTGATTATGAAATTATGCGTATTTTTAATGGTAATTAATTATACTATATATATATATATATATATATATATATATATATATATATGTGATTGTATGCTAAACTACGATATACTGAAAGAAATTGGTTTACGGTGATTACATATATACATGAACATGTTATGTAAGATAACAAAATTAGTATATGCTAATTGTGAAATTGAACCTTATGTATGTTAATTAGGTAAGAACTTAATGAGAATGTAGTTCAAAGGAATGAATTCGTTGGAAAATTATGGTTTACAGTGTTAAACCTTGTAAAACAACGTCAACAATGGAGTTGGGCTTTAAACTATGATTTCAAGGATTTAAATTATTGTTTAATTACTTTAAATTGGTATATGTATGATAAGTAAATGTTTATGAGTAATCTATATAAGTTTTACGTCTTAATTTAGATGTTAGCAGTAGTAATTAGTCCAGAATTTAGTTACTATGTTCTTCGTGGTTGGGTTCTGTAAGTTTTGGAGCCCCAGCGCCAAAATCAACGCCCCAGCTGTGATTTTCGCGCCTCAGCGCCAAAAATAGCCCAGAACTTCACGCCCCAACGCTGAAATTTGCGCTTGAAGATTGAAATTCACACCCCAAACACCAATGTTCGACTTAGTTTCTCGCCTTGTTATTTGGAACACTAATCAGATCGAGGCAATTTTGACCTCTTGTAGTAAAACGTCCATAACTTTTTCATACGAACTCCGATTGATGTGATTCAAGATGATTCGGAACGAGGAAGAATAGACCTACAACTTTAGTTCTTTAAGTTTTTCAATTTGAGGTCGGAAACAAGGGTCAAAATGGTAATTTGTCGAACTGATATGTATTATGAGGCAATTGGAGGGCGTTGGGAATGCACATATGCAAATGTAGTGCTCCTGACGATAAAAGATGTTGTCTTAAGTTATAAAACATGAATATTAGTAAATATAATGATGCTTAACATTAATAAATGATGTATTAGATAAGTTCTATAAGCATACTAAGCACACATGATGGAACGAATCGAGCGAGTGACGAATGAACGTCGAAACGCCGTGCCAAGTGTTAATGAACTTAAAAAGTGTTTCCATTCAATTGAAATGAATATTATAAGATATGAAATGGATTTAATATAAAACCAATAAGTAGTCCTAGCAAGACTTAAGCACTTGAATGAACTTCGAGTTTGACTAAGAAGAAATATAGTGAGTTATAAGTCTAAAGTTAACACAATCAAATTGAACATTGTGTATTGATTAATAGGAAGACTTATTGGATGTAGATTAAAGATTACATTACAACTACTATGTGTTGCTATGTGACTAATAGTTGATGTGAATGATTATATAATTGTGTAGGGCACGTGAAGTACAGATAATTGTAAGCTGTTAAACTATTATTGGTAAACAACGATTAAGGCAAGTCTTTCAGTTCCTATTTGTTATGTGAACTTGATGATTAAATGTTTTAAATCTTTATTGCAAATAGCATGATGTGTTATATATATGTTGAAAGTATGAAATGTAAAAGTTAATTCATGACTATGTTGATTGATTAAAGCGTGCTGATTGAGTAAGGACTCAATCTTTAAACATGTTATATGAACTGTAGCATATATGTTATATGTTAAGCATGTTATTATGTGTTATGTGATGCATGAAAACTGTTAGATTTTGTTGGGCTGTCAAGCTCAACCTTGCAAATAACCACTTTTGCAGGTTAAAGATTTAAGGTAAAGTATGTTCTACTTGAAAGATATGAATCAGATGTGATACTTGAAGAATTATATACTTTGACTGAGTTATTATTATTTGAACCATGTTTAAGGTTCCGAACAATGTATAAATGTTGAATTGTAATAACGTTTTGTGATATAGACTATTGTAGTATTAAAATGACTCTGAGATATTTAGATGTAAAGGTTGAAGGTTTTGGGAACGAGGATAGTTTGTAATAGAAAATTTTAATTATTCTGCAAATTTCAATGGTTGTATTATCGTTTAATGATGTAAAATTAGAGGTTGAATGTATTATTAACGACCGAAGTCGAGAATTAAATTGTATGAATTTTGGGGTCGTTACAGTTGGTATCAAAGCTGATAGGTTAGAAACCTTAGGTAAGAGTACCTTAGGCTATATTAGAGAAGAGAGGTGAAGATAACGAAAAAATAAGCTCAAATAAAGTTTGAACAATAAGAAGTAATTTAAGAAATATATAAAGAAGGGATTAAAACATGTGTGAGACGATTCAAAGAAGAATCTCGCAGAGTTATAAGGAATATAAAAGTGGGGTTACCCAACTCCAATAATAAGGATGTAAGGTGATAATAAATAGACAAAGTCTATAAAAAGAGAATGATAAAGAAGTTAAGAATCAAAAAGTTATATTTAAGTATGGTACAATTGTACTCTTTAATAGTTGATGTATGGTATCTGGGCTAAACGATTCTTCATAGAGCAGAGGTATATACAAACTAGCAACTCGAAACCTAGTTTGTTGGTTGTTTGTGGGAAACCACTCAGCGTACCATATTGAAACTGTTAGAGACTCAATATATACCAAGTATAGAAAGTGGTTACGTATGATGAAAATGTGGAACTCGAATGAAATGTTGAGCAATGTAAACGAAGTTAGAAATTCTTAAAGGAAGAATTGTTTTATAAACAAGAGAATTCAAAGAAGAATCTTGAAGAGATATAAAGATAAGAAATGGGAGTTACCACCTAACTCCAATAGCCAAGATAACGAATAATGATGAATAGACAAAGCCTGTAAGATTAAAAGCATAAATGAAATCTTAAATGATGAAAAAGGAAAGAAAGAGGATCGTAAAACAAAACGATCACGAGTTAAGAAAAGAATTTTAAGGGAGATGATTATAGAATAAGATCACGACGTGATCTGTTTAAGTTATAAAGGAAGATGGTCTGTAATATTTGAATAATTATAGCTTGATACTGTGAAGATAATGTACTATGATATAGTACAAGATAAACTCATAAGGAGTTATAGATAATGTGATACGAGGAATTCGTATTGAACAAGTTAAGGGTAGGTTGTTAAGAGTAAGATAAAGTTAGGTGGGATTTCAATTGAGGACTCATGTGATTGCTGAGTTGTACAAACCTTTGTATGGGCGAGGGTTTTGTGCGTGCACTAAGTTTATTACATTGATAATCATTGGAATATTGGTGTCGCGCTATCAATGTATGTGTGGTGAAAAGGTGATTCTTTTCTCATGTGTATATTTGATAGTTAGAAACTATTAAGATTAGTAAGATATTATTAGGATTAGGTGCGGTTCTTAAAACTAATGCATATGGTAAGTTCGTGACTTATAATAATATGGTATGTTTTGAACCCCTCAGCGGGTGGATGCCTATGGTCTGACTAGGATAAGTTCTTTAACTCATATTATTGTGGCAAGTTCCTGAACTTCCAATGTGCGATAAGTTTGATGAACTATTTTGGGTAGAAAATTGTTATAGTATAGAGAGCATTAATGAAGTTAAAGATTGATAGAATGGATAAGTAATGAAGTAATGAAGTAAAGATTGAAGTTGATGGATACCTGGATATTCTAAATCTAATAGTTATGCTAGACTTTCGAAATTTATTGACTTCGTGTTGATGTTTGCACTTCTATTTTCTTGAAAAACATTGGATCAAATGATGAAACCAATGAGTTTTAAAAACAATACCGTTATTCGTATGTCTATGCTAATTGCTTCGGCAAGACAAAAATGATTTGAAATATATCAAAATGTATTTTTTTATATCATCAATGTGTCATGGAACCTGGTGCAGAGATGAAAAAAATGATGGAGTCATCAATGCAGTATTACTTAGTGTTGGATGTGATCTGAGGATCATCAGCCCACTATCGTATGATGTAGTATGATAAAATCACCAAATGACAGAATCCTCAAACGGACTGTAAATACAGTGCGGTATCATGACGTCATAAAAAGAATTTTTGAGATTTCTTTAAGAAATGAGAATATATATATATATATATATATATATGTATATGTATATTTTGATTGATGTCCGAATTATTATAGAAGTCTATGCTATTTGATTCAGCTAGACGATTATTGAAAGATGTTCATGAAATTTAAGCGTTTCTTGAAAAGTTATGCTAAACCAAATTGTTTTGGTGCGGATTCAGATGTTGAAAAGCTGAGATGAACAACCCTTTTATAGGGGATTACGCAGAGGCGTTTAGATGTTTGTGCACAATATATTGTACGAAGGGTTGATCACCCTAAGTACGAGGAGTCCCTATAGTCTTAAGACTGTTAAAGTTTAAGTTGAAAGATTACTTATAACTATGGACATACGCATAGCGTTTAAATGTTTGTGCACAATACATCATACGAAGGGCTTAACACCCTAAGTACAGGAGTCCCTATAGTCTAATGACTGTTAAGGTTTAAGTTGAAAGAGTACTTATAACCGTGGACGTAGTTCAAGGTCTTATGACCCTCAGCATGATTTGGAATCTTTTAAATTCCTATTATTCATATCGCTTCCCAATTATTGAGCAATTGAGGAAGATTCTTGTAATTCTAAAAGGTAAATGTGGTAAGGATAATATTCCTTAGAAAGAAGTAAGTCATAGAATGCGACACTGAATGATGAATATATTGAATAAGTAAGAAAAGAAATTTTTTGAGAATGAGATGAATTATCAAAGAATAATGTAAAACTTTTAATAGAAAAGTTTAATAATTGTAGAAAGATCTTTATGGAAAGAAGTGGTTATAGAACCCAATGAATGAATAAAGTATTAACATAAAATCTATTTTTATAAATTGAATGAATAAAGATTAATAGATAAAATTTCGAGGACGAAATTCTTAGAAGAATGGATGAATGTAATATCCCGAGTATTTATGAAGAATGGGTGAATGTAATATCCCGAGTATTTATGATAACAATCCTTAGCAAAGGAAATGAATGGGTTAAAGAGTATATAATACTCAAAATATAATTGAGTTCAAGTGAAAGTTATGAAATAAAACATAGAATTTGTTGAAGTAATGAATGTAGTAGGAAATATAAAATCTATATTAAGGTAATGTGTTGAAGATATTCAACGATAAATATTTGAAAAGAGATTTGGTGAAAACCGAGTAAGGGAGGTTTCATTGATTCTGAGGACGGAATCCTTATAAGGAGGGAAGGATGTGACAACCCGAATTTTTCATAAGTTATTAAAATAAGAATTTAATAATGGAAATTCTTATTGCGATGTGATTTATGTAACAATCCAGAATTTTAATTGTAATTATAAATATTTATTGAATTATATAAATATTTAATGGATGTGTTTATTGTTGAATAAATATTTGTTTGTTGTTGAATAAATATTTGTTTAATTTGATTTGATTTGATTTGGTTAATTATTTGTTTAATAAATATCAATAAATAATTAATGGGTTAAGGAAATTAATATGAAAACTTAATTAAATAAATTCTAATTTAATTTAATAATTAAGTTATTTGTTTATAATGATTTGGTTAAATTTGTTTAATAAATAATTAATGGGTTAAGGAAATTAATTGTTATGAGATAATATTCTAATTTAATTTAATAATTAAGTTAGAGAGTTTATAATGATTAAATGATTTATTCAATAAATTGTTATTAGAATTAATTAAATTAAGTATGAAAACTTAATTAAATAAATTGTGATAAATAACTATATTATAAATGAGTTATTAAAATAAATTAAAGGAGTTTAATTTAGTTTTGCCAAACAAGGCTTAAATATATTAAGTCTTTAATTTTTAAAGAGTTTTTCCAAATGGAGCCTTATTGCTTTTGGTTTTATTTTGAATTTTGAATTATAATAAACTAAATAAATAAAATATAAATAATATATAATAATTTTTGGTAACCGCTGATTTAATAAGGTCATTAGTAAGACATCGATTTTAGACGTTTTGAAAATGCGTGCGTTGCCTTTGTTTTATTTCACGTAAAAGAGTTTTGGGTCTGATATTGGCTTAAGAGAAAAGAGAACAAAGATTACAGAGAAAAGAATTTGAGAGAGTTTGAGAGAGAAAAAGCTGGGATTTCAAAGCAAGTTCTGAGTGTTCAAGGGATTCTCAGTGAAAGGATTTTCAAAGCAACAAGAGGTATTTTCCATAATCATAACACTATATACGTTTTACATTCTCTGTGTTCTTGATTGTAATATAAAGTTTTTACAAAATTTTCTGTAAACCATGATTTTACAATTGATTATGAAATTATGCGTATTTGTGATGGTAATTGTTATAACTAGCATATATATATATATATAAGTATATATATGTGATTGTATGCTAAACTACGTATGCAAGAAAGAAATTGGTTTTACAGTGATTACATGTACATGAACATGTTATGTTGGATAACAAAATTAGTATATGCTAATTGTGAAATTGAACCTTATGTATGTTAATTAGGTAAGAACTTAATGAGAACGTAGTTCAAAGGAATGAATTCATTGGATAATTATGGTTTACAATGTTAAACCTTGTAAAACAACGTCAACAATGGAGTTGGGCTTTAAACTATGGTTTCAAGGATTTAAATTATTGTTTAATTGCTTTAAATTGGTATATGTATGATAAGTAAATATTTATAAGTAATATATATAAGTTTTACGTCTTAATTTAGATGTTAGCAGTAGTAATTAGTCCAGAATTTAGTTATTTTGTTCTTCGTGGTTGGGTTCTGTAAGTTTTGGCGCCCAAATACCAAAAATCAATATCCTCTATTTGTGATTTTCGCGCCTCAAATACCAAAAATAACCAGAACTTGCGCCCAAGATTGAAATTCACGCCCTAGTGCCAATGCCTGACTAGTTCTCACGCCCCAGAGCTGGAACACTAGTCTGGGTCGGGCAGTTTTGACCTCCTGTAGTAAAACGGCCATAACATTTTCATACGAACTCCAATTAAGGTGATTCAAGATGATCTGAAACGAGGACGAATAGGCCTACAACTTTAGTTCTTTAAGTCTTTCGATTTGAGGTCAGAAACAGGGGTCAAAATGGTAATTTGTGGGACTGATATGTATTAGGAGGCAATTGGAGGGCGTCGGGAATGCACATATGCAAATTTAGTGCTCCTGGCGATAAAAGATATTTTCCTAAGTTATAAAACATGAATATTAGTAAATATAATGATGCTTAACATTAATAAATGATGTATTAGATAAGTTGTATAATCATACTAAGCACACATGATGGAACGAATCGAGCGTGTGACGAATGAACGTCGAAACGTCGTGCCAAGTGTTAATGAACTTAAAAATGTTTCCATTCAATTGAAATGAATATTATAAGATATGGAATGGATTTAATATAAAACCAATAAGTAGTCCTAGAAAGACTTAAGCACTTGAATGAACTTCGAGTTTGACTAAGAAGAAATATAGTGAGTTATAAGTCTAAAGTTAACACAATCAAATTGAACATTGTGTATTGATTAATAGGAAGAGTTATATGATGTAGATTAAAGTTTACATTAAAACTACTAGCTATGTGACTAATAGTTGATGTGAATGATTATATAATTGTGTAAGAAGAAAGATAATTGTAAGTCATTAAACCGTTGTTCGTGAAACAACGATCAAGGCAAGTCTTTCAATTCCTATTTGTTATGTGAACTTGATAATTAAGCTGTTTTAAATCTTTATTGCAAAGAGCATGATGTGTTATATATATGTTGAAAGTATGAAATGTTAAAGTCAATTCATGACTATGTTGATTGATTAAAGCATCTTTGATTGAGTAAGGAGATCTTTATACATTATATACAAGCATAGCATGTATGTTATATGTTGAGCATGTTATTATGTGCTATGTGATGCATGAAAACTATTAGATTTTGTTGGGTCATCGAGCTTATGAGTTAAAATTTATGGTAAAGTATGTGCTACTTAAAAGATATGAATCAGATGTGAATCTTGAAGAATTATATACTTTGACTGAGTTATTATTATTTGAACCATGTTTAAGGTTCCGAACAATGTATAAATGTTGAATTGTAATAACATTTTGCGATGTAAACTATTGTAGTATTAAAATGACTCTGAGATATTTAGATGTAAAGGTTGAAGGTTTTGGGAACAAGGATAGTTTGTAATAGAAAATTTTAATTATTCTGCAAATTTCAATGGTTGTATTATTGTTTAATGATGTATAATTAGAGGTTGAATGTATTATTAACGCATCAAAAGTAGAAATTAAATTGTATGAATTTTCATTTGTGTGACTATATATTAAGTTTCATGAAACTATAATATATTAAGTGGTAATTAATCAAAGGAAGGAGTAAATTTATTTATTTAACATAAATAAATAAGTTATTAATATAATAAGGTTATAACATGGTTATATGAGTGGTAGAGATAATTATGGAACTACGGAAAGTAATATCTAATCGCATTATTTTTGCATTATATTTAATGTACAGGGACTATATGATGTGAGTGTATAATTAATCCCTAAAATTCCTAATATGGTAACAATTGTACATTAAGATTTCATTGTGGGAAATTAAGTAGACAAAACCAAGCCTAGATAACAAGATTGCTGAGCTTTTCATTTTGTCCCAAAATAAGTGGCACAAGTACATGAACAGTAGCTGAGATTGAAACACGTATTCTCCACAAGGCTAAATCCTAGATGATCATTGCTAGCTATGTAGTTGGTATGGAGTTGTTAAACCACCCTTTATGAACCATTGTTTCTTCCCAATACACCATGGATTCCAAAATTGTGTAATGACAATGCCTAGTTCATGATTTTTCTATAAATGCAAGCTTGAGTTCAGATTTTTGTGTTGCTAAGAGTTGTTTAAGTGGAGAGTTCTAAGTTGTTGAGCATTGTAAAAGCCCATTCAGTGTGAAGGAAGTTCAAGTTATGCTCAAGAAGGTATTATTTCTATTTATGTTCTTGAGATAGGTTTTTACTTGATTCTTATAATTCTTTGAAATTCTATGTCAAGCATGATGAATTAACATGTTATGATGTGTTTAAGGAGTTTACTAGTATGTATGAACACTTTAGGAATGGTTTGGAACATGTTTGATGTCAAGGAAATCAAGTTGGCCAAGACTCTACAAAACAGCAGTCCGTCAAGACTTTCTGAATCACATGCAGCTGCATTGTGCATTATTATATCACTAAGGCGCAAAGCAAGCAATTGACTCTTGCCCTAAGTTCGGGATTTTGAGGTTCTGTTTTTGCAATCTGTTATAGTACTATGACTTATAATAGCATGCAAGCATATGTAACGTGTATGTGTAAGTATATTATGCTAAGTGGTACATGTTTTAATAGATTTGCATGATTAACAAAAGCATATGGTTTAGATGGAGATTTGGACGTTAGATTTTGAAAACAAACTATGTTAGAGATAGTGTTCTATAAATTTTGAACCTAGTAAACTATACATGACTGATTTTACACATAGATGAGCATGTTATAGTGTACGTAGTTCCTTTGAGCATGATCAAACTTATTAAGCTTTGTGTTAGAAATATTTTCAAGAAAAAGCTTAGCCTAGTGAGCTAACATGCATGATTTCTACATTATTTATATTCTGACTTTGAAAGCATGTTAGTATGACCTAAAAATGCATGAATAAACCTTTAGATGGTGTTTATGAGGTTAATAAGCAAGCATGAACATGTTGAACCTACTAGTAAGCTTTGAATGTGAATATTGTCAAGTTACCATGAGGACTAAAATCTGATATTTGTGATCATGTTTGATGACACTCTTAGACTCACTCATGTAGTATAACCATAGATATACCATGCTTGTGTATCACATTTCAAGAAAAGCATGAACGATGCATATTTTCAACTAAAGCGGTGTTAGTTTCACATATGTGTTATGAATACTCAAAAGCATGCCTAATATGAGATTTGTAAATATCTTATATGTTTAGAGAGCAAGCATGATAGACTTTATGGTTTCATGACCTTGAATGGCCTTAACTTGTTGAAATGATCAATTTAGAATTCTATTATGTAAAAAGGAAACTAGATTGACTTAAGGAGCATGAAAAGACCCTTAACATGATAAGTATATCATGTATGATTGTTTTGAGCAAGTCGAACAGAAACCACAAGGCAGCAGCTAAGTCTTGGCTTGGTCAGAAGGACTAACGTGAAGTCTTATTTGGTCCTAAAGTTTAGCTATGGTAAGATCTGCGCATGCCATCTGGAATCTTAGGTTCTGCATTCTGATTTTGAAATGATGTTTAAAGCATGCCTATATGATTACTTTAACTTATCTTACATAACCAAAAAGCTATGTAATGTGTTAAGAAGCATGCTATGTAATAGAGACAAATGTTGATCATGAATTCCAAATGATAAGTCCAAAGAATATTTTCAAGAAATAAAGCAATATGAGATTGTGAGGTTGCATGGCATGCCTGTATCCATAGTTTCGGATCGTGACCCAAGATTCACTTCAAGATTTTGGGTTAGCTTGCAAAAAGCTATGGGCACGGATTTGCGATTTAGTTCGCATACCATCCCCAAACGGATTTGACAATCGAGAGACTATTCAAACTCTTGAAGATCTATTAAGACTACTGTGTCCTAGACTTCAAGGGTAGTTGGGATAAGTATTTACCATTGGTGGAATTCTCCTACAACAATGCTTATCGTGCAAGTATAGGTGTGGCTCCATTTGAAGCATTATATGGACGAAAATGTCGTTCTCCAATATGTTGGGATGAGGTGGGTGAAGCAACATTATTGGGACCCGAGTTAGTACGTATGACTACCGAAAAGATCCAAATGATTCGACAACGTATACAAACGGCACAAGATCGAACCTTTATTGAAATGACTAGTACATAGTTGATAAATTTTCTAAAATTCTAGAACCATTGTTAAAGCAATTCTGAACTAAACTTTCTTTAGTGAGAAAACCATAAGTTAAACTGAGATGAACAACCCTAATATAGGGGATTATTATATGCGTTAGCGCTAAGATGTTTGTGCACAATATATGGTACGAACGGTTGATCCCCCTAAGTACGTTACGAAAGGTCCTTATAGTCTGACGACTACTAACTGTTGAGGTAAAAATACCTAGTAACCTGGGACATTGTTCATAGTCTTAAGACCCTCAAATATTAATCTTGAACTTGTTTCCTAATCTTGATTCAAATAACGAGTTCTCTATTATTCAGTATTCATTTCTTACTCTTATATTATTGCTATTGTCGTCATTATATTAGTGAGCAATTGTTTTCTCACTCTTGCATTTAACACTGCAGCTAAAGTTGAGAAAGTTAATGAGTCGTCTTCTAGCAAGGGCAAGGGAAAGATGTCCAAATGATGAAGACTTGTTTGATTTTATTTAATAGAATCTATGTTATGATACTTATTTATTTATGTGATGCTTTCCGCAAACTTATGTAACAATTTAAGGTTAGATTACCTAGGATTTGTTTTAAGTTGATGTAACCCTTTAATGGGAAGGATTATTGTTTAAGTTATTTAAGTTATGGCTTTATCCTTGATTATGGGTAGTTAGATATAATTGTTTTGGATAGTGAACACCAAATCATGTGGGAATGAAGTACCCGGATTTGGGGGTGTCACATATTTGATGAGTGGTTTAAAAACCTAAAAATTTGGTACTGTCTAGCTTAAAATATTGCAAGTTCTGGAGAACTATGAATGTTAGTTTTCATATTTTTATGTTTAATGGTTAGATAAGGGCAATGATGGAATCAGAGAGTAAAAATGAAGCATTCTTGTAAGTTAATGGGGTACATGCAGCGCGCTAGAGTTATATTCAAGATCAAAAGTGGACGCGCCAGGCATATGAAGAATCTAATCAGTTGGCGCGGGGTGCGCTACTTGAAGAAGAAACTGGGCACGGGGCGCATCGATCGTAGATTTTGTGCTGATCTTTGTTTCCTTGATTCTAATGTTGAACCATAATAGGATTGATAATTACCAATTGTAGTAGGGTTTTATAGAGACTACAAATACTTGATTTTTATTGGGATTTGGGATACTTTTTATTGCAAGTAATTGAGAGCCAACTAAAGGAGACTTGGAGATCGGAGTGGAGAACACGAAGAGCCAGATATTTAAGCTATCGAGACCGGAGATTCTCGATGAGTTTTTCTTCTTTTTATATTCGATTATCCGTACTTGGGATGTTATTTATTTTTGATATGATGGTTTTATTTAGTAGATGAACTAATTTTCAATTAGGGATACAATTGAACCTTTTACAATGCATTAATTTAATTATCATTATTTACACTTATTGATTATGTTGAGTTGTTTACTATATTTTGTGCTTGATTTATTAATTTGGCTAACAATTAATTTGATATATTTGATGAAATTGAAAGAGGAAATCTAAGATAATATCTGAATATAATAATGCATAAATTTGTTGATTCTTTCTATAATAGCATAAAAGTGTAAAACATGAGAATACTTGTATGTCATGCGTAACTTGCATCATTCATCCAAACATACATCATTATATAGCTAAATATAACAACATACATCCTCAAATCCCAGGTTCTAAAACCTTAAAACCTCTTTCATTCCAAATAATGATAATTACATTATTCTTTACATCTTGTACAAGTGAATTTTATCCGCCACCTAGGATACATAATCGTTCATTAAACTATTCTATAGTTTAATTCTATCATTCTATATTACAAGTCTTCCCTTGATCTTTAGGCACATTCATATTCTGAATGGCACTTCATCTGGATATCGTCAGCTTGATTCTTACGAGATCCTTAAGTTCTTCTAACATCGTTTGCTGTCTAAAATATATCTTCACACAGAAGCAGTAACGCCCCGAAATCCAGTCTATCTTCACACCCGGATTCCGTACGTCACGAGTACATCCTTAAGCAAGTTCCCTAAACTTACTCTAATTTTTATTGAGCGAGTTTCCTTGAACTTCACTCTTGATTGTGCAAGTTCCTTGAACCCTACTTTTAAACTTATCTTGTGAATGTAAGTTATCCCGCTTATTTGTTCAATCGAGCTAGTATGCTTAAATTCTTGTGAAAATTATTATTTATGTGAAACTTAGTATTGTTCTTGAAATATTGTGAAAGAGTCGATACCATTTGATTCAACTAGACTATATGCATGTTTATAAAAGCTGTCCAAACCAATTGATTGGTGCGAAATCTTGAAAACTGAGTTGGACAACCCTTTTGGTAAGGGGAGTGTATGTCGTTGGAAACCCCAACACATGATTGAATATTATAGTGGTGTTATGCATAATGTAAAGAATTGTAGATGGGTCATCTATAGTACTTGATATTTTTGGCTTATCAGTTTAATATTAGTAACTCTAGTGGAGTTCAATAGTCCTTAGTGGCTACTCAGTATAAATTGTTTATTCAGTTGGATACATTGATAGTCATTGAATTCATATATCTCTATTGATTTATATTGAATTATAGTTCTTATTCCAAGAATTATTGATATTCATTACTCATGATATTATTCTGAAACTTTGAACTATCTTAGAGATGATGCTTTGATATTTCAAACTCGTGTTATGAAACTCTTTACCCTTGTTGTATATTACTTGTTGGGCAATTTGTGATCATCCTTGCTTATTTAAAACCTTTTAGTTAAGGAGGAACAGGGAGGTGTCCCTGGATCAGACAAGGGCAAGGGCAAGGCTACCGACTAGCTTGTTCCTTTTATGTTTAAAACTATTATGTTATGTTAAGACTATTTTCAGACAATGTTTAAACTTAAGTAGGATTATGTAATAGGTCTTTATTCGATACTATTATGTAATCTATTAAGTACTATAGGTTGCGAGACTTGGGGGAATAATTATAATAAATCATTATATATTATTCTAATTTAGATCTTTCGTTGTGAATGTGTTATTTTAGTTATTATGGTTTTACTATGAGAACGTGATGAACCAAATTTGAGTGACCAAGTGGAGGTCCAAATTTGGGGGCATCACAGGTTGGTATCAAAGCCGTAGTTATAAACCTTAGGAGCGAGTGTCCTTAGATTATAACTCAGGAGAACCTAGAAGTTAGGAAGGAGATAAAACTCATGTAAAGTTTTCCTTGAGAGACTTAGTGTGTTATGAAATGTAACTTCATTCTATACAATGAACTTATGTTTATTTAACATTCTAATGGAGTTGTTGTTTGATTTGTCTTATGTTGGTGATTGTAGGATGACTGACATGGGAGGACCTAGCCGAGTAGTAGAGGAGGAGTCGCGTGATATCCACGTAGTCTATGAGGCACCATTGATAGTGGAGCCTATTTCAGTAGTGTCCCCTATTGATAATGATGATGAGGAAGAGGTGGAGTCTGATCCGGAGGAGGAGCCTTTGGAGGAGGAGCCCGAGCCTATGATGGACTCCGACGAGGATACTTTTGAGGATCGGATGTTAGGAGAGTATGAAGAACAAATTTTAGAGTTAGGGTGTAGAGTGGAGGAGCTAGAGGTTGAGGCTAGGGAGAGGGAGTCTGCGTTCCAGAAGTTGAGGGACGAGGACCATCAGAGGTAACTAGTGATGCAGGAGATGGAGGTGGAAATTGCTCACCGTAAGGAAGCAGGGATCCAGATGGGAGCTTTGTTTCACCGAGCGGTGGCAAGGAATGTTGAGGTGGCAGGAAAACTAGAGGAATTAGAGCAGAATATTTTGAGTGAGAGGACAGAGAAGGAGGCTCTCCGAACTCAGTTAGAGATGGAGGTGATGGATAGGATTCACTTCGAGGAGAAGTGGGAGGAAGCCAATGATAGGGCAGATGATCTAGAAGATGAGGTGTGATGCAAGAGGAGGAAGATGAACAAGATGGGCTATGCTCTACGCACGACCATGGAGAGATTAATCGATGGGGTAAATCACTACCCAGCTGAGCAAGGACAGACCCGGCATACCATAAGTCAAGACATGGTGGTACACATCACACAGAAGGAATATAAGAGCGCCGTAAAGCGTGGGATGTTAGATTGAGTCTAGAGGGAAAAGCTCAGTAGTGTAGTATTTTTATTTATGTGTTATTAATATGTTGTTGTAATCTCAGTCGTTTGTGTAAGATGTGAGATAGTGGTAAACCCCCAAACTTCTGAAAAGTGTTAGAGGGGTAGTAAGTTAGTATGTCCCCGTCTTTTATGATAATAGGGGATATGTGATATCATTTATAGCAGTATGCTAGAAAAGAACATGTGATGTAACCATTTGGCATATGAATATAAATGATCTTATTTCAGAAATGTGTTATAAACCTGTAGTTCTTTTCTATTGAGAAATGTCTAAATATGATAATTAGATAATAAAATGAAAAAAAAATTATGATGCAGAAAATGGCGCCCAGACGTAGAATAACTGTCCCATAAGAGTTAGTTAATGATGAGAGAGGTCATGTAGATTCGATACAAAGATTATTAGATTTATTGGGAGAAGCTCTGAGGGGAAGAAACGAACCCGTACCACCCGTTCCCCAAGCTGTCCCAGTAACAACCTTCAAAGATTTTAAGAGCGTAGGACCCCCAGAGTTCACGGGAACCACTGACCCGATAGTTGCGCAAACCTGGATTAAGGAGATCGAGAAGGCCTTCACTATCGTTCACGTGGGTGAAGACCAGAAGACAGTATTTGCCACATACATGATGAGGGGTGAGGAAAACTATTGGTGAGAAACTAACCAGTAGAGAGCAGGGGAAGGAACGATAACATGGGAGAGGTTTACGACGTTATTTTTCGAGAATTATTTTCCGAAGAGTATGAAGAGTAGGATGGAAGTAAAATTCCTAGAGTTGAAATAAGGTGATATGACGGTGGCGCAATACGCAGCTAAGTTCAATGAATTAGCGCGATTTGTAGATCACCAAGTTATGGATGAGGAGAGGAAGGCGAGACATTTTGAGCAAGGGTTGAAGTCATGGTTGTATAATAAGGTATCGGTCTTCCAGATTGATTCCTTTACAACATTGTTGGAGAAGGCAATCATTGCGGAAGGTGGCAGTGAGGCCTTAAGTCTATATCATAGGAGAAGAAGAATAAGAATGTTGGTAGTGAGCATCGTGGAGGGAGCAGCAGCGGAGGAAGTAACTCCAGAAAGAGGAAATGGGAAAATAACAACAATAGAAACAATAACCAAGGTGGGAGTCACCAGGGAAACTTCAAGAAGAGGACCGAAGCTTGCAACAAATGTGGAAGAAGTCATCAGGGAGAATGCTGGAAGAGGAAAAGTATTTGCTAGAATTGCGGCCAAGAGGGGCACATATCGCCAAATTGCCCAAAGCCGAAGAAGATTAGAGGATATTTTGCTTGTGGATCAATAGAGCATCAGATAAAGGATTGCCCAAAGAAAGGAAGCGGTGGAGCTGGCGAAAGCCAGGGAGGAGGAAGTAAGTTAATGATTGGTGGACCTGTGCAACCCAACCGATCAACCGCTCGAACCTTTAACATGATCGTCCAAGACACCGTAGCTGTAAAGGACGTGGTGTCAGGTATAATCCCAATCAAAAATATAAATGCTTATGTATTATTTGATTTGGGTGCCACCTATTTTTTTGTATCTGAAGAATTTACTAGTAAACTTAGTACACCCCAAGAACGTTTAGAAGATCCTTTAAACATAGAGGCTGCAAATAAGGAAACAATCCATGTAGAATAAGTCTATCAAAATTTCCACGCAAACATTAGAGAACATGAACTAAGCGTAGACTTGATTCCTATTAGACTAGGAGAATTTGACGTAATACTGGGGATGGATTGGTTATATAACCATGCAGCAATAATTGATTGTCAGAACAAATGTGTGAACCTTCAGACTCCGAGTAAGTCTAAGGTAGTGTTTTATGGTAGCTCATCACTTAAGCAATCGTGTTGCATTACAATGATGCAGGCCAAGAAATTGTTAAAGAAAGGATGTGTAGGTTATTTAGCTTACATCGTGGATACTCAAAAAAAGGGAGTAGAGATTAAAGAGATATCTCCGTAGTGAGTGAATTTCAGGATGTGTTTCCAGACGATCTTCTTGTCCTTCCGCCAGACAGAGAAATTGAATTCGTAATAGACTTAGCACTGGGAACGACACCGATTTCGAAAGCTCCATATCGTATGGCACCAGTAGAAATGAAGGAATTGATGATACAACTTCAAGAGTTATTGGATAAAGGTTACATTCGACCGAGTGTGTCCTCTTGAGGAGCACCAGTGTTATTCGTTAAGAAAAAGGATGGATCGATGAGGCTCTGTATCGATTATCGAGAATTGAACAGAGTACTGATCAAGAACAGATATCCATTACCGAGGATAGAAGACTTATTTGATCAACTAAAAGGAGTGAAGTATTTCTCAAAGATCGACCTACGGATGGGATATCATCAACTGAAAGTGCGAGATGAGGATATACCAAAGACTGCGTTTAGAACCCGCTATGGACATTACGAGTTTTTGGTAATGTCATTCGGTTTAACTAATGCTCCGGCAACATTTATGGACTTGATGAATCGAGTTTTCAAGCCATACTTGGATAAATTCGTAGTAGTTTTCATCGACGATGTTTTAATCTACTCAAAGACGGAGGAAGAACATCGAACATCTGAGGATTGTTTTGGAGGCACTACGAAAGGAGAAGATGTATGCAAAGTTTTCTAAGTGCAAATTTTGGATGAAGAAGGTTCAATTCTTAGGCCACGTGGTGGATGAGAATGGAATCTCAGTAGATCCCAAAAAAGTTGAAGCAGTAAGCAACTAGGAACAACCAAGAACTCCGACGGAGGTGAGGAGTTTCTTAGGGTTAGTTGGGTAATATCGAAGATTTATCCATGATTTTTCTAAGATAGCTACCCCGTTAACTAATTTGACAAGGAAGACGGTGAAATTTGTATGGACCGACAAATGAGAAGAAAGTTTTCAAGAGTTGAAGAAGAGATTAAGCGAGGCGCCTGTATTATCATTACCAAATGATACAGGAGGATTTGTGTGTATAGTGATGCATCGCATAGAGGACTGGGCTGTGTGATAATGCAACACGGCAAAGTCATTGAGTATGTGTCACGATAGCTGAAGGATTACGAAAAATGATACCCTACTCATGACATAAAGTTAGCGGCCGTAGTTTTTACGTTAAAGATATGGAGACACTATTTGTACGGAGAGAAATGTGAGATATACACGGACCACAAAAGTCTGAAATATATCTTCACACAGAAAAAGTTGAATATACATCAGAGAAGGTGGTTAGAATTGATCAAGGATTATGACTGTGACATTCTTTATCACCCAGGGAAGGAAAACGTAGTTGTCGGCGCTCTGAGCAGGAAAGGAAGGGAGAAATTATTTCGACTGATAACTCAGGAAGAGTTAATAAGAGATATGGAGAAGATGGAAATAGAGGTGAAGGGACCCGAGAGGTCTAAAGAGAAGTTATTTGTAATGGAAGCTTGTCCGACATTGTTGGATAGAGTAAATGAAGCACAGGAGAAAGATGAAGAATGTGAGAAAATCAAGAAAAGGATCACGGAAAATGAGGTAGAAAAATTTGGAATAGATAAAGACGGTATCTTAAGATTTGAAGGGAGGTGTGGGTACCGGCAGTGGCAGAGTTAAGAGATGAGATTTTGCACGAGGCACACAATACGATATATTCCATTTATCCGGGAGGCACAATGATGTACCGGGACTTGAAGCAACATTTTTGGTGGCCAAATCTAAAAAGATAAATTGCGGAGTACGTTAGTAGATGTCTTACGTGTCAACACGTAAAAGCAGAGCATCAGCGGCCGAGTGGTTTATTACAGGAAATACCTGAGTGGAAATGGGAGCATATCACGATGGATTTCGTGGTAGGACTTCCAGTCACGCAGAAAGGTTTGGATGCCATTTGGGTTATCGTGGATCGACTTACGAAGTCCGCACATTTTCTACCTATCAAGATCCGCTACAGTTTAAATCAATTAGCGAGTCTATACGTAAAGGAAATTGTTTCACGAAATGGAGTGCCGGTATCGATTGTTTCTGATCGAGACCCGCATTTCACGTCAAAATTCTAGAAAAGCTTACAAGAGAGGATGGGAACACAGTTACGGTTAAGTACTGCTTATCATCATCAGACAGACTGACAAAGATAGCGAACAATACAAATGCTAGAGGACATGCTTATGACTTGCGTGATGGACTTCAAGGGAAATTGGGACGACCACCTACCCTTAATCGAATTTGCTTATAATAATAGTTACCATGCGAGTATCGGCATGCCACCATATGAAGCTCTTTACGGAAGAAAGTGCAAAACGCAATTATATTAGGATGAAGTTGGAGAACGACGAATACTCGGACCAGAGTTAGTACAACAAACTGCAGACGTGGTTGCAGTAATAAGAGCCAGACTAGTAGCAACTCAAGATCGCCAAAAGAAGTACGCAGACTTGCATCAGCAAGACCGAGATTTTGGAGTCGGAAGTTTCGTATTCTTAAAGGTATCTCCGTGGAAGAGAAAGATCCGTTTCGGCAAGAAAGGAAAACTGAGTCCAAGATTCATAGGACCGTTCGAGATACTAAAGCGAGTGGGCAAAGTAGCATATAAAGTTGCACTACCACCTGAGTTGGAGCACATCCATAACGTGTTTCACATATTCGTGTTGCGTCTATACAAGCTTGACTATAAACACGTGATTTCTTATGAACCTATTCAAGTGGAGAAGAATTTAGCGTACGAAGAAATTCCTGTCCAAATCCTTGATAGGAAAGAGCAAACCTTAAGGAATAAAGTTATTTCTTCTGTGAAAGTACTTTAGAGAAACCACGATGTCGAGGAGGCAACGTGGGAGTTAGAAGATAGGATGGTGAGGGATTATCCCCATCTATTTGTGTAACCATGTAGCAATTCTGGGACGGAATTTTTATAAGGGGGGAGGATGTAATACCCGAGAATTTTCACGTATTATTAAATGAATATATTAATGGAAATAATATTTCTGTGAATATAAGTGTTATTATTTTGTAAGTCGATTAAATCAAGTGATTCGTATTTGATCGATGCGTATTAAGAAGGGTGAATTGACAATGAGGATTGTGAAATGCCTTATGTGGCATATTGTGAAAACGAGGAAATTCACTAAGTAGATTAAAACGAGAATTAAGAGGATTAATCGTGTTGATCAGGTGAATTCATATAAGTAATCAATACACTCGTAGATTTGTAGTAACACTCTTGTGGACATTAATTTATGTCGTGTAAGACGAGTATGGAAAATAGGGTTAACAACGGCTTAAGCTTAAACAGCCTCCAGACTTTGTCGAAACACGCAGTAGCAATTGGCACTAATCGGGTCATTGGAGAAAAATTAATTCTTTTACTTTAGAAAATTAAATGAAACAATTATGTGATGTGTGTGACATTAGTAAACTATGAAATAAAGTGCGCAAATAACCAATATTAATTGTTAATTATTATATTAATTAATTGATAATGGTTGTGGTAGAAAATTGATTACTTGGTAATTAATTAATAAAATGTGATTATTATTGTTTGCAATATAACTATAAAAGTATAATAAGAATTATATAGATAAGTAATGGTTATGGAAATCCATAAATACATTAATCAACGATGATTGGATTAATTAATATTGATGTTAATTAATCAAGGAAGTGAATAAATTATTTATAAGTAAGTTAGTAATATAATAATATTATATCGTGAGTTATGTGCATATGAAAGTAATAATACAACTACACTATATAGTGTAGTGTGACATTTGTGTGACTATATATTAAGTTTCATGAAACTATAATATATTAAGTGGTAATTAATCAAGGGAAGGAATAAATTTATTTATTTAAGATAAATAAATAAGTTATTAATATAATAAGGTTATAATATGGTTATATGAGTGGTAGAGATAATTATGGAACTACCCGGACAATAATATCTGACTGCATTATTTTATTGCGTATATTTAATGTACATGGACTATATGATGTGAGTGTATAATTAATCCCAAAAATTCCTAATATGGTAACAATTGTACATTAAGATTTCATTGTGGGAAATTAAGTAGACAAAACCAAGCCTAGATAACAAAATTGCTGACTTTTTCATTTTGTCCCAAAATGAGTGGCACAACCCCACTTCCTCATTCTACTCTCCTTATTCCTCCATTACAACTACAACCTCCATCCATTACACCAGATCAAACACTTTCAACCTTTACCAATATGTAAATATGAGGAAGTCGGGATGGAGGTTGTAGTTGTAATGGAGGAATAAGGAGAGTAGAATGAGGAATAATGGGTCAGGGTCAGCAAGAAGTAATCGAAGAGTCGGTTGAGCCAGGACCCCTACGGGGTATTAAACATATTAAGCATTGCCAGTGGCATACATTCTACTGCTTGTTATGGAGACCCGCCTAATGGGAAAGAAGGTGCAAGAATAAATAGCCGCCCGTGACGTACTCTCTAATCGCGCTCTTTTGCTCTTCTTTGCTTCATGCTTTTCAACTTAATGAATCTTTTAACATCCTGCAAGCCATGAGACATATACATGAGTCGAATGTTGATCAATTTGAGTATGATTGAGAGATTAACAAGACTAATACAATATAATAACTACTTAATGAACTTATTATGTCCTAATTAGTCTAAACTAAAATTTAACAGTTATAAAAAAATAAAAAATAAAGGTACGATTGGGTTGCCTCCCAATTAGCGCTTGATTTTAAGTCGTTCAGCCTGACTACTCCCTGTTTCATCTCGAATTGGTCGGGTTAACTGCGGCATGATGATTATTTATTGTGCAACACCAGCATTGTTGTATTGCATGCCTACTCACTTGCTTGTTGGGTAATGAATTTGACTTTATATCCTCAATTAAGGCATTAAGACCACTATCCTCTTTGCAATCCCTGAACTTGACACGTGTAGATTTCTCGAACAACTCGCACTCTTCCTTTTAGTCGGGATTGGTATTTCCTTGAACACCTTTACCTTTACTACCTGATCAAACACTTTCATAATCAGTTCTCGGTTAGGCACGTCAATTAGTGTTCGTCCAGTTGCCAGGAATGGTCATCCCAAGATGATAGGGATGTTCTTATCTTCCTCAAAATCCAGAATGATGAAATCCACGGGGAATATAAACTTGTTAAACTTTACCAATATGTCCTCCATAATGCCTCTCGGGTACGTGACTGACCTATCTGTCAACTGTAATGAGATGTTCGTAGGCTTTGGAGCTGGCAAACCCAATTCTGTGTAGACGGATAACGGCAAAAGATTCACACTCGCCCCCAAATCACATAAACACTTGTTAAATGACATGTTCCCGATCGTGCACGGAATGGTGAAACTCCCCGGATCTTTCAACTTTGGTGGCAACTTTCGCTGTAACACTGTACTACACTCCTCTGTTAATGCCACTGTCTCGAAATCTTCCAATTTCTTTTTCCTAGACAAAATTCCTTTCATGAATTTTGCATAACTCGGCATCTGCTCTAGGGCTTCTGCGAACGGGATGTTAATATGAAGTTTCTTAACAACTTCCAAAATTTTCGTGAACTGCTTATCTAATTCCTTTAAATTTCTCAAATAAATTTCTACTTTAATTCTCAACTTCAGCAACAAAACGTCTAAAGCAGTCTAATGCTTCCGACTTATGAGAAATAAATAGACATATCTATATCACGAATAATAATTAACAAAAGTGATGAAATAGTTACCACCATGTAGTGCTTTAACATTCATTGGACCCCAAATGTCAGAAAGAACTAGCTCTAAAGGATTAGTGGCCCTCACCGCCTTCCCAAATAATTTTCTTTTGCCTTCCTTGCTAAACAAGGTTCACATACTGGTAGGTTAACGGCCTTCTTGAGCTAACCTAGTCATCCTATCTTAGCCAATATGACCTAATCTAGAATGTCATTTCGATGATTCATTAACAGTATCATCATGAGAAGCAATATAAGAAAATTGGGATTCATATTTATTCAAAACTTAAAAACCATCTGATAAAGTACCATGTCTTACAAAATCATTATGAAAATAAATAGATACGCTACTACTGTCGAATGAAAAATAATATCCTACTTTAACTAAAGCTACAACTGATATTAAGTTCCGTCGAATTTCTAGTATATAAAGTGTGTCCTCAAGGATCAGTGTGTGGCTATTTCTCAAAGTCAGTTGATAAGTACCAAAACCAAGTACTTGTTCCTCTAAACTTTTCCCCACGAACAAACTTTGACTTCCTTTGGAAACTCGTCGGTACTCAGTGAATCCCTCCCTATCGCGAGTTACATGCTTGGTTGCTCCAGTGTCAATAATCCATGAATGATCAGTTTGAGCAAGAAAAACATGTGAACACAAAGTATTCATCGCACTGAAGAAATTTATATTATACCTTTTTTTACTCAGTGCATTCACGAGCAAAATGTCTAACTTGTTGACAGTTATAGCAAGTCATCTTCTTTTTTCCTCCTCTTTTGTCCCTACGGCGCTTAGCATTACCCTTCTGTTTTGGTGCATCAACCTTAACCTGGTTGTTGCCTTTATCTTAGCTCTTACGCTTGCCTTTTGCACTGCACAGATCAGCTTGAGCCATGAAGACAAAGCTGTCATCTTTGGCACCACGACGCTCATATTCTAGCTCAAGATGCCTTTTGAGTTCAACAAGAGCTTTGATACTATCATTATGTATCATAGTCATCGTGAAAGGCTCCCAGGCATCAGGTAAAGACCTGAGCACAACTTGAATCTATTGCTCTAAGTAAGGGTTGTGCCAGCTGTACTAAACTCCCGGATCATGGCCAACATTACTCGAAGGTGGCCCACCATAGCGTGTTTGGGCTCCTTCGTATAACAGTCCAGTTTATAATTAAGCTCGCGCAACCTAGTAGCATTAGTCCCACCATAGGACTTCTTAAGCATATCTCACATTTCCATTGCAATTTTGCAAGACTCAAATTAGTCAATCGTGTGCATTCTACTTAACATGGTAAAGTGTGTATAACGATCCTACTTGACCCATTCATCGTAGGTTTGTTTGTCTCGACGGTGTTGTACAGTGGTGCCCTCCTCTGGCGGTTCCATAGTGGTAGTTAAAGTTTCTAGCACATCTAACTTATTATGTTGATATTGAATTTTCTTCAACCAAATGTAATAATTTTTATCATCTAATTTTTCACCTTTGTTAAGGTCAACAATCACATTTTTAGAGGTCATTTCACTACAATACGGTTGCACGAAATATGAATATTAGCGCGCACATAATAATTGCCATTAAATCCTAATTAATCACAGTTATTTAGTTTATGGATAGAAATTAAAAAATCGATAAGCTCATAATCATCGTTCCATGTCATAAGATAAATAATTATGATTAATTTAATTTATATGACAAAATCCAAATATCCCATTACAACAAAAATAAGGACGGGGTTTATGAAACAAAATCCCTATTGATAATTTAATTATACTTTGGGAGATAAAATCAATTAATTAAAGGACAAGTGCAAAATTACATTTCCTTACAAGGTTTAGATATAAGTACATCAATACCAAAAACTTTACATCAAAGATTCCTACTACATCAATCTATTAATAAAATTAGGAATGTTACACTTGCTTTCTCATAATTATTTTATCTCAGGTCTCTATCACAAAGTGAGAGTCCGTCTTCAAAAACAATTAAATATCAACCCATTTTAGTCCATCCAAAACACCATGCAATAACAAATAAGGGGTATGTGCATGAATGGACCCACCACAGCTCCCACTAGGAAGCCGAATGTATTTGGTTAAGTCCTAAGGGACGAATGCAACAAATATGCCTAATAAACATAATATTTACACATAAATATACAACAATAAATGTGAAAAAAATATTCAATGTTACTCAAAATTGACCAAATATTTTTCTAATAGTATGTATACATGAAAATGTAATACTGTGAATTTTATGGATTTTTTGGAAATTTGTTTACTATTTAATACAATTATTGTTCAAATAAATAATAATTAAAAATTAAATAATTTAAGACACTAAAACAAACCATTTCTCAACACCTCTAAGTAGAGAGCTTGTAAACATGCCTCTAAATTTACACAAAAAAAAAAATTGGCCAAAAAAACATTTCTGGACAATTTTTAAAGCACTTTAAATACCTAAAAACATTTTTTGAAAATATTTTCCATTACTAAAAAAATTCAAAAAAATAATTAAAGTGAAAAAAAATATTGCAATATTTTAAAAAAAAATATTCGTGAGCGGTACTACGCGCCTACTAGAGCGATCAAGGCGTCCGCTACTGTCCTTTTTTTTTTTTGGACAAGCACGTGGCCCCCACGCATTACGCATGTTGATGTCAACGACGTCGTCTTCCTCAGCATACCAGAAACAAAATTACAGTTTGGTATCCTTTTTTCAAAAAAATCATAGTTAATTTTACAGATGTCCAAAAAATATAAACTTTATATTTCTAAAATTGTGGCGACATGTACTATTTTATTGTGTAAAGAAAATATAGTTTTGACTTATGTAGAAAAACAAATTTTCATTTGAAAAAAAGTAATTGTGAATTAGGGTTTGTATTTTCTCTCAAAATACCGATCCAATCCTCTAATATATACTCTAGTATATTATGTCGTTAATGTCCTATTTCAAGCTTTCTAGCGAATAAAAAAACTGAAAACATTTAAGGTAAGCATAGCATGAGAAATGGCTATGATTCCAATGTTAAATGGAAACTAACACAAATACATATAAACTTACATATGAATCGGTTAGTATACACGAAATGAAAGTGGTTGAACCAGAATGTCAAATCTACAAATAATACCACGAACACAATTACTATGATCCTTCATACAAAAACTTCTCGTCAATATATAGTTGTTACTAGCAACAATGCGAATGAACTCAGGTGTTTACACCAACTACACACAAGTCTATTGATGAAAGCTTAAAAATACTAGAGATGTAGTATATAGAGAAAATTATCTGAGAAAAATTACAAGTCATTTTTCCTTATCCCTACACTATGCAGGAATCAATATTTAACAATAAATTCCAATTAATATAGAAGAAGTATACAACTGACTAAATCTGGAGAATTATCTCATATAATCTTAACCATATCAAGTATTATCTATAAAACTTCCAAATGATATGAGACTCTTAATCCCAATTGGGTTATCCAAAATTCATACCAAAATGGTCTACGGGTCTGACCCGAATCAATTATTAACACCAATCATAAATAACTTATTATAGATTATCAAGTACAGTTAATAATTTTTACCGTATCATATTATTTATGCAAAGAACTAAAATAAACTACAAAGTACGGTTTACTCCTCTTAGGGTTGTAAGTTGAGTCGAGTATTGACTGTTCAAGCTCTACTCGTTATATAAGGTAATTTCAAATCAAGTCAAATACGAAAGGTAATAGGTCATAGATTTTGTTGTTCGAACTTGGCTCAAGTACTTATCGAGTCTGAGTAGCTAGTGAGTAGCTTGAAACATTATCAAAGAATCGAGTATCTAGTAATTATCAAGTATCGAGTATTTAGTCAAATGCAGTTTAAAAAGTAAAAATAAAAATAAAAAAATATTCCCATTAGATGTCTCAACAGTCTTGGTAAAAGATGGTTCATAGATACAAAGATCCCTCCTGTTCCAGCACTATATATAATGTCTGCTATTTCTCAACAAACTAGCGTTCTCAATGAACTCATGTTCGGCAGTATATTATTTCTATGAAGTTGCACAATCAAAGCACTAGTGCACTATTGATAAATCAAAAAACAGAATACTGAATAATATCATGTACTACACTATCAGGCTTGGAAGGGCAAACAGATAAAATTTATTTTTCCATATTTACATCATGTAGTATAACTGGACCATAGGAATCAAGGATTTAGAAGTATGAAGGAAACTATAGCGCATGTGGAAGATCAATATTTTTCTCTCCAACGAGGAACTCCTCGGGACCATGACTGCAGAAACACAAATTTCCAGTTACACTATGCAAATTAAAGAATCAAAGGATAATCATTTGAGAGTCCAGTTACCCGAGATAGCTCAGAGCGGACATTCTATACAGACAGGTGAATACTAGGACATGCAACCCAATTGTGTAGAAGAATGCGAATGTTCGAGCATATCTGCAAGAGATTGATTGCCATGTTATCATCCCATTGAAGGAAATGCACAATAAAAGCTAAAATTACAAGAGATCATAAGAAAAAATTATGGGCCAAACAGTTGCTCATAGAGAGGAATTGAAACTTTATGAACCTGTAAAATGAAACTTAATTTATGTAGATGTACATAAGTGTAAGACTGTCTTGAGACGTCACTTCAATATAAGCTACCAACAAGACAGTTATAAAAGTAGCCATTCCAAAAGGTTACATAACAAAATTGCATCATGCAAACAAGATTTGGGTAAGTGCCCAAAATGGTTTTGGACGCTTTTTATGCTCACATGTACTTAACATGGCACGGAGTCACAGGAAGAAAAGGCATGCCCACCGTGGCTAAATCTAATCGAGCTTAATATCAGTCTCTCACTCAAACTGACCAAATTATTGAAGAAGACCATTAAAATAAGGAAGTTTTAGGAGAAAACAAGAAATTAAAAAAGCCCAATGGTGAATGGAATGTGGTAATGATGCAATAAAAGCAACCGCAATGCCCATGTTCAAAGCAGAGAAGTGACTGAATTTCATCCACCTGATAAAAACCTTGGTAGGCAACATGAGAGGTATACAGGTATTGTCCAGTCATTAAAAATTTGGTTCTTGTTTTTCTAGATTACAGCAATGAATAGTGCAATGGTTCCCAAACTTGGAAACAAAGTTGGGGGGGCCAAATGATGTGTCATTATTGCATTAGTTTGACATAGCTGGTGTTCAGCAAAGGCCAATTCGGACCACCAATTGATTTTGGAACATAATGTAATGGAGAGCTTCATAGTTTGTTCCAGCCGTAATACAATGATATCGTGCTACTACGATCACAGTCGTCATGGCGCCAAGGCGGGACACGTCGGTAGTTGACCGCCAGGATACCTAGGCGATAAGGCTCCCACCATGGCGTCCGTATGGCAACATGTCGTTAACACTGTGCAATTTATACATTATTTGTTTTATTTTAAAAGTATATTACACAATAAAATTTTATATACCCTAAAACCCAAAACAAAACTAACACAATCTCTACTATGTTTCTAGTCATAGCTCAAACAAATTCATCAACTATTAAGTCATTTCCGTCTCCCACACGAGCATTCCTCTCATTCAAAGGAGTAGGGTCATGGGTTAGGTTAAGGTCATGGGTTGAGTCACTTGGGTAATTGGAAAAGTTCATGGGTTATGATAAAAAATGACTTAATCACTTAACTTGGGTCCCGCTACCAATGCGTGAGCCTTGGCGGCTTGGCGTCCAAGGCGTTGCCTTACCCTTCTCCAACGCCAGGACGCCTAGACGACGCCATGGCGACACCATGACAACAATGACTACGATGCACGAGTTTGGTTCATATATGGGAATTGTGTTGCATATGATGATAATGTACTATTGCATTACAAATATTGTTTGGATCATTGATTACACAAGAATAGTAGAAACAAAGGAAGGTGTAATGAAAAAATTGATATAGAATCAAAGCCAATTATCACATCAAAGTAATTGTAACTTTTTTGTAGACCATGCAAATTAACCAAATATCACATCAAAAACATCACATGAATGAGCCATTAGTCAATAGTAATAGATAAGAAACAACATTTGTACGTGCACACTTTAGGTTTATTTAGCATCTCCTAGAAAAACTTTACTTGGATGAAAATTCCTAAAAATGTACTTCATCAAGAAAAAAAAAATTGTGCAAAGAACATCAAAACAAGTCAATGGAAGCATACTTGTTCCCAAGAAGAAAACGCCCACTGCTGAGTGTAATTTTATCCCTTAAACCGAGCTCCTTATACCTTTGATCCCTTTCCTATTCATACAATAAACATATCTCATTAAAAATGATCACCAAAACAACCAGCTAAAGAATAGTTTCAGATTCCAAATACAGAAGATAAGTTGAACAAATGTAAGGATAAATTTTATTTTATTGCAAAATACCAATGACGACAAAATGCTGATTGTATTTTCCCCATATAAAGAGAAAAAACAATAAATCACATACTTAGTATAAAAGTGTTGAATATCTCCAAATGATAGGACTAGACCTGATAGAAATTGCAAACTTTTGCTTTAAACTCTAGCATGATGGCCATGACCCACTTCCATTGTGCAAAATTTAGATTTATTTGTCTCCCTTGATTTCATGTCATCAATAATTGCCATGTGTTGGGTAGGGAAAATGGGGAGTGCAAAAGAGGTTTATTCAGAGGTTTAGATTTGTTTCTCGTCAAATAAAAATGTAAACAAAGAAAATAAGTCCTAATAAAATAAAGTTTTCATCTTTATCATAAGGGAATGGAAGTTTATATAAAGATCTGTAAAACATTTGCATTCGTTCTGGTTCTGATATATCAAATGATCAACGCGCTCTGACTGACATGTACCGACGATAAGTGAACAAATAAAAATATCCCAAGGGGTTTCAAAAGGACATGGTGGTGTTGAACTAAACAGAACATTTATAATTACATAGAAATCATGACAGGCCAACTAACGAACCAACCACACATCACTGAGCTCAAGAGCGAACCAAAGTAGACACCTCGAATATTTTCTTTCCAGAGAGTTGAGAGAAAACAATATATCCATGTTGATTCCAAGAAGGTTGGTTTAATGCTCGTTAAGTTGAATTGAGATTTCTGTATAAAAGGAAGACAGCACATATGCTTTCTAAACAATTGTAATCCATTCCCAATCCCTTATTCCTTCTCTGCTTAATAGGCTTGCTGTGGATCCAATATTAATTTATTTGCTTGATAAATATTCTAACAAGGTTTTTCACTGAAACCTAACAGTTATACTCCAACTTGTACATGCTATCTTCAAGCCAAACATTATGCTCAACTAAACCAGGTAATGTAACTTTCTAGTTTGTAAATTTTCCAAATGAAAACCAATACTGCAAAGAAAAATAGAAACCTTTTTAGAGAATGCTGCAAACGGATTTATATCGTCCTCATATATTTTCTTATACTTGGACTCCACATCTGAGCTGAAACCACTTTCAAGATCTTCTGAATTCTGAGAAGCATGAGACAGAAATTTGAGCAAACAGAGAACTACAATCATGACTTCCACACATACAAAAGGAGTAATAATAATACAGTATCTGAAGAACAGCACCTTCCTTGAACCTCTGGAAACAACTTTCTCTAAATTGTAGTCCTGTACATAACGTATCTTCCCATAAAGTTTCACATTGTCAGCTTTAGTTTTCTCCAGTTCTACTGTCAGCACCCCTATCTTCTCCTTCAACTGCCTTATTTCCTAAAATGTTAAAGAATTTAGGATTAGCAAACGAAGATAGGCACATTACAAAAAAATAAATAAAGAAATAAAGAAAAAGATTTGACAACAATTACTCCAACAAACAAAACAAGAGAGAAGCAAAATCTTCAATTGGTGAAGAATAAAAAAAAACCTCTTCCGTCTCCCGCAAGCGTGTCCGGAAGCGGTCTCGCTGGTTGCAGATCACCTTTAGCATTGAGCTTTGATCTTGATCTGAAGAAACATGTTTCTGCTGCTCTGCATTCTGTACAGAGAAAGTTTATTACTGGAAAATTTTCATATTAATTAAATGAGCAAAGTTATGTCCCACGTGAGAAAAGGGGGAAAAACAAAAACAAGTAAAAGAATACAAATGCTCATCCAAAGCAGTGTAAGAAATAAATAATGATACGATAATTTCTATAAGTAAAATGCAAACAAAATAAATGTTACAAGTTCATCCAAACATTCAAATAAAGGAAAAACATCACTAACAACCTTTGACTGGAATTTTGCATTTTATATTTATAAGATAAGATGATAACAACTCTGGAACATTGCCTACTGACACTCTTCACAACACATACAAACACTTTCATTTATTTATAGATAAAAGAAGATTTTTAGAAGGCAGAGAACATTGAAAAGAAGAGGAGGAGAAATCCTCAATAACAGAAAAGGTGGAAAATTACAAAATTCTTAAAGCATAAGAGAGAATCCTAAAACTCTCTCCAAAGAATAAGAAAACCACCACACCACACCACCAAATCACTTTAGAATCCTTCTTCTGCCCAAAACCTCGTAACCTAGAAAAAAGCAATAGCTCGACTCCCAAAGGACAAACTCAATACACTCCTAGAGGCTAGAACCCTGAACCACTAACTCCACAACTTGTATAAGCATACAATAACACAAATTACATTTAAAGCCTATGCTTACTTAAGATGCTACCAATAAAATATATGTTTCCTATAAACTTGTGGAACAATTGTGAAAGGATTGGAAACATTCATTGAGATTATGAAATATTCCCTCTGTCCCAAAAAATGGCCTAAACACAATTTCCACGCAAATTAAGAAACATAAAGTAGATTAGAGTAGGCAAAAACACCTTTACCCCCAGTGGTCGTCGACTTGTAAGCAATTGACCACTGAACTTTAAAAATAAGCAATTGGACCATTGTGCTTTCTAAAAATGAAAATTCAGGCAATTCCATCCAAGGACGGACGTCAAATATTTTCTGACGTGACATTGAAAAAAAAATCAAAAAATCATTATTTTCTGATGTGGCAACACAAAAAAATAATAAAATAAAATCATTAATTATGTGACAAAAAATGATTAAATAATAATAATACTTTTACCCCACTGTGTTTGTCGACTTGTAAGCATTAAGTCACTGTACTTTAAAAAAATGTAATTGACCCACTAAACTTTTAAAAAAAAATTAATTAGGTCAATGAATTCATTGGACGGATGACAAATATTTTCAGACATGGCATTGAAAAAAATTTCAAAAAATCATTATTTTTTATGTGGCAACACAAAAAATAATAAAAAAAAATAAAATCATTTGTTATGTGGAAAAAATTATTAAAATAATAATAAAATTAAAATAAATATTTTAATTTATTTTATTTATAATTTTTTCTTTTCCTTTATCTCTTTTCCTTTCTTTTAATTATTATTTTCATTTTGAAAATTAATATTAATATTAATACAATGAAATCATTAAATTTAGGTTTAAACATAAAACAAACATACTATTAAAAATATTAAAATCTATTAATAACTAAACATAGATAAATAAATGTATTTTGCTCATTATCATTTGGAAGTATATTCACGGTTGATGATTATGTATGGATTTGATTTAGAAGAAATGGAGCTTCAGAAATCAACAAAGAAAACTCAAGAAACAATATCACTAGCTGCTGAGGAATCTGCAAAATCTAAAGCTGCAAAAGAAGTAATAAAGTCGCTTAACATCACAGGTAGTTTCTTTTTTACAATCTTTCTTTGTACCTGAAACCTGGTTCCTTAAAAAGTTCTAGAGCTATACATGATGTGTTTAATAGTACATATATATAACTGTCTGTCACGATAGGAATTCACTGAACTGGTGTATGTTTCTAGCTGTTCAGCCATAATACCTTTTTTCTTTTGGTTGTTTCTTTCTTTTGATTAACCTAGCACTCTTGTTTCCGTGAAGTTGGTAGTTCAGCAGCTGGGGGAATTATCTGCAATTTTTCTGAACATTTAGTTCTTCAACTTTCTTTGAAATTATCTCTCATATTTAAAGCATGGATTTGAAAGGATTTTTGTGCCGTCTTTTTATAATCTCCTTTCGTTTTCAAGTTTATACTACTGCAAAAGGCCTCTGCTTCTTTCCAATAAAGCAGAAATCTGTTTGCATGTGTTTTAGTTGCTTCCTTGTTGGAATGCTTTTATTAATAAGTTCGTCCTTTCATCCCAGCTCAAAGATATGGCTGAGAGGTTGCCTCCTGGTGTTCATGACTCCGAAAGCGCTTGCCTACAAAATGGCTTGAAGCAAAATGGCATTCACTATCCTGAAGCAAATGGAGAGCGCTATTCAAGATCTGATTCAATCAACAGCTCTTACTTGGTCTCACCAATGGGCCTAGACTCTGGTTCAGTAAATGGAACTGATGGCTCTACCCAATTGCGTTATTAATAGATTTTAATATTTTTAATAGTATGTTTGTTTTATGTTTAAGCCTAAATTTAATGGTTTCATTGTATTAATATTAATATTAATTTTCAAAATGAAAATAATAATTAAAAGAAAGGAAAAGAGATAAAGGAAAAGAAAAAATTATAAATAAAATGAATTAAAATATTTATTTTAATTTTATTATTATTTTAATCATTTTTTGCCACATAATTAATGTTTTTACTTTATTACTTTTTTGTGTTGCCACATCAGAAAATAATGATTTTTTGATTTTTTTTTTCAATGCCACGTCAGAAAATATTTGACGTCCGTTCAAGAAATTGGACGAAATGGCCTGAATTTTCATTTTTAGAAAGCACAATCGTCCAATTGCATATTTTTAAAGTTTAATGGCCAATTGCTTACAAGTCGACGACCACAGGGAGGTAAAGGTGTTTTTTGCCGATTAGGGTATCAAAATTTTCATTTTCACCCCTAATGGACCCTACATATAATATAGGGAATCTTTTTCTTTCTTTATACAACATTATAATGTACTTAAGCCACCTTTTATGGGACTATTTTTTTGAACTTCAGCAACTTTTATGGGTCAGAGGGAGTACAGGTACGACACAACAATTCACGGAAACTAAGGTACAGATAAAATGAGACACGTTAACAATTACTAAATGTGATTATAAATACATGCATATAAAACTTGAACATCAAAGACGAATAAAAATATCAACAAAATGATTTTTTTATCAGTGAAGTATAAAGATTTAAACTTCAATATCAACCTAAAAATTGCCATTTAGTACATTAAAGAATTAAGCCAACCATGTGTAGAAGATCTGTTATGGATTGGTAACAAAAAGAAAGAAAAAACTACCTCAGAGTGTTCCGCTGCCCCGGACTCTTGTAGATCCCAATCATCGAATAGAGCACCTTTTTGATCTTTAGCATTATAACCCTGCATCCAAAGTAACAATGATGTAACCATAAAGAAGAAAGTAAGTGAAAATAGTTTCCTTCTCAACTTTTGTGTTACACTAAACCTGGTAGTATTACAACAAAGCACTAAACTGGAAACAAGATGAAGCAATCTAGTTCTATCACTGGACAAGCCATAAAAAAATATCATCCAATACACTTGCACAGCAGGAAATATCCCTAGAGTATCTTGCAGTGTCCAAAATTAAGAAGATCAAAAATCTTAAAGTTAAGTATCCCAGCAGGAATTTCCATTATTCTCATCTTATGCCTCACACAATCTGTTTGATCTCCAGCTCAAGAGTAAAAAGAGAAGGGGGGAAAAAGACAATGCCTAGTTTATTTTTGTATTTAAAGCACTCTAGGACATCTAGGTAGCTTTTCTTGCATATTGCCCAATACCGATATGAAACTAAAAGGTTGGGAAGATTCAGTGGCCATTACGGCGGCTCAATACCATGGTGGCAATGGGTGATCTGCTGTAGCAGTTATATAAGCACCCATTTTAATATCTTCCTACATTCTCTCTCCTCAATTTCTTATACTAGGGACAATACTTTTTCTCTCCCTCCAAGCACGTCTTTTCTGTTCGCTCTATTTACTTTTTCATTCATTTGGCATGTGTAAAATGTGTATAAACATGTGTTAGCATGAGTATGAAATTAAGATACCAGTATAAACACATTGTCATTATTATCTTAAAGTGGTTTCTTAGTTGCAATGGAAAATATATAACTAATTTGAGCTTGGTATTATGATTCATTCATAATATATCAAATGGAGACTTACTGGTAACAAGATCATTCCAGGTCAAGGTTCAACTCACAAGAGACCTTATTTACTTTTTGAAGTTGCTCTTGAATCTTGATTAACACCAAAACAATAGTAAATTAAATTGGGGAACTAATTATAATTTTGTGGGGCAAAATGAACATTGACTAAGAGAAACTAGTAATAAATGACATGGTGGATCTGGGTTAATGGTTTGAGCCAGCCCACAATGGACCCAACCATATGTGACTGGCTAAAGATCCATTATAAGCCCTCCCAGCCCACACAATGGGCAACTCTAATTAAGTGTAACTATTTATCATATTGCTTATCAAGCAAAAAGTATGTAAAACTAAAATAGTGCCAATGCAAATAACATCAAAACAGCTTCTTATATTTAGAACTAATTATTCATACCTTGGATATATCATCTTCTAACTTCTGTATGAGCCTTTGTTGTTCAGTGTGTGTTGCTGTAAGCTCTGTGATTTTGCTTTCAGCTGTTTCCAGTAGCGATGTTTTTTCAGAAAGCTTGACCTGAAAGCAGTAAAATGCAGCAACAGAAACAAATTATTTAATGAATACTATTATGTACTTAATTAACACAAGAAAATCTATTCGAACAAGGAAATTTGTTACACCTAAAACAACAATGAATATGTATCTAAATGGATTCACATGGTTGGGACAAACTGGGAAAAGAAAACTCAAGCCGATCGAAATACTACAGCAGTTTCATACCTTCAACTGTGTGAGTTCATGTTCCATTTTACGGTTCTTATCAAGAAGGAGAGATTCAAGTTTGCTCATCTCTTCTCCACTAGTAGCCACTTCCCAGTCTTCAGCCTCAATTGAATTATACCCTACTGCCTGTACATATAAGATTGGAAAGTTGATCTGGAGTAATCCAAAATAATATAAAGGATACAAGATATAAATAAAAATGAAACATACTCAACACATCACAAAAGCAGATGCCAGAAGATATTTACAGAAGTCATATCTAATAACATCAATGTTGACTTAGATCCATGTTCTTTTTCTTTTTTGATAAAAGAAGAAATTTTGTTAATAGAAAAGAAAGGATACAATAAATGGGGGACAAGAAGTCCACCCTTTAGCAGACTAAAAGATCAAAAACAAGAAAGCATTTAAAAAAGTGCAACCTTCCAATCCCTACAAAATTAGTAATAGAGATACCTCTAAAAACCCCAATAGCAGAAGCCCGAAGAGACGCAAGAAAAATAACCCTATCATTCAATAGCTTTAAGGTTAAGTAATTTTCTCTAAACAATCTAGCATTATGCTCATTCTAAATTCCCCACAAGATAGAAAAGAAGGCACACTTCCATAAAATTTTGGCATCTCTCCTACTTCCAAATCTTCTAAAATGAATTAATAGCATATCTTCCACCGTAGTAGGACACACCCACTCATCTCCTAACACTCCAAAGAGAGAGCTACACAATTTTCAAGTAACAAGACATGCAAAAATAAATGAGCATGTATCTCATTACTCTACATACACATAAAACAATTGTCCGGAGATAGAACTTTGTAATGCGACCTTGATAAAGATCATTATTATTTAATCTTTGTAAAACCAGAAACTACACAAAAGCCTTAACTTTGAAAGGGACCTTGACTTTCCAAATGTACAAAGCCAATGGAAATGGAAGAGGAACAATAGACTGAATCAAAAAAGAGGAGTAACTCTTACAAGAAAAGGAACCAGTTGGATCTAAAGTCCAGATATGCTTATCAAAAGAGGCACATAGATGAACCAAATCAAGCAATGTTAGCAAAGATTCCATCTCATTAAACTCTAAATCCGTGAAATTCCTGAATAAATGAAAATCCCAAGAAAATGAGTTCCCTTCACACTTTTTGAAGGTAGAAATGGGAGCATCATGAAGTGAAGAAATACGATACACACAATTATAAACAAGAGAAAAATGGTTATCTCCCAACTAATAATCCTCCCAGAATCGAATTCGATGACCATCCCCAACTCCATATCTCAAATGTCGAATAAACGAAGTATGAATTTCCAAAAACTTGCATGAGTAACATAAATCGTAGGCCTAGCATCACACCCATTCAAATGCATGCCGAATTTGCTCCTAATAACCTTATGCCAAAGGGAATGAGGTTCTAAAGAAAATCTCCAAAATCATTTACTAACCAAAGCAACATTCTTGAGAACCAAATCATCCAACCCAAGCCTCCCTCCTACTTAGAAAGACACTGTTTTCCACCCAACCAAATGATCATTCCTCTCAGGCTCTCATCACCAGCAACATCTTATTCTCGACAACAAGTTATTAATCCTCTTGAAAGTTCATTTCGCAATCCGACTTCCATTTCTCCTTTGATCAGTAACAGAGTCACGGATTGGGGGTAGAGTTGTAAACAAAGCCCAACATATCCAAATAATGACCAAAGTATCTTATAAGCAATTGAAGTATCCAACCAAAGCAAATATTATCCAATATCCAGAAAAAGTGGCTATTATATCTGTTCACATCTATTGGAAACAGATAAAGATATATGTACATACGTATTTGCTAATATCTATGTCCATATTCAGATTTCAAATATATGAAGATATCTATATCTAGTTTATCTATATAGGTATCCACAAAAAATAGATGTTTATCTTTATGTTATATTTGAATCTATTACATATTATGTACATATATATTATGTAGTATGTATTATATCTAAATTATTAAGGAAGAGGGATAGCAGAGAAAATAACCGCTTATCTTGAAGTTGTGTAACATCTCTCTCCCACTATTAACATTTAACTTTTCTTTTACATTTTCTCATGCATGTTTTATATCCTTTTTTAGTTATATATTTAATTTTTTTTAATTGCAGTTGCATACAGTGTTCTAAAAATCTCTGCTTAGGCGCTAGGCCTCCTGGCGCCTCGCCTAGGCGTTAGGCTCCCCTTGGGGCCTCACCTAGGACCAAGGCGGCAAAAAAATACCTCCAAGAAATTAGGCGGGCTAGGCGGAGAGGTTTTTATTTATTTTAATAACCATCCAAACCAGATCTTGATATATTTATTTTTTTAATGATTTACCATATTCATAATGTAGGTTATAGCATATCAAATCACAACAACAAGAAGTGAATAATATCAAGTCAAAATAGATAATTTTATTATAATTGTAATTCTTTGAACTTGTACCAACTTCGGATTATATAAATGATGATACATTTGTAATATTTAGTTTAATTCAATATATTTCTTAAATTTATGTTTAGTTTCATAAATTTTAATATTGAATTGAATTCTTGAAATTTTAAATTTTATTATTTAATAGCAATATTGTTTATGAATAAAACTAATACGTTAAAGATATGTTTAAACTTTGAACAATTGCATGTTTGTGTTTTAACTTTGGCATTGACAATATGGATATTTGTTTGAACTTTAAGCAAAGGCCTTTATTATAGATTGTTTTGCTTTATATTATTGTTTTGTTTAGATAAATGTAAGATAAAATATTAAAATTGACTTAAAATAAGAAATCCCGCCCAGGCCCTCTAGGCGCTAGGCCCCCTGGCCGGCCGCCTCCCGCCTAGCGCCTTTTAGAACATTGCTCGCGTAGTATGTAACTACTATTATATATTACTCCCTCCATCCAACAAAGGATGTCCAAAGTACAAAAATATATCGTCCCCCAAAATATGTCTAAAGTATACGATTCAAATCCAAAATATTATGTGAAGACTATTTTACCCTCAAAAGTATTCAAGTAGAAAAGAATCATTACATAGTAACGTGGGGTCCATTAATTTAAATATTCATTGAATTTAAACATATCGGATGTAACATCTAACATAATCAATTCACAAACATAATTGGGGGAGGGGGTCTTATTTGATTCTGGGAGGACATTTGGCTTGGTGATCTCCCATTTTTTACGACATATCCCAAGTTCTGTCATTCTCTTCACTTTAAGAATGCATTAGTTTCTTGCTTTTATTGTCAGAATGGGATTCTATTTCATGTGCAACTCAAATCATTGTGAAACAAAGGATTTTTCTTCTTCTCTGGTTCTTTTCCTTATTGTTATTTGACCCTTCAAAACATTTCTCTTCCGAGTATTATTTTTCATTTTTCTAATAGTTTCCTTTATCCACCTACATCTAGAAGACTAAGTTGCCCTCCAGATCAAGACAGTTAAATTTATATTCCATTTTATATACATTCCTTGTATGAATACAAAGATTCCTTATTATTATTTTTTTAATAAATGAAGAATACTTTATTGATTAGATTCCTTATTATTAACATTAGCATGGGTAGTCCTTGATAAGTTGTGAATTCATCGTTACAACTTACAATCAAATGTGCTAGATACTTGTATAAACAAAATTACTTGAAATAGAAACTACATTTCTATGTAACATGTCCTTAACGCATCCTTGTTCTTTTAAGTATTTGTTTATGTTGTCCGTGTATATGAGTTGTGTAGTATCTGTAGCCACGTGTTCAGGCTGGTTATGTTGTACATTGTAAATTGACTGTCATTTGATCAAGCAAACTGTTATCTTAGTATATTATAGCTTCAGTTGATAATAATTATACTTATAGGCCAATTATAAAGGTCAACCTTGGAGCTGGACTTTATTCTCATTTACCCAGCCAAACCCCACCCCATGCATACATGGGCATTCAATTCATTTTAATATGGCAGATAAAGCTTCCCAAAAAACCAAGTCAAATAAATATTAAAGAGTAGATGAACCTCAATTAGAAAAAAAAATTCACAAACCTTCACTGAAATGGTGAGAAATTTGTTTTCTGAAGGTACTAACAGGAATACAAAGCTAAGTTGATAATAAGGTGGTAGTGAAAATTTGAGTCACAATAACTTGAGGGTGAAAGGGGACAAAAAAGCACCTGCAATATCTTAACTTTTTTCCGTAGATCATCAACAAACTTTTCCGTTGGTCTTACCTGAAGCTCTTTCTTTATTTCCTCAAGAGCAACTTCCTGAAGATTATGAGCAAGAGAACTTACAGAAGCATAGATAAAAACATGACACTATATGAAAATTGTGTGAAACAGAGAAGTTAAACATATATGAACTGACAGTGAACAACAAATACAAGTAACATGTTGCTATAACATATACACATCAAGGAATATATAAATAGTGTTGTACAAATTCATGATGAACCAAAGCACTGTTTATTCCAAGAAATGGTCAGTTTTGGATCAGTGAAACATTTATGATTTGTAACAGAGGAAACCTTTTTTTCTTTGATAGGTCAGGGGAGGAAACCTTATAAGATCTTGTTTTCAGATGCATGTTTTGTGCAAGCATAGCTCCAAGTTTCGTGAGCATTTTTATCTTCACTCTTGGGTTATAGGGGTTTGAGGAACTTTTTCTTTGGTATTATTGAGAAATTTGTGTCTGCCTTCTTTTTGGAAAGCTTACTCCTGATCATCTCTAGAGGGTTTTGGAGTTGTAAGGATGGGAAGATCTTGTGGAGATGTGTTTCCTTAGCTACCTTATGGGGTATTTGGACAGAGAAATGCTAGTGCTTGATGATCGTTCTCTCTCTCTTTCTCCCTATCTCTCTCTTCTCTCTCTTCCTTTACTTTGGGATAGATTATCAAAGAGAAGCAGCCATGGAGCTTTTGGAGAGTGTGTTGTCTCAGATGTTCATAGAGATTACTAGGTACTTCTACATTAGTTTTTCGTTTTCTTTCCATTAATTATTTGTTGAGATATAAACAACTAAGACCTGAAAATTCAATATATAACTTGAGAGGCTACTCCACTCATAGCCATTTGGTTTTTTGGATGCTTCAATATAGTATCAGAGGGGCGTGTTGAGATATAAAGTCCCACATAGGACAACTAAGACCTGAAAACTCAATATATAACTTGAGAGGATACTCTACTCATAGTCAATTGGTTTTGAGTTGGATGCTTCAATAGTATTTCTAGACTCAATGTCCTCTGTTCTTCATCTTTTTGATAAAACTACTTGTTTTTATCCAACAAAAATATAATCTACATGCATCCCTCCACATGACATGATACCATAACCACCGTTAAAGACTTGAAAAATAAAGTGTGATATATATTCTTCATAGGTTTTTATAGTTCGTGCAGGTCCCCTTAGCTGCACTTGCACACCTACCTCCGTCTTTGACACTTGTAGGAGTTACGTCAACATCATTAGGAGCCTTAAATGGACTCCCAGTTACACCCTCGTAATATATCATGGGCACCAATTTATGTTTATACAGTAAACAGTTACATGCACAATCCTTAAAAGTCTAAAAGAACTGGTGAATGAGTATATATACAAAACCAAAACAAACAAAAAACTAATATTAGAATAACAATTATGAGAACAAAGAGACCTATGTTACACGAACTATTGACTTTACCTTAAAGTACCCGTGTCCAACACTAGACACTCGTTCAAGGGTATGAGTACTGTAGTCTTCCTTTTAGAGTAAAAAAATTGACAAAATTGAGGAGTACCCATGTCAGACACTTCAAAATACCATGTCTAACTGTACACTCCATCGGAGCCCATATAACATAGATAGAGACAACTAATGCAGACTTATAGGTTAAGTAACATCAAAAGTACGTTGAATCTACCAGACGTTACCTAAAGTCAAAACGAAACAAAAGGCAGCATACAAATGATGTAGACTTGTAGTCCCTTCATCCCACATTATTTGCAACATATTCATTTTTCATAATATTTTAAAATACAAGTGGACCAACAATATTACGGAACATTTACTCTTGTTGATTATCATTTTAACATTATTACTCATTTGTACTAGTGGCTACATATTATGACAATATTTGGAGTTTAAATTCAAAAATTATTCCTTCCCACCTTTTCCTAATATCATGAATTGTAAGGGCATTTTCGAGAAGTAATCTAAAGTCAACATATTTCTTATTAAGCGTGAAATGATAAAGATTGCAAATAGTCTTTGACAGTCTTTGGCTGTGTTTTTTGAAGGAGGAAAAAAACACAAAAATCAGTTAACAAAAAACAAGAAAACAAAGATTGCAAATAAAATGAGTGGAGGGAGTACAATATAGTGACATAGCTGTCAAGGCTTTTGTAAAAAAACACTTGACATATATTTAGGAAAGATTTTCACCACTTCTCATTAAATAGATCAGTATGCTAGTGAACAGGGCTCACTACATAATGGAATTAAGTCTAGGCTTTTTGAGGAAAAAAACATGAGACATATTTAGGGCAGTATTTTCACCACTTCTCATTAAATGGATCAGTATGCTAATGAACAGGACTCGCATACATGGAATTAATTCTTTTTATTTTTTTGATAGGTGAGCTTGGCCACCAAGTATGGGGATTGAAACAGCAACCTTGAGGTTATTTCATATGCTTATTTAAAAATATATTCACACAAACAAAGCAATGATGCTAGACAAGGAAAGGATAAAAATAAAAAGAATTAGAAACATTTACCTTTTCATTGAGCATTGCACTCAACTTCTTAATTTCATTCATGTAATGTTCTCGCTCATTTGATAAGGTGGTTGCAATATTGTGAAGTTCCATGTTTAGTTCCGAAATAACCTTTTCCTTTGTGCTCAAAGAATTCTCTAAGATGCTATTTGAATCCATATTATCACTGCAAAGAGGAAAGAACAATAAATAAATAATAAGACTGTATAATCCAAAGAACCATGTACACTGTAAGGAAGCAACCATATGTAAATTTGAAGGAGGGAAGGAATCAATGCCAAAGAAATAATATAGTATGTGGTTATGAAGTTCTGCAATAGATGTTGTACTAGACACACGGATAATTGGTTCAGTTGAACTACTGAACCAATTATTCCATAAAAGCACAAGGAAAATGAGAGCAAGGAATAGAAGTCCTCGAATAACGTTAATTTCAAGGCAAGGGATACTTGGGATCTAGTATAGTCGGATTTTAGTTCTACTAGTCCCAAGGTTGAGGTAGTATGATGCTGGTCACTATCATATATTTCTTCCAGAGCTAAGGGTGTTAGTTTGATTCCAGTTTTTTTTAAAATAAGTTGTACTAACCACGGGCTTCATGCAGTAATAGGTAAGCTATTGAGTTGTTAGGGACATCCTTAACCAGAGGCATTTCATTAAATTAAACCTTGTAGGACACAACTTATCCTACTGAAGCCAACTTCAACCTCGTACCCTCTATTTCACCCTCCATAAGATCTAAAGTGACTTATCTCTAGTCTCTACTAGCCAATAGCAACCAATAATCAATGACAACCAGCCAAATATATATATATACCATGCCCTCATCAATTGCAGACTTGCAATACACAGTTGTTAGGAGATTGATTCTCTGCAATTGTCCTATACCAATAAAGCCATTAACACCAATTACTCTTAACTAGTAGGTGAACCAGTACGAGGCATAGGCCTGGTTAAATATTACAATATTAGTATGAAAAATTTATCTAAAAGACTATAGCTGTAATTTTTTTAACGTGTATATATATTATTAATTAATCACAAAATTTATGAACAATGTTAAAGATCTCACCATATATTAACGTATCTAAACATTATTAGAATTAAGTAAAATTGGAAATATTGTGAATGTTTTTTGTTAAAATTCATAAACTATCTTTAATTGCACAACTTTTATCCAAGGTTTGTAATCGCCAAGCATAATTAAGTGACCACCCGAGTGAATACATGTATCAACAGAGTCAACTCACCGAATTTTAAAATTGAAATTGAATTCATCCAATTAGATGTCGTTCTTTTAGATATAGGGCTTTATGTGTTACGCAATCCCCTTTGTGCTATTCACTCAATCCAGGCCCACAACTTTCTGAACTGATGAATTCTCATCTTGTTTTTTTCCTGGAGAACTTCAACATGCCGTTAAACCTCTCTAGGTATGATCAATAGAGATGCCTTGGTTGAGTTGGTCAATGATAAATTCATATAGGAACTGCTATAACTTGCAGATAGAATCACTATCTCAGCTGAAATCAAGGGCTATCCTTCGACAGCCAGTTGATAGTTTGGATAGATAGAGATCTTCATATTGTGTGGGGGTTGGAGGAGGTAGCAGAGAATGAAAGAACTTATTTTTCCAATTCAGCTCATGGAGTAAGGAGGGGGAAAATTAAGGTATGAGAGATCCAGGGCAGATAAAATACATAATTGTAACAACACACCACCAAGGGTTTGTGTTACTCAACGAGCTAACCAAGTACCTGATCTTGAGATAGGCACTTATGGAAACAATCATCCTACCAATGAGGGATTGGTCGTCGGCACCCCCCCCCCTCCCCTAAAAAAACGTATTCTTTGATGGAAAACTAAACTTGATGTAGTATTTAGTAAATTGTGTTCATGAATATTAGATAGGTGATGTATGTGGTCTAGATACATGGTTTAGTTTATGGTAAATATATGTACATCTATGTATTTACAAGTGTCTAAGGAGATGTATACCTAGGTTCATGTACATATATTTTATGTAAGTGATATCAAGTGAATCAAAATATTTTGAGTGCCTTCTCCTACATATATCCAATTCCTCTTTATTTTGGTAACCTCTCTCCTCAAATTTCCAACAAACTGGCATTAGAGTCGAGGTTTAGACAATGTATCCAAGGTGACGAAAGTGAGTGTCGACGACCAAATTGAGGTGACTTGGTGCTATCAAATTGTTCCGCAAGGCAAGAGTTAAGTGCACGTGCTAGAGCACAAAAAGGCAATCTAACGAAGGTTCTAGTTGAGAAGAAAGTTTGGAGAAGTTGTTTGTGAATTAAAGCACATCACAAAGGTATAATATAGATAATGTTGTTTCCTTTGTTTGGTGAAAAATTAGTGTTTACAAATTATAAGTTTTGGACTATCAAGACTCAAACATATCTTATATCTTAGACCTTGGAATTTATGGTGGGATGTCATTGCAAATCCAGAAACATGTATTTCAAAAAGGGTTTGAGAGATAAAAGAAGAAAGAACAAGGGAGATATTCCAAAGAGCAATGCATCAATAAGTTTGGAAGTGTGTCATGGGTATTGATATTTTGCCTCAATTATGGAAAGAACTTGAATCTATGTGATTTAGTTATAAAGGTTCACCTTTACCTAAAGAGTCTTTGAGTACAAAATTTGGACGAATATGGGATACCTCACTAAGAAATTTATGAAGGTGAGGAAGAAGAAAGTGGAAAAGAAGATTTTCAAGACAAGTATCAGGAAGAAAAAGAAGTAAATAATTACGAAAATGAAGAACTTAAAGAGACATAGGAATATAGGATGAAGAAGCATTTGAAGAGGTAAAAGAAGAAGAAAAGGAGGTGATCAAAGAAAAAAAATAATTGATGAAAAATAAAAGGGTAAAGAATTTTTGTCGAAATTAAGAAAATTGAAGAGATTGCTGACGAAGATTACAAGTCTAAAATTTCAAGTATGCTTCCAAAATTCACTACGGAAGAATTCAGTTTATTTGATGGGATCGAAAATAATTTGAAGTTATCTTCCAAAGTTGAAAATTTTGTTGGTAGGAATTGTGAAAATTTGAAGAAGTAAGAGCAAGATATTATGTGTGTCAAAAGTAATAACTTGGGAATTAGAGTGGTAAATTTTGTGGAAGACGAGTAGAAATTTTTGATTCACAAGAACTAGCAAAAAGAAATTTTGATAACTTTTGTATGAAGTTCAAGAGGCGCGCAAGAAGTTCATGAAGCGAGAAGGTAAAACTAAGGGCAAATAAAATCAAGTCAAAACTGTTTTGAAGATGAGACAAACCAAGAAATGGAAATTCAAATGTGAAATTCATGCTCATGTAAAGAAGACAAGGAAAAGACTCATATTCTTAGAAATATCAAAGAAGATAGAAGTTTTCCTATGTACAAAAGACTTGGGTACAAATCAACATTCAAGTCATATACATCAATGGCAAAAGAGGTTCTTACAATTTTGAAGGCATCGGAGATCAGAAGGTACATGAGATTATGAAGATTTTGAAGAAGGCCCTAAAATTTTAAAGTTTTTACAATTTTATGTGACTAATCAAGTTTAAGAGAGGGTGTTGCAAAAGTAAACATGATTTAATATTTAGTAAATTGTGTTCGCGAATATTAGATAAATGATGTATGCGGTCTAGAAATTGTTATGGTTAAGTTCATGGTAAATGTATGTACATCTATGTATTTAAGAGTGTCTTAGGACATGTATAACTAAGTTCATGGACATGGATTTAGTCAACTGGTTATTATTAGAGTGACTCTAGAAATATCTTAAGGTCCTATGTAAGTGAATGCAAGTGAAGTGAAGTGAAGTGCAAGTGATATTAAGTGAATTAAAATATTTTGAGAGCCTTCTCCGACATATCTCCACTTCCTCTATATTTTGGTAACCTCTCCCCTTAAATTTCAAACATTCTTAACGAGATTGCACAATCTGTCACAAGGGAACCGAACACTACAAAAGACGGTGATCATATATAACAAACCACATGCCCATCATAGGAGATTAGCCAAGTAAATACTCTAGAGATTTTAGGCAAACACTTCTATGAGAAAAATAAAACTTGATGATATGCAAGGACAGTTGTCATAATCTTCCCCACCTAGATCCCTGACATCCTTGTCAAGGACACATAATCCTAAAGACTCCTCCCAAGTGATGTAGAACTCCAAAGACTAAGCTACCATGCTACTACCACCGATCTTGCTTCCTACTCACCTTGCGCAGATCAAGTAGGCTAGTTGTTTTGTTACCAGTTGAGAAGAATCATAGCACCACCACCATAGGGATTGCTTCACTCAACAGGGATGGTCACAAATTGGGGGGGGTGGAGGTGGAGGGAGGAGTGAGAGGATCACAAATTCTTCCTAATTCATCTAGGATATGCTTAAGTACTTGCATTATGTTTCTCTGGTTGGAATTTGTTGCTCCATTCATCTATTGAATATAAATTAAATTCTTTCTTTAGAAAGAGATGAAAATTAAAATTATAACAATAAATTGAATTTCTCGTTCACACCTTCTCTTTAGCTAATTCCAATGTGAGATTAAGGAGCTGCTCATGTTTTCATCTGTTATATGCTGCCTTTCACTAGATACAAAGATGTCTTTTGAGCATAAAAATCTTTGGTGAGATATAATTTATAAGATCCACCTAAATACTGAAGTGGTACTGAACAAGACTAATGAAAATCGCATGGGATTATTAGTAAAATTATTTTGTACTGTTATTTATGGATAAATTGATTGTGATTATTGTAGATCTTATTATTATAGTAGGTAGATTGGACCATTGGTTTAGATCATTAATTATAGTGAGTCTAATAGTTCTTAAAATAATATATTAAGTAGTAATTATAAGTTCATTTCCTCTTTGGATTAGGTATCCTACGATATACTAGAAGGGTTTTCTATTAATGAATTGATGTAATACCCCCATCGCTGGAATATACAGTTAAATATTGATTTGAGAATAGGATTTATATCATTTGTGCCCTTAGGGCATAGTTCTTCTTCCTCTTCTCCCTTCCCTAAGCATTTTAAATCTTAACCTGCATCACATGTTCTAGTAGTCATTTTAATTTATTCTAATAAATCACCATAAAACTTAGTTCTATAAAGAACCAAAATACTAAATATCCAAACCCATAAGCTTTCATGTGATCTAAAAATTAACCGACTTTTCAAAACAAGGGTTTCATATTCTTTTTGTTTCATTAGTTTTTGTGCCAAGATCACAATTCCACAATCAAAGTCACCGAGAACAAAGAAACTTGCCATTGCCATCACATATCTGAGTAGTTACCACAAAACCAATTAAGAGAGAAATTCATGCAGATACAATAATGTAAATATTAGTATAGGAGTAAAGCACCTTTTATTATTTCCATTGTCTTCATTTGCTGATTGTAACTGGGAACGCAGAACACCCTGCACAGAAATTTAATCAAAAGATAGGAAATCAACCACATTTCTAATAAACACAAGAAGAAAGAAGGAGAATAAGTTTGAGGCTATTTGTTTTGAGTGTATTAGTTATCTTTTATTGGTTTATTTTCAACATTTTTTAGGAATTATTTTCCTCCACTATTTCACTCTCTTTCTTTATTCTATTTTTTCTTTTCTACCTTTTTAAAGAAAAAATTAGTAAGCATTTTGGTGGATATGACTCATGACTTGTGGTGGACAATTTGGGGAATTAGTATTCCATGGAGACCTAGGTGATGTAAGACGGACAAGGTCGAAAAAAGGAATAAGAAACTAAGCACGCACGGAAATGGTAGAGGAGAACAAAAAACATTTTCAATATTCAATAGTACCTACGACTTGGAGGACAGATACTTTTAAAAATGAAACAACTCCTAATAATACTCTACTACTATAATTAAAACTTCTTGAATAACCTACCTTGTATAGTAAAATATACTCCCTCGATCCTTAAAAACATGTCTTTAAGTAAATATATTTTTTGTCCACAAAAGAATACTTTAAAGTGCATAAGCTAAATATAAATATATGTATAAAGACTAATTTACCCTCAAAAGTATATTTAAGTTGGGTTCACTATGTTAAGTAAAGACAAAAATTCATTAGTATAGTTACATAGGGTCCACTATGGATAAAATTGGTACTTATTTTATACTAACTCCTCTACTTTTGTTTTCTTAATTTGTGTGAAACATGTACCTTTCACATCCTATTGAGGACAGAGGTAGTACTAACTAATTACTGTAACTCCCCAGAAAAAATGGATTTTATGAGAAATAAATTTTTATTTAAATATGTGGATTAAATAAATTTAATTGATTATTTATGGGAGTAAGCTATTTGAAGGTCGTTATATGACCTAGATATGTCGGAACGTCGTAGTATTTTGGCTACGTGATAGAATTAAAGTGTTTGAATTTCCAAGACGAAAATAAAAGCTTTCCGAGAAATTTTTCGAAAAACACTATTCACGCATTTCTGCTCGGAAATTATTTTTGAACTTCCAAGAAATACGTAATGATAGAATATCGAGGTCAGATAGAATATCCAATAATATTTCAGTTATGGCAAACGCAGTTTTTCGCCTACGGACTTAAAATCTAACGGTTAGGGAAAGTGAGTTCTAAGAAGGAATTTAAATGTGTATAATGAATTAAAGCGATGATTGTATAATACGTAAGTATTGTACGAGGTAATGAATACGAGTATAATACGAGGTATTATACGAGCAAGTATGAATGATGGAATGTCGTATATTAAATAAGTATACGAGTTAGAATACAAGATTAATACGTAAATTATACGTTATAAGGCTTTATGCCATATGTAATAAATTTGTAGGAATGTGTAGAAGATTGTAATGTCCAATTGAGATAATAATAAAGCCCAATATGAATTAATGTTAAAGCCCAAATATTTGTAATGAGAAGTCCAATGTAAATTAATGAATAAGCTCAATGTTTGTTTAATTACAAGCCCAATGTATAAGATAAGTTAATTAAGCTAATTGAATGAAAAGCCCAAGATAAGATCCTATGGGTAAAGCTTGATCCATGGGGCAACCCATGGGTGAATTAGTGATCAAGAATTTTGTGTGATGAGCAAGTAGACTTAAGGGATAAGCAAAGGATAAATTAAGTAACTTAAAGGCTAAGTAAAGTGCTTATGTGTGATGAGCAAGTAAAGTGCTTAAGTGTGATGATCAAGTAAGTTTAATGGCTAAGTAAATAATGTGGAGGCCAAGTTAACTTAATGGCCAAGTGTTGTGGTGACCAAGTAATTCATGGGAGGAGCAAGTTAACTTAATGTCTAGGTAATGAATAGTAAGGAGGTGGGTTGGATTAATGACATTTATGCCCTAACCTAGCAACTCCTATAAATAGCAAACTTGGTTTTCATTTTGTTGGTTGTTCATTTCATCTAACAAGTTGAGAGCTTATTTGTTAGAGAGAATAAGTCAAAAAAGCTAGAAGGCTAGTCTTTCATATTTCAAGAAGCAAGAAGGAGATTAAAGCTTAGTCAAGTGATTATCAAGGGTAAGAACTTAAACCATGAATCTCTTTCTCTTCCATTGTTAGAGAAGTGCGTAGTGGTATAACATGTATGCTAAGGAATGATGAGAATGATTAGTTAATGGACTTAAGCCGTATAAGTCATGATTAAGTTATGAACTCATGAGGAATTAGATGAACTTCTCATATGTTTACTTTAATAACGATTGTAGGATAATAAGAAGCAAGAATGGTGGTTAAAAGACTTAATCTATAATAAGTCCTGAAAAAGGAAGTCATAAGTAGTTTATACTTTTATAAGTTCTAAATTCACAAAGAACAAGTAATAACTTATCATGTTTATAAGTTAATGAAGTACGTATATCAAGATGTTAGTATTGAATCCATTTGAAGCAATGATCAAATAGTTAGTAATAAGGTTTTGCCGGAATTCACACGATTGGACGATAATCGTCGAATTCGTGAAATTCTCGGAATGGAAGTCGAATTTTGATATTGAGCTTGGAAACATTAGTTTTCAATGGAGACAAGTCTTATTTGGCATTATAGAGTTGCGGACTCGAGAATGACCGAATTCCGACTTAGAACGAAGAAACGAGCGTTCAACGTTCACGAACGTTTATCGTTTTCGTTAAAAATGAACTAATAGGTGAATTTTTAGCAAACGAAGGCAAATAGATAAAATTCTTGCATGAACGCGTAGAGTATGTAATTTGTGAACCGTAAGCTTTTGAACGAGCCAATTCGGACTTATAACGAAGAAGTTATGCGTCCGGGAGTTTCATAAAAATTTCAAAAGTCAGAAATTTCTAAAGCCTGAGTTGGCGCCATGCTGCGCCAACCCAAGGCCAAATGGTGGCACTGCAAAGACCGTCATGCGATGTCATTACCCTCATCACGAGTCATACCATGGCAAGAGAAGAGAGTTATATGTGGTGAAATAAGCGCCGACCCTAGAAGTTTCGACAAACAAGAATGTTTACAAGTATAGAATGAAAGATAACTCATTAGTAATGAACTAAGGTGGAAATATAACATTGTTAAAGCATTGTTAGACACTTAATGTATGATGATTAAAGGTTAATAATCAATTGAAGATGAACGTAATGAGAACAATGTAATGTGCTAAGCCGGCTGTAGAAATTTGTTGACCAAGTTGATTATGAATCCAATGGTTTGCAATACCAGTATAGGTCATGAAATTACTTAATGAACATGATAAGAACTTTCCTAAATCACTGTTATAATAATAACTTTAGGAATGTAATGTTGTTTAATGAGTAGTTAAACGACGAACGTAAAGTATAAAGAACGTGAACCGTGTTCAATAATGATAAGGACTATAACGTTAAGAGTTACAACTAAAAGTTGTTAAGTTAATACGTAAACGTAAACGTAAACGGTATGCAATAAAGTGTACTTAACAAATGACGAGGAGTTTTGAATAACGTAGGAATGTTAGTAAGCCGTGAGGAAGGATGATTAACTGGAAAGAGTTCTATTAATAAAGTAAATCCACGTAAGACATAGAAGAGAAAGAAGTTGGTAAGAATGATATAAAAGATAATGGCAAGCCGGAACCAATAATAATAAATCTAATACATGATTAGATTGAGAAGAAAGGTAAAATTCATTAGAAACCATGTATGTTCATTCATGACCTAATGTGGTGTGTTATGTGGTTATGTATTGTAGAGACCGTAAAGACTGAAAGGAAAAGTTATTTTACTATAGCAGACGCTGAAGGCAAGTTTTTCTTAAACGCTTGTCTAACCTTCGTGTTAGCCAAGTTTTCTGTGATTCATGTTATGAGATGTATGAACTGTTTTACTAAAGGGTCGATGCCAGTTTTATCTCGGCTAGACTAATCTTGAAGAGTTGATTGATTTATTTACAAGTCTTTCAATATAGAATTGATAACGCTATCCTACGCCAATTGATTGGATGCGGATTCGAGTAAGCGAGTATGAATAAACAAATGTATTTTTCATCGATTATTCGATGGGCACGCGAGGTTGCAAAACTTGAACGTCATATACATTTAACGAGGATGTAGTGTTGATCAACATAGAGTACTATGGGCTGATCACCCGAAGTGCTTTCGTAAGATACGTCGGACTTACGGACTTAGTGTCGGGTTGTCCTTTTCAAAGAAATTATATAAACGCTTCGTGGTCTTGAGCGTAATTGATGTTTTCTTGAATATTGTTATTGTAAAACATTTTAAAGGAAAAGAAATGCTATTTTGAATTATTGATAGTACTTCGTAACTATTATCCGGTTATTGAAGATATCGATTCTATGTTTCAAGCATGTTGTTTAAAAGAAATTGTTGTACTTGTTGAGCTTGTTATGCTCACTCTTGCTTGAACCATATGAATGCAAAGCTAAGACCGAAACAACCGAGGGATCCAGCGAGGATAAAGGCAAGACGAAGATGAGCGATTAGTTTATCTTGTAATAAACTAGTAAGTTGTATATATCATAGTATGATGAACAAAGAATGTAATGGTTTTAGAACACGAAGCGGATGTAATATTATTAATGTAATAAGAATGTCGTTGATACACACATTTTGGTGTCATTTCAATAGAATGAATGTACGATTATGAGTATCGTAGTGTAGACCATCATCATCGGGTTGGAAGATACCCGGATTTGGCGGCGTCACAATTACAGTTGGTTTATCTCTATAACTAATATAAATAATTAATTAACAATCTTTAATTCCCTTCTATTGCTCGACATCATTTTCCTCGCCATTGAAAAAAACTAATCCTCGAGTTTTATAATATCTAAGAACAAAAAACCACGAGCGATGAGATATCTTCCCGCAAAACTTGAAAATCCCACATTCCATGAGATGCCCAAGATTTATCAATCCTCAACAACAAAAATGTTACCTTTGTAAAAAGGAAAAAAATGTCATTTCTTTTCATTCCTTCCACGCCAAACTTACTCTACCAGCTATTTCACTTTTGGATATTTGATAAGTGGATTTTATATACGCGATTCAATGTCCATTTCATGTTTAATTGTTGCTAATTTCTTGTGATCATGTTCCTTTTCACTCGTTTTGTGTTATTGCATGTGCAGGAGGGTGGTTGTAGTATTTACCGTGCATTTGGAACTATTCGGTGTGATTTGTAGTCAATTAGAGCAAAATTGGAGTACAACATGAAATTCAGCAAAGTCATCTGACAGAAGACAATCCAACGTAAAGTGCTCATTTACACTATACACCTTCAGGGAGAGGGGGGGTCCGATTCGCCATCAGAAGGAAGCCGGCAAAATATGATATATTATCTCTATGTACCCCAGGCGGGCTGGGGTTCTTCAATTATGCCACCTGACCTCACAAGACAACAGAAAAGGAAATTTCTTCACGGCGTGAAATGGTACGTAATGGGATGAGCCATATTTGTTCAAGCGGTCGGCAAACAAAATGATTGACGGTGCATCCCATATAGTGAAGTGAAGAATATTACGCATGAAAGTGTCACCACATTACGTATGGCGGACATTTTGGTAGCGAGAGGACAGCGTGCCGAAGGTGTTACAAGCAGGTTTTTATTGGCCTACGTTATTCAAAGATGCCCACCATTTTGTCAAGCAATGCGATAGGTGTCAAAAGGGTGGGCAACATTTCGAAACGGAATGAGATGCCTTTGCAAATGATTCTTGAAGTGGAAATATTTGACGTATGGGGTATCGATTTCATGGGGCCATTCCCTTCATCATTGAACAATCAGTATATTCTACTCGCAGTGGATTACGTATCGAAGTGGGTAGAAGCTGCAGCATTGCCATCAAACGATGCCAAGGTGGTCCTCAAGTTCCTACAAAAGAACATCTTCACGAGATTTGGCACACCAAGAGCATTAATCAGTGACGAAGGTAGTCACTTATGCAATAAGTCCTTACGGCTCTTTTGGCCAAGTATAGGGTCAATCAAGGAAGCTTCTAACGTATCACCCTCAAACCAAGTGGGACGGTGAGGTGTCTAACAGAGAAGTTAAGAAGATACTAGAAAGTGGTGAATCCTAGCAGGAAAGATTGGTCGCTTAGATTGGACGACGATTATGGGCATCGGACGACAGATACAAGACACCAATCGGAATGTCACCATACCGAACTCATTGTGACGGAAGGCATGCCACTTACCGGCCGAGCTACTGAAGATAAGGCGTATTATCAAGTGCAAAAACTCAATTTTGATCAAGCGGTTTGTAGGAGAGAAAAGATTACTCAATTGAATGAACTCGATTTAATTTCGCCTTCACGCCTATGAGAATGCCAAACTATACAAAGAAAAGGTCAAAAGATGGCACGACCGAGAAAATTATGCATCGAACATTGAGTAAGACAATCGGTAAGATTTTGTTCGACTCACTACCGCGATTGTTCTGGAAAGCTTAAATCGAGATGGTCGGGACCATTCACTCATCAGCCGGTATTCTCTCACGGTGCGATCGAAATCTATAGTCATGAATCCACTAGAAACATTCAAAGTCAACGGACACCGTCTAAAGCATTATTGGGGTGGAGAAGCCAACACCGACGTGATCGCCATCACATTGACTGACACAACATAAGCAGGAAGTAGTCAGGCTGAACGACTTAAAATCAAGCGCTAATTGGGAGGCAACCCAATCTTTAGTTCTTTATCATATTTTCAATTCACATTTGTTTAATCATAGTTTTCATTAAATTACTAGGTATAAAAATAATAAAAGTCTCGTTAATATCTCCACATTATATTATGTTATCAATAACTCACTATTTCTCATGTGTTAAATCTTGCAGGATGGAAAATGGAGCATTAAGTGAACTACATGAAGCAGAACAAAGAGCTCGACAAGAGGAGTGGCATGCGTTGGTCGGTGGCCTTTTCAAGATCTCTGACCCGCTTGAGGCGGGTCCACGAATCCAGAAGACAGAATCGAAGCCCATCGAGGCGGGCCTTCCTATCTAATACCAGGAAGTGGGTCTTGAATTCAACAGACTTTGGCGATTATGACTTCTTCACTTCCCAATCCTATATTCCCACATGAGGGCGGAACGCAGTGACGTTTACTTCGTGCACGTGAGTTTACCAAGACACGTTCACTAGTACGCTCTGTTTTCACCGGATTACACAAAAATATATAACAGGAGGTGCAACGCGAGGACTTCCCAAGGGGTCACTGATGCGGTTGAAGAGCAAGCGTGTCAGTTTATGGAAAGATTTGATAGATGATGGAAAGATTTGATCCATTGGCAATTTGGTAATTTTTGTCAAGTTTGGAGTGCCGGATTTTCGCATACCACTTTCTCACTTCCCCACTACTTCATAACTCCATAACCACCACCCACTACCATTACTTCTACCCCACTACTCCCAATACTCCATTACTCTTCTCCACCCTCTTGATCCTGATGGTAGCCATCCTTCCCCCTCTATATATATCACCACATCTCATACCAAATCTCTCACCACACTTGATATAAAGCAAACATATAGTATACTTGTGAGCTAGAGAGGATAAAATTGAAAAGTTTGGGGGAGAGTTAAGGCAAGTCCAGCAATAGGGAGAGACATAGCTTCACAATCATCGTCTAAACGCCAAAGGGGTGAAAGCTCATGGTCATCTCAACCAACCCGCACTTTCGATCGCCGGAATTGCATCAGTGTGGCCGTCGTAAATAGGCAGTATGACTACATGCTCACCAAAGCCCTTACACCGAGCTGGGGTTGTGCCGGATCCTAACGATGGGGAGCCGATGCCTCAAATTTACAAAAAGGATGGACCAAATTCACCGAGGAGCCGGAACCACCGTCGTTAACATCGTCGAAGAATTCTACGAAATCTTCGAGGACAAAGAACCATTCCACGCATTTGTGCGAGGTCGGTTAGTTCCATTCAGTGTCGACGCCATCAATACCTACTACCAACTACGGGTACCTCGCCAACGCTGCCGATATGCTCATCTCCGTAATTACGGCCGGACTATGATCTTTATAATCATAGAGATGACAAAGCCGGGAACATCGTGGATCGAAGGGTCGAAAGGAGGCACCGTGTTTCATAGCAAAGGACCTTACCCAGGTATGGAAAAAAATCTGCACGCATTCTGTCGCGCAAAATTGCTTTCGTCCCAACATACCTCGGACGTCACCAAAGAAAAGGCGTTACTATTGTATGCCATTGTGCAAGATTTTATCATTGACGTCGGGGCCATAATATGTTCATCAATCCACCGGTACTTACGTGGGAATTTTTCTAGAGGCTTGCCACACCCATCTCTCATTTGTGGGTTGTGTCGCAATGCAGTAGTTAGATGGTCCGACGACGAGCCCACACAATTGCCGTTTGCATTGCTTGATTCGAGAATGATAGCGCGGTATTCTGTATGGGCAGGAGGCGAGTCACATTCACGTGGTGTGGGTTTCATTTTTCCGTCGGATTCGGACGACGACGTTGATGCTACAGAGACATCGGGGGATGACGATGAAGCAATGGGCGATCAAGGGGCTGAGCAGGTACCGCAAGCAGAGGCCATATCCAGTTCTCAGTATCTTGCTTTCCAAAATCAAATGAATGCGCATACCAAGGCAACTCATCGGGAAATGAGGCGATTAGCAATGAGGCAAGATCATATGTTCGATGCTATGAACGCATCTTTCGCCTCTTTGAACCTGACTCTTCAAAGCTTCAACCGTAAGAAGACAATTTCCGTACCAATGGCCGGACCAATGCCGAGGTTCCCACCCAGTGATTAGATGAAGAAAACCAACAACCACCTCCTCGGACTTGAAAGCGAAAGTAGGGAAGTCCTCACGTACTTAATTCGATTATTCTACTAATGAGGACATTGTATTACTTAAGTTTGGGGGATTTAAATATATGTTTGCATGCATTTAGCTCATTTAGGTATTAATTTGCATTTTGTCATTTAAATTTCTGTATTGCATATCTTAATTTAAGTAGTCATGATAGCTTAGGTGCATCCATAGTAGCTTAGGTTAATGTTTGTCATTGCATAGTAGATAATCTTGTAATGCATTTTGTTATCCATATATAAAAATAAAAAAAAAATTAAAAATTAAAAATTAAAAATTAAAAAAAAATTTAGTTAAATATTATGTTTGCGTAAGTCCATAAATGTTGTAGTTCATATTATTTGTGGGTCAATGATGTGATTGATAATAAGTTAACAAATACAGCGTTGATTACTAGAATTGTGAAACAATTTTTGTTTATGAATCGAATCTTGAGCTTGTTTGAAACTGGTGTAGAAAAGGATAGCACGATTAATAACTTATGTGTTGATTGGTCAGTTCAAATTGATACTTTAATGGTCTCTAAAGGATAATGCTAGAGGAAATGACAAAACGACAAGGATGGACAGTAAAGGCTAAAGTTAGGCAAGAACCTAAGTTTGGGGGATGATATGTGGGGTATATAAGCTTTATTTCGTAAAAAAAAAAAAATAAATAAATAAATAAAAAGTATGAATAAACACAGTGGCGTGCTTGTCTAGTTTTGTGGCCTTTGTTACTTGAGTAAGTAAGCCCGAGGGGATTGTCTTTACACCTAGCGCCCTAAGGTCTAAATGGTCTGGGAGTCGTTGGTCGAAAGCTCGTTAAGGTAGCATTGAAAAGCCTAAGGGAATAAGACATTGCATAGCTATGTGTATAAAAAGAATAAAACGGGAAATAAGAGCGGAAAAAAAAACCCCGTATAAAAAAAAAGAGAAGTATATGAATAAAGTATAAGTACCCTACTTGAATCCCCGAGATTAGTGATTGTTTAATTTTAGTTGGAACTATCTATTTTTGATATTTTTAAGTTTATGCTGCGTGATTCCTTCTAAGAAATTGATTATGTATTGAATTGGAGTCTGTATCGGTTAGCATGGATGTTGATCACACACACACTATACCAGTGATAATGGCTTGAGATTTGAGGATTAAAATGGAATTGTAGATTGGTTTTTAGTGATTGATATTGTATAGTTGCTTGTTTTCGCTGAGGCCGTTAAAATAATCTTGATTCTACAATCTTGATGGATTATAAATCATATAGTTAGATCATATTCATGTCATTTTTGCATTGCATTGCATTGCATGTAGTTGTTTTGTGCTCGAGGACTAGCACGATTTAAGTTTGGGGGATTTTGATAAGTGGATTTTATATACGCGATTCAATGTCCATTTCATGCTTAATTGTTGCTAATTTCTTGTGATCATGTTCCTTTTCACTCGTTTTGTGTTATTGCATGTGCAGGAGGGTGGTTGTAGTATTTAGCGTGCATTTGGAACTATTCGGTGTGATTTGTAGTCAATTAGAGCAAAATTGAGTCTGACATGAAATTCAAAGAAAGTCATCTGGAGAATACAGCTTACCGGGTGGCTCATTTACCTATATACACCCCAAAGGGGGGTCTGATATCTCGATTAACAGAAGGAAGCCACGCAAGTATACGTATTTATCTTATGTACCCCGGAGGGGGGTCTTCAATTATGCTAGACAAAAGGGTGCTGGCAAAATGGCGTTGATAATATGTGAACCCCGTAGGGGAGGAGTGTCGAATCTGAAGTGTCCTGTTATGTTTGTAATTCTTTTTTGGGCATGTTTCTAGCATTTGCATGGCAATGTAACTCTAATTGAAGGAAATTTCGGCTGGGACTCGTGTGTTGGACATGATATACTCAATGAATAACAACTTTAAGTGAGACAAGACATATTACGAAGATCAAAGCTCTGTTTTTGATAGCAAGCGTGGAGGAGTATTTCGAAGGGATTTTCAAGACAATTGCGATTTTAGACTACGTGAAGGGTGTTTTTCAATATTCTTCGTGTTAGGCTATTATTTGTAATTGAAAGAATGATTTCTATGATTTATTCAGTGTTTATTTCGTTTGTCATGAACTAATTCACTTTTTAGGCTTATGGTGGATCCTTAAGTGAATCGATGATTTTGTAAATTTTAATTTCCAATTTATTAATCTATCTCCAGTTTATCTATATTGATTTGACCTGAATTTATGAATTGCCTGATCAACAATTCTTTATGGAATTGGAGAGAGGATATTCAAATCTAGACCTAATTAGTATAGCATGTGTTCATGATTTTGTGAATAGCTTAATCTTGATGAATGTTAAGGTAGAGATATGCTTGACATCGCATGTAATCGGATAGAGAACTTATTCTTAAACCTTCTTCAATTGTAATTCACATAAATATATAGTGGGTTAGTTGATTAAGGTGTTTAACGAATTTCTATCTTAATTGTGGATTGACGTTAATACGATATTAGTGCATCGAGAGGTGGTTAGTACTACGTTCGTGTTCTTGATTAATAAATTGGGGTAGTGCATTGAATTGGAATAAAGGTGTTAACATCAGAGTGAAGCTTAGGGTGAAATCATAAGTCTAATTCTCCATTAACTGTTTGAAATTTCCAGATTTTGATATTTGTGATTGTTCTGTGTTAGTTTAATTACTATTTAATTTAGAATCTTTAGTTATAATTATTGAGTTGATTTGTTTAATAAAATTAGGGTTAATAGGAAATTGGTAATTGTAAGTTAAGATTATTGCTAGTTAGTCTCTGTGGGAACGATACTCTACTTATCACTCTATTACTTGTTGATCACGTATACTTGCGTGTTGTGCGTATATAGATTTTACCCAACAATATTCCTTACCTAAACCTCTACGTTTAACCATTTCGATTCAACTTTTGTAGAACAAACTAGCCTAATCCTATCCAAAACCCTTTCAAGCTTTTCTCCCAGTCTCTCGCCATCCGTCTTTCTCTCTTTTCTTCTTTCTATCTACTGATTGCATTCTCTCTCACCCTTCTCTCCATCACATGCTAATATAAGGACTAAAGTTTCTACTCTTGATGATCTACCATATCTACAATACTTTCCACATATTAGATGATGTCGATCTTAACCAACTTATTCATGTCATATACGCAGGATTACCACATCATTACCTTGGTATTTTCACAATAAAAATTTCAAAAATACAAAATCCCTTTTGCATCACTCCGACTATGTCAGCAATTATCTCTGTAAACACTTATTTCCACCACGGATTCTTTATCACTTCATGATGGTCAAGAAAAGTCTCACACTTGTAACCATAGTAAGTTTCATATGGTCCCACATCGATAATTGCCTAAAATCATTGTTGCAGACAAGTTCTACCAGTTATAACAAATATTTCTAACTTCCCTGGAAATTTATTCTACAAGTTCATATCACACTTTATCACATGATGGATAGTCCATTCTATCCCTTCTTGTCTTGTACCCTATCTCAAAAATTTTAATACAATTCCTGGGTCTCTATTCATCGTAATAGAATCTGATGCTTCAAATGATTTCACATAATCTTTGATATAGGATTTTGAAATCTATCTCTTTAACTAAATTAGACACTGAAGATATCGCAGTCACATCTCGAAAAAATTACAGTTCGAAGAACTTCAGTCTATCATATTCCGAACGTTCTTCAAGAAAGTACTCACACAAAGCTAATTAAACTTGCACTAAATCATTTCATTATTATATTTGGTCTTCCTCAGAATATCACATCAACAACTACCTCACTTCAAACCGGTGAGTCACAATTTCATCTATTTGATCTCACATACATTTTGAGACCCCGCACACCACTTATATCTCTTTAATCCACATGTATGTTTATGTGTGGACCTACAATCCCTCAAAACCCTGGTGGGTCAAGACTCAAGATTCATGTACTTCTTTAAGTAAATCATTTCCTTTTCCACAATTTCTATTGATCCTTGTGCCGATACTTTCAACCGAAAGGATCTCGTCCTTCCACAATCCTCTTTGTTCATTTTTGAGACAAGAACTCTCACTCTTTCAACACTGATATCGCATCAGGCACAACTAGCACTCTTTGGCCCTTTCCCACTTATAACATCATGTTACATGTCTTGTATACGTAGTCAAATTTCAAATAGTGTATACAATGTATCACTAAAAGAACCAAGTTATTTTACACTTGGTCTCAATTTCCAACTTGAATCTACTCTTTTAGATTCTTCTGCATTTCACACTTCTGATACACACTAGCAATTCATACAAATTAGATAAGATCTCTCCATTATTCTCCAATAGAATCCTTCAGGATTTCCACTTAATCTGTACTAACCACTTGGTTAATCATCTCTTGACTGAATCTTCCTCTAAAGTTAATTCTTAACTTGACATCCATTATTCACTATTAGCCATATATTTGGATAGAAAATTGTTATCTAAGCCATACCCCACCATTTCCATATTAATTACTTGATATAAAATAATTAATTAATAATCCTTTAATTCCCTTGTATTAATGCAGTTTAATTCGCTTGTACTGCTTTGCATCACGAGGGCTAATTGAGATATGTCACACGTTTTATGGTGAAAGGAATAAACGTTATTTTGAGGATGTCAAGAGGTCTCAATGTCAAATCGTTGTTTTTCAGCTGTACTATTTTCCTGTCAACACAAGGTCTAACCGCATTCTGTCATGTCATTCGTTGACTTATTAGGAGAGTCTAGTTTTGTTTGAGGTCATAGTAGAAGGGGGATGGTCATTTGTACAGAAAGGGTGTAGACTTTTGGCTTTTTTGCGCAACTTTACTAATTCAAAAAAAAACAGTAAGCAGCAACCATGTGACGATCTTCGTTTCTTTTGGAGCAGCTTATTGCCTAACATGATGTAAAACTTTGTCTGTTAGAGGGAAAAGCGAGTATTTTTGTTAGATAAACGTTGTAATTCAGAATGCTCCTCTATGATGAGCAAGTACCATATTATCAGCGCCAAGGGTAAAATTTGAACTCATACATTGCTGCTCTAAAAGCATGAAAACAACCAACAGCACAACAATCTAGAGGTAAGTTTGTGTTAGGATCAAGTGTCTTAACTAAATGTAACGAAAAGGAACATAGTACTCCATTTTATATATTCTAACATCGAGGCTGCACATGCAAGATAAACGTCGTAGTGCATCCGTGCAACTGAGTGAATAAAGTCTAGTTGAAGGCATGAAAGGATAAGAAAAGCATGAATCATGAATTGATGCTTTAAAAGGCATAATATTGTTCAATCAACCACGGATATAGCTTTTATAGAAAAACTGGTTACAACTTACAACACCAAGTAATGGGGTCAAGGGGCTGTTGACTTCGGTCATTTTATTCTATAGCTATAAAATTTAATAATATGACTTTCTTTAGATGTTTTCGCAGTTTATCTACAAGTAAAAAACCACAAAATATTCTAGCTATGAGATACTAACTGATGCTTAATCAAATATATAGCTGTTACTTAGTTCCTATGGACACTTGATAATGTATCTTCAGTTAATTTTATGTGATCAACCTTGTTGGTTTTCACTTAAGTAACAAATCAAGAGTGTCCGCTTTGCCTGCCCATAATAATGTATGGACACACAGGAAAATCAATTTTGTGACTCACCTTCTCTCTCTCAAGGCTTAGAAGGCGAGTTTGAGCCCGTTCAACTTCATCCATTAAAAGATTGACTTCTGATTGCTTCGCTGCTCTATCTTCCTCTGAATTTGTGAAATAAATATGCAAACTCTATATTAAGAAACATACGCGCTGGGCGGGGGCGGAGGGGGGGAGGGGGGGGGGGAACGCCACAATATTTTATATGAATATGGACAAGGCATGAAAAGCCGATGTTAGTAATTTATACCACAGGACCTTACTAAAAATTTAGATGAAAATGAAATTCAACTTATCATATGACCTGATTGAGCACGAAATTCAAACATTTGACTCTGTGCAAGTTCATGTAATTTTTGCATATTGGAAACACTATCCTGAGCTTGTCGTAATTGATCCTGCAATAATTGCTCCCTGCATAATATAACATCAATATAAGGGTCAATATACAATTGATGGACAGTACTGCTAAAGAAACAAAATTCCTAAATAACGGTAATGTAAATGACAAAAACTACTTGCACACAACCTTTTAATTTTCTCTTAATTGGCATGTCTAAGAAATTTAAGTTCCATATTCTACATGACGATTGTTCTAATCAAAGCTTCTGATTTTCCATGCAACTGGAGATCATACCTTTCTTTTAACACCTCTAATGTTTTTTGGTTTTCTTCTGCCAAACTGCGTTGCTTTATATCCACAACTTCTTTCACTTTTTCTTCCATCTATATTCTCATACCAAAAACATGTGAATACAACAGCTTATTAACATAAACCACCATTATAAGTAAGATCTAAAAGTGCTAGCATGTAATTTGCTAAGTAATATTTATTCCCCACCTAAAGATAACAGATAGCTAATCAAAACTCTATTGTAAGACTAATGTACAGGAAAGCATGTGCAGTTAGTTCAGAATACTAGACCAGATATATATTATATACATAAATTATAATATCATCAGAGCAACACTTTCAACAGAATGATCTTGCTTTGCATTTAGTTATATGAAAGTACCGAATTACATTTTTTTTACAGATTTCTTTCTTATTTAATGACAAAATGATAGATGAATAATAGAGAGGAATTGTCTTGCCAACCCAGTCATATGCCAAGCATAAAAAGAAAATATAAATGTGGTGAGTAATTCTTAGCAGTCTTGTGTTAAATGGATTAAATAAAAAATTACATATACACATAAAAGTTTAGATTCACAATTTCAAGATCTTATTCATCTTGTAAAATCAATTTTTCTAGATTCGTTTCCCTTTTTCTGCTAATAAAAAACAGCTTTTACAGCTGTATGGCACGATTAAGTAAACATGACTTGGAAGATGAATTTAGGCGAATCTGAGTCCCAAGAGCAAAATATACCAAAAGAGTTCAAAATTGAATCAGATTAAAAGCGGCCCCTACAACATATTTGGGACTCTCATTTGGGCTAATTATAATGCAAATGTCATATGAATCCAGTGGAAGAGATATTTAGGAGGAGATTGGCAGGGTGGAAGAAGAGTTACTATCTACATGGGGGAGGTTGAATTTCAAGAAGAGCATGTTGTTGAATCCTTTACTTCACATGGATCTCTCAGTTGCCAGCATTATTTAAAAAGAGACTTGACAAGCTCATCACATACCTTTTTTTGGTTTGGGAATGAGCAGTGTGGGAAGTATCATCTAGTGAATTGAAGTATCGTCTGTTCTTCCATCGAACAGGGGTTTAGAGGTTTGTAATCTTGGTGGATTAAATGAGGTACTCATAAAGTTAAAGAAGAGCCAATGGGCTTTGTTTTTATTGTGATGACAATTATTTGCAGGGAACAAATACAAGAGGCCAAGAGCTTTTATGATTGTGGGGGAATGGGGATACCAGCAAAGTGAGGAGTATGCTTCCCCTCCCATCTTTCATGAAGAGCGTATGGAAGAAAAGACAATAGAAGACAACCATGAGAGCTTGATAACAAGGAAACCAGACCATTAATTTGAAAGGAAAAGCTGAAGGATTGGACCCGTGGATGTTGGTGGATGGAGGCAGAACCTTTAGCTTCCTAAGTGAAGACTATGGGAGCCTTCCACAATCTATATTGAGGAACCAGAAGTGTAAGCAATTCAGAAAAGGCAGGTTGGTGTTCATGCAACGAAGGGTGGCCAGCAGCAACTCATAATGCTGAAAAACAATCAAAAAGCAGGTGCCAACGAAGGGTGGCCAGCAGCAACTCATAATGCTGAAAAACAATCAAAAAGCAGGTGCCAATGTACAAATTATTGTCAAAAAAAATTAATCGAAGTCCAAGGAATGAAAGAACTAACCTTTATCCTAGGCACATGCTATCCTTTTTCCTACAACCTGGAGTACATATTAAAGAGTTCCTAAATGACTTCTTCCTACAACCTAGTAAATGGAGTGTTTCCATGAGAGTGAAACAGTGATGTATGGTAAAATAGGGCACTAATATATGATGATGGCAAGAAACAAACGTACGATGAAGAATCAAAAATTAAATTCACTCAAGTAAGAGTGCCGAGTGCAGTTATCTTCTAGGTTTCAGATGCATTTAATCTTAATACACGAAGACATATAAAATATTCATATTCTTTTTCGTAAAATTGTGTGTTCCCTAGGATTACATATGGAAAAAGACGTGTTCAAAATAGGCATGTCAATATATTAAATAATAGTTTGATAAGAGGAACATAATAAGAAGATTATGTGCAATTAAGCGCAAAATTGATTTGTTGAAAATGATTCTTACTAGACTATCCAATAAGAAGCTTTTCACACACAACTTATAACCTTATACAGGTTTCAAATGTATGTGATAATTGACGCATTTCAAAGAGCCCATGTAAAATAAATCACAAGCCAATAAAGCAAGCACCACAATTATTTTTCACATACCATAGATGAAAGCATCAAAGCAATCGATAGATCGTTTATGTTCTGTATATATATATATATATATATATATATATATGTATGTATGTATGTATGTATGTATACACACGCATATAGTGATGTAGTAGTAGAATAAAGCAATCCTAACAATAACAAAAAAGATATAAATCTATATACACTAGTTTATACTTTATACAAGAATACTAGGAAACAAAAGATTATATTTGTTTTAGACATGGAAAGTAGGTAAAATAAAAGAAATAAACTACCACTCCCCTTTTCTCAGATAAAACTTCCCTTTATAGAACAACTAACCTGTTGTTCCAACTGGCGGGTGCGCTCTTCAAGTCTTCTTATCGTTGCTTGTTGATTTTTCAAATGAGTTGCTTCAGTTCTAAATTCCTCAAGCTCAACCTTCATTTTCCGATTCTCGGACTCTATTTCAGAAAATTTCAAATCTTTCTCCTGCATACAAAAAAGAAATGATTAGCAACAAGCATATGAGCAATGCTCTAGTGATATCTGAATTTTTTTGTATTAGAAAACATCAAGTTTCACTGACCCGATAATTCTTGAAAATTTATACTAGGTTCATGGGGAGGAGAGAAATTAATGCAAGGAAACTCATGTAGAGAAAAGGACGAAGCATCCTTCAAGAAAAGAGAGGAAAGAAAAAATAAAGCACAAAAACACTACCAAAAATCACAGATGCTCATGGCAGGTAAGCTACTCTCAGGTAAGTATAAACTCCTCCATCAGCCAAGCCTTCTAATCTTTTCTTATGGCTGATATAAGAAACCGAGTCACTTTCACCCTCACTATACCACCAATGTCCTTAAAAACTCAAATGAATGATGGTAAAACTCGCCCATAAGGCGTCGGGCTAGACCAGCAATCTCTTTTTCCATTTTTATTTTTTTGTTGATAACAGCAGCCTAGAATAGCAATTTAACTAAACTGATGAGTGATGAAGAATCTCTTTGGACAAAAAGATCAAGACAATGTTTTGAACCTAGACCTACAAGGTTTCCGTTGTTTTGTCCCAACATAATATCAATCAAATGCCCTTTTTTAGAAATTTAAATGACTGTGAGGCAAATGATTTAAATGCTTTGCAGGATCTTCTTAGCCAGTTTTTCTGTTTCTAATCTTGATAGGAGATTGTGGTCTTTGGAAACGATTTTCATACAAATCTTTTATTACTTTTCTTATTCATATTCGATCGGTAGACTCCAACTTTTATGAATAACTCTAAATATTATTTTTGAATAATAAGGTGTAGATTTGATATAATGTTATAGTTGTGGATAATATTTACAAATTTTGCAAAGTAAGCAAGTTGCTATAAAATATTCGTTTGGTCGGGGAATATTTGTTTTATCAGGGAATATTCGTATGACGGCACAATCATTGGTAGACTCCTAGCGGAATTCTTTGTCGGAGTTAGAAAGCAGCGTGAAATATTTTTATAAAAATAACGACAAAAGTTTCCGAATTAGCTTCTTTGAAATACCCGGTGATAAAAATACGATGTCTGGCGTGGTTGCACATTAGTACACGGTATTGTACAGTATCTTTAATTATTGATGCTTACGTGAGAAGTCACTCAGTTTATTTCAATTATTGTCACAGTAATGGCTGCATAGTATCTCACGTTATTGATTCAATTATTGTCACAATATTTATATTATTAAATCAATAATTGAGACGACAAAGTTATTCATATTATTATTTGTATTATTGACAATGTCTAGAAAGTTTTGTCAAGGAAAAGGGTTTGGTCAACTAATTACGCGCCAATAAGGAGAAATCCTTAACAAAAAGCCCCTCTTTTCTGGGAATGATCTAGTTGTTAATATTGTGAGTTATAATATTAATGATAAATGTTATTAAAAATGTGTTTAGTGAAGCCAAGTGAATTGAGATAAATAGAGGGGTTTATATTAAGTATTTGTGGTAAATTTGGCTTATTACAACATGGACCCCAACTTTCTCATTTTTTCAAAATTGATAGAAAGTATATATATATATATATATATATATATATATATATATATATATATATTATAAGTTTTGTTTTATTAAATTATAAATAGAATATATTATATTTTATTTAAAGTTTTCGTTTTATTAGAATATTTTATTGCACAGTAATGAATAGTAAAAATCAAATTTTCAGAAAATTTCAATAGGTTGGCGCTTAGTGATTCTGCAAGATGCATCCAAGTGATTTTATTTTCTAAACAGTATCCTTCCATTCTCGTATAAATAGAATGCTTAGTTTAGAAATGAAAATCACACCAGAATCAAAGAATTCTTTATCTATAATATTGAGAGTATTTCTTTAGAGTTTAAGGAAGTTTTTAGTATAGAAAACAGTATAAGTTTTCTTCAAGAATATACTCGCTATACCAGTCAGAAATACTTTCCTTTTAAGGTAAGGGATATTATTTTTGTTCAATATTCAGTAAGAAATAATATTTTCTTCTATACGCTGTAGTATGAAAGTAATATTATTTCGTTTCAGATTCCGAATTCTACACTTATTTTGTTAAGTATTGCTTCTATACTCCTTGAAATTAGTAGAATATCCTTGAAATTTGCGCTTCATCTAGTATATTTTCACAAGAATATTTTTCTGAACATTCTTGTTAAATTTTAATCTTTTCATGTCGAAGGTACTATTCACGGGATACTATTCACTCAAGTATTATTCACCCGGGGTACTATTCATGACAAAAATTGATTTTTTTTCTGTCCACATTATTTTTGATATAATATTATTCTTGAATTTTACTCCACAAAGCAGTATCATGTTGACAATTTAGACATTTTTGAACTCTGGATAAATTGATTTATGAATCTTTAAAATTTATCATTGCTCTCATTTAATTGAATTATTATATCATTGTCATCATCATCGTGCTTATATTGTAATGAAAGTCCTCATTGGCCCGTAGTAGTGCATTGATGGGGAGATTGTTAGTATGATTATGACCGAGAATTTTGTATCGGTATAATCGTGACTGTAATAATTACAAATGATGTCGTAAAGTCCTCGTTGGCCGTAGTGCATTGATGGGCCGATAGTTGTTGGCATGATCATGACCATTGGTGATAATAACGAATATCCTTGGCGTGAGTGCATGGATAATTCGTGGATGTGATCTTAATGAATATCCTTGGCGTAGTGCGTGGATAATTCGATAATGTGGATTATTTATTGAGTACGTATTCTGACGATAAAAAATGATGATGAACTTTTAAATCATAGAAGATAGAAGATATCATACTCTACTTGACTCCTCTAATGGATTGCTTGTTCCGCTGCACTTAAACTTGTTGTCTATTATATTCTATCAGTTTAACACTGTTGAAGGCTAACGATAATTTATTTTGCATTATCTTAGTCATAATATTTTTCTTTGGGTTAGTTGAGCTCACCTTTGCTTTCATTGTTCTCTTCAGGAAATGAGAACGTAGCCGGGACTAGTCGGGGAATGGAGTGACGGTTTGAGATGATGGTTGTAGTAGTTCTCACTATTTTATAAAATAGTGTGATAATAATTGTAATGAGGACTCCATTTAAGTTTGGATATTGTCTATGAGACAATATTCGTGTTAAAACTCTCAGTTACGTTTTTGTCGTATTCTATAAGGAAATTTGTATTTAAATTCTGTACCATGTATTTAGCGACTCAGAATGGGTTGTGTATACCTATTTTGGGGGCGTCACAATTGGTATCAAAGTTTAGGAATATGATCCCTGGCTGAGATTTAAGGCTAGAACTAGGAGGGGAGAGACGGGTAAACCCTTCATTAGTATGACCTACATAAGCTTATTTGTTATTTAATTGGTCGGTCAGAATATAGGGATAATATGTGGCATGTCAATTAACCCTTGTTTTGTTGCAGTGTTTGAAAATGACATCTGAAAATGTTGAGATAAGCAATGGAGCACATAAGACCGTTGAGTCACCGATGATCAATAACCAGGATAATTGTGCATCAGGAAGGCAATAATCCTCAGGTAAACAACAACACCAACCAAATGATGAATGATGGGATGTTCAGAAGCTTTATGCAATTCATGCATCAGGTGAGAGAGACTCCTGTTCAAAATGCAAGTGGAAACACTAGCAACTCTCGGATGGTCACCGCTAAGCAGTTCAAGGAGGTGGGACCAGAGTTTTTGGGAAAGCGAGAACCACTTAAAAGCGAGAGGCGTGGATAAAGCGGATCACCAAGATATTTGATGTCTTGGGATGCTCCGAGGAGCAAAAGGTTCCTTTGGCACCTTCGTATTGCGAGAGAATGATTATTAGTGGGAATCGTAAAAGCGTACTCGACTGCCTTGCTTTTCGAGATATCTTGGAAGAAGTTCGAGAATTGTTCAACAACAAGTACTTTCCGAAAGTATTCGTCACGTGAAAGAGGTGGAATTCATCAAGTGGAGCAAAACAATGGCGTATGTCGCGATACGAGAGCTAAGTTTGCCGAGTTATCCCGGTTTGCATCCCATTTGGTAGATAATTAGAAGCGTATGATGCGAATGTTTCTAAGAGGTTTAAAACCCAAAATACGTCAATATCTCATTTCTCACAAACTTTGCTTGTATTCAGATGTTGTGAATAGAGCTCAGTTATTGGAGCGCGATAATGAGTCAACCAATGACGAGAGATGGCGGTACGCGAAAACGATATTTTATTGCACAGTAATGAATAGTAAAAATCAAATTTTCAAAAAATTTCAACCAGTTGAGCGCCCGTGATTCCTGCACTGTGCGTCCGTGATTTTATTTTCTAAATAGTATCATTTCATTCTCCTATAAATAGAATGCTTAGTTTAGAAATAAAAATCACACCAGAATCAGATATTTCTTCTTCTATAATATTGAGCGTATTTCTTTAGAGTTTAAGTAAGCTTTGAGTGTAAAAAACAGTGCAAGTTTTCTTCAAGAATATCTCCGCTATACAAGTCAAAAGTACTTTCCTTTTAAGGTAAGGGATATTATTTTTGTTCAATATTCGTAAGAAATAATATTTTCTTTCATAATCTGTAATATGAAAGTAATATTATTTCGTTTCAGATTCCGAATTCTACACTCATTTTGTTAAGTATTGCTTCTATACTCCTTGAAATTAGTAGAATATCCTTGAAATTTGCGCTTCATCTAGTATATTTTCACAAGAATATTTTTCTGAGCATTCCTGTTAAATTTTAATCTTTTCATGTCGGGATACTATTCACGGGGTACTATTCACTTAACTACTATTCACTTGAGGTACTATTCATGACAAAAATTAATTTCTTTTATGTCCAAATTATTTTTGATACAATATTATTCTTGAATTTTACTACACAAAGCAGTATCATGTTGACAATTTGGACATTCTTGAATTCTAGATAAATTGATTTATAAATCTTAAAAATTTATCCTTGCTCTCATTTAATTGAATTATTATATCATTGTCATCATCCTCATGCTTATATTGTAATGAAAGTCCTCATTGGCCCGTAGTGCATTGATGGACAGTTGTTGGTATAATTATGACCAGAAATTTTGTATCGGTATAATCATAACCCGTAATGTTACAAATGATGTCGTAAAAGTCCTCATTGGCCCGTAGTGCATTGATGGACAGTTGTTGGCATGACCATTGGTGATAATAACGAATATCTTTGGCCCGTAGTGCATGGATAATTCAGTAATGTAGATTATTTATTGAGTTGTGTTACAACGATAAAATATTGATGATGAACTTTTAAATCATAGAAGATAGTAGATATCATGCTCTATTTGACTCTTCTAATGGATTGCTTGTTCCGCTGCAGTTAAACTTGTTGTCTATTATATTATATCAGTTTAACACTGTTGAAGACTAACGATAATTAATTCTGCATTATCTTAGTCATAATATTTCTTACTGGGCTAGTTGAGCTCACCCTTTGCTTTCATTGTTCTCTTCAGGAAATAAGAATGTAGCCAGGACTAGTCGGGGAATGGAGTGACGGTCCGAGATGGTGGCTGTAGTAGTCCTCACTATTTTATAAAATAGTGTGATAATAATTGGAATGAGTACTCCATTTGAGTTAGCATATTGTCTACGAGACAATATTCGTGTTAAAAATCTCAGCTACGTTTTTGTTGTATTGTATAACGAAGTTTGTATTTAAATTTTGTACCATGTATTTGGCGACTCAGAATGGGTTTTGTATACCTATTTTGGGGGTGTCACACGATCTCCATATGATATGTCCTTAACTCTTATATTTGGAAGTCCAAGGTTCCCTCGAATATTTAGGCTTTTGTTTTCTCGGTAGTTCTCAATATTAATGATTTGCTACAAAGGAGAAGGCCATACAAAAGTTTGTGACAATATATTTGTTGTGTCGTGTTCAGGCAAAATTCAAAGTGTCATAAGTATCTTCTTTTGCATCATGCTAGAGAAGGAAGGTTATGTAATTTTCTTTTTGGGGTTTTTGAGTAGGCTTAGGTGACCCCTAACTACTTGGAGAGATTTTACAGATCAAAGAGGCACTAGGAAGCAAGATTCTTTGAAGGCAATGTTCGAAAAAGCTAAAAGCGGTACGAGGCGTTTTTCTCCGGACGAGGCGAGGCATAAGCTTCGAGGTGGAGCGAAGCGGAAGCCTCGATTTAAAGAAGAAAAAGTCTCCAAAAAATTATAAGAAAATACTAATAAAATCATAAAATAATCTATTATTATAACCAAGGTCATAAAAGACATAAATAACCAACGTCACGTTAATGTATCATTACAAAACATCAAAATAACATAATATCAAATCCATCACTATATAAGTAATGTATCATTTGTATCCAGCGGCCTGAAAAATGGATCAAATCCTAAATCATCCCCACCATCATCTCCATCATCATCCCCATCATCACTAAGAGGATATTCCATGGAATCATCATCGTATCTAATAGCTCTGTCATCCTCCTCATTGTCAGTGCTAAGATCCTCAAACTCCGATTCTTCATCTACCAATTGCAATCCCTTCCCTTTATCTATAAATAAACAAGTGAATATATATTAATCCAAATGAGTATGCTTTTTTAAAGAACACTTTAAAGACAACTTAAGTAATGGCACTAACTTTTTGTTTTAGTTTTTGACTGCAAAGTCTTTCTCTTTTTTACTAGTTGTTCCTCGAGTCCCTTTCCCTCCAAGTATAATTTCCCTCACATTAGTCTCTTCTCCTCCAACTGTCTTTTCATTCCCATGAGTCCCTTCACCCTCCTCCATATCATTATTCCCATAAGTCACTTTCGAGATATTTTCATCATTTCCCCCTGCAACCCACTCATTATCAGATGGCACACTATCAACAACCAATAGATCCTCTTCTGTCGTTAGTGCCTTTTTTTTTGATATGTCGATCTTTCAATTTTTTATTGTACATTATGTAAGCCAATGAGTTAAGCCTGGATGCAGACAGTCGATTCCTTCTCTTTGTATTAAAACATATATCAATCTTACCGGTACAACAGTACTTATCAAGAGCACGTTTAATCAAAATGAAAGCATATACATACATTAATTGACGGTACTTACCAGGAGCACGTTTCTTACACGTGTTTTTGGCATTTGTGTAGCCAAACAACCCTTGTCTCAATCGGAATGAATCCAATTGCAAATCAGTTCTCTCTTTCCTCGTAGTTAGGAATGAGCTTGTCCATACAAGTGTACAATCCAACCTTAACTTCTGCATTGGCACAAAAATTGTCATCATATTAAAAATGAGGATTCAAAAAATATGCAAAGTGACGTCTGAATGCAATCTGTTGATTGTCTCACTTAACATCTATTATGCTCCATATCTCTTTATATGCCCCTTCCTCATTATCCAAATTTTTTGCAATCTCTTCTTTTGCATTGTCCATGACACCATATAAAAATCTCATTCCCGGCACCTTCTCTGAATCTGTCATCCTCAATACACTTACTAGAGGTTTTGTGGTCTTAATTGCATATCCCACACTACCCCAAAAATTCCTATCACTTAAAATGATTTTTCTCGCATCTCTACCTTCAGGTTTTTTTGCCCAAGCACAATTTGCCCACTCCCTAGATGTAAACATAGACTCCAAAGGCTGTCTCAAACTATGCATACTCTACAAAGTTAAATAAGCCATGGCAAATCTAGTGGTGGCTGGCCGAACAAGGTCTTTATTAGTGTTGGCCCTCATCAATGCCAAAATCCATCCATAATTGAAGTTGCTTACCTACAATTACATAATGACATTTATCAAAAAATAATAATAATTCAAGTATTCATTGAATAAAAAAAATTATAACCAAATAATTATTATTATTATTATTATTATTTGGTTATAATTACTATTGTTATTATTATTAATAATAATAGTAATTACATTATTTGCCTTTGTCAAAGCATATTTATGTTGAGGCAACTCTCCAAGCTTCTCAAGCATCAAATCGATGCAATGCGCGGCACACGGTGTCCACCACATATGTGGCCCCTTCTCCATTAACATCCTCCCCGGCGCCTTATAATTAGATGCATTGTCAGTGACTACTTGAATGACAAGATCTTCTCCCACTTCCTCAACAACCTCATCAAGTAGTTTAAACATCAAATTAGCATCTTTAACTGCATCAGATGTATCAACAGATTTCAAAAATACAGTGTCATGGGAGTTGTTTACAAGAAAGTTTATTAGTTGTCTTCCTCTAATATCTTTCCAACCATCCAATAAGATTGACACCCCCGTATGTGCCCAAGTCTTCTTTACCTCCTCAACAAAGGCCTTTGTAGTCTTCTCTTCCTCCTTCAATATCCAAGAGCTAAGCTCGTATGGAGTAGGGATTTCAAACCATAACCATAGTTCCCAATTGACCGACACATAATTATAAATGAAGGATTATCTGCAACATTAAAGGGAATCCCGTTTTCAAAGAAAAATCTACCAATATCAAGACAGACTGCATTACGAGCCTCCTTTGAAAATACGGTACGATTTGTAGTAGCATCATCATCAACAAGATCAACATCTACAACAAATCTGTCCATGGGCCCCCGAACTCCCCTCGCGGAGGCACTACCCACACTTAAACCTCCCAAGGATGGATAACCACCATAATAAGACCCGCTTTGTATTTTTTCAGCTTCATTTCTTTGTCTGTCCTCCTTGAAGTCCATATTTTTCTTCATATATGAAGCAAGCTCTTCCTTCACTTCACTTGGTACTTCTTTGCAAGCCTCGACATTACTATGATTACCTACAAGATGATTTTTCAGCCTTGTAATCCTTCCTTTACAAATTTTCTTACAAAAATTGCATTCCACATATAAATGAGCTTTATTAACTCCCGGAGCTGCGGTGCCATATTTCCAAGCTGGATCTTTCCAACCCATAATAATAATTCACTATAATAATAAAAAAAATTGTTATTACATTTTGATAACAAAATTATGGACAACACTAGTCATGTACTCATGTTAACATTGATAGAATTTAATATTGTTCAAAAACTGAATATAAATTTATGTTTGATTGTGATTCAGGGACTGAAAGACAATGGAATCGGTTCACAGGGCATCACCAACAGCATTAAGTTATTAAGATCAAGACCACTGTTACAAACTTGCCAATCCTAAGTCCTAACTAATTATTTTGGTGACATTAGCAAATAGCAATTCATGTACACAAAAATTGATATTGTTATTGACAGTCTAAAAAACCAAATGGAATTATCATATGCTATCTTTGTTCAAAAAAAAATGATGAAAACACAAACAGAGAAATACATCAAAAATCTCTACAAACACTATTAGTAAAATCACAACAAAAACACTACTGATACACTATTGTACACAACAAAAACTGTTAATGCTATTGTGATACACTGTAAACTATTGTGTACACTATTGTGATACACTGCAGTCACTACATTCAGAACAGAAAAGAAAAAAGAAAAAGAGAACAGAAAAAAGAGACTAGACAAAAAGTAAACAGAGACGCCGAAAACAGAAAATAAAAAAGAAAAAGAAAACAGAGAAGAGCCAAAAACAGAGAACTCAGAGAAGAAAACAGAAAAGAAAAAAGAAAAAGGAAACAGAAAACAGAGAAAGAGAAGAGCAAAAACAGAGAAGGAGAAGAGCCAGAGAAAGAAAAGAAAAAGGAAACAGAGACGCAAGGAGAAGAGCCAGAAGAAGAAAAGAAAAAGGAAACAGAGACGTCGGAGGAAGAGCCAAAGGAAGAAAAGAAAAAGAAAAGAGAGACGCCAGAGGAACGACGGTCGATAATCGCGATCGAAGGAGAAGGAGAAGGAGAAGGAGAAGTAGAAGAAGAAAGAAGAAGAGAAGGAAGATACCTGGAAAGTCTTCAGTCCCGATCGAAGAGGAGAAAGAACTTCGAAGAAGCAATCGCAAAGTCAAGCCAAATCTGATACTTCGGTAATGGTAAGTCGAGCCAAATATGATACTAGGGCTTTTTTTTAAGCCAAATCAAGGTGTACGCCTTGAGGCGCAACGTCATGAGGCGTAAGCTTCGACAGGAAAAGGCGATTGTTTCTCCAAGTCCAGAATAAGCGATCGCCTCGCAAACCCTTTCGTCCGCCTCACTACGAGGCGCACCTCGAGGCGTAAGCCTCGAGCGCTATTTCGAACAGTGTTTGAAAGTGTTCTTTTTGGACTCGAAAAATGCTAGAATTTCGATATTACCAATCTACATCTTCTTCTTCTTTGGATAGGATTTCATTTTTAGCATCGTTGTGGACTTCGGCTATTGGAACTTTGAGAGAATTTACTATTTCAGATATTCAAAGAGATTAGCGCACAATGCTTCATTAGCTTTTCTTTGTTTCCCTTACTGTAATTCCTCTTCTAACTAATAAAATTGTCCAGATCATCTTATCAACTACCGTCTTCGTCCTCAAAAGGATGACCAAAAGTACACTAGAATATTGTCAACTAAAGGATGAGTATAAATACACAAATCAAATATAAGATATTGTATATGTTAGACATAGATTATCTTGAATATTTGCAATGTAATTTTATTTGATTTTATTTAATCTTGTAATAGTAAAGTGAAAGTCCTTAGTCTAATTTTATGCAATTGAGGTAGTAGTCGTAGTAATGGATCTAACAGTTGGGTAGTGGGTTAGTGGTTCTTCACACCAACTCATTTGGTACCAAATATTAGGAAAATAAGCATAGTGGGTCTGTCTTTTTTTTAGCTATAAATATGTACTTGATTATGAGAAATAAAGAATCTGAGAATTATTATCAAAGAAAAAGCTTCAAGCTTTGTCAATGGAGGTCTTGGTTTCCCTCAAAGTAAACCACCAAACGACAAGTTTCACATCATTATGAACCCATCAAATATATGAGCTCGTATACTTATACGTATTAATTTACCCTAAAGTGCACATATCCCCATATAACTACTCTTCTACAAAGTTAATTATGGTTAGGGGTGCTCATTGGTAAAAAACCGAACCGGTACCGAAAAAACCGAATCCCAAATGCGAACCAGAAAAATTCGGAAAATCAAGAATCAGTGATTTGAGACCGAACCGGTTGATTACAAAAGTCGATATCGATTTTTCGGTTCGGTTTTCGGTTATACCGCAATAATTAAATAATTTTTTTCTATATTAACAAATTTTTTAAAACTAAGAAATGAGACTAGTAAATTACATTCTTACAAATACTAATTACAATTGTTAGTCTAAGAGTATTTAACTATCATAGTTGTAGTAAATAGTAATTGTAGTTTAAAATTTTTGATTAATTCTTTTGATGATTCTTTTGGTGGCTATATCAAAAAAAGAACTATTTTGTTAATATTACTAACTATCTTTCAACTGATTATTCTTTTGGTTAATTCACCAAAATAGTTTTCTATTTTGTTAATATTTTCTGGAAAGTTGAAAGGTAGTTAGTATTTAGTAATACAAAATAGTTATACTTTCAAAAATATTAACTTATTGATATTATCACCAAGCACGTTGCACAGTGCGTAAGTTCGGTTCAGCCAAAAACTATTCGGTTCAGCCCCTACAAGCCTGCACTGATAACAGTTGCCAAAAAACCTGCCCAAACTTCATCCGGTTCAGCCACTGGATAAAAAATTTGAACATTTCGATTTTTTTCGATTTTTCGGTATTTACCGAATTCAAAATTTTCATTACCGCTACCGGTACCGAAAAAACCGAAACCGAAAAAAACCGGTACCGCCGATACCGGTTTCAACCGATTCGGTAAAAAACCGAAAAAACCGAATTTTTTGAGCACCCCTAATTATGGTACTTGTGTGGGTCAAAATAAAAAAAAACTATGTTTGGAACAAAGTTTATAATATCTCTCCTCCAATTTGAAACCTTATTTATGTGCAACATGTACTTTTCGTCATTAGTAGGAGAACGGAGGTAGTAACACTTTGAGTTCAATAATTTTACACCAAAGAGTGAAAACCTTGATTATAAGCAAAAATTGGTCTCCCAAAATTCGAAAAGCTCATTCACATTTTTGCGACAATTGAGGCCTACACTAGTAATAAAATTTAAGTTATTTTATTCACAAAATTTCTTCGTCTATCCAAGAGAGAGAGACTCAACCGAAAATATTTAAGGGAACATAGCAAGTGGAAAAGGCAACTACTTACAGCAATTGAAGAAAGAACTGGATAGGGATCTGGAGCCTCATAAAGTTTTTGGTAAATGTTAAGGAACGCATTTTCACCAAATTTTGCTCTCTTGGTAAGGTTATCGACCTCTTCTTGGTAACCCTTTAGTAAAGAGTTGAACAAGTTCAACTTTTCTTCTGCTGAAGCTTTCTTGAAGACTGTCAACAAGTAAATTTAAACAAAGCCTTCATCTTTTTTCATTACAACAAAATCACAGATATTTACACACTCGCTAATTAAGAGATGGCAGTGACAGGTAAATCAAAATTACTCTATTCCACTAGTTCAGTTTATACAAATGTCTATCAAAAGTTTCAGCCAGTACAAGTGGAATAGCATGTGCAAACCTCTTGTGCTCTCTGCAAGCTTCCGCCTATTCTTCTGGCTGTTTTCTTGATTTTCAGCAATTCTAAGCCCTTGTTCATCCAACACACTTCGCTCCTTCTCTAAATCAAACTCTGCAAACATACAAAGAGGAACGAATAAATATTTGAAAAAATGTTCTTTATTTTGAAAAATGAACAGCGAAGTTTTAGCATTTAAGATACTTTTTCACGAACAAAAGGTTTATGAAAGTTAATTTATGTATACCGGTATAATGCTCTGTTTATATTTTATAAATTCATCATTAACAATTCTGAAGATAGCTAAAGGGAGAGGAAACTCAGGGAGAAAACATTTCAACTAACATCAGGTGCAATATACTGATTATAGCCATATTAGAAGTATAATTTAGCTGATGTGATGAGAAAAAATATCTAACTGACTGAGTGACTGAATCCCACATAATTTTAGAAGGCCTACTTGAAGACATCTTGATGGAATTTTCTAAATCAAGTTGCAATACTAGGAAGAAAACATTTGCTAAAGATCTATATAGGGTGAACTTGCATACAATGCCACTTAGATCATCCAATTATCATATTAACTACTTCAGATATTACTCCTTTCCTCATTTCCTGTTCTAAATTGAAGAATTTTTGCAAGTGAAACATACAATCCTACCCAGGAAAGACAACTAATAATATCATTCAAAAGCTGAAAACACACCCTCTTAATCTTGCGGAAAATATTTATGGAAAAGAACAAGAACGAACAAAATTAACAATTATATCTTATCCAGGTCATATCAAATGTTTCCTCCAAACTCATCAAATTGACAAATAACCTTAAACTATGTGTTTAAGACAACAAATGAAAGGGGGGACTACTAATTTTGGGCTTAGTAATATGTTAGCAAAGCTCTTATATTTTCCTTTTGTGTTCTTGTATTCCTTTTGGCTTTCCCAATGCAATATGTTCAACTAAGAATCGATTAATAAGCAACTACAACTAGCAATTGGACCCCATTTATGAGCTCCAAATTAAAATTGATAAAAATATAGATAATTCACTTACAATTCAAGGAAGTTCAACAACAATCAAAATCAAAGGATAACTTTCAAAGTACAACTAAATTTAACAATTGTAGTACCTTTCCAGAAATTTGCAACGGATGGAACAGGTGTGGATGACGATGAATTGGATTTCTCTCTATCCAATCCGCCGGAAGTCTCCATTGATGTTTATGATAGATCTATGTGTACTTCAGTACTCCGATCTCTCTTTAAATATACAAGTTTCTATATTTATGTTTATATATAGGTTTACATACAAATTCGAAACAGGAAATCCTCCAATCAATTCCCTACCTGTGTACTCTCCAATTTCCGATTATTCTCTCTTCCTCCTCCGGATCTCCGATCGTTTTCTCCCTTTCTCCGTTTGCGAACTCTCGGTAAGTAAAGAGCTTGGGACCGTTAGTCTTAGGTGTTAATATAAACAAGTTATGCTTATATTTTAGACAATTTAATTTTGTCGAAATATTTGTCAACTAGATTAACCCGTGGCACTAGTGTAATTATTTAATACCTAAAGATAAATCTAAATGAAAAATATGAGTTACAATATTTAAAGAGTATATATTTGATAAAAATTAGAAAATTTTGTAAATATTTGTTATAAATAAGAAAATTTCTAATTAAGATAGACATCCCACCCAAAAAGTAAAGAAGTCAAGAATTTTGCCACATATTATATCTACATGCTCATTATTTACAAATCGAGACTGGCAAGAAAAAATAAATTTGTTAAGGAAACAACTAAAACCAACATCCACATTCACTCAACAGTAAAATTGACTTAGGCCAGTTAACTACATTTATTAAATTCGAAACAATCCCAATGCCAATGACCTTCATATTTTCTTTAAGCACATTTAAAAGCACTCCTCCACACCTATATGCTATTGATTCCCTTCATTTAATTTGCAATTTTAGATGGAACACGGATTAATTAGTAAAACTAATTTAAGCATAATCAATCATACAAATGTGTCCACTGAATACCAATCGCTGATACATTAACAGGTAAAAGCATTGTAGTAAGGAAATAGCATAATGATACCCACTTGCTTAAAAGGTTCATGTGCCCCAAATTGGTTTGGAGCTCCTTTGCCTGATTAAAGAAAAAATAAAATAAAATAAGAACTTCAAAAATAATTGACTCAACCGCTAAAAAAGGTAAATTTGGTCAAACATATAGCCAAAAAATCATCTCATCTGGTAGTCAAAATTTAGAATAAAACCCACCGTCCATGGACACAGCTAGAATATATATATTGTAGCAACAAATTCAAAACAAAACTCTACAAATAATTATGTATTTTACCTTTTTACAACACCACGGTTGAAGCAATCTGAAACTCATATTACAAAATGTATTAGAAAACAACTTCGATTAACATCATAGAAATCTTTGGAGCTTCTCATGTTACCATTCTCTTATGATTTAAATACGTCTATGAGTTCATCAACCACGTCCGGTCCACATCCTTTATAATGTCATATGTTTCAACATATGTAAACATCACCTCATTCCACCCAAAGTCCCACATACAGTTAACATTTGGATCTGTAATTTTGATGTTTCTCTCGAACATTTTTAGTAGGTTTTCAACAGTATCACTACATATTCAAACTACGAAAACAACCATCATTTCATACCCAAAATCATCATAATCATGTATAATTAGGGACTCTCTTACAAAATACGGAACACAAAAAATACACACATGCAGAAATTAATACATACTCAATCATCAACACATATCTAACCACCAAAACAGCAAGCTAGTCGCTAATGATTTTAAATTTTTTTGGCAGAGTTTCATTTAAAAATAGATATCCAGACAAATCTAAACCTGTCTATAAATTTTACAATCATCCATACATATCCAAACTACCAAAAAAATCATCATTTCATACCCAAAATCATCATACCATGCAGAAATTAATACATATTCAATCATCAACACATCCAACCACCAAAACATCAAGCTAGTAGCTACTAATTTTAAGAAATTTCGACAGAGTTTCTTTTAAAAATAGATATCCAGAAAAATCTAAACCTGTTTAAAAAACTTACAATCATCCATTCATATTCAAACCACCAAAAAAAACATCATTCCATACTCAAAATCATCATAACCATATATAATTATCCAACTTTACAAAAGACGGAAAACAAAAATACATATATGCAGAAAATAGAGAAACAACATGTTGAGCATAACCCTTTACTTTACAGCTTACACCAAATATATTCTTTACATCTTACACCAAGTATCCTTCAATATATACCTAAAAATATTTGGAATTCCAAAATTATCGAAATATGTGAGTAAAAATAAAACAATTGTAAATCCGAAACATAAGACCCCTTACTTTACCCTGAATTATCTAAAAAACAAATGAGCACACATATTTGTATGTAATGGGGGGGGGGATGATTTAGATTGATATAAGTAAGAATTTAGAGAGATTGTAATAAATAATCAATTTATTTAGAAAAAGATATGGACTCACGATCAAATAAAGTTTTCTTAGTACCATTTCAACAAACGGTTCATTTGCTTAATGATTTAAATCATAAATCTATATTAGTGGCAGTATAATGGTGTGTGAGTTTAATTTGTGAGTGTTTGATTGGTTACAATTATGTGTGTGTATTTGTGCATATATTATGTGTGTTGTGTGTATGGAGACAATTTAGTTCATACTCATTGCGAATTACCACTCCTACATTATTACGACCGAAATCTTGAAACTCAGAGAAAAAAAAAATAATGAATAGTAAATAAGCGGGTAAAAAGATTAGATAAAAGGTAAGAAAATGATGATTAAAAAAACTTATCATACGGTATTTTCTAAGTCGTCATCCATCTGTCACGACATTAATGAAAATAAATTAAAACAAATAAGTTATTTAAAAAAGCAATAAGATATATTTAGAGAGAGTTAATCAGATGATAAACTTACACTACCAAATATAGCAACATCATCCATTGGTCGATGATTGTGCAGTTGAAACGGTTGTAGCTACACAATAAATTTCATAAGCCATATATAATTAACATCAATTACAATGAAATTTCATACAATTAACATGCATTTAATCAAACATAATACATACACATCCAATTCCCAGAGCCAAAATTAAGGAAAAAGACAACCTAAATTAGCCTACAAATTTCACAAAATGAACACTCAATAATAACCAGCTCAACATCCATTCCATCCTAACATTCATAATTAAAAAATCTATTTCATCATAACTATAAACATATTTCATAATAAAAATAAAAATAGCCAAATTAAAAGACACCCAAATGTGTGTTGTTGTGTGTGTGTGTGCTATTGGTGTGGGAGAGAGAGAGAGAGAGAGATAGAGTGAGAACACAAATTTAAAACAAATCTAAACACCCAAATTTGTGTGTTTTAAAACAAATTTTAAAACACACAAATTAAACACAAACATTCAAAAACTAAAGTTGACGTCGACTTTAAATATTCTTTATATTGATTATTTTATAAGAAAACTTTAAATATTCAGCAACTTCAGTTAAAGATTTCAAGCTATGATGAAGTAGATAAGAATATAGAGGCCTTCTGGAAAGCATCAGAATGAACAGTAAAAAAGTATCGATTTCAAACCTTCATACCACCAACCATAATCGTTATAAAACGACAAATATTGACAAAGACTTCTAATACATAAGAAATTATTTCATTCAATGATATTTATTTTAGCTCACATTTCAAATTAAAGTATGCATCCAAAGAAGTAATAAATAACTTAAAGTTAATTCTCATTTTTAAAACAAACTCCCAACAAACAATTATAATTTAAAAGGAAAAACCCCAATCTAGCTGGGATGGGACCAAATCATGAGTTTGGACATAAAGTTCATGTGGTGTAGGTTTCTTTCAAAAACTCATTACAGCTAAGCAAATGCTATGTAATTAGCTAAAGAAGCATAAAATAGGTTTTATTTCTATCATTTGTCCCACAATTTCAACAACCAATCAGGTAACAAAGCAAGTACTGCTCGGAACAAAAAATATTTTAAAAATAAACCAACATAAAAATCGATTTCTACGTCTTAAATATGAGAAATTGAACAAAACCCACAATTCCACCCCCCCCAAAAAAAAGTAAATAAAAGTTATTTCTGACATACAAATCCACACATATAGCTGAATAAATATCATAAAAATGAACTGAAACAGAGCAATCAAAAAGTGAGTTGTAAAAACCAACAATTGAACCTACAATTTAATTTTCAAGGACAAATAAGAAAACTATGGTTCTCATTATATGTCAGATCAAGCTTCAAAAATAGAATAAATGTGTCATGAAAAAAAGAAGTTAATATTCAATAAAGGGTATGATTGTCATTTTAAAGGGAGGTAGTAATAACAACTAATAAGTACGTTTACTTAATATGTAGGAGTATTAGATATTAAAATTTTTAAGTACTTATGCAAATGAGAGACTTTAATTTAAAAGGATATTAGACACTACAAAATTTGGACCCAATTTTCATACTATCAGAATAAAATTAATAAATTTTAACCAAACATTACCATAATCCGGAAACTTACAACTGGAACAGAAAACTCAACAAAGATTTGATACATAACAACTTAAAAACGGGGGGAAAACTCTAAGAAGGAAGAAATGATGGCATGTACACATTCACAACTGAATACGAACATATATGAGTGAGTGTGTGTGTGTGTATATATATATACAATTCATATGCAACTGAAAAAGAACATATCAAAATTGAGAAATTAAGGTGAACTAATTACCAGAATAGAAAGGAGAAGAGCAGAAAAGAAAAGCCCTAGAGTTGAGCACTTGAGCTGATGAATTGGAGAGAACTTAGCAGTCAAATCTATTAATTTATATACTGCTCTATGATGTAAAAATAACATCATATTTGAGAGTGGTTCTATTAGATCATTTATGTTTATTTGTTGGATTTGGCCACTTTGTTATCATTGCATCATATCTAGACGAACCTCAATAAATACACCAAATGTGACGCCCCCAAAATAGGTATACAACACCCATTCTGAGTCGCCAAATACATGGTACAAAAAGCAAACTACAACTTTAATAATACAATTGTTGTGCAAAATACGACAACACATATTGTGAGTTTAAATACAAATATTGTCTTCTAGACAATATCCACACCCAAATAAGTCTTCATTACAATTATTCATACACTATTTTACAGAAATAGTGAGGACTGCTAAAACATCTTCCTAGAACCATCACTCCATACTGTAAAACCCCGAAATTTTTAAATAAAAAGGAATTTCCTTTATTTATTATTTTGAAATAGTAAGGGTTGATTTGATTAATGTGGATAGTTAAGGGTTAAATACGCAAATATTTCAAAATAAGCAAGTGGTTATAAAATATTCATTATCGCTTTGGGAATATTCGTTTGGTCGTGGAATATTAAATGCTTTGTGGGAATATTAAATTTACGACAGTGCATGACCATGTGTGGGCCCCATAACGGAAAGCGATTGGATGAAGAAAGCGACAAATATAAGTTGTTTTTAAATAACAGGCGTAGTTATTACTGATTATCTTGTTGGAATACCCGGTGGTTAAAACACACTAATACGCGTTGTTGAACAGTAGCACGCGGTATTGCACCAATTATTGATTCTTACGTAAGAAGGCACTACTCAATAATGGTTACAGTAATTCTTTATTCGGTATTTTATTGAGTTAATAATTCTTTGCGTTGATATTTTATATTCTTTGTTGTTTGATAATTGTCATTACACGATTATTTTCATTATCGAAGCAATAATTCATATTATCCGAATAATATTATTAGATAACATTATTGGCAATGTCTAGAAAGTTCATCTAAGGAGAGGTTTGGTCACCTAATTGCTTGCGCGCAAGAAGAAGAAATTCTTATTGGAAAGCCCCTCTTTCTGAACCGCGCACGGTTGTCAATATTGTGATTCTGTAATATTATTTGTGAATAATTAATTATTGATTTATATGATGAGGAAAATATTAATTTTATGTGGATATAGATGGAGAAAATTTTTAAAATGACAATTGTTGAAAATTAATATTTTATCTTTTTCTGATAAAATAATTCATTTAAATATATTATTTTAATAATATATTAACGGTGATATTTTTACAACGAATGTGGGATATATGAGTATACGAGGAGGAAGAGTATTTTTGTTGCAATAAATGTTTAAAACATGTTAAACATGTTGGTGGACCCCATTTATTCGATGAAATTTGATTATAAACGTAAAATCGCCCGTTTGTGGATTTCGGTCAATTTCTATTTGGAATTTGGAAAAACTTTCTTCTGCAACGTTGTAGAGAATTGAAATTCCTATAAAAACTCATGAGATTCGAATTTTCTGATGAAAGGGCTATTTATTATGAATTATTGAAGTTCAAGCTTCAAATAATTGATTTTGGGAGTTTAAAATATTTTTGTAAGAAAAACGTTTTTTTGTTGCAATTGAGTGGCTCACATGTGTTATAAATGATCTGAAATCAGATTTCTAAGGTGGGCTTGAATATTTTTAAGAAATATTATTATTTTATTAAATTTTACGCTTTGGTGTTCTAAAGATTTTTTCTATAAATAAGGTGCTTAGGTTAGAATTGAAAAATCACGTAAGCGAAGTTTCTCTCTCTATATTATCGGCGTATTCTTGTGAGTATTTTGAGTATACTTTGAGTATTGCTAGGCGGTGCAAGTTCCCTTCAAAGACTATACAGTTAGATTCTAGCTGAAGTCTTGATCTTCGAGGTAAGGGATATTATTTTTTCAGTAATGATATTATTTCTTCAATATCATTATCTTTGAAATGTTGATCTGAAGTTTTTATCAAATTTGGAACTTTTTCATGTATCGGGGTTACTATTCACGGGTTATTATTCACGAAAGTTACTATTCATGAGTTACTATTCACGAAAGTTCTTATTCACGAAGTACTATTCATGAAGCGTGAAGATGTTTTTTGTGGAATTTCTATCTTTTGGTGTCTGAGTTACTTATTCACGATATCTAAGACTATTCACGATAATCTGACACTATTCACGTATACTGTCTTATTCATAGAAAAATAAAATTTCTTCTTTTCGTCCAAAACATATATTACGGATACTAACTCGATTGTATCCATGTTTTGATCATTCTTGAATTTTACACCACTATGATTATTTTTGAGGTATTTTTGGACGTGGATAAAACCAAGTACGAATCCTTAATCCTTAATCCTTGTCATTTTGTTTCTTTGGATTCGTTTCTTTAAAAAAAATATTTTCATCATCCTCGGTCTTAAATGATGATATTATGGAATATCTTTGGCTCAGTAGTGCAAAGATGAATGATTTCTTAAGAATATCTTTGGCTGTAGTGCAAAAGATGAATGATTTCGAAGAATATCTTTGGCCCGTAGTGCAAAGATGAGCAGTGTTTAAATGAACATGATTAATGATGAATATCTTTGGCTGTAGTGCAAAAGATGAATATTTGATTCGGATGTATATTGATTGATGTTACAGGATAAAAGATGAGCGATGAACTTTTAAATTCATACATAGAAGATAGTAGTTTGCATTCTCTACTTAACTCTTCTAATGAATTATTATTTCATTGCGAATATTGATTTAAAATTTGTTGTCTATTGTATTCTATTATATTTTTCCTGTTGAAGACTAACGATAATTTGTTGTATATTATCTTAGTCATAATATTCTTTCTTGAGCTAGTTGAGCTCACCCTTTTCTTTTTGTTCCATTTTTCTCGTGGAGGCGAGAATATAGCGAGTACGAGTCGGGGGTATGGAATGAAGGTTTTAGAAAGGATTGTTTAGTAGTCCTCACCATTTTTGTAAAATAATGTATCAATAAATGTGATGAGGATTTATTTGAGTATAGATATTATGTCAGAAGATAATATTTGTATTCAAACTCACGCTTTTTCTTGTTGTAATAATAAAGTTATAGTTGTTTACATACCATGTATTGACAACTCGGAATAGGTGATGTATACCTATTTGGGGGCGCCACAATGATTGGTATCGAGCTTAGGATATGATCTCTGGCGGAGATGGGGAATAGAACTAGGAGGGAGAGGCGAGTAAATCCTTCGCTAGTGTGTCCTACCTAAGCTTATTTGTTAGTTGGTCGAGATATAGGGATATTATGTGATATATTGATTTCTTAATTAACCCTTGTTTTATGGCGATGATTTGAGAATGTCGACCGAGAATATTAACAATGGAAATGAGACCGTGGAGATGCTGTACTCTCACCAAGGAGAGAGCGCAACAACAGTCGGTGGCAATGTTCCTCCGTGAACAACACCATTGAAAGCGAGATGATGAACGAGGGGATGTTTAGAAGTTTTTGCGATTCATGCAAAATCGACGAGGAGACTCGTGTTCAAAATCTGAGAGGAAATGATAGCAATTCACGGGTTGTCACACCAAGCGATTCAAAGAGTTGGGACCACGAATTTAAGGGAAAGCGAGATCCGATCATGGCGGAAACATGGGTCAAACAAATTACCAAGATATTCGATGTCTTGGGATGCACGGAGGAACAGAAGGTTCCATTCGCCACCTTTATGTTCCGTGGCGAAAGGCAGACTCATTGGTGAGGAGTCGTGGAAGCGTACCATCCAGTACTTTTCGGCATGTCTTGGGAGGCGTTTCACAAGCTATTTAATGACAAATACTTTCCGAAAGTGTTCGCTATATGAAGGAAATGGAGTTCATCGATTGGAACAAAACAACATGGCGGTGTCTCGAAGACGAGGCAAAGTTTGCGAGTTATTCGGTTTGCACCTCATTTGGTGGAGAATGAGGAACATTATGCCAGCGGATGTTTCTTAGAGGTTTGAAACGGCGATACGTCAAGATCTCATTTCTCATAAATTTCTCTTTATTTAGATGTTGTAAATGAGGCTCAATTATTAGAGCGAGATAACGAGTACGGTCGGTGAGGGACCATAACTGGATCGTATCGAGAGATAGCGATCAGCGAATAATGATAACTCATGAGAGAGAAAGCAGACGGATGAAATGGTAACCACTCCGGTGGTAATCATGGCCATGAAAATAGAAGAAGCGAGTCGGGAGGAGATTTTAAAAGAGGAGATTTAACAACGACCTAATATGAAGATGAGCAAAGTCTTAAAGAATCGGTTCTAAGGGAGGAGAACGACCACCCGGTTATATGCTACAAATGCGGAAAAGAGGGACATATCGGTCCAAATTGCCCACAACAATTCAAGGTATGCTATAGTTGTGGAAAGGAAGGACATATCGCTTTCGAGATTATACGGTAGCAAAACCTAGTTCAATGAGGGACGGTGACTCAAAAGATCATCCCAGAAAAGTCAAAGTCAATGATTCCGGAAGAAGCGTTTGTTGTATTTGGTCATAATGCGAGGAACCCAAACGAGGTGATCACGGGTAAGCTATTTATAAATTCTTGAAGTTTATACCTTACTTGATACTGGTGCTACCCATTCATTTATCTCTCTCTGCATGTGCTCAACGTTTAAACTTGACTCAGGAAAAATTAGACTTTGACCTATCTGTGGAAACTCCGTTAGGAGAAACTTTCATCACATCCTTGTTTATAAATCTTGTTTGATTCAAGTTGGTACCATTACCTTACCGTTGACCTTATCTCTTTAAAGATACTTGCTTTTGATGTGATTTTAGGGATTGATTGGTTAACTACTCATCATGCCAAAATTGATTGTTTTTCGTAAGGTTGTTAGTTTTCATATTCTAACCAACTTGGTTATGCAATTCAAGCAACTAAACCATTAAAATCGATCATCATCATATCTAATCATAAAGCTATTCGTTTATTAAAAAAGCGGATGTCAAGCTTTCTTAGCCCATGTTATGGATTTGAATAAAGACACGTCAAATTTGAATAATATTCTGTTGTTATTGACTTTTCCGACGTATTTCAGAAGAACTTCCCGGTCTACCCCGTAACGTGAAGTTGAATTCTTTATTGATCTTGAACCGCGTACAAAGCCCATTTCTAAAACCCCATATCGAATGGCTCCTATTGAACTTGAGGAGTTAAAGGTCCAACTACGAGGAATTGTTGGACATCGGTTTCATTTGTCCTAGTACATCTCCTTGGGGTGCTCTGTTTTATTTGTAAAGAAGAAAGACGGGGAGTATGCGACTTTGTATTGACTATCGAGAATTGAACCATGTCACCATCAAGAATAGGTATCCTCTACCTCGTATTGATGACTTATTTGACCGATTGCAAAGGGCACAATTCTTTTCAAAAATCGATCTTCGCTCGGATATCATCGGTGAAGATTAGAAGGCGAGGATATTCCAAAGGCGCCTTGAAACTTCGGTATGGGCATTATGAATTCTTAGTCATGTCTTTCGGACTAACTAATGCTCCTGCGGCTTTCATGGATATGATGAACCGAGTATTCAAGGAATATTTGGATCAATTTGTTGTTGTCTTTATTGATGACATCCTCATATATTCCAAAAGTCGTGAAGATCATGAGCACCATTTGAAGCTGGTACTCCAAAGGCTTCGTGAAAACCAACTATATGCCAAATTGAAGAAATGCGAGTTCTGGCTTGAGGAAGTAGCATTTCTTGGGCACGTGGTGTCAAAACATGGAGTATCTGTTGATCCGACGAAGATTGAAGCAATACAAAGTTGGGATCGACCGAAGTCGGTGACAGAAGTACGTAGTTTTTTGGGCTTAGCTGGTTATTATCGGAGATTCGTGGAAGGGTTTTCTCGAATCGCTACTCCATTAACTCAGCTAACTCGGAAGGATACAAAATTCGTTTGGAGCGAAGAATGCGAGAAAAGTTTCCAAGAGCTTAAGAGGAGACTTATTTCTAAGACTGTTCTAACAATACCATCCGGTTCGGATGGATTTGTTATCTCAATGATGCTTCGTGCAAAAGGGTTAGGATGTGTTCTCATGCAACGTGGGGAAAGTCATAGCCTATGCCTCATGACAACTTAAAGAGTATGAGAGGAATTATCCTACTCATGATCTAGAGTTAGCGGCCAATCGTTTTCAGCGCTTAAAAATATGGAGGCACTATCTATATGGGGAGAAAGTGGAGATATATTCGCACCATAAAAGCCTTAAATATTTCTTCACTCAAAAAGAACTCAACATGGCGGCGTGACGTTGGCTCGAGCTATTGAAAGACTACGACCACACTATTCAATACCATCACGGTAAAGTTTAACGTGGTAGGCGACGCATTGAGTAGAAGATCATATGCGAGAACGAATGCGATGATGTCAAGTATCGCGACAGAGCCAACTTTAATAGAAAAAGTTAAGGTTGCTCAAGCCAACCGAAATCTTGAAATGATGCGTATGAAGAAGAAAGTACAAGAAGGAGCTATTCTAAGCGAGAATTGATGAAGAAGGAATACTTGAGTCCACTCTAGACTTTGTGTTCCTAACGACTCGATTTGAAGTACAAGATTATGATGGAGGCACACAACACGCCATTTGCAATCCATCTGGAAGTACTAAAATGTATCGTGATCTTGACATACATTTTGGTGGAACAATATGAAGAGAGAGATTGCAAAGTTTATCTCGATGTGTTTAACTTGCTAACGTGTAAAGGCGAGCATCTTGTACCTAAGGGTCCGTTGCAACCACTTGAGATTCCGGAATGGAAGTGGGAACACATTACTATGGATTTCGATTACGGGTCTTCCTACGGTTTCTCAAGGCATCAATGCTATTTGGGTTATTGTTGATAGATTAACCAAGTCTGCTCATTTCTTGCCGATCACGGAGACTTATTCCTTGAACGTCTTGCTAGTATGTACGTGAATGAGATTGTGAGGTTGCATGGCATGCCCAGTATCCATAGTTTTGGATCGTGACCCAAGATTCACTTCAAGATTTTGGGTTAGCTTGCAAAAAGCTATGGGCGCAGATTTGCGATTTAGTTGAGCATACCATCCCCAAAGCAGACGGACAATCGAGAGGACTATTCAAACTCTTGAAGATTTATTAAGACTCGTGTCCTAGACTTCAAGGCAGTTGGGATAAGTATTTACCATTGGTGGAATTCTCCTACAACAATGATTATCGAGCAAGTATAGGTGTGGCTCCATTTAAAGCATTATATGGACGAAAAGTGTCGCTCTCGGTATGTTGGGACGAGGTGGGTGAAGCAACATTGTTGGGACCCGAGTTGGTACGTATGACTACGAAAAAGATCCAAATGATTCGACATAACGATACAAAGCGGCACAAGATCGACAAAAGAGTTATGCGGATCTTCATCGAAAGGACGTGGAATTTAATGTGGGGATCATGTGTCATTGCGAGTTGCTCCATGGAAGGGAGTTACAAGATTTGGAAAGAGAGGAAAGCTCAATCCACGATTTATTGGTCCATTTCAAATTCTTGACCGAGTAGGAAATGTAGCCTATAGACTTGCGTTACCTCCGAGTATGTCTCGTGTTCATAATGTGTTTCACATATCGTGCATTTCGTAAATATGTGAAAAGACCCGAACCACGTTATTGAAGTTAGAAACCGGACGAGATAGTAGAAGACTTAACGATATGAGGAGGTACTGTCAAGATCTTGGATAGGAAGGAGCATGTCTTACAAGAAAGGTCATACCACAAGTTAAAGTTTTGTGGAGGAATCATGCTATAGAGGAAATGACACAGGGAATTGGAAACGGAAATGAAAGCGAGGTATCCTCACCTTTTGAAACACACTGTGTACGTGACGTCAATTTCGAGGATGAAATTTCATAAGGAGGGAGGTTGTAAGACCAAAAATTTTTAAATAAAAGGAATTTCCTTTATTTATTATTTTGAAATAGTAAGGGTTGATTTGATTAATGTGGATAGTTAAGGGTTAAATACGCAAATATTTCAAAATAAGCAAGTGGTTATAAAATATTCATTATCGCTTGGGAATATTCGTTTGGTCGTGGAATATTAAATCGCATTGTCGAGAATATTAAATTTGACAGTAGTGACCGTGTGTGGGCCCCATAACGAAAAGCGATTGGATGAAGAAAGCGACAAATATAAGTTGTTTTTAAATAATCTGGCGTAGTTATTACCAATTATCTTGTTGGAATACCCGTTGGTTAAAACACACTAATACGCGTTGTTGAACAAGAAGTACACCAGTATTGCACCAATTATTGATTCTTACGTAAGAAGGCACTACTCAATAATGGTTACTGTAATTACCGCTCGAGTATTTTATTGAGTTAATAATTCTTTGCGTTGATATTTTATATTCTTTGTTGTTTCAATAATTGTCATTACACAAGTATTTTCATTATCGAAGCAATAATTCATATTATCTCGAATAATATTATTAGATAACATTATTGGCAATGTCTAGAAAGTTCATCTAACAAGAGAGGTTTGGTCACCTAATTGCGGCGCAAGAAGAAGAAATTCTTATTGGAAAGCCCCCTCTTTCCTGGGAACTGCCTGGTTGTCAATATTGTGATTCTGTAATATTATTTGTGAATAATTAATTATTGATTTATATGATGAGGAAAATATTGATTTTATGTGGATATAGATGGAGAAAATTTTTAAAATGTCAATTGTTGAAAATTAATATTTTATCTTTTTCTGATAAAATAATTCATTTAAATATATTATTTTAATAATATATTAACGGTGATATTTTTACAACGAATGTGGGATATATGAGTATACGAGGAGGAAGAGTATTTTTGTTGCAATAAATGTTTAAAACATGTTAACCATGTTGGTGGACCCCATTTATTGACTGAAATTTGATTATAGCCTATAAAATCGCCCGTTTGTGGATTTCGGTCAATTTCTATTTGGAATTTGGAAAAACTTTCTTCTGCAAAGTTGTAGAGAATTGAAATTCCTATAAAAACTCGCGAGATTCGAATTTTCTGATGAAAGGGCTATTTATTATGAATTATTGAAGTTCCGAAGCTCCGAAATAATTGATTTTTGGGAGTTTAAAATATTTTTGTAAGAAAAACGTTTTTTGTTGCAATTGAGTGGCTCACATGTGTTATAAATGATCTGAAATCAGATTTCTAAGGTGGGCTTGAATATTTTTAAGAAATATTATTATTTTATTAAATTTTCTGCTTTGGTGTTCTAAAGCATTTTCCTATAAATAGGGTGCTTAGGTTAGAATTGAAAATCACACCGTAAACTCAAAGTTTTCTCTCTATATTATCGAGCGTATTCTTGTGAGTATTTTGAGTATACTTTGAGTATTGCTAGGCGGTGCAAGTTCCCTTCAAAGACTATACCCTAGATTCTAGCTAGAAGTCTTAATCTTTCGAGGTAAGGGATATTATTTTTTCAGTAATGATATTATTTCTTCAATATCATTATCTTTGAAATGTTGATCTCAAGTTTTATCAAATTTGGAACTTTTCATGTCGGGGTTACTATTCATGGGTTACTATTCACGAGTTACTATTCATGAGTTACTATTCACGAGTTACTTATTCACGAGTACTATTCATGAAGCGTGAAGATGTTTTTGTGAAATTTTTATCTTTTGGTGTCTGAGTTACTATTCACGATATCGGACTATTCACGATATCTGGCACTATTCACGATACACGGTATTATTCAATGAAAAATAAAATTTCTTCTTTTCGTCCAAAACATATATTACGGATACTAACTCGATTGTATCCATGTTTTGATCATTCTTGAATTTTATACCACTATGATTATTTTTTTGAGGTATTTTTGGACGTGGATAAAACCAAGTACGAATCCTTAATCCTTAATCCTTGTCATTTTGTTTCTTTGGATTCGTTTCTTTTAAAAAAAAATATTTTCATCATCCTCGGTCTTAAATGATGATATTATGGAATATCTTTGGCTCAGTAGTGCAAAGATGAATGATTTCTTAAGAATATCTTTGGCACGTAGTGCAAAGATGAATGATTTTGAAGAATATCTTTGGCCCGTAGTGCAAAGATGAGCAGTGTTTAAATGAACATGATTAATCGATGAATATCTTTGGCTGTAGTGCAAAGATGAATATTTGATTCCAGATGTATATTGATTGATGTTACGAGGATAAAAGATGAGCGATGAACTTTTAAATTCATACATAGAAGATAGTAGTTTGCATTCTCTACTTAACTCTTCTAATGAATTATTATTTCAGCTGCGAATATTGATTTAAAATTTGTTGTCTATTGTATTCTATTATATTTTTCCCCTGTTGAAGACTAACGATAATTTGTTGTATATTATCTTAGTCATAATATTCTTTTCTTAAGCTAGTTGAGCTCACCCTTTTCTTTTTTGTTCCATTTTTTCTCGGGAGGCGAGAATATAGCGAAAGTACGAAGCCTGGGTATGGAATGAAGGTTTTAGAAAGGATTGTTTAGTAGTCCTCACCATTTTTGTAAAATAATGTATCAATAAATGTGATGAGGATTTATTTGAGTATAGATATTGTCTAGAAGATAATATTTGTATTCAAACTCACGCTTTTCTTGTTGTAATAATAAAGTTGTAGTTGTTTACGTACCATGTATTGACACACTCGGAATAGGTGATGTATACCTATTTTGGGGCGCCACACATACCCCGACTAGATCTCGCTATATTCTCACCTCACGAGAAGAAAAATAGAACAAAAAGGAAAAGGGTGAGCTCAACTAGCCCAAAGAAAGAATATTATGACTAAGATAATATACAACAAATTATTATTAGTCCTCAGCAGGGAAAAATCGATAGAATATAATGACAACAAGTTTTAGATCAATATCTTCGCAAATGAAAACAACAATCCATTAGAAGAGTCAAGTAGAGAATAAGTTCTACTATCTTCTAAGATTTAAAAGTTCATCATCAATATTTTATCTGTAACAACAATCAATATACATCTTTAATCAAATATTCATCTTTGCACTATACGTGCCAAAGATATTCATTTGTATCACCACCATTGTCATGTTCATCTCAACACTGCTCATCTTTGCACTACACGCCAAAGATATTCATCGATTAATTATTCATCTTTGCACTACAAAGCCAAAAGATATTCAAGAATATCATCATTTAAGACCGAGGATGATAAAAATATTTTAAAAAAATGAATCCAGTGAGACAGAAGGACAAATATTAGGGGTTCGTATAACAGTTTATACAGGTCAATAATACTTTATAATAACCAATTGTGAAGCAGAATGTGACGCCCCCAAAATAGGTATACATTGAAAGTAGTATGCACACAAGCCAATCATGTTTGATGATAAAGCATATACTTTGTAACAATCTTATTCATTTATTAATAAAAAGTATTTATTTATTAAAGGCTTTTAATTATCTACATTATGCTATTTTATAATATGTGATAAACCCATAGTTTTAAGCAATGCTTTTAGAATAATGATGATGATCATTCTAATGAGATCTAAATTCTTAGAAAGCTTAAAACTAAAATAGTTCCCAATCGTTAGATTACTAAATTGGGGATTAGTGAATCCAGGATAAATTGGTACATACGTTGTTTTTTTCATTGGATGAGGATGATTGATCTCATGATCATTTGTGTGGAGACACTAAAAGCAAGTATGTAGGTGCTTATTAGAGAATAAGTTCATCGAAGCGTGGCTCACTAAGGAATACCTAATGGAGTTTTACTTGCTCGTCAATAGAATTCTCAGTAGTGATAGTAAGACAAGTGATCCTTGGACTTGAGATCATCATAGTATCTTGTGTATGATGAGTTATACTTTGACTTATTCCTTAAGACCCTTAGGGTATATCAAAAGGTATGCTTGGGTATAATAAGTTGTACATGGAGATAATGTATGATCAATAAAGAATCTACCACTTCTAGTAAAAGAAGAGAAATGCCCTATGTGATTCGATAAATGACAACCCAAAGAGTCCTCGGGTTGTTAAGGCGAATGAAATTAGAAAGGAGTTTCTAATTTGCATTATTTGGGGTTGTGCATTTAAGAGTCGAAATACATATAATTAAATAAAATAAGACTTGATAGTAATTCCATGTCTTATATTTAATTGGGACATTGTATGGTGGAAGGATTGAATTGTACGGTAACTATTTACTCAAAGGTTCTTTTATGATTAATGTTGAAATCTATATTATCTAGAAAGTCGTTGATCGCTAGGGAGGCTTATCCCTATTGTAGAATAAATATTATTTATTTAAATAAATTATTAGTTTAATTTATTTATTTAAATAAGATTAGAATTGTTCTAATTGATTTATTCACAACCAGTTTAATATGGAGAACCTAAAGGGTCACACCATAAAAGGAAGAATAATTATTTAAGAAGTTAATGACATAATCGTAATAATAAATTAAGTATATTTAATTTAATCAATGGTGATAGAATAAATTAAATAGCTTAATATTTATTATTTAATATTTTGGAAATATTAAATATAAATTAATAAGAGAGTCTTATTATTATTATTATTATTATTATTATTATTTGATTTCTAAAAGAGTTTGGGAATTAATTAATAAAAGTACTCTCGTATATCCTAATAAGATTAGGAGGCCAATTAATTAAAAGAGTTTAATTAATTATTCCTAATATGATTGGGAGCCTTATTAATTAAAAGAATTTAATTAATTAAAATAAAACCCAATTTCTTAATTGTTAAGGAGGGTTGTCTACATCTATAAATAAGAGGAGTCTTATTATGGGTGTGGGGGATTATTGACTTTTACAATATACGTAATTCCAATTGTTGGAGAGTACGCTCCTTTTCTATAGAGATAGAAAATAAGGATTTTGCCAAATACCCATCTTCTTGAATTCTTCTTCTTCCTTGGTGGATCACCTCTAGAGGCCAAACACTTGGGTGGCTAACGTTGATCAAAAGAAGGAACCAAACCCGGTGGATTCAAGTTGAGCGAAAAAGGATTGGAGGTGAACTTGCACGAGGAAGCTTTCGGATCTTCAAGGTATGATTCTTGTTCTTTCTTTTTCGTTTAATTAATAATTGTGCATAAAGGGTGATCCAGGTATAAGGTTTGTAAATTTTTAAAACTCTGATTTTTACACGTTTCCGTTTATTTTTACAATTTGATTGCGTTCATGAATATTACAAACTTAACAGTGGCATCAGAGCCAAACCTTTATGCGAATTATTAATTGTTTTAATTTGATATTATATTGATATGTGTTTAGAACAATTTAATTGGGCTTAATTTAATTGTATAAAATTTAAATTAAAAAAAAAAGGGACCGAAATAATTTTTCGTGAAGCCTGTTTTTTAAACACGGTACTGTGATCGCTGCCTCCGTCTTCTTTATGCAAGTATCATAATAGTTTAATTCTGGACTGCATTCCCACGTGAATCCCTTACATGCATAAGTATCATGTTGCTTCTTTTTTTCCTGTATCACGTGTGGCCTAGGATTGTTTTTTTTTGGTACTTCCATTAAAAAGGTTATCATATATATATATATATATATATATATATAATAATCACATTAACGTTTTTGATACTTAACAGGATTCAAGATCTTGTTTTTCAAGAGAATCCATGTTATTTAACCTTTTATCATTTTGGTGGCACGCATATTTCGAGATTAAAATTAAAAAGGTTTATTTTAATCTTAAAATAAAAAGTTTATTTTAATATTAAAATAAAAGTTTATTTTAATTTTAAAATTAAATTTCATGCTAACTAATTAGAGTTGGAATTGGATTCCATGATAACTAATTAGAGTTGAAATTGGATTCCATGTTTCCTTAAATAAAGAGTTTTTAGATATGAAATAAGATTTCATATAATTCAAAATAAAGGAGTTTATTTATGAATAGGAAAGGGAATCAGTATTTCTTAAATAAAGGAGTTTATTTAGATATGGAATAAGATTTCATATTATTCAAAATAAAAGAGTTTATTTGTGAATAGGAAATAGAATCCGTGTTTCCTTTAATAAAAGGAGTATTTTTTTACATGGAATTGGATTCCATAATTAATTAAAATAAAGGAGTTTATTTTGATTAAAGATTTTGATTAAAATAAAATAGTTTATTTTATTCAAAATTGAATAAATTAAAATAAAATAGTTTTATTTTGATTTAAATTTGGATTGAAATAAAGGAGTTTATTTTAATTCAAAATTAGATTTTATACTAACTAAATTTGCCCATTAAATGATATCAATATATATATTAAATGTTTATTATTCATGAGATGAATGTTATTTATTGATACATATGGTGATGTGTATGATAATAAATGGGATTAATTATGGACTATTGAGTAATGTGATTGGATTTTATTTTAGTTGAATGCATGAATGTATGAGTTTTATTAAATGGGGTCTACGTATCTCGTCTTCTCTAATTTTTTCTTAATGTAAATTCTATCTCCCTCCTATGTACTTCCCCTTGACTGCTGATCAAGGTTTCTATTTATTTTAAATAGTTTTGTAATAAGAATAGTTAGAATTAATTTTGAAGAATTGGAGATCAAGGAGCAAGGAGCGCTTGAAGACCCGTTTGTAATGGAGCCCGGGTTTAAATGTAATAGTTATATTTAAATTTAATTCTTGCACCCCTAGGGTTTGACCTTTTGGTTCACTTGGTGGCTCTAGTGAACCAAACAAGAATAAAAGTCCATAATCAATCCGGGTAGAATATAGTATTCTATATGTGCATGCTTATACTATATATATATATATATTATATATTATGCAAACATGCTTCGCATGTTAATTAATATGACGCGTATTTTATATATATGTGCATGCGCGCTAAACAAGATGATACATTTTAATAACAAACCCCTCAAATTTTTTATATTAAGTTGTAACGTTCAAAGATATTTGGAATATCGAACGTCGCCTTCTGGCATGATATAAACAATAGAGTATTAAATATTTAATATGAGTTTGTTGTGCACACACAAGACGAGTATTAAATATTTAAGATGTTGTTTTTATTACATATGATGTTTATAAGGAATTGAACATTATCGCTTTGTTCAGGCACACAAGGGTTGTAGTTTTCTCTTCACTTATATGAAAATCTTTGGTTCGACTTAACTTAAATCATTTTAGTTGGGATGTGCACACACTTGACCATTATGATTTAAGAGGCAAAATACAAGGAGTTACATAGTTGATGTAATTGACAAGAGTTGTCTACCTATTTATTTATATATAGTTTGTTGTGCACACACAAGGCTATATACATTTGAAATGGGATCCTTATTCTCACTAGCATATCTTTAATTAGATATTGCCGAACTATATATATTGAGGGTAATATAGTTTGAAAAAAAAATAGTGGGAGATATCAATTTAAAACAAGACCTAATTTATTTTGGTAATTAATAAAAGAATGTATACTAAAATGTTGTTAATTACAAATTCATTTACAAAATTTTACAATGTCTAAATTACTATCCCTTGCGAAACATATTAGATGTTAATTAACCGAATGAATTACTCGGATTGGTTAAGGAAATTGAGAATAGTTCTCATATTTGAAAAAGTCATCTTATGTCCTTAATATGCCTATCCTCGCAATGGTTGCGCATAATGCCTCCGAGGAGAGATTGCTACTTTTAGAAAGTGGCAAGATGATGCACAGTGGCTCAATGCATCATGCTCGCATCCACGAAGTAACGAGCTTCGTCACAAGATGAAACTATGGATGCTCCTACTATATTCCTTCACATCAAGTAGTTGATGGTGAGGAAAGTAGGACTGATAGATATCAGATATCTAAGGAGCTCTTCCGATCTAGAATGACCAATGGCACTATAGTACAGACAAAAGTCCTTTATATAATCAATTTGATTGATCAATTAGGACAACGAGTTTTGTCATGGATGGAGAGTTGAGCCAAGATTTGATCTTGCACTCACTCCCGGACTCCTTTCACAATTGTTGTGAATTTTTCATATGGACAAGCTAGATATCGACCTTCATTGATTTGCTTAACGTGTTGAAAAATGTTGAGAGTCACTTTCCAACCAAGAAAAACCAAGTCTTACTGGTAGGGGCCAAAAGATCTTCTGAAAAGAAGAACGATTCAAAGAAGGTAAATGGAAAGGCAAAAACAAAGGATAATAAGAACAAAACTGATATGGATAGCAAAGGAGTTTGCTTCCACTGCAATAAGCCTGAACACTGGAAATAAACTGCGAAAAGCATCTTGCAGAGGCTAACCAAAGAAGCTTAGTGACGTTTCGGTTACAAATACAAATTTGTTCATGATTGAAATAAATTTTTCTTTAAGTCAAGGTTCTACTTGGGTATTGGATACCGACTTTGGTTATCATAAATATAGATTTATGAAGGGACCAAGCAGAAGTGGAAAGCTGAACATAGATAAGTAATCCTAAATGTGGAAAATGAAGCAAATGTTGCTACATTAGCTATAGGAACTTATTGTTTAGTATTGCCTACGGGCAAGTCTATTAAGTCAATAAGTTGTTATTGTATTCCAGTTCTCATTGGAAACATTATTTCCATTTTATTGTTGGACAATGAAATCTTTGGTATTATATTTAAGAACAATTGTTGTTCTATTTATAATAATAATGTTTTGTATAGAACTTGAATATTACTTAATGGATTTTGTATACTTGACTTACGTGAAAAATAATTTTACAAATTGAACAAACTAGTATAAGAAAAGGAGATGATCATTCAAAGAGTTGAATGTGTGTATTTGCTGAAATACAAGTGTGAATTATTTGAAAGGTTCAAAGAATTCAAAAGTGAAACAAATTAACAAAGTATTAAGATTCTTTGATTAGATCAAGGAATAAATACTTGTGCAATAAGTTTCTTGATCATCTCAAATGGTTTTCTCATAATGGACGCTTCCTGATACGTAATAATTGATTGATGTATCTGAAAGGAAAATACCTTGTTGGACATGGTGCGTCCATAATGATTTTACCGACATTCCAGTATCCTTCTGAGATAATGCCCTAGAAATGGCTGCATATCTACGAAAAAGGTAACCTCAAAATCCGGCCCCAAGACTCCATAAAAGTTATGGACAAGGAGGATTCCTAATCTTAAATATGTTAAGATAATAGTTGTCCAACTTATGTGAAAAAGTTTCAAAAGGATATGCTTGGGACAAAATTTGACAAGTACAGATTTGTGGGACATCCTAAAGTAAGTTTAGGGTATATGTTCTATAATCCTACTTAGCAAAAGGTGTTTGTTACGAAACACGTTGCCTTATAAGATAAAGATGTTTATCATTGAAGGGCTAGTGGGAGGATAATAGATCTTGAAGAGTTTAAGAACCACAAAATGCTATAAGTCAAATAAGAGGAACCCGCAGATAGACCTATTGTACCACAACCGAATCGTAAATCTGGAATAGTACCGAAGATACCTGGGAGGTATGGATTCATCATGGATGATGATGATGATGAGGTACACATCATAGAAGATGATGATCCAGTTACATACGATGAGGTAAGAGTTGTAGACACTCAGAGAAATGGATTGAAACAAGCTTCTCAAAAATGGAACATTCGTTTTGATGAGACAATCAAAAGAGTTTGATTTTATCAAAAATAAGAATGAACCTAGTGTGTACAAAAGGGTCAGTGGGAGCGTCGTTAAATTTCTAGTATTATATGTTGATATACTACGGATAAGGAATGACATACCAATGCTACAATCAGTAAAGATAAAGTTGTCTAAACATTCCTCCATGAATAATTTGGGACGAGTATCTTAATTGGGGATACAAATCTATATAGATAGATTTAATAAGATGCTCGGCTTAACCCAAGGAACGTATATTCATTTGATGCTAAAGTCGTTTAGCATGGCAAACTCCAAGAGATGTCTCATGTTGATGAGTCATGGAGTGTATCTCTCTTAATAGTCCCCAAAGACTCCAAAAGAGAGATCGCATAAGTAACTATCATGTATGCAATGAAATGTACGAGACCTGATGTTGATCAGTCATATTCTGGAGAAGTTCACTGTGAGACAGTGAAAAACATCTTAAAGTACTTGGCGGTACTAAGGATGTGATCATATTCATGGTGGGTGCGAATTAAAACTAGAGGGCTTAATGACTCAAGTTTTTAAGCGAACCAAGACTTACGAGAAAATCCACTTTAAGGTAAATCGTTACCTTGAAGCGGTGGTGCAGTTGAATTGGAAAGGTTCCAAACAAAGAAAGAGTTCTTTGGTTTAGTGATAAAGACAAAGTATATAGCTGTAAATGAAGCTGCAAGTTGATTGTTTGGATGATAAGTTCATTACAGAACTAGGAATAGTTCCTAAGTCTCATCTTGGATCTAAACATGTGTTGTGGCACTTTCATTTGATTATAAGAATAATTGAAAGATGGGAAATCACTATAGAGATAGTGGACTTTCAAGAACAACATTACATATCCATTTACTGAAGCTTATCCAATAGCAGGATAATCGTCACTTAGAGAAGAAGAGTATGAGATACCACGACGATTGGCTTTAGTGCAAGTGGGAGATTGAAAGTTGTATGCACATAAGCCAATCATGTTTGATGATAAAGAATATACTTTGTAATAATCTTATTCATTTATTAATAAAAAGTATTTATTTATTAAAGGCTTTTAATTATCTACATGATGCTATTTTATAATATGTGATAAACCCATAATTTTAAGCAATACTTTTAGAATAATGATGATGATCATTCTAATGAGATCTAAATTCTTAGAAAGCTTAAAACTAAAATAGTTCCCAATCGTTGGATTACTAAATTGGGGATTAGTGAATCCGGATAGATTGGTACATACGTTTCTTTTCATTGGATGAGGATGATTAATCTCATGATCATTTGTGTGGAGACACTAAAAGCAAGTATGTAGGTGTTTATTAGAGAATAAGTTCACCGAATTGGCTCGCTAAGGAATACCTAATGGAGTTTTACTTTCTGTCGATAGGAATTTACTGTAGTGATAGTAGTACAAGTGATCCTTGGACTTGAGATCATCATAGTATCTTGTGTATGATGAGTTATACTTTGACTTATTCCTTAAGACCCTTAGGGTATATCAAAGGGTATGCTTGGGTATAATAAGTTGTACATGGAGATAATGTATGATCAATAAAGAATCTACCACTTCTAGTAAAAGAAGAGAAATGCCCTATGTGATTCGATAAATGACAACCCAGTAGTCCTTGGCCAAGGCAGAATGAAATTAGAAAGGAGTTTCTAATTTGCATTATTTGGGGTTGTGCATTTAAGAGTCGAAATACATATAATTAAATAAAATAAGACTTGATAGTAATTCCATGTCTTATATTTAATTGGGACATTGTATGGTGGAAGGATTGAATTATCAGACGGTAACTATTTACTCAAAAGTTCTTTTATAATTAATGTTGAAATCTATATTATCCGGAAAGTCGTTTGATCGCTAGGAGGCTTATCCCTATTGTAGAATAAATATTATTTATTTAAATAAATTATTAGTTTAATTTATTTATTTAAATAAGATTAGAATTGTTCTAATTGATTTATTCACAACCTAGGTTTAATATGGAGAACCTAAAGGGTCACACCATAAAAGGAAGAATAATTATTTAAGAAGTTAATGGCATAATCGTAATAATAAATTAAGTATATTTAATTTAATCTATGGTGATAGAATAAATTAAATAGCTTAATATTTATTATTTAATATTTTGAAATATTAAATATAAATTAATAAGAGGAGTCTTATTATTATTATTACTATTATTATTATTTAATTTCTAAAGGAGTTTGGGAATTAATTAATAAAAGTACTCTCGTATATCCTAATAAGATTAGGAGGCCAATTAATTAAAAGAGTTTAATTAATTATTCCTAATATGATTGGGAGTCTAATTAATTAAAAGAATTTAATTAATTAAAATAAAACCCAATTTCTTAATTGTTAAGGAGGGTTGTCTACATCTATAAATAAGAGGAGTCTTATTATGGGTGTGGGTGATTATTGACTTTTACAATATACGTAATTCTAATTGTTGGAGAGTACGCTCCTTTTCTATAGAGATAGAAAACAAGGGTTTTGCCAAATACCCATCTTCTTGAATTCTTCTTCTTCCTTAGTGGATCACCTCTAGAGGCCAAACACTTGGGTGGCTAACGTTGATTAAAAGAAGGAACCAAACCCGATGGATTCAAGTTGAACGCGAAAAAGATTGGAGGTGAACTTGTACCTGAGGAAGCTCGGATCTTCAAGGGTATGATTCTTGTTCATTCTTTTTCGTTTAATTAATAATTGTGCATAAATGGTGATCCGGGTATATGGTTTGCATTCATGAATATTACAAACCTAACATACATCACCTATCTTGAGTCGCCAAATACATGGTATAAAATTCAAATACAAACTAATAATATAACAATCGTGTAAAATACGACAAAACATATGCTGTGAGTTTAAATACAAATATTATCTTCTAGACAATATCCACTCTCAGAATAAGTCATCATTACATTTATTGTCACACTATTTAACAGAATAGTGAGGACTACTAATATACCATCTAGGACCATCACTCCGCTCCCCGACTCGTCCCAGCTACGTTCTCATTTCCTGAAGAGAACAGTGAAAGAAAGGGTGAGCTCAACTAGCCCAGTAAGAAATATTATGACTAAGATAATGCAGAATAAATTATCATTAGTCTTCAACAATGTTAAACTGATAATATACAATAGACATCAAGTTTAACTGCAGCGGAATAAGCAATCCATTAAAAGAGTCAAGAAGAGAATAAAATCTACTATCTTTTATGATTTAAAAATATTTTTCATCACTTTTATCGCTGGGACTCAGCTTAATAAATAATCCACATCATTGAATCACCCCTGCACTACGGCCAAGGATATTCTTTAGTATCACGACCACAAATTATCCATGCACTACGGGCCAAGGATATTCGTGTTTTCAATTACGGTCATGATTATACCGAATACTCCCTGGTCATAATCATACCAAGTCCATCTATGCACTACGGCCAAAGATGACTTTTACCACATCATTTGTAACATTATGATCATGATCATGCCAAATAATCCCTGGTCATAATCATACCAAGTCCATCTATGCACTACAGGCCACAGATGACTTTCAACATAATATATATATGAGGATGATGACAACGATATAAGTATTAATCAAATGAAAACAAGGATAAATATTAAAAACTTTAAATTTATCCAAATATTATCCACCACTCATAATCTAATATTATTAATATCATAACAATATTTTAATAACTTCTTAAACTTATAAACAATTTATTTCAATTGTTTACACTTTACCAAATAATGCATTTAATCATTCAAAAAATGCTATACTAATAAGATTTCATCACCAATGATCAAATTCCTCATAAAAAATATTCATATATCTTATATAGAATTTCCAAGCCATAAAATCCTATTTTCCAACTTTGTTACTTCACATAACATATTTAACTTATTTACTCATAACTAGATCATTTTCATGAAAAAAATACCAAATCAGTTCCAATTTTTTTTTTCTGGGATTAAGCATAATATAGTCCCATATTGAACATATATTTTTCTCGGAATTTTTAAAATTCATTTACTATTTTTCAAAAATCAATTCCTAATTAATTCCTTAAGAAATTAGCTACCTCAAGTTTAACTCCAAAAATTCCTAAATCTTGGCAGAAACTTACATATGTTAACGTGAGCTTCCAGTTTAAATTTCATGGTCATCGGAGTTATAGAACTCCGGTTATAGCATTTTTTGTTGGAAAAACCTAAATATTGAAATGGTCATAACTTGCTCATTTTAAGTCAGAATGAGCTCATTTTTGGACATGATGTTCTTTATACCATATACTTTCATTTCCTAAAAGACCAGAATTTTTCTCATAATTTAAGTGGACGAAAATGCCTATTTTAAAAATCTGGACAGTAGCTTTTTCAAAATTTACAGCTTTTGCCTCCTTTACTAAAATCAGTCCACACGAAAATATACAATACCTTTTCCAGTGATTCCACTTGGATAAGTTATAAGACTCATAGATCTAACTCTAGGACTTGACCACACTCAAAAATTAAAAATATAATAGGATATATGGTCAATTGAATTTCTTGTTGCGTTTTTACCAAAATCTGAATTTTCAACCCTTTGTGATTTCTAAGAAACTTTTATGTTTTCACATAATAAACAACATAACTCATCATAACACTAACTAATACTTCATATACCCATGATTTTCATCAGTCCAATACTTTTATTATGACTCTCATCATAATCAACGTAAACAGATCATTTTCATAATTTAATAAGGAATGAATATAAAGGATCATTCACCATGCATGTGGTAACCCACATAGATAGGTTATTCCAACAGAATAATAAAGAATGGAATAATGTATGATTCACCATGCATGCGATAGAGACCGCATGCATGTGTTATTCCCAATGAATAATAAATAACGGAACCCAGTCGGTGAAATTCACTGCAAGCGAGGATGTTCCAACGAGTAATAATAAATGCGGAATAATAAATAATGGAACCACTCGGTGAAATTTTTACAAGCGAGGATATTTTGAGAATATTAAATGCGAATAATAAATAATGGAACCAGTCCCGGCAGAAGCATGCATGAGGATATTAAATGAGAATATTAAAGAATGGAGTAACAACAGAAATCACCAAGTATAGGGTAGACCTCGTATACAGGTTATTCTAACAGAATAATAAAGATGGAATAATAGAAGTTCTCTTCATGAATAAGAAAGAATAACACCCCTTACCGTAAAAGAAGAATATTCCAACTGATAGGGTGAGGATTTTCTTAATGAAAACTTATACTATGTTCTTCGCTCAAAGTTTCTTAAAACTCTTAAGGAAATACGCTCAAGATTATAGAAGGAGAATTCTCTGAACTTCTGGTGTGATTTCAATTCTAACCAAGCTTCCTATTTATAGGAAAATGGACTGCATAGTAACTAATTCATGAACGGTCCAGATTGATTTATTTTAATCTGACGGTCCATATTTAAAGCAAAATCTTTTAAATAAAATATAATATATATTATATATATATATTATATATATATAACACATGTTTTTCAAAATATTATATATCAATATTATATATACACCACTTAATTTTTCTCCCCCATAACCAACATCAATCCCCCACCCACCCAAAAATCAATTTCACTACACTCTTACACATCACTATCACACTACCACTTTTCTACCATTTTCCACTCACACACTTGTCACTTTCACATATCACTTTCTCCCACCATATACTCAATACATACATATACTTCTATACTTATACTCTTCCATTTTCAAAATCATTTCCCAACACATATGGGCCCCACATGTGGCCCCCACCTTTAAATAATTTCTACCGATTATTTTTAAAAATGGGTAAATAGGAATCCATAAAATAAGCAAAACTTCATAACAATCACCTTAATAATTTTAGCAACATTTATCATCTTTATTATAATTCACAATATTAATCGACCAGGTCGTTTCCCAGGATAGAGGGGGCTTTCCAATAAGGATTTCTCCCTCAAGCGCCTTAATTAGGTGACCAAACCTCTCTCTTGGCGAACTTCTAGACATCGTTAATATTGCAATTTATAATATTAATAACTTCTGTCATTTCAATTATTGATTTAATAATATATAAAATATCGACAATAATTGAATCAAATAACGTGAGATTCTATGCAACAATTACTATAGCAATAATTGAACAAAATTGAGTGACTTCTCACGTAATCATTAATAATCAATACCGTGTGCTACTATGCAACCACGCATATTCTTTATCTTTTACTACTGAGAGTAGTTCAACAAGATAATCGGTAAAACTTCCGCCGTTATTTTCAATAAAATATTTTTGTCGTTTTCTCAATCCGACAATAATTTCGTTGTGGGGTCCACCAATGATTGTGCCGTCGTACGAATATTTCCCGACACAAAGAATATTCCCTGACCAATCGAATATAATACAATAACTTGCATACTTTGCAAAATTTTCAAATACTACCCACAACTATAACATTATCTCAAATCCACACCTTAATATTCAAAAAAATATTTCGAGAAATTTAAATCTTTATTTATAAAATCTGGGGTCTCACACAGAATTCAAAAATAAAGATCAAAACATGGATACAATCAAAGATAGTAACCATAATAGACATCTTGGACAAAAAGGAAAAAATTTATTTTTGATTGAATAGTCTTCGTATTCGTGAATAAAGTCAGTATATGTGAATAGTCTTAGTATCGTGAATAGTAACCCCGACACAAAAAGGTAGAAATTCCACAATAAAATCCATACCAATATTTCGGTATAATGATATTGAAAGAATAACATCATTACGAAAAAAAATAACATCCCTTACCTCAAAGAAACAGTACTTCGGAATGGAATTTTGGATATGATGCTGAAGGAAACTTCCACTGAATAACAACTCTCAAAATATCTAAATACTCACAAAATACGCTTGATAATATAGAGAGAAAGAAAACTTGTTTCTGGTGTGATTTTTAATTCTAACTTAGCCCTCTATTTATAGGAAAATGCTAGCACGCCAAAGTAGACTTGAGCTGCTACTTGATGACTTTACCTGCTACTATTGCCACCCACCACATTTGAAATTCAATTTGAGCACATTTATCACCAACCAAAAGTGGGGCCCACCAATTCTAGAATTTTTCACCAAAATGATAAATTCCAAAACTTCAACAATTTCTGAACCAGTCACCTCTTAAAATTCATAACAAATCATACGTTCATTTTTAATGGTTCAAAATTTGTGGACATATACTCAACTTATATATGTATAACATATCCAAAAATCACAACGATCCAACGGTCGGATTAAAAATTATAACTCACGTAAAATATCTCAAGAACACTGGTTTGATTTTTAATACCTCTATTCCGACAAAATACTGATAAAACACCTCAGCATTAATTCCTTCCTTTATAACCACATAAATAAATTCATCATTTATATTCACATCAAATAAATATTTCCTTATCATATAAATCAATAATTAATTATTTATAAATAATATTACAGAATCACAATTATGACAACCAGGCAGTTCCCAAGAAAGAGGGGGCTTTCAATAAGGATTTCTCCTTCGGCGCCGCAATTAGGTGACCAAACCTCTCCTTGTGAACTTTCTAGACATTGCCAATAATGCTATCTAATAATATTATTCAAATAATATGAATTATTGATCCGATAATGGGAAATACTGTGCAGTGATTATTGAAACAACAATAATATAAACTATCAACGCAATAATTATTGAATCAATAAAATAAAATATTGAGCAAAGTAACACTGTAACAATTATTGAGTAGTGCCTTCTTACGTATGAATCAATAATTTCAACAATCTTTAATGCAATCTGGTCGTACTCTTTGTGCCACCACGCGTATTAATGTATTTTAACCACGTGTATTCCACAAAGTGTTAATTGTAACAACTACTGCCAATTATTTATAAAAACTCATACTTTGTCGTTTTCCTTCATCCAATAGTTTTCCGTTATGGGGCCCACAAATGGTCGCTACTGCATGCGAATATTCCTGGATAAAAAGAATATTCCACGACCAAACGAATATTCCCCGACAGAAATGAAAATTTTATAACCACTTGCTTATTTTGCAAAATTTTCACATTTCACCCATAACCAAAGCATTATATCAAATTAACACCTTATTAATTTAGAATAATGAATAGAGGAAAAATTCAATTTTATTTATAATAAGTTGGGGTCTTACAACCTCCACTCCTTATAAATTTTGTCCTCGAAATTGACGTACGTACCTGGTGTTTCGAACAGGTGAGGTTACCTCACTTTTATTTCCGATTCCAACTCCCAGGTCATTTCCTCAATAGCATGGTTCCTCTACAAAACCTTAACTTGTGGTATAACCTTGTTGCGTAGGACATGCTCTTTCTTATCCAAGATCTTAACAGGTATCTCCTCGTACGTTAAATCTTCGGCTATCTCGTCTGGTTCTAACGCAATAATGTGGTTCGGGTCTTTCACATATTTATGAAGCATAGATATATGAAAAATATTATGAACACGAGACATGCTTGGAGGTAATGCGAGTCTATTAGCCACATTTCCTATTCGGTCAAGAATCTCAAATGGACCAACAAATCTCGGATTGAGCTTTCCTCTCTTTCCAAATCCTGTAACTCCCTTCCATGGAGCAACACATAACAATACATGATCCCCAATATTAAATTCCACGTCCTTTCGATGAAGATCAACATAACTCTTTTGTCGATCCTGTGAGGTTTGAATACATTGTCGAATCATTTGGATTTTTTTTGTAGTCATGCGTACCAATTTCGGTCCCAACAAAGTTGCTTCACCCACCTCATCCCAACATACTGGAGAACGACACTTTCGTCCATACAACGCCTCAAATGGAGCCATGCCTATACTTGCTTGATAACTGTTGTTATAGGAGAATTCCACCAATGGTAAATACTTGTCCCAACTCCCTTTAAAGTCTAGGACACATAGTCTTAATAGATCTTCAAGAGTTTGAATAGTCCTCTATGATTGTTCGTCCATTTGAGGATGGTATGCCGAACTGAATCGTAAATCTGTGCCCATAGCTTTCTGCAAGCTAACCCAAAATTGTGAAGTGAATCTTGGGTCACGATCCGAAACTATGGATACTGGCATGCCATGCAATCTCATAATCTCATTCAAGTACATACGAGCAAGACGTTGAAGGGAATAAGTCTCACAAATAGGCAAGAAATGAGCAGACTTGGTTAATTTATCAACAATAACCCAAATCACATCTATACCTTGAGAAACATTGGGAAGACCAGTAATGAAATCCATGGTAATGTGTTCCCACTTCCATTCCGGAATCTCAAGTGGTTGCAATGGACCTTTTGGCACGTTGACAGGTTAAACACCTCGAGATAAATTTCGCGATCTCTCTCTTCATATTGTTCTACCAAAATGTATGTCGAATATCATGGTACTCCCAGGATGGATTGCAAACGGGGTGTTGTGTGCCTCCATCATGATTCTATGCTTCAAGTCAGAATTGTTAGGAACGCAAAGTCTAGAGTTGACTCGAAGTATTCCTTCTTCATCGATTCTTGCTTCTGGAATAGCTCCTTCTTACACTTTCTTCTTCATACGCATAAGCCCCAGGTCCGTAGCTTGAGCAGCTTTAACTTTATCGATTAAAGTCGATTCTACTCATATATTCATCATCATCACGTGGGTCCCTGGAGTCTTTTACTCTATCTCCTTCCTTTGCAAGTCATACAAAATGGGCCTTTGCGTTAAAAATATCGCACTCGTACTTGCATATGATCTTCTACTCAATACGTTAGCTACTACGTTCGCTTTTCCAGGATGATATTGAATAGTGTGATCGTAATCTTTCAACAGCTCAAGCCAACGTCGTTTCCGCATGTTGAGTTCTTTTTGGGTGAAGAAATATTTGAGGCTTTTATGGTCCATATAAATCTCCACTTTCTCCTCATACAAGTAGTGTCTCCATATCTTCAACGTGAAAACGACTGCTGCCAACTCCAGATTATGAGTAGGATAATTCCTCTCATATTCTTTGAGTTGTCGCGAGGCATAGGCTATGACTTTCCCATGTTGCACGAGAACACATCCTAACCCTTTGCCTGAAGCATCACTGTAGATAACATATCCATCCAAACCAGATGGTATTGCCAGAACAGGTGCCGAAATGAGTCTCCTCTTGAGCTCTTGGAAACTCTTCTCGCATTCTTTGCTCCATATGAATTTTGTATCTTTCCGAGTCAGCTGAGTTAACGGAGTAGCGATTCGAGAAAATCCTTCCATGAATCTCCGATAATAACCAGCTAAGCCTGAAAAGCTGCGACTTGATCACCAACTTCGATTGCTCCCAACTTTGTATTGCTTGATCTTCGTCGAATTCAACGGATACTCCATGTTTTGACACCACGTGCCCAAGAAATGCTACTTCCTCAAGCGAACTCGCATTTCTTGACTTGGCATAAAGCTTGTTTTCACGAAGCCTTTCAAGTATCAGCTTCAAATGGTGCTTATGATCTTCACGGCTTTTGGAATAGATGAGGATGTCATCTATAAAGACAACAACGAACTGATCTAAGTATTCCTTGAATACACGGTTCATTATATCCATGAAAGCAACAGGAGCATTAGTCAATCCAAAAGACATGACTAAGAATTCATAATGCCCGTACCGAGTTCTGAAGGCAGTCTTTGGAATATCCTCAGTTTTAATCCTCAGTTGATGATATCCAGAACGAAGATCGATCTTTGAAAAGAATTGTGCTCCTTGTAACTGGTCAAACATGTCATCAATGCGAGGTAATGGATACCTATTCTTGATGGTGACATGGTTTAATTCTCGGTAGTCAATACAAAGTCGCATACTCCTGTCTTTCTTCTTTACGAATAAAATAGGAGCACCCCAAGGTGATGTACTAGGACGAATGAAACCGATGTCTAATAACTCCTGTAGTTGGACTTTTAACTCCTGAAGTTCAATAGGAGCCATTTGATATGGCGTTTTAGAAATGGGTTTTGTACCCGGTTCAAGGTCAATAAAGAATTCAACATCACGTTCTGGGGGTAGACCGGGAAGTTCTTCAGGAAATACATCAGGAAATTCTCTAACAACAGAAATATTATCCAAATCTGACTTGTCTCTGTTCAAATCCATAACATGGGCTAAGAAAGCTTGACATCCGCTTTTTCAATAAGCGAATAGCTTTGTGTGACGATATGATGATGGTGATTTTAGTGGTTTAGTTGCTTGAATTCGCATAACAAGTTGGTTAGGAATATGAAAACTAACAACCTTACGAAAATAATCAATTTTGGCATGATGAGTTGTTAACCAATCAATCCCTAAAATCACATCAAAAGAAAGTATCTTTAAAGAGATAAGATCAACAGGTAATGTGATAGTGCCAACTTGGATCAAGCAAGATTTATAAACTGTAGATGTAACGAAGGTTTCACCCAACGGAGTTTCAACAGATAAGTTAAAGTCCAATTTCTCCAGAGTCACGTTTAAACGTTGAGCACAAGCAGGAGAGATAAAAGAATGGGTAGAATCGGTATCTAGTAAGGTATAAACTTCGCAAGAATTCAAGATTAGCTTACCCGTGATCACCTCGTTTGGGTTCCTCACATTTTGGCCAGTCACGATAAACGTGCTTCCAGGAACCGCTGATTTTGACTTATCCGGGATGGCCCTTGGAGTCACCATCCCCGCTGAACTTGGTTTTGCTATAGAATAATCCCGAGCTATGTGACCTTCCTTTCCACAGTTATAACATACCTTGGATTGTTATGGATAGTTTGGGCTGATATGTCCCTCTTTCCCGCATTTGTAACATCTAACTGGCGGTCATTCTCCTCCCCTAGAATTTGTTGTTGGGGTTGGTGCTGCTGCTGATGTCTTCCCGTCATTGTTGAATCTCCTCTTTCTGAAATTTCCACTTAACTCACCTCTCCTATTATCATGGCCACTATTACCACCCGAGTGGTTACCGCCTTTGTCCGTATTTTTCCCTCCTCGTTGGTTATCATCGCTTTGATGACTGCTATCACCAGTATGACCCTGGTTGTGGTCCCTCGGTTGAGTATACTCATTATCTCGCTCTAATAATTAAGACCTGTTGACAACAACTGAATACAGAGAAAATTTATTAGAGATAAGGTATTGACGAATCTCGGGTTTTAGACCTCTCAGAAACATCTGCGTCATACGTTCCTCATTTTCTACCAAATGAGGTGCAAACACAGATAGCTCATGAACTTCACCTCGTACTGAGACACCGTCATGTTGTTCTGTTCCAGTCTAATAAACTCCACCTCCTTCATATGACGAATACATTCTGGAAAGTACTTGTCATTTAACAGTTTTTGAAATCTTTCCCAAGACATGTTAAGTGCGGCTGGCTGGGTACGCTTCACAGATTCCCATTAGTAATTTGCCTCACCATGGAACATAAAGGTGGCGAATGGAACCTTATGTTCCTCCGTGCATCCCAAGACATCGAATATCTTTGTAATTTGCTTGACCTATGTTTCCATCGTAATCGGATCGGGCTTTCCCCAGAAATCTGGTGGTCCCAACTCCTTGAAGCGCTTGCATTTGTGATGAATAGCAGCGTTGCCATCATTTCCACCCATATTTTGTACACGAGTCTCCCTCGTCTGATTTTTCATAAACTGCAAAAAGCTTCTAAATATTCCATCGTTCATCGTTTGATCGGTAGTGTTGTTTACAGGAGGTATATTGCCTTCCTGTTGCACGTTCTCCTGGTTTGTGACTAAAGGTTGTTCCACAGTCTCATACACTCCATTGTTAACGTTCTCAGCAGCCCATTCTCAAATCGCCCATAAAACAAGGGTTAATTAAACAAATTAACATATCACATAATATCCCTATATTATGACTAACCAACAAATAAGTTTAGATAGGACACACACTAGCGAAGGATTTACTCATCTCTCCCTCCTAGTTCTATTCCCGATCTCGCCAGAGACCATATCCCTAAGCTTTGATACCAATTGTGGACGCCCCCAAAATAGGTATATACAACACCCATTTAGAAGTCGCCAAATTTATGGTACAGAAAGCAAACTACAACTTCAATAATACAATTGTCGTGCAAAATACGACAACACACACTGTGAGTTTAAATACAAATATTGTCTTCTAGACAATATCCACACCCAAATAAGTCCTCATTATAATTATTCATACACTATTTTATAGAAATAGTGAGGACTGCTAAAACATCTTTCTAGAACCATCACTCCATACCCCGACTAGATCCTGCTATGTTCTCACCTCCTGAGAAAAAAAATGGAACAAAAAGGAAAAGGGTGAGCTCAACTAGCCCAGTAAAGAATATTATGACTAAGATAATATACAAAAAATTATCATTAGTCCTCAATAGGGAAAAATCTGATAGAATATAATAGACAACAAGTTTTAGATCAATATTCTGCAGCGAAAACAACAATCCATTAGAAGAGTCAAGTAGAGAATGAGTTCTACTATCTTCTAAGATTTAAAAGTTCATCATCAATATTTTATCCCTGTAACAACAATCAATATACATCTTTAATCAAATATTCATCTTTGCATTACAGGCCAAAGATATTCATTTATATCACCAGTTGATCATGTTCATCTCAAACACTGTTCATCTGCAGACTACGGCCAAAGATATTTATCGATTAATCATTCATCTCTTTGCTTTTCTACGGGCCAAAGATATTCAATAAATATCATCATTTAAGGCGAGGATGATGAAAATATTTTAAAGAAAAGCGAATCCGGTGAGACAGAAGGACAAATATTAGGGATTCGTATAACAGTTTATCCAAGATCAATAATACTTCATAATAACCAATTGTGAAGCAGAATTCAAAAATAAAGATCAAAACATGGATACAATCAAAGATAGTAACCATAATAGACATCTTGGACAAAAAGGAAAAAATTCATTTTTTGGTGAATAATGCCGTATTCGTGAATAGTGCCGTATACGTGAATAGTGCCGTTTACATGAATAGTAACCTCGACACAAAAAGGTAGAAATTCCACAATAAAATCCATACCAATATTTTGGTATAATGATATTGAAAAAATAACATCATTACGAAAAAAATAACATCCCTTACCTTAAACAAACAGTACTTCGAAATGAAATTTCGGATATGATGCTAAAGGAAACTTGCACTGAATAACAACTCTCAAAGTTCTAAATACTCACAAAATACGCTTGATAATATAGAGAGAAAGAAAACTTGTTTCTGGTGTGATTTTCAATTCTAACTTAGCCCTCTATTTATAGGAAAATGTTAGCACGCCGAAGCAGACTTGACTTGCTAACTAATGGCTTTACCTGCTACTATTGCCATCCACCACATTTGAAATTCAATTTGTGCACATTTCTCACCAACCAAAAGTGGGGCCCACCAATTCTAGAATTTTTTACCAAAATGATAAATTCCGAAACTTCAACAATTTCTGAACCAGTCACCTCTTAAAATTCATAACAAATCATACGTTCATTTTTAACGGTTCAAAATTTGTGGACATATACTCAACTTATATATGTATAACATATCCAAAAATCACAACGATCCAACGGTCGGATTAAAAATTATAACTCACGCAATATATCTCAAGAACACTGGTTTGATTTTTAATACTTCCATTCCGACAAAATACTGATAAAACACCTCAGCATTAATTCCTTCATTTATAACCACATAAATAAATAAATCCATCATTTATATCCACATCAAATAAATATTTCCTTATCAAATAAATCAATAATTAATTATTCACAAATAATATTACAGAATCACAATTTTGACAACCAGGTAGTTCCCAGGAAAGATGGGGCTTTCCAATAAGGATTTCTCCTTACTGGCGCGCAATTAGGTGACCAAACCTCTCCTTGACAGAACTTTCTATACATTGCCAATAATGATATCTAATAATATTATTCAAATAATATGAATTATTGATATGATAATGGGAAATACTGTGCAGTGACAATTATTGAAACAATAATAATATAAACTATCAACGCAGCGACAATTATTGAATCAATAAAATAAAATATTGAGCGGTAACTCATGTAACAATTATTGAGTAGTGCCTTCTTACGCATTGAATCAATAATTCAACAATCTTGTCTGCGGCAATACTGGTAATGCTATTGTGCCACCATGCCGCGTACATTGTATTTTAACCACCAGGTATTCCAAAAGTGTTAACGGTAACAACTACGTCGTTATTTATAAAAACTCATACTTTGTCGTTTTCCTTCATCCAACCGTTTTTCGTTATGGGGCCCACAAATGGCTACATCGTCGTACGAATATTCCCCGACAAAAAGAATATTCCACTACCAAACGAATATTCCCCGACAGAAATGAATATTTTATAACCACTTGCTTATTTTGCAAAATTTGCACATTTCACCCATAACCAAAGCATTATATCAAATTAATACCTTATTAATTTAGAATAATGAATAGAGGAAAAAATCAATTTTATTTATAATAAGTTGGGGTCTTACACCAAAGATTTATGAAACAACACGTGTACAGCAAGACTCTTCCTTTACTTTTTTCTCCTTTTTAATATAGTAGGAATAACTAATGTTTTTGTCCCAGAATAGTTATTACATACCTATTTTCTTTTAGTTGGTAAGCACACAGTACTCTTATTCGACTAAACATTTAATTAAGAAAAGTGAAGGTAACTTCTACTAAAGCAAATGATATCATAATTGTTTCACATCTTACTTATATAAACTTTAGCAAAATTTATTCTACTTTTTTTTTGGTAAAGAGGGCTTATTTAATGAAAGTGAAGTATCTTCATGGGTATAATTAATTCAAAATAATGAATAATTAATTTCATTTAAGTTTCAGAATTGATTGGATCTATTTCAAAATTTACTCTTTTGTGTTGGAAGAAGGACACCAAGAATTATACCAAGAATCAAAATTCAAAATTTTTGGAATGGTGGCACATACCACCAGGGAGGTGATTGTAATATGCATATATTGAAATGCATACATATGAGTGTTGTAGTAGTAGTTAGTGACATTGGTTGTTTTTTGGGATTCGATTAAAGGAAATTTTTTTTATTATAAAAAAGTTGTAGAATGGAAATAATTTTCATATACTCCATACGGAATTTGTGAGATTATAACTGAATTCAAGCAGTGTGTTTTAGTTGTTGGGTCTAATTGAGTTGATAAATCTATGTGTCAGTTCCTTTTTCTTTTTGACTTATAAAAACACATTCAACCTCATAAAAAGGGGATTGTTTATTGATTTGAGTTGCTAAAAAAGGGAGGACAATTGTGATCTTCTGAAGGGAATTCAAGCAGTGTGATTTTTTGCTATAACAGTTCACATATAGGCACAATTTTGGCTATACCTTCAAATAGTCCCAAGTTATGTCTCAAGGAACCTCTAGGCATTCAAATACACTTCAAAACATCATTAAAACTTATCACCATGACCTTAATAAGCTTGCACAATCAGTTTGATTTTAGGCACCAAAACAATCCACCTCTAAACTTTCTTAGTCTTAAACGGTTACTTAATATGTAGGAGTATTAGATATTAAAACCCTGTACTCCGTTCGTCTCTTTCCCTCTCCCTATCAGTCTCGTACAGTAAGTACACAGCGTGAGAAATGCTCAACAACTGTCATTGGGTATTATAATTTGAGACTGTCATTGGTTTTAAAAAATTATAATTCTTGGGTAAGGGCATTTTTATTTTATTTTATTTTATATATATAGTAGTCTTTGATTATCTAAATGAATTTATTTTCCTATTTATTTTCCCAAGGAAAGTTATATTCTTCTTGAGTTCAGCTAGGTATTTTCGTTTAGTCAATTTACTTCCTGTTTTTGGATGGGAAAGAAAAGTTAGGTTCTGTTTGTGACGCCCCCAAAATAGGTATACATCTCCCACTTTGAGTCGTCAATAACATGGTACAGAAACAACTACAACTTTATTAATACAACAAATAAACTGTGAGTTTAAATACAAATATTGTCATCTAGACAATATCCACACTCAAATAAGTCCTCATTACAATTATTGATACATTATTTTATAAAAATGGCGAGGACTACTAAAACAACTCTCTAGAACCATCATTTCACACCCCGACTAGAACTCGCTACATTCTCGCCTCTTGAGAAGAAAAATGGAACAAAAAGGAAAAGGGTGAGCTCAACTAGCCCAGTAAAGAATATTATGACTAAGATAATATAGAACGAATTATCGTTAGTCTTCAACAGGGAAATATCTGATAAAATACAATAGACAACAAGTTTCAGATCAATATTTGCAGCCGAAATAATAATTCATAGATGAGTTACGTAGAGAATGAAATCTACTATAATCTATGAATTTAAAAGTCCATCATCAATATTTTATCCCTATAACATCAATCATATACATCTTGAATCAAATATTCATCTTTGCACTACAGGCCAAAGATATTCATCAGTTGGTCATGTTCATCTCAACACCTGTACATCTTTGCACCACGGGCCAAAGATATTCATAGGAAAATCAACCATGTTTGCACTACAGGCCAAAGATATTTAGTAATACCATCATTTAGGACTGAGGATGATGAAAAATATTTTAAAGAAAACGAATCCAGTGAAACAAAAGAACAAATATTAAGGATTCGTACTTTAAACAATCCAAGTTCAAAAATACTTCATAAATAATCATAATGGAGTAAAATTCAAGAATGATCAAAACATGGATACAATCAAAGCTAGTATCCATAATAGATATTTTGGACAAAAAACGAAAACATATATAATATAAATATATTAACATTTAACTCTTCTTTGAACTCTTAAATCTTAACTCTTAACTCTTCTCTTCTCTTCTCTCTCAGACTTAGCCAATATAGACACATAATGCGTAAAAGAAAAACTGACACCTTAATACGCTGGAATATCAAATATAACGCTAAAGGAACTTGCACCATATAGCATTACTCAAAGTATCAAAATACTTACAAGAATACGCTCGATAATATAGAGAGAGAAAACTTCAGTTTCTGGTGTGATTTTCAATTCTAACCTAAGCACCCTATTTATAGAAAAATGCTTAGAACACCAAAGCAGAAAATTTAATAAAATAATATTATTTATTAAATTTTTCCTACGCCCACTTTTGAAGATCTGAATTCAGCCATTAACATGTGCAAGTGGGGCCCACCAAAGTGTAAAAAACATTTTTATTAAAAAAAATATTTAAAACTTCAAAAATCAATTATTTTGGAACTTCGGAACTTCAATAATTCATCATAAATAGCCTTTTTGTTAGAAAAATTCAAACCTTATGTTCTTTCCATAGGAAATTCCATTCTCTACAACTTTACAGAAGAAAATTTTTCCAAATTCCAAACAGAAATTGACCGAAATCCATAAACAGGTGATTTTACAAGTTATAATCAAATTCTAGTCAAGAAATGGGGTCCACAAACATGAAAATCATGTTTTAAATATTTTTAGTAACAAAAATACTCCTCCTCCTCATAAACTCATATATCCCACATTCATTGTAAAAATATCATCATTATTATATTATTAAAATATAATAATATATTTAAATGAATTATTTATCAGAAAAGATAAAATATCAATTTTTCAACAATTGTCACTTTAAAATTTTCTCGGTCTATATCCACATAAAATGAATATTTTCTTATCATATAAATCAATAATTAATTATTCACAAATAATGTTATAGAATCACAATATGCAACCAGTAGTTCCGGAAAGAGGGGCTTTCTAATAAGGATTTCTCTTTCTTGGCAATGATTAGGTGACCAAACCTCTCCTTGTATGTAACTTTCTAGACATCGCCAATAATGTTATCTAATAATATTATTCAAATAATATGAATTATTGATCGATAATGAAAATCTCGTGTAGTGACAATTATTGAAACAACAATAATATAAAATATCAACGTAGCAATTATTGAATCAATAAAATAAAATATTGAGCAAGACTTCATCGTAACAATTATTGAGTAGTGCCTTTTTACGTAAGAATCAATAATTGGTGCAATACCGTGTGCTACTGTGTTTTAACCACTGGGTATTCCAATAGTATTAACGGTAACAACTACGCCGCTATTTATAAACAACTAATACTTGTCGTTTTCTTCATCCAATCACTTTTCGTTATGGGGCCCACACAAAGCTGCGCCATCGTACGAATATTCTCCGACAGTAAGAATATTCCACTACCAAACTAATATTCCTCGACAACAATGAATATTTTATAACCACTTGCTTATTTGAAATATTTGCTCATTTTACCCATAACTAACCACATTAATCAAATCAACCCTTACTATTTCAAAATAATAAATAGAGGAAATTCAATTTCATTAATAATAAGTTGGGGTCTTACAACCTCCCCTATTTATGAAATTTCATCCTCAAAATTGACGTATGTACCTGGTGTTTCGAAAAGGTGAGGATACCTCGCTTTCATTTCTGTTTCCAACTCCCAAGTCATTTCTTCTATAGCATGGTTCCTCCACAAAACTTTGACTTGTGGTATGACCTTTGTGCGTAGGACATGCTCCTTCCTATCCAAGATCTTGACAGGTACCTCTTCATACGTTAAGTCTTCGGCTATCTCATCCGGTTCTAACTCAATAACGTGGTTCGGGTCTTTCACATATTTACATAGCACAGATATATGAAAAACATTATTAACACGAGACATACTTGGAGGTAACGCGAGTCTATAGGCTATATTTCCTACTCGGTCAAGAATCTGAAATGGACCAATAAATCGTGGATTGAGCTTTTCTCTCTTCCCAAATCTTGTAACTCCCTTCCATGGAGCAACACGCAACAATACATGATCCCCAATACTAAGTTCCACGTCCTTTCGATGAAGATCCGCATAACTCTTTTGTCGATCCTGTACCGTTTGTATACGTTGTCGAATCATTTGGTTCTTTTCTGTAGTCATACATACCAACTCTGGTCCCAACAATGTTGCTTCACCAACCTCATCCCATCAAACTAGAGAGCGACACTTACGTCCATATAATGCTTCGAATGGAGCCACACCTATACTTGCCTGATAATTGTTGTTATAGGAGAATTCCACCAAAGGTAAATATTTATCCCAACTCCCTTTGAAGTCTAGGACACAGAGTCTTAATAGATCTTTAAGATTTTGAATAGTCCTCTCTGATTGTCCATCCGTTTGAGGATGATATGCCGAACTCAATCGTAAATTCGTGCCCATAACTTTTTGCAAGCTAACCCAAAATCGTGAAGGGAATCTTAGGTCACGATCTGAAACTATGGATACTGGCATGCCATGCAATCTCACAATCTCATTTATATACATACGAGCAAGACGTTCAAGGGAATAAGTCTCCTGCATCGGCAAGAAATGAGCAGACTTGGTTAATCTATCAACAATAACCCAAATAGCATTTATACCTTGAGAAACCGTGGGAAGACCCATAACAAAATCCATGGTAATGTGTTCCCACTTCCATTTCGGAATCTCAAGTGGTTGCAACGGACCCTTAGGTACTTGATGCTCCGCCTTTACACGTTGACAAGTTAAACACCTCGAGATAAACTTTGCAATCTCTCTCTTCATATTGTTCCACCAAAATGTATGTCGAAGATCACGATACATTTTGGTACTTCCAGGATGGATCGCAAATGGTGTATTGTGTGCCTCCATTATGATCTTGTACTTTAAATCAGAATTGTTAGAAACACAGTCTGGAGTGGACTCTAAGTATTCCTTCTTCATCGATTCTTGCTTTTGGAATAGCACCTTCTTGTACTTTCTTCTTCATACGCATCAGCTCTGGGTCTGTGGCTTGAACAACTTTAACTTTATCGATTAAAGTCGGTTCTATACGTATACTTGACATCATCGCTTTTCGTTCTCGCATATGATCTTCTACTCAACGCGTCAGCTACCACGTTTGCTTTTCCAGGATGGTATTGAATGGTGTTATCATAATCTTTTAACAGCTCGAGCCAACGTCGTTGCCGCATGTTGAGTTCCTTTTGGGTGAAGAAATATTTGAGGCTTTTATGGTCTGAGTATATCTCCACTTTCTCCCCATATAGATAGTGCCTCCGGATCTTTAAGCGCAAAGCAGCATTGCCAACTCTAGATCATGAGTAGGATAATTCCTCTTATATTCTTTAAGTTGTCGTGAGGTATAGGCTATGACTTTCCCATGTTGCATGAGAACACATCCTAACCCTTTGCCCGAAGCATCGCTGTAGATAACAAATCCATCCGAACCAGATGGTATTATCGAGCGAACAGTGCGAAATGAGTCTCCTCTTAAGTTCTTGGAAAATCTTCTCGCATTCCTCGCTCCATACAAATTTTGTATCTTTCTGAGTCAGCTGAGTTAATGGGGTAGCGATTTTAGAAAATCCTTCCACGAATCTCCGATAATAACCAGCTAGGCCCAAAAGCTACGTACTTGATCCATCGAACTTCGTTGCTCCCAACTTTGTATTGCTTTAATCTTATTTGGATCAGCAGATACTCTATGTTTTGACACCTCGTGCCCAAGGAATGCTACTTCTTCAAGCTAGAACTCGCATTTCTTCAACTTGGCATATAACTTATTTTCACGAAGCCTTTGGAGTACCAGCTTCAAATGGTGCTCATGATCTTCACGGCTTTTGGAATATATGAGGATGTCATCAATAAAGACAACAACGAACTGATCCAAATAATCCTTGAATACTCGATTCATCATATCCATGAAAGCCGCAGGAGCATTAGTCAATCCAAAAGACATGACTAAGAATTCATAATTCGTGCGTCTGCAAGTTAAGGCGGTCTTTGGAATATCCTCAATTCTAATCTTGCTGATGATATCCAGAACGAAGATTGATCTTTGAGTAGAATTGCGCTCCTTGCAACTGGTCAAACAGGTCATAAATACGAGGTAGAGGATACCTATTCTTGATGGTGACATGGTTCAATTCTCGATAGTCAATACAATGTCGCATACTTTCGTCTTTCTTCTTTACAAATAAAATAGGAGCACCCCAAGGAGATGTACTAGGACGAATGAAATCGATATCCAACAACTCCTGTAGTTGGACCTTTAATTCCTGGAGTTCAATAGGAGCCATTCGATATGGGGTTTTAGAAATGGGCTTTGTACCAGGTTCAAGATCAATAAAGAATTCAACTTCACGTTCTGGGGGTAGACCCGGAAGTTCTTTAGGAAATATGTCAGGAAATTTACTAACAATAGGAATATTATTCAAATCCGACGTGTCTTTATTCAAATCCATAACATGGGCTAAGAAAGCTTGACATCCATTTTTCAATAAACGAATAGCTTTATAACTTGATATGACAGTGATTGATTTTAATGGTTTAGTCGCTTGAATTCGTACAACAGGTTGGTTAGGAATATGAAAACTAACAACCTTACAAAAATAATCAATTTTGGCATGATGAGTAGTTAACCAATCAATCCCTAAAATCACATCAAAAGCAAGTATCTTTAAAGAGATAAGGTCAATAGGTAATGTGATGGTGCCAACTTCGATCAAACAAGATTTATAAACAGTGGATGTAATGAAAGTTTCTCCTAACGGAGTCTCCATAGATAGGTTAAAGTCTAATTTCTCCGGAGTCAAGTTTAAACGTTGAGCACAAGCAGGAGAGATAAATGAATGGGTAGCATCGGTATCTAGTAAGGTATAAACTTCGCAAGAATTTATGATTAGCTTACCCGTGATCACCTCGTTTGGGTTCCTCGCATTTTGACCAGTCACGACAAAAGCTCTTCCAGGAACCGTTGATTTTGACTTTTCTGGGACAACCTTTTGAGTCACCATCCCCGCTGAACTTGGTTTCGCTACCGTACAATCTCGAGCGATATGTCCTTCCTTTTCATAATTATAGCATACCTTGAATTGTTGTGGACAGTTTGGGCTGATATGTCCCTCTTTTCCACATTTATAACATACGACCAGTGGTCGTTCTTCTCCCTCAGAACCAGTTACTGCTGGTGCTGACGTCTTCACATGGTCATTATTGAATCTCCTCTTTTTAAAATTTCCCCCTGACTCGCTTCTTCTATTTTCATGGCCATGATTACCGCCAGAGTGGTTACCATTTTTGTCCGTATTTTTCTTTCTTCGCTGGTTATAGTTGTTCTGATGACTGCTGTCACCGGTATGATCCTGGTTGTGGTCCCTCGGTTGAATGTACTCGTTATCTAACTCTAATAATTGAGCCCTATTGACAACATCTGAATATAGAGAAAATTTATGAGAAATGAGATAATCGACGTATCTTGGGGTTTCAAACCTCTCGAAACATCCGAAGTCATCGTTCCTCATTCTCCACCAAATGAGGTGCAAACACGGATAACTCGCAAACTTCGCCTCGTGTTGGGACACCGTAATGTTGTTTTGTTCAATCTAATAAACTCCACTTCCTTCATATGATGAATATTTTCGTGAAAGTACTTGTCATTGAACAGTTTCAAACGTCTCCCAAGACATCTTTGAAAGCGGCTAGATGGTACGCTTCACTGATTCCCACCGATGTCGCCTCATTCTGAGAACATAAAGGTGGCGAATGAAACCTTACATTCCTCCGTGCATCCCAAGACATCGAATATCTTGGTAATTTATTTGACCCACGTTTACGCTTTTAATCGAATCCGGCTTTCCCCGAATGCGGTGGTCCCAACTTTAAGACCCGAAATTTTTAAATAAAAAGGAATTTCCTTTATTTATTATTTTGAAATAGTAAGGGTTGATTTGATTAATGTGGATAGTTAAGGGTTAAATACGCAAATATTTCAAAATAAGCAAGTGGTTATAAAATATTCATTATCGTTGGGGAATATTTCGTTTGGTCGTGGAATATTAAATGCTTGTGAATAATATTAAATACGACAGTAGTGACCGTGTATGGGCCCCATGCGGAAAGCGATTGGATGAAGAAACGACAAATATAAGTTGTTTTTAAATAACGGCGTAGTTATTATGGATTATCTTGTTGGAATACCCGGTGGTTAAAACACACTAATACGCGTTGTTGAGCAAGAGTAGCACGGTATTGCACCAATTATTGATTCTTACGTAAGAAGGCACTACTCAATAATGGTTACTGATAATTCTCGCTTGAAGTATTTTATTGAGTTAATAATTCTTTGCGTTGATATTTTATATTCATTGTTGTTTCAATAATTGTCATTACATAAGATTTTCATTATCGAAGCAATAATTCATATTATCGAATAATATTATTAGATAACATTATTGGCAATGTCTAGAAAGTTCATCTAAGGAGAGGTTTGGTCACCTAATTGCGCCAAGATGAAGAAATTCTTATTGGAAAGCCCCCTTTCTTCGGGAACCGCACTGGTTGTCAATATTGTGATTACGTAATATTATTTGTGAATAATTAATTATTGATTTATATGATGAGGAAAATATTGATTTTATGTGGATATAGATGGAGAAAATTTTAAAATGACAATTGTTGAAAATTAATATTTTATCTTTTACGATAAAATAATTCATTTAAATATATTATTTTAATAATATATTAACGGTGATATTTTTACAACGAATGTGGGATATATGAGTATCTGAGGAGGAAGAGTATTTTGTTGCAATAAATGTTTAAAACATGTTAAACATGTTGGTGGACCCCATTTATTAATTGAAATTTGATTATAGCCTGTAAAATCGGCCGTTTGTGGATTTCGGTCAATTTCTATTTGGAATTTGGAAAACTTTCTTCTGCAACGTTGTAGAGAATTGAAATTCCTATAAAAACTCGCGTGATTCAAATTTTCTAATGAAAGGGCTATTTATTATGAATTATTGAAGTTCAAGTCTCAAATAATTGATTTTTGGGAGTTTAAAATATTTTTTTGTAAGAAAACGTTTTTTGTTGCAATTGAGTGGCTCACATGTGTTATAAATGATCTGAAATCAGATTTCTAAGGTGGGCTTGAATATTTTAAGAAATATTATTATTTTATTAAATTTTACTGCTTTGGTGTTCTAAGCATTTTCCTATAAATAGGGTGCTTAGGTTAGAATTGAAAATCACACCGTAAACTCGAAGTTTTTCTCTCTATATTATCGAGCGTATTCTTGTGAGTATTTTGAGTATACTTTGAGTATTGCTAGCGGTGCAAGTTCCTTCAAAGACTATACCCTAGTATTCTAGCTAGAAATCTTGATCTTTCGAGGTAAGGGATATTATTTTTTCGTAATGATATTATTTCTTCAATATCATTATCTTTGAAATGTTGATCTGAAGTTTTATCAAATTTGGAACTTTTCATGCTGGGGTTACTATTCATGGGTTACTATTCACGAGTTACTATTCATGAGTTACTATTCACGAGTTACTATTCACGAGTACTATTAAATGAAGCGTGAAGATGTTTTTGTGGAATTTCTATCTTTTGGTGTCGGAGTTATTATTCACGATACTGGACTATTCACGATATCTGGCACTATTCACGATATCTGTACTATTCACCGAAAAATAAAATTTCTTCTTTTCGTCCAAAAACATATATTACGGATACTAACTACGATTGTATCCATGTTTTGATCATTCTTGAATTTTACACCACTATGATTATTTTTGAGGTATTTTGGACGTGGATAAAACCAAATACGAATCCTTAATCCTTAATCCTTGTCATTTTGTTTCTTTGGATTCGTTTCTTTAAAAAAATATTTTCATCATTCTCGGTCTTAAATGATGATATTATGGAATATCTTTGGCCATGTAGTGCAAAGATGAATGATTTCTTAAGAATATCTTTGGCTTTGTAGTGCAAAGATGAATGATTTCTGAAGAATATCTTTGGCCCGTAGTGCAAAGATGAGCAGTGTTTAAATGAACATGACCAATGATGAATATCTTTGGCTGTAGTGCAAAGATGAATATTTGATTCGAGATGTATATTGATTGATGTTCTGGGGATAAAAGATGAGCGATGAACTTTTAAATTCATACATAGAAGATAGTAGTTTTCATTCTCTACTTAACTCTTCTAATGAATTATTATTTCCATTGCGAATATTGATTTAAAATTTGTTGTCTATTGTATTCTATTATATTTTTCCTCGTTGAAGACTAACGATAATTTGTTGTATATTATCTTAGTCATAATATTCTTTCTTGAGCTAGTTGAGCTCACCCTTTTCTTTTTTGTTCCATTTTTTTCTCGGAGGCGAGAATATAGCGCGATGCAGTGGGGTATGGAATGAAGGTTTTAGAAAGGATTGTTTAGTAGTCCTCACCATTTTGTAAAATAATGTATCAATAAATGTGATGAGGATTTATTTGAGTATAGATATTGTCAGAAGATAATATTTGTATTCAAACTCAGCTTTTTCTTGTTGTAATAATAAAGTTGTAGTTGTTTACGTACCATGTATTGATAACTTCGGAATAGGTGATGTATACCTATTTTGGGGGCGCCGATTGGTATCGTGAGCTTAGGGATATGATCTCCTGGCGGAGATCGGGGAATAGAACTAGGAGGGGAGAGCGAGTAAATCCTTCGCTAGTGTGTCCTACCTAAGCTTATTTGTTAGTTGGTCAAGATATAGGGATATTATGTGATATATTGATTTCCTTAATTAACCCTTGTTTTATGATGTTATGATTTGAGAATGTCGATCGAGAATATTACAATGGAAATGAGACCGTGGAGATGCCTCTGTACTCACCAACGAGGAGAACGTGCAACAAAGTTGGCAATGTTCCTCCTGTGAACAACACCGTGAAAGCGGATGATGAACGAGGGATGTTTAGAAGTTTTTGCGGTTCATGCAAAATCGGACGAGGGAGACTCGTGTTCAAAATCTGAGGAGGAAATGATAGCAATTCACGGGTTGTCACAAACAAGCGATTCAAAAGAGTTGGGACCACGAATTTAAGGGAAAGCCGATCCGATCATGGCGGAAACATGGGTCAAACAAATTACCAAGATATTTGATGTCTTGGGATGCATGCTGAGGAACAGAAGGTTCCATTCGCCACCTTTATGTTCCGTGGCGAGGCGGAGACTCATGGTGGGAGTTCGTGAAGCGTACTCCATCCGGTACGCACTCAAAGATGTCTTGGGAGACGTTTTGAAGCTATTTAATGACAAATACTTTCACGAAAGTGTTCATCGTATATGAAGGAAGTGGAGTTCATCGATTGGAACAAAACAACATGGCGGTGTCTCGAGACGAGGCAAAGTTTGCAGAGTTATCCGGTTTGCACCTCATTTGGTGGAGAATGAGGAGCGATGACGCGGATGTTTCTTAGAGGTTTGAAACCGCGATACGTCAAGATCTCATTTCTCATAAATTTTCTCTTTATTGAGATGTTGTAAGCAGGGCTCAATTATTAGAGCGAGATAACGAGTACGGTCAATTGAGGACCATAACCAGGATCGTATCGAGATATCGGTCAGCAGAATAATGATAACTGCGAGAAAGAAAAGCAGGCGGATGAAATGGTAACCACTCCGGTGGTAATCATAGCCATGAAAATAGAAGAAGCGAGTCGGGAGGAGATTTTAAAAGAGGAGATTTAATAACGACCATGTGAAGATGATGGTCTTGCGTGACAAGAATCGGTTCTAAAGGAGGAGAACGACCACCGGTCATATGCTACTAAATGCGGAAAGAGGGACATATCGGTCCAAATTGCCCACAGCAGATTCAAGGTATGCTATAGTTGTGGAAAGGAAGGACATATCGCTTTCGAGATTATGCAGTAGCGAAACCTAGTTCAATGAGGGACGGTGACTCAAAAGATATCCCGAGAAAAGTCAAAGTCAATGATTCGGGAAGAGCGTTTGTTGTGACCGGTCATAATGCGAGGAACCCAAACGAGGTGATCACGGGTAAGCTATTTATAAATTCTTGCGAAGTTTATACCTTACTTGATAACGGTGTATACCCATTCATTTATCTCTCTGCATGTGCTCAACGCTTAAACTTGACTCAGGAGAAATTAGACTTTGACCTATCTGTGGAAACTCCGTTAGAGAAACTTTCATCACATCCAATCGTTTATAAATCTTGTTTGATTCAAGTTGGCAACTGCACTGATTACCTTACTGTGACCTTATCTCTTTAAAGATACTTGCTTTTTGATGTGATTTTAGGGATTGATTGGTTAACTACTCATCATGCCAAAATTGATTGTTTTCGTAAGGTTGTTAGTTTTCATATTCCTAACCAACCTTGTGTATTTAATTCAAACAACTAAACCATTAAAATCGATCACCGTCATATCTAATCATAAAGCTATTCGCTTATTAAAAAGCGGATGTCAAGCTTTCTTAGCCCATGTTATGGATTTGAATAAAGACACGCCAAATTTGAATAATATTCTGTTGTTATTGACTTTCCGACGTATTTCTAGAAGAACTTCCGGCCTACCCCGTAACGTGAAGTTGAATTCTTTATTGATCTTGAAACCGGTACAAAGCCCATTTCTAAAACCCCATATCAAATGGCTCCTATTGACTTCGTGAGTTAAAGGTCCAACTACAGAATTGTTGGACATCGGTTTCATTCGTCCTAGTACATCTCCTTGGGGTGCTCCTGTTTTATTTGTAAAGAAGAAAAAGCGGGTAGTATGCGATTTTTGTATTGACTATCGAATTGAACCATGTCACCATCAAGAATAGGTATCCTCTACCTCGTATTGATTGATGACTTGTTTGACCGGATTGTAAGGGGCACAATTCTTTTCAAAATCGATCTTCGTTCGGATATCATCAAATTGAAGATTAGAACAGAGGATATTCCAAAGACCGCCTTGAACTCGGTATGGGCATTATGAATTCTTAATCATGTCTTTTCGGACTAACTAATGCTCTGCTGGCTTTCATGGATATGATGAACCGAGTATTCAAGGAATATTTGGATCAATTCGTTGTTGTCTTTATTGATGACATCCTCATATATTCCAAAAGTCGTGAAGATCATGAGCACCATTTGAAGTCGGTACTCCAAAGGCTTCGTGAAAACCAACTATATGCCAAATTGAAGAAATGCGAGTTCGGCTTGAGGAAGTAGCATTTCTTGGGCACGCAGTGTCAAAACATGGAGTATCTATTGATGAACGAAGATTGAAGCAATACAAAGTTGGGATCGATCAAGTCGTGTGATGTATATACGTAGTTTTTGGGCTTAAGTGGTTATTATCTGAGATTCGTGGAAGGGTTTCTAGAATCGCTACTCCATTAACTCTCGCCTAACTTGGAAGGATACAAAATTCGTTTGGAGCGAAGAATGCGAGAAAAGTTTCCAAGAGCTTAAGAGGAGACTTATTTTAAGACTGTGTTCTAACAATACCATCCTCGGTTTGGATGGATTTGTTATCTCAAATGATGCTTCGTGCAAAGGGTTAGGATGTGTTCTCATGCAACGTGGGAAAGTCATAGCCTATGCCTCATGACAACTTAAAGAGTATGAGAGGAATTGTCCTACTCATGATCTAGAGTTAGCGCGATCGTTTTCAGCGCTAAAAATATGGAGGCACTATCTATATGGGAGAAAGTGGAGATATATTCGCACCATAAAAGCCTTAAATATTTCTTCACTCAAAAAGAACTCAACATGCTGGCAAATGACGTTGGCTCGAGCTATTGAAAGACTACGACCACACTATTCAATACCATCCCGGTAAAGTTTAACGTGGTACATTTGATAGAAGATAGAAGATCATATGCGAACGAATGCGATGATGTCAAGTATAATGATAGAGCCAACTTTAATAGAAAAAGTTAAGGTTGCTCAAGCCAGCCAGGCTTCCGAATGGCGCGTATGAAGAAGAAAGTACAAGAAGGAGCTATTCCTGGGCGAGAATTGATGAAGAAGGAATACTTTGAGTCCACTCTAGACTTTGTGTTCCTATCGACTACGATTTGAAGTACAAGATTATGATGGAGGCACACAATACGCCATTTGCAATCCATCCTCGAAGTACTAAAATGTATCGTGATCTTGACATACATTTTGGTGGAACAATATGAAGAGAGAGATTGCAAAGTTTATCTCGATGTGTTTAACTTGCTAACGTGTAAAGGCGGAGCATCTTGTACCTAAGGGTCCGTTGCAACCACTTGAGATTCCGGAATGGAAGTGGGAACACATTACTATGGATTTCGTTCTGGGTCTTCCTACGGTTTCTCAAGGCATCAATGCTATTTGGGTTATTTTTGATAGATTAACCAAGTCTCGCTCATTTCTTGCCGTCGGAGACTTATTCCTTGAACGTCTTGCTAGTATGTACGTGAATGAGATTGTGAGGTTGCATGGCATGTACTGTATCCATAGTTTGGATCGTGACCCAAGATTCACTTCAAGATTTTGGGTTAGCTTGCAAAAAGCTATGAGCACGGATTTGCGATTTAGTTCAAGATACCATCCCCAAGCAGACGGACAATCGAGAGGACAATTCAAACTCTTGAAGATCTATTAAGACTACGTGTCCTAGACTTCAAGGGTAGTTGGGATAAGTATTTACCATTGGTGGAATTCTCCTACAACAACAGCTTATCGTGCAAGTATAGGTGTGGCTCCATTTGAAGCATTATATGGGACGAAAATGTCGTTTCTCAATATGTTGGGATGAGGTGGGTGAAGCAACATTGTTGGGACCCGAAGTTAGTGCGTATGACTACCGAAAAGATCCAAATGATTCGACAACGATATAAAAGCGGCACAAGATCGACAAAAGAGTTATCACGGATCTTCATCGAAAGGACGTGGAATTTAATGTAGGGGATCATGTATTGTTGCGAGTTGATCCATGGAAGGAGTTACAAGATTTGGAAAGAGAGGAAAGCTCAATCCACGATTTATTGGTCCATTTCAAATTCTTGACCGAGTAGGAAATGTAGCCTATAGACTTCGTTACCTCAAAAGTATGTCTCGTGTTCATAATGTGTTTCACATACTCGCATTTCAGTAAATATGTGAAAGACCCGAACCACGTTATTGAGTTAGAACCGGACGAGATAGAGAAGACTTAACGTATGAGGAGGTACTGTCAAGATCTTGGATAGGAAGGAGCATGTCCTACGCAAGAAAGGTCATACCACAAGTTAAAGTTTTGTGGAGGAATCATGCTATATAGAGGAAATGACAGGAATTGGAAACGGAAATGAAAGCGAGGTATCCTCACCTTTTGAAACACCTAAGACGACGCCAATTTCGAGGACTAAATTTCATAAGGAGGGAGGTTGTAAGACCCCAGAAATTTTTAAATAAAAAGGAATTTCCTTTATTTATTATTTTGAAATAGTAAGGGTTGATTTGATTAATGTGGATAGTTAAGGGTTAAATACATAAATATTTCAAAATAAGCAAGTGGTTATAAAATATTCATTATCGCTTGGGGAATATTCGTTTGGTCGTGGAATATTCGATTGTCAGGGGAATATTCGTATGACGACTAGCGTGACCATGTGTGGGCCCCATAACTGAAAGCGATTGGATGAAGAAAACGACAAATATAAGTTATTTTAAAAATAGCGCGTAGTTGTTACCAGATTAATCATTGTTGGAATACCCGGTGGTTAAAACACACTAATACTGGCGTTGTTGACAAGAGTAGCATACCAGTATTGCACCAATTATTGATTCTTACGTAAGAAGGCACTACTCAATAATGGTTACGATAATTACCGCTCGAAGATTTTATTGAGTTAATAATTCTTTGCGTTGATATTTTATATTGTTGTTGTTTCAATAATTGTCATTACACAATATTTTCATTATCGAAGCAATAATTCATATTATCTGAATAATATTATTAGATAACATTATTGGCAATGTCTAGAAAGTTACGCATTAAGGAGAGGTTTGGTCACCTAATGCGGCGCCAAGAAGAAGAAATTCTTATTGAAAGCCCCTCTTTCAGGAACCCGCCTGGTTGTCAATATTGTGATTACGTAATATTATATGTGAATAATTAATTATTGATTTATATGATGAGGAAAATATTGATTTTATGTGGATATAGATAGAGAAAATTTTTAAAATGACAATTGTTGAAAATTAATATTTTATCTTTTTCGATAAAATAATTCATTTAAATATATTATTTTAATAATATATTAATTGGTGATATTTTTACAACGAATGTGGGATATATGAGTATACGAGGAGGAAGAGTATTTTGTTGCAATAAATGTTTAAAACATGTTAAACATGTTGGTGGACCCCATTTATCGATCGAATTTGATTATAACTGTAAAATCGCCTGCTTGTGGATTTCGGTCAATTTCTATTTGGAATTTGGAAAAACTTTCTTCTGCAAAGTTGTAGAGAATTGAAATTCTATAAAAACTTGCGAGATTCAAATTTTACGATGAAAGGGCTATTTATTATGAATTATTGAAATTCAAGTCTCAAATAATTGATTTTGGGAGTTTAAAATATTTTTGTAAGAAAAACGTTTTTTGTTGCAATTGAGTGGCTCACATGTGTTATAAATGATCTGAAATCAGATTTCTAAGGTGGGCTTGAATATTTTAAGAAATATTATTATTTTATTAAATTTTCTCGCTTTGGTGTTCTAAGCATTTTCCTATAAATTGGGTGCTTAGGTTAGAATTGAAAATCACATTTAAACTCAAAGTTTTCTCTCTATATTATCGAGCGTATTCTTGTGAGTATTTTGAGTATACTTTGAGTATTGCTAGACGGTGCAAGTTCCTTCAAAGACTATATACGGTATTCTAGCTAGAAGTCTTCGATCTTTCGAGGTAAGGGATATTATTTTTTTCAGTAATGATATTATTTCTTCAATATCATTATCTTTGAAATGTTGATCCAAGTTTTTATCAAATTTGGAACTTTTTTCATGTCTGAGTTACTATTCATGGGTTACTATTCACGAGTTACTATTCATGAGTTACTATTCACGAGTTACTATTCATTAGTACTATTCATGAAGCGTGAAGATGTTTTTTGTGGAATTTCTATCTTTTGGTGTCTGGAGTTACTATTCACGTGATATCGACACTATTCACGATCTATGCACTATTCACGATATCTGATTGCTATTCATAGAAAAATAAAATTTCTTCTTTTTCGTCCAAAATATATATTACGGATACTAACTCGATTGTATCCATGTTTTGATCATTCTTGAATTTTACACCACTATGATTATTTTTGAGGTATTTTGGACGTGGATAAAATCAAGTACTGAATCCTTAATCCTTAATCCTTGTCATTTTGTTTCTTTGGATTCGTTTCTTAAAAAAAAAAATATTTTCATCATCCTCAGTCTTAAATGATGATATTATGGAATATCTTTGGCCTGTAAGTGCAAAAGATGAATGATTTCTGAAGAATATCTTTGGCCGTGAGAATCAAGAATAAGATGAAGATGAGCAGTGTTTAAATGAACATGACCGGTGATGAATATCTTTGGCACTGTAGTGCAAAGATGAATATTTGATTCGGATGTATATTGATTGATGTTACGGGGATAAAAGATAGGCGATGAACTTTTAAATTCATACATAGAAGATAGTAGTTTGCATTCTCTACTTAACTCTTCTAATGAATTATTATTTCATTGCGAATATTGATTTAAAATTTGTTGTCTATTGTATTCTATTATATTTTTCCTGTTGAAGACTAACGATAATTTGTTGTATATTATCTTAGTCATAATATTCTTTCTTGAGCTAGTTGAGCTCACCCTTTTCTTTTTGTTCCATTTTTTCTCGGGAGGCGAGAATATATAGATGCAGTGGGGTATGGAATGAAGGTTTTAGAAAAGGATTGTTTAGTAGTCCTCACCATTTTGTAAAATAATGTATCAATAAATGTGATGAGGATTTATTTGAGTATAGATATTGTCAGAAGATAATATTTGTATTCAAACTCACAGCTTTTTTCGTTGTAATAATAAAGTTGTAGTTGTTTCTGTACCATGTATTGACAACTCAGAATAGGTGATGTATACCTATTTTGGGGGCGTCACACCAACTCTTTGAACTGCTTGGCCGTGACAAACTGTGCATTGTTATCATTTCCACCTGTATTTGTGCACGAAGTCTCCAAATCCGATTTTGCATAAACCGCAAAAAGCTTCTAAACATCCGTCGTTCATCATCATCGCTTTCAATTGGTGTTGTTCACAGGAGGAACATTGTCAGCCTGTTGCACGTTCTCCTTGTTGGTGAGTAAAGGTATCTCCACGGTCTCATTTACTCCACTGTTAACATTCTCAGTCGACATTCTCAAATACTGCCATAAAACAAGGGTTAATTAAAGAAATTAACATATCACATAATATCCCTATATTCTAACCAACCAACAAATAAGATTAGGTAGGACATACTAGCGAAGGATTTACTCTTCTCTCCCCTCCTAGTTCTATTCCCCGATCTCCGCCAGAGACCATATCCCTAAGCTCGATATTAACCTGGACGCCCCAAAATAGGTATACATAACCCACTTTGAGTAAATCAATAAATGGTACGTAAAACAACTACAACTTTATTAATACAACATATAAAATGTGAGTTTAAATACAAATATTATAATCTAGATAATATCCATACTCAAATAAGTTCTCATTACAATTATTGATACATTATTTTACAAAAATGGTGAGGACTACTATAACAACTCTCTAGAACCATCATTCCACACCCCGACTAGAACTCGCTACATTCTCGCCTCCTGAGAAGAAAAATGGAACAAAAAGGAAAAGGGTGAGCTCAACTAGCCCAGTAAAGAATATTATGACTAAGATAATATAGAACGAATTATCATTAGTATTCAACAGGGAAATATCTGATAAAATACAATAGACAACAAGTTTCAGATCAATATTTGCAGCGAAAATAATAATTCATAGATGAGTTACGTAGAGAATGAAATCTACTATAATCTATGAATTTAAAAGTCCATCATCAATATTTCATCCTCAGTAACATCAATCAATATACATCTTGAATCAAATATTCATCTTTTGCCACCATCGCCAAAGATATTCATCATTGGTCATGTTCATCTCAACACTGTATATCTTCGCACTACGCCAAAGATATTCATAGGAAAATCAACCATCTTTGCACTACTGAGTGCCAAAGATATTCAAGAATACCATCATTTAGGACCGAGGATGATGAAAAATATTTTAAAGAAAACGAATCCAATGAAACAAAAGAACAAATATTAAGGATTCATACTTTAAACAATCCGAGTTCAAAAATACTTCATAAATAATCATAATGGAGTAAAATTCAAGAATGATCAAAACATGGATACAATCAAAGCTAGTATCCATAATAGATATTTTGGACAAAAAACAAAAACGTATATAATATAAATATATTAACATTTAACTCTTCTCTGAACTCTTAAATCTTAACTCTTAACTCTTCTCTCTCTCTCGGACTGCTTAATATAGACACATAATGCGTAAAAGAAAAATTGACACCTTAATCGCATACTAATTATATTAATATGATATAACATAAATGTATATAATATAAATATATTATATTTATTATTTTATTTATATTATTTATTTTATTTAAAGTTAAAATTAGAAATTAAAAGCCATAAGGCTTTGTTTGGAAAAACCCTTTAATTTTTAAAGAATTAATATATTAAGCCTTGTTTGGCAAAAACTAAATTAAAGCCTTTTAATTTATTTTAATAAACACTTTAGTTTATAATTTATAATCGCATATTATTTATTTGGATTTTCTTATCCAACATTAACCCATTAAATTAATCACATACTATATTTTAATTAAATATAGCATTTTAGCAAATATCACAAAATTATAATTTTTATTATAACTTTATTTAATAATCTAATATACCATTTTAAATTATTAATGAACAATATAACACTTCATGCCATATTACAATTCTCTAAATTATAAATTAATTTAATTTAGAAAATTCTCTAATAAATTTAGATTCAACAACTATCACATCAATAAAATATTTATTTCATCAATTCAACAATAGACACATCAAATAAATATTTATACTATTTAATAAATATTTAATAATACAATTCGAAATTCGGATCGTTACATCATTCCCTCCTTACAAGGATTTTGTCACCAGAATCATCATTCCAACATCAAATCGTCACATTCTCCCCTATTTACAAAGATTCTGCCCCCAAAATTGAAGACACAGACTAAACAAATAACTCAGGGTAATTCTTCATCATATCAGCTTTGAGTTCCCACGTAGCCTCTTCGATATTGTGGTTCCTCCATATCACCTTCACAGAAGGTATCACTTTATTCCTGAGCACTTGTTCTTTCCTGTCAACTATCTGGATAGGAATTTCTTCATAAGATAAATCTTTACTGAACTGTAACGGCTCATACTCTATCATATGCTTGTAATCGGGTTTATACGGTCGCAACACCGACACATGAAAAACATTGTGCACATGCTCTAATTCTGGAGGTAAAGTTACTTCGTAAGCCACCTCTCCCACTCTTCGCAATATTTTGAAAGGTCCAATAAACCTTGGGCTGAGCTTGCCTTTCTTGCCAAAATGAATCTTCCCCTTCCAAGGAGAAACTTTCAAGAACACAAAATTTCCTGCTTTAAACTCACGACTCTGCCTGTGTTGATCAACATACTTTTTCTGTCGATCTTGAAGCACTACTGGTCTTCTTTCGATGAGTTTAACAACTTGACGATTTCTTTGAACCCGATTCTGGGCCTAACAGTTGACGTTCTCCAACTTCATCTCAGCATAATAAAGTTCTGCATTTCCTGCCATATAACTCCTTGTATGGTGGCATACCAATGCTTGCATGGTAATTGTTGTTGTATGAAAATTCCACCAACGGTAGATGATCATCCCAGTTTCCTTTGAAATCCATGATCCACGTTCTGAGCATATCCTCTAACGTTTGAATTTTTCGTTCGCTTTGTCCATCGGTTTGCGGATGATATGCTGTACTCATCTTCAGTTGCGTTCCCATGCATTCTTGAAGTTTCTTCCAGAAATTTGAGATAAATCTCGAGTCTCTATCTGATACAATTGACACTGGAACTCCATGTCTTGAGACGATCTCCTTAACGTATAGTTTTGCCAGCTGATCAAGATTAAATCTAATCTTTATTGGCAAAAAGTGTGCAGATTTTGTCAATCTGTCCACTATCACCCATATCGCATCGTATCCTTTCTGAGTCGTTGGAAGACCTACCATAAAATCCATTATAATATGCTCCCATTTCCATTCCGGTATCTCCAACGGTTGAAGTAATCCACTTTGTCTTTGATGCTCGGCTTTCACTTTCTGACATGTCAAGCACTTTGCAACGCATTTTGCAACATCTCTTTTCATATTTGGCCACCAAAAATGTCGCCGTAAATCTTGATACATCTTTGTACTTCCCGGATGAATCGAATATCTTGAGTTATGCACTTCCGTTAAGATTTCTTCTTTAATATCTTGAACTGCTGGAACCCAAATTCGTCCCTCGAATCTTAGCATTCCCACAGTATCGATCTGGTACTTCGTTTCTTTACCCTCGGCCACACTTTCCTTTATTTTCTTGCATTATTCATCATGTAACTGTGCATTTTTCACTTTGTCCACCAAAGTTGGACTAGCTTCCATCTGGAACAATTTTTCATCGGATTATTCTGGAAATTTGATTTCCAACTCTAGCCTTGCCATTGCTGAAATGAGCTCTTCCTTATCAGTTAAGAACATCAACTTTTCTCTGCCTTTCCTACTCAAGGCATCTGCAACCACGTTTGCTTTGCCTGGATGATAAAAGATCTCACAATCATAATCTTTTATCAATTCCATCCATCTTCTTTGCCGCATGTTCTGGTCTTTCTGTTTGAAAATATACTTCAGGGTTTTATGGTCTGTGTAGATCTCACATTTCTCTCCGTAGAGATAGTGTCTTCATATCTTCAGTGCAAACACAACCGCCGCCAACTCTAAATCATAAGTCGGATACCCTTTCTCATAGTCTTTTCATTGCCTTGATGCATACGCAATAACCTTGCCATTCTGCATAAGGACACAACCCAATCCTTTGTGTGAAGTATCACTATACACCACAAAATTTCCTGTATTATCTGGTAATGACAACACAGGTGCCACACTTAACTTCTTTTTTAGTTTTTGAAAACTTTCTTCACACTTCTCCGTCCAAACAAATTTTACAGACTTTCTCGTCAAATTCATCAACGGAGTGGCAATCTTGGAAAAATCCTGAATAAACCGTCTATAATAACCGGCCAGTCCCAAGAAACTCCTCACCTCCGAAGGTGTTCTTGGTTGTTCCCAATTTATCATAGCTTCAAATTTTGATGGATCCACTGAAATCCCATCCTTATCGATTACATGACCAAGAAATTGTACACATTCCATCCAAAATTCACATTTAGAGAATTTTGCGTATAACTTTTCTTTTCTTAGCGTCTCCAGCGTCAGACGTAAGTGTTCCATATGTTCTTCTTGAGTTTTGGAGTACACCAAAATAGCATCGATAAATACCACCACAAACTTGTCTAAAAATGGTTTAAACACCTTGTTCAACAAATCCATGAACGCTGCAGGGGCATTTATCAAACCAAATGATATCACTAAAAATTCGTAATGTCCATAACGAGTTCGAATGCCATCTTTGGTACATCCTCCTTCATTACTTTTAGTTGGTGATACCCACTTCTTAAATCTATTTTCGAGAAATATCTAGCACCCTTCAATTGATCGAACAAGTCATCTATTCTAGGCAGTGGATACTTGTTCTTAATAGTGACTTTATTTAATTCTCTATAATCAATGCAAAGACGCATTGACCCATCCTTCTTTTTCAAGAATAACATCGGTGCTCCCCACGGTGACACACTCGGTTGAATGTACTTCTTATCTAACAGCTCTTGTAGTTGTACCATTAGTTCTTTCATCTCTACCGGAGCCATTCTGTACGGGGCCTTCGATATCGGAGCGGTTCCTGGCGCTAAGTCGATCACAAGCTCGATTTCTCTGTCAGGCAGAAGTCCTGGCAAATCCTCCGGAAACACATCCACGAATTCCCTAACCACTGGTATTTCCTCCAGTTTCACACCCTTCTCCTTTTGAGTTTTGACTATATAGGCTAAGTACCCTACACAGCCCTGACCCAACAACTTCTTGGCCTGCATCATCATCAGACATTTCATTTGTCTGGACGATTTGCTACCATGAAAAAATACCTTTAACGGAGTCATAAGGTTTACACACTTCTTTGGGCAGTCAATTATCGCTCCATAATTGAATAGCCAATCCATTCCCAAAATAACATCGAACTCTTCGAGTTTTATCGAAATTAAATCTACTTTCATAACATTCCCTGTCTACGTCGGGATTTTTATTTGTCCCTTTTCGTTACTTGTTCTTTGGTGTTCTCATGTTAATGTGAGATTTGTTTAAAAAAACAAGTGAAAAAGGTCCGACATGTATAATGTTGACAATTTGACTTTAAGAGTCGCCAGTTGGTGTATTTAACTAGTCGCACCAACGCAACCGAAAAGGTTTGCACATTGACCCAGTGATGTGATACTGCTAAACGGGTCTGTGAAACCGAGATTCATTTGGGTTCGAGGGCTTGATTATACGGAGGGAAGGTGTTAGGCACCCCCTGACATCCGTGTTGCCACGGTTACCGCCACTTTTTAAAGAAACTGTTATATGAATGTGTGTGTATGTGTGGATCAATGTGCAATTATTTGGAAGTAGTGCTACGCCTCGTTCACACCTATATACAAAGGGTTTGAATTTATAGAAAAATTCAGTTTTAAACAAGATATAGCAATGAAGTTTTATAAAAAGAGGTTTTTCAAACCCTGTGCTCAATAGTAATTGAGGCCTTTGACACTTCCATTTTATTATTAAATGTTTGGCTTGTTTGCTTTTATTTTTGAGATGCGAAGCATTCTCGAGAAAATAATATACAATGATCTTAGAACTCCTTATGGGCACGACAACCATCCAAGAAAATTCAGTACATCTTTGTAAATAATGTACAAGTCGCCATAAATTGAAAAAGTCCATCACTAGAACAAGAATCTAGATTGAGAGATGAATCTGTGATCACATGATTCCTAGGCTCACATGATCTGCAGGTTTATATGGAAAGCAATAAGCGATTATATATATATATATATATAGTCAGAATATATATATATATATATATATATATATATATGTGTGTGTGTGTGTGTGTGTGTGTGTGTGTGCATGATCACCACCACAAGCAACTCCCATGGGGGATCGAAAAGGAAATAAAGTCAGTAAAAAGCGATCAACCGCCATGAAGTAAACTCCAAAGCGGAACGAAATGTAAATAAAGTCAGTAAAGGCCATGTAAGTAAACTTCAGTTTGTGAAATGTAAATATATATATATATATATATATATATATATATATATAAAAAGAAACGACCTAGGATATAAAATCCGAGCTCATCGGATATGTTAAACAACAATTATATATATATATATATATATATATATATATATATATAAAAGCAATAAACGCTCCGGATGTAAAATCCAGTCTCATCAGATATGTCTGACAACAATATATATATATATAATTATATATATACAGATAGAAATAAAAGCCACGGACCGAAGTCCGGGCATACGCACACAACACGACTCTCAATGTGTAGAATAATGTGTGCCAATATGAAGAGAGAGGCTTTATAGAGTGTAAGAAGGCTTACAGTGGGCTGCCAATGCAAACTTCTATGACTCTAAATGGATAAACACTTAGCCCCAGGTAAAATATATGAACGTGATATGGGCTAACTTGTGTGTTTAAAAAAGCAAGCACTCAATATAGGGTGTGTATAAAGTCAATTGGACAGGGCTTCCTCGCCTTTTTCTCTCTCAAAATGGCTAGCCCAAGCCCCATATATATAGAACTGATGGCCGTAGGTGTACCTACGGCAACCTCTGATACACTTGCGGCTGGTCGTGGTGCGTCCGGGCCTCGCGGGTCCTGTCGTCTCGAAGTACGTGCACTCGTACAATATAATGTCTGCTTGAACTTGCAAAACTTCAATTCCAGCATCTGAACGAGGTGTACAAGACCATCTTCGGATTACTTTTGTCGAGAGTTACACAATGACATGGGATTTGCCCTTTTTGATTCCAAGAAGATGGGTCCATGACCGAAATAGCATTCTCGGGTTCCCGTCAGGCAATCCGGTGAGCTGTTTCGCGTTACTTTTCGCTCTGAAGTTAAGATATGAGTCTTGTTGGACTAATTTTGAATCAATTTGAGTTGACATGAGTGTATTTGATTTGAAGTGAAGTTGAGTTGGCAAAATAACCATTTTGCCCCTCCTGAGTTTATCTCCGATTTTCGCACAGTTGTAGCAGGTTTTTCCTAGGGATATCTCTGAGATGGTCATTCTGTTAACTCTGAATGTACTCAGGGTTATCTCTAAGGTTGGAATTGATGTTGTGGTCTTCCAGGATTACCTCTAGAGTGTGAAAAAGACGCTTCTGCCCTCCTGTACAGTTAGTAACAAGAAAAGAAAATTTTGAGTGTCTACAGATGCCCCTCTTTATCATCTTCATGTAATGCAATGGAATGGACATGATAAAGATTAGTAGACACTTAAAACATGACAATGTATTTTCAATGATGCAGATCGCAATGTAGTGAATGTGATGATGAATGTTAAAAATGTTTTCGCAAATCGCAGTTCGCAAATCGCACATCACATTTCGCACTTCGTATTTTGCTTTTGGTCAATCGCATATCGTAAATCACAATGTAATGAATGTTATGATGCATGTTTAAAATGTTTTCGCAAATCGCTTTACCTTTACCGGGGATTGCTGATGCCTATGCTGATGTTGACTTCAACGGTTTGGCTTTTTTTCGGTGTTGCTAATGCCTATTTGATGAAGAGAAATTGAGATGTCGCCGATGCATACGCTAGTAGTTTACAATGGTGCCTACCCTGATGGTAGTTTGATAATTGATCCTACCCTGCTGGTAGTTGACATCGCCCAACTGTTTTGGTTCCCACTCGAACGGTAGTATACAAAGCTTTCATTGCTAAACTGTCTTGATGTTGCACTGAATTGATGCCAATGGTTTAGAATGCCGGATCTTCCGATACCTTACCTTCGCTGAAATAAGATTCAAAGGTTTGCTTCACCAGACTCTGTTTGATGTGACGCTTGATAGAGATGAACGTTGATGTAAGCGTTTGCACTGCGTCTGCAGGATCACGATGATGTGATGATCTAGATTTTCTTAGGAGCCTATTGTCCTGATCGATGCTGATTATAATTTGTATGGAGTAGAATTTTTTTCACCCTTTTTAGGTGATTTGGCATTTCTTTCATTTGTGGGTGCTTGTGCCCCATTTCCTTGAACATTTGATTTGCAACCCGGCTGAACTGATGACCTGAATGCCGCTGATATCCCTGGAGGGTGCCGTTTGTACTTTCGCTGCCGAACTTTGAACTTTAGTGTAGAGGCCTCAACTTATGAGGATTTGGAGCAAATTAATGGTGTAGATTTCATTCGCTAAACCCTTTGTCATTGGGCTTCTGCTCTTAAGTTAAGAACTTTGTTGAGAATTTTCCCCTTCGTTTGTAGGGCCAAGCTAATGTTGCCATGATTTCTTTCAGGAGTTTTCCTTCTTTTGATGAGAGGTTTGATCCCGCCTTAAAATCCTTCGCTTTCCTGGAATCAAAAAATGCCCCAGTCCTTTCGCATACTGATGTCGGGGATTTATACGAGAAACTCTTTTTGTTGATGAAGTCGCAAGTGAATAATATCCAAATCGCTAATGAGCTGATGTGAGGGAAGCTTTGATGATGATGGACCATGCTGATGGTGTTGACTGGGGCATTTTCCTATTTAGGATGGTTGATAAATGCCCCAGTGTTGAGTTGTCGCTGTTTTCAAGATTGCCCAAGTCTTGTTGTAGGGGTCACAATATCGGGTTGTCGTCGATTTTGAAATTTCCCCAGCCTTGCTTGGTGTTTGGGATAGTTGCTTTGACAGATGGGCTGATAAGATGCTGAGATCGCAAGAGGCTTTTACCTCTGTACCAGATGGTGAACAGACAGTAGAGTTGGGCTTTAATGCCTTCAATCATTATTCCTGACTTGTTATTGCAATCGGTCTTGATTTTCTTCTGATTTGATGAAGACTCATGATTAAGGGTGTTGAATCTTTGAAGGTCCTCGCTTCTGGTTGTCTTGGCATATCGCTGTTTCTTCCTTTCTAGGATTTGTGCCAGATTTGATGGAATGACATTGCAGTGTTGTTGGGTCTTCTCCACATAGGTCGCTGACTTGGAGGGTCGTTCTTGGGATCGATGTTTGGATTTGGACGTTTCTGTTGAGGGTCAGACTGCACCATTGGTGCTTGCCTACATATTCCCGTGAGTGTGGGAGATCAGGTCTGCGTAGTTCCTACTTGATAAGATAAACGGCTTGACAAGTGTTTGTTTGAGAAGCGTTTATTTGAGAAGTGTTTTTTTGAGAAGTGTTTGTTTGAGAAGTGTTTGGTTTGATAAGTGTTTAGTTTTGGTTTTTGTTTGGTTTGACCGCACCATAAATGGCTGCCTACGTACTCCCATTGATGAGGGGAGATCAGGTCTTTCGTAGTTCATGCTTAATGAGCTGAAACCTGAATGACTTGATTTTTGATTTTTTAATTTTTTTTATTCTTTTTTTTTTTTTTACATGCATGGAAAATAAAAAGCATATTGCAAAGGAAGTGATACCGTCCCAACATCTTCTGGAACTCGCAACTTTATTCCCTGGATCTATATCTTTTTGGCTAGTTGGGGCCTGATAGTCCAGTTGTCAGAGGTTGTGTTTCCTTTAAGGCTCGCGATAGAGGTTACTTCTTGGTTTTGAATGTCTTCACTTATGGCCATAACTTGATCTCTTCCTGGTTTAGTACATTCCTCAGGGATGCTTGAGCTGGACCCATCGCAAAAAGGTATAAAATCTTGATTTTTTGATGGGTTGGTTTCCCCGACAACCTCACCACCTTTTCCTTCATCTGTTCCTTCACGCTTTTCCTGGGCTTGAGAGGATTCGACCACAAAATCTCCCTCGAACTGATGTCGCATTTCTTGCAAGGAACTTTCCTTTTTTGCTTTTTCTTCCTTGGAAAGGATCAGTATTTCCTCCGCATCATCTAAGGTTATAAGATCTGGACTGTGGTTGTCATCTTTGGACCACAGGATGTTGGAGGTTGGCGGAGGAATCTCCTTTGTCATTTCCTGCATTAGGATCATTCCATCTTGGGTTCTGCCAGGATTATCGCTCATAGCCTTCACCTCATTTGCAATGCTTGTCTCGAGTGGACATCTTAAGATTTTTATTGCCTTCTCGCCTTTTTTGGTCATGGGAAATTCTATCTCCAGCTCTCCACTTACAATTAGATCCTGGATTTTATGTCACAAGGACCAACATTCCTCAGTCGTATGTCCAAGTGAGTTAGAATGGTACAGACATATCATGGTGGAATCATAACTCTTTATCTTGGGATTTATAGGAAGCAACAACTCAGTAATCCTTCCTTCGCTTATCAGATAGTATAACATTTCTTCATTGGATTTGCTTAGAGGGGTGAATTTTCGGGCTCTTTTGGAGGTTGTTTGATCTTTCTTCTTTGAGAATTCGCATTCCCCCGAGCGATTTTTCCATTGGCGAGGTCTGCTAGCAATTTTATCATCCCCCTTTTCTTGGCCTTCTAATAGTTGAGCGAAGAAATGCCTCGTATCCTGATGTTGGCGCACTATCATCTTAGCTAGCAGATTTACTTGATTCTGGATAATCTCTAATTTTTGCATTACCATGATACCTTCCTCCGAGTTTTCCCACTTTAGGACATTTATTCTGTGCCTTTGGGGGTAGTCCTCTATCCTTCGTATGCACTTACGAATTGGATATATTTCAGCGCTTCCTGACCCGATCATGTTTACTTCTTCTGTATCATGCTGCAACGGAAGGTTGGTGTTGACATTTTGTTGATCAGGTTGTTAGACCACAATACTGCCACTTTCGATCAGATTTTGAATTTTATGCTTTAAGGACCAACAATCTTCCGTATCGTGTCCTGGAGACCCTGAGTGGTAAGCACATCTTTGGCTTGGATTATATCTTTTGCTCCTTGGTTCTAGAGGTGGAGTCAGTTCGGTAATTTTCTTGTGATCCATTAATATCGCCAATACATGTTCAAGGGAATCGCCTAGTGGAGTGAACACCCGATTTTCCGTTCTTTCAAATTTTCTTTTCCTATCTGGGTATTGGTTGAACACAGCCTGTTGTTGAGATGGCAGATTGTCTTGTATTTTCCGAATGGGGGGACTGTAGGTTGGTCTCCTAACTTTCCCCTGTACAATAAGGGATATATCTTCATTGCCTTTATCAGGTACACCCTTGGGATTGCTCGCATACTTGCCAGTCTGTATATGCTTGGCGACTGCTTCCAAGGCAGTGAAATCTTTAATCTTGCCTGCCTTCAGGCCCATTTCTGCCATTTTACCGTGTTTGATCATTTTTGAGAATGGCTTTCCTATGTCTGCTAGGATCCTCTCGTAGTACGGAGCCTCTTGGATATCAATAAACGTCATTACCATCTGAGCTTCTGTCATTGATGAAATGACTTGCGCTGCTAGATGTCTCCACCTTTGGGCATATTCTCGGAAAGATTCAGTACTTTGCTTTTTGACTTTAGTCACTTGGTATCGATTAGGTGCCATTTGTGACTGAAAATTATACTGATTTAGAAAGGCGTGGGCCAATTCTTCCCAGTTGTGAATTTTGGCATTGTCAAGCCTGGTATACCAGGCTTTAGCATCTCCAGTGAGACTCTTTTGGAAAAGTTGCATTCTGAGGCTTTCATCTTCAGCATAAAATCCTAGTCCGCCAATGTACACTTTCAGGTGTGTATAGAGATCGCCTTCCCCATTGTACTTTTCAAACTTTGGGACTTTGAATTTAGCAGGATAGCGAGCCCCTGAGAATATGCAAAGATCTGAATAGGTGACACTCCCATAATTTCCAGTCCCTTTGATTGACCGGATGGTCTCCTCCATTTGTTGGACTTTCTTTCTTATATCCCCAGTTTCTCGATCATCCCTAAGATTTGTGATTTCTTTATTGGAATGAGGTTTAGATATCTGGGTTTCCATCTTTTTGCCAATACCCTGACTGCCCCCCTGGTGTGGATGACTAGTTGAGTAGGCATTATTTGGCGCTGGATTTCTCCATGTGCAGAGGATTCTGTGTGGATGGGTATTTGTGGACCCTGAATAAATTGGTGTAGTTCTTTGAGCAAAACAACCAAATCTGTCATTTAATTACTTAATTTTTTTGAACTCTTCGCGAGAGACAGAAGTTGGATCAGGTTGGGCATTTTTATCCATGTCTGACTGTGGGCTTAATGCCCTTTTGGACTTTGAACGGGAAATGGGATCAATTGTTTCCCTACAAAAAGACTTACGTAGTTTAGTCTTAGGGAATGTATAAATGTTACATGCTATGTGATGTATCCATTTTAGGAATATTATCCTGTAAAACGGATGCAAGCGGTTTATAGCATGTCAGGTTTTAATATGCATGTACACATATTTCTTCATATTTTCATTACATTGAGATTTGACAAGTAATTGAAATTACAAGTAATTTAAATTGGAAAGTATGAAGAGACTTCCCTTTGCATTTGGTTTATCAGAGGCTGACCTATCCTAGGTTTACTCTCGTTGCTTTTTGGCATGAAGGTTCCCAGATCATCGCAATCTATTTGACGGGAAGTTATTCCGGTCTTTCAACTGGAGCGAATCTGGGTGGTGCCTTTCTTGAGCCCCATTGGAATTATTCTTCCTACGAGTCCAGTAATCAAACATCGACAGGATAGCCTCCTGATGGAGAAACCACACAACATATATTCACATACAACGTGTCTCACCGTTTATGAAAATGATGACATGTGCGAAGCACTAATATCATAGATAGATATAGTATAGTGCAGTAATTAAAATGCATTCGTACACATTCATTATAAATGTAAATGCAACATTCACACACAAGCATACAATAGTTTTGAAAAGCTTGTAATAGTGGCTTAAGCCCTCTTACTGGATTCCCCAACAGAGTCGCCACCTGTCGACGTCGGGATTTTTATTTGTCCCTTTTCGTTACTTGTTCTTTGGTGTTTTCATGTTAATGTGAGATTTGTTTGAAAAAACAATTGAAAAAGGTTCGAAATGTATAATGTCAACAATTTGACTTTAAGAGTCGCCAGCTGGTGTATTTAACTGGTCGCACCAATGCAACCGAAAAGGTTTGTACATTGACCCAATGATGTGACACTGCTAAACGGGTCTGTGAAACTGAGATTTATTTGGGTTCGGGGGCTTGATTATACGGAGGGAAGGTGTTAGGCACCCTCCGACATCCGTGTTGCCACGGTAACCGCCACTTTTCAAAGAAACTGTTATATGAATATGTGTGTGTGTTGATCAATGTGCAATTATTTGGAAGTAGTGCTACGCCTCGTTCGTACCTATATACAAAGGGTTTGAATTTATAGAAAAATTCAATTTTAAACAAGATATAGCAATGAAGTTTTATAAAAAGAGATTTTTCAAACCCTGTGCTCAATAGTAATTGAGGCCTTTGATACTTCCATTTTATTATTAAATATTCGGCTTGTTTGCTTTTATTTTCGAGATGCGAAGCATTCTCGAGAAAATAATATACAGCAGTGCCGAACTCCTTATGGGCATGACAACCATCCAAGGAAATTCGTACACTATAAATAATGTACAAGCTACTTATAGCTGAAAAAGTCCATTACGGGTACCGAATCTAGATTCAGTAGACTGAATCTGTGATCACATGATTTCTAGGCTCACATGATACTGCAGTTTATATGGAAAGTAGTAAGCAGTTATATATATATATGTGTGTGTGTGTGTGTGTGTGCATGATCAGCCACCACGAAGCAACTCCATGGGGGATCAGAAAGTAATATATAAAAGTTGTAAATATATATATATATATATATATATATATGTGTGTGTGTGTGTGTGCATGTGTGCATGATTAGCCACCACAAAGCAACTCCATGGGGGATCAGAAAAGTAAATAGAGCTGTAAAAGCGATCAACCGCCACGAAGTAAACTCCAAAGGGACAAAATGTAAATAAAGCTATAAAAGCCCACAAAGTAAACTGTGCTCTGATGAATGTAAAATATATATATATATATATATATATATATATATATATATATATAAGAAGTAAACGCACTTGATATAAAATCCAGGCTCATCGGATATGTCCGACAACAATTATATATATATATATATAAAAGCAATAAACGCCCCGGATGTAAAATCTAGGCTCATCAGATATGTCTGACAATAATTATATATATATATATATATATATATATATATAAAAGCAATAAACGGTCCGGATGTAAAATCCAGGCTCATCAGACAAAGTCTGACAACAGTTTATATATATAAGTATATATATATAGAAAAGCATGTAAACGCTCCAGACATAAGTCTAGGCTCAATCGAGGCATAACTCGATAATGTTAGTCCATATAAAAATATATACATATATATAAGTATATATATACAGACAGAAATGAAAGCCACGGACTGAAGTCCGGGCATACGCACACAACACGACTCTCAGCGAGAATTGTTTTCTCTATTACCTCTGCAAACGTCTTCAGCTAGAACAAGGAGACCCTCTTTGTCACAAACCGTGGCTTCATCCTTGTTCAAATCGTCGCCTTGCGTTAAATCTCTTGACTTGATATGGCATGAAACCTCGCTAACTCGTTGAATCTTCATGCATACTCGAGATAATCGACATTGTTCCCTACTTCAATTCCAAAAATTGCACTTCTAGCTGACTCCTTGAGCTTTCTGGGAAATAGGTCTCGAAGAACATCTCCTTAAACCTTTCCCAAGACATAATCCCTTGACCTCCTCGGGTTTTATTGGCCTTCCACCAATAACTCGCCTCTGCTTTCAACATGAATGTTGTAAAAGCAGTCTTCTGATTCTCCTCTACCCTAGCAACATTGAAAACTTTCTCTATATCCATGATCCAGGTCTGTGCTTCAACCAGATTCATGGACCTATGGAATTCTGGCTGTCCAACCGCCTTGAAATCCTTAAACGTTGTACCTTGGTTCTGAGGTTGATTCTGCAAATCACCCATCAGTAACGTCACTAGCTGCTGAACTGGGTTACCTTCCACATTGTTGTTGTTGTTTTCCTCAGTGGTTCTCTGTCATGGTGGTTACCGTTTTGGAGGCATTTTCTATTAAAATACATCCATTAGACTCTATTCAACCTTTTAAGTATTATATACTTAAGTTGCACATCATAAAAGTTTATCACATAACACATAACACTTTGAATAAAAAAATAACTTTTATTCATTCATCATCTTTTAAAAACATCAAAACAATAGCATCATTGCTATTTACATTACTTTCCTGAACTATAACAGTTACAGGATAACATCATCATCATCATTTATCCCATTGGTTATATCATACCCGGGATTTACATTTCATTTATTTTCTAATCACATATCAATTACATTCCCTACAATGTCCTACTAAGATACTGCGTAGCCTTACGACGCTCTTCTTCCATAATTCGAGTCATTGTTCGGCAATCTAGAATGTACAATGGCAGCGTCTCAAACTGAATAGGATAACACATGACTCTATCTTGAGCTCGATTGATCACGGTGTTGAATATGTTGTTCATCTCTTCCATCTTCATCCTTTTTGCTTGTGCGTCCCTCTCTGCCATTCCGGCTCGTTGATAAGCTTCATTGTACGCGTCTTCGGCTCTTGCCCTCTTGGTAGATTCCTCCTTCAGCTTATTCTCCAGTTCTGCAATCTTCTCCATCAGTTGCTCGTTTTCCCCTTCCGTGTGGATCAGCTTCTCTTCAACGTTATTCAGACATTCCTCTCGATCCTAGATCTCGTCGTCCTTCTGTGCCATCGAGTTCTGTTGTTCAGCTACTATCTCCTGTAACTCCTCGACGGTGTCTTGAAGTTCCACATTGCGGTCATACACCTCGTCGTACATACGAGCTGCTATCGAGTTAAGTGGAAGCTCTTCCTCCTCGTCCTCCTCATCCCCCGACTGTGGCAACTCAACAGGGTCCTCCTCATCCGTCTCTATCTCATCCTCTTCATCTGGTACTCTCTCCTGCTCAACTATGGTGACTGACGAAACTGTTTCCCGTGGCAGTAGTTGTTCCCAAATCACCTGAATATCTCGAGTCTCCTCCCCTCTAGCCTGACTGGATCCTCCTATATTAGCCATCCTGTCAACCAAAGTTTAAGTTTTAATTACTAATCATTACTACTCGACACTCACGAGCACACAAGTTATAATCACATAAGCACATAAGTGTTTTTATTACTTTCTCTTTCCTAAAACTCGATAAGAGTTTATCATCACTATCTAATCACAATTGACACAATTGCTGCGTTGATATTTTATATTATTGTTGTTTCAATAATTGTCACTGCACATTATTTCCCATTATCAGATCAATAATTCATATTATTTGAATAATATTATTAGATAGCATTATTGGCAATGTCTAGAAAGTTCTGTCAAGGAGAGGTTTGGTCACCTAATTGCGCGCCAGTAAGGAGAAATCCTTATTGAAAAGCCCCCTCTTTCTTGGGAACTGCCTGGTTGTCATAATTATGATTCTGTAATATTATTTGTGAATAATTAATTATTGATTTATATGATAAGGAAATATGACTTGGGAGTTGGAATCGGAAATAAAAGCGAGGTACCCTCACCTGTTCGAAACACCAGGTACATACGTCAATTTCGAGGACGAAATTTTATAAGGAAGGGAGGTTGTAAGACCCCAACTTATTATAAATAAAATTGAATTTTTTCTCTATTCATTATTCTAAATTAATAAGGTGTTAATTTGATATAATGCTTTATTAATTGAATGTGCAAATTTTGAAAAAATCAAGTGGTTATATTATTCTAAATTAATAAGGTGTTAATTTGATATAATGCTTTGGTTATTTGGGTGAAATGTGCAAATTTTGAAAAATAAGCAAGTTGTTTATAAAATATTCATATTCGTGGTTAAAATACTGATGTCTGGCGTGGAATATTTGTTGAATTATTGATTGCACGTAAAGAAGGCACTACTCAATAATTTTTCTGATGAATTCTTATTCAATATTTTATTTTATTGGTTCAATAATTCTTTGCGTTGATATTTTATATTATTGTTGTTTCAATAATTGTCATTGCACTGATGATTCCCATTATCGGATCAATAATTCACATTATTTGAATAATATTATTAGATAACATTATTGGCAATGTCTAGAAATTTACATCGAGGAGAGGTTTGGTTACCTAATTGCTTTTGATGAGGAGAAATCCTTATCGTAAAGCCCCTCTTTCTCGAGGAGCGCTGGTTGTCATAATTGTGATTCTGTAATATTATTTGTGAATAATTAATTATTGATTTATATGATAAGAAAATATTTATTTGATATGGTTATAAATGATGGATTTATTTATTTTATGTGGTTATAAAAGAAGGAATTAATGTTTAGATGTTTTATCAGTATTTTGTCGGAATGAAGACATTAAAAATCAAATCAGTGTTCTTAAAGCTCTATTTGCGTGAGTTATAATTTTAATTCGACCGTTGGATCGTTGTGATTTTTGGATATGTTATACATATATAAGTTGAGTATATGTCCACAAATTTTGAACCGTTAAAAATTAACGCATGATTTGTTATGAATTCTAAAAGGTGTTAAAAATTATCCGTTTGTGGATTTCAGATATTTTCTGTCTGGAATTTGGAAAAACTTAAAGCTACAAAGTTGTAGAGAATTCGATTTTGTGTGGAATGGATATAAAATTCATATTTTTCTGATAAAATGGCTATTTATTATGAATTACTGAAGTTTCGGAAAATAAAATGATTTTTATTAAAATTAAGTGAGACCCACTTTTGGTTGGTGTTGAAAACATGTGCTGAATTGGTGGGCCCCACTAGAGGTGGCTAGTCTTGGTTAGTAACTTGGCTTGCGTAGGAGAAAAATAAAATAAAATATTATTTAATTAATTTAGTTTCCTTTGACGTTCTAGCATTTTCCTGTTAGAATTGAAAATCACACCAGAAACATAAGTTTTCTCTCTCTATATTATCGAGTGTATTTTTGTGAGTATTTAGATACTTTGAGAGTTGCTATTCAGTGCAAGGTTCCTTCGACTTTACATCCGATATTCTAGTCAGAAATACTGCTCTTTTGAGGTAAGGGATTGTAAGGGTTATTATATTTTTCAGTTTCGTAATTTTTTCGACCCTCAAAAATTCTGGAAAAATTTTAAATGATAATTTGATGAGTTTTCTAGATTGTGTCCAAAAATGGCGATTTTTGGATGTATAGATTAGGAGTTATGAATTTTATGGGAAAAAACTATTTTAAAAGTAAACTCTTATAACTCCTTGTGGTTAACTCCAGAATTGGTAAAATTTTTATTGGGAGTACATATATATAACAGAAGTACACTCTGTAAATTTCAGAATTTTTGGACAAAAGTACAGTTTATGATAAATGTCTAAACATTCGGCAGTTTTGGTCATATGAAAAATAGTAAATGAATTTTAAAAATTTCGAGAAAAATATATGTTCAATATAGGATAATATTCTGCTAAATCCCAGAAAAGAAAATTTTCTGGAACTGATTTGGTATTTTTCATGAAAATGGACTAGTTATGAATAAATGAATTAAATATGTTATGTGAAGTAAGAAAATTGGAAAATAGGATTTTATGGCTTGAGAATCCTATATAAGGTATATGCAGATTTTTGATGACAGTTTTGGTTATTGGTGATGAAATCTTATGAGTTTGGTATTTTAGGATGATTAAATGCATTAATTAATAAAGTGTAAACAATTAAAATAAATTGTTTATAAGTTTAAGAAATGATTAAAATATTATTGTAATATTAATAATATTAGATTATGAGATTATTAAGTGATTTATAACATTTGGATTAAGGTGTTATAAATATTGATATGGTTTTTATTGTGAAATTTTATCTTTTCGTGTCGGAGTTACTATTTATGAGTTGCTATTCACGAGTTACTATTCACAGAGTACTATTTACGACAAAATTGGTTTCTTTTTCTGACCAAATTATCGTTGATTTATGAATCTTACTCTTGGAATTAAATCCATATTTTGATCATATTATTTTTATTATCATATATAACATTTTTATAATCTTGGTGAAGAAATTTCTCTTTGACTTGAGTGTAAAGATGAGTAGATTATTGGTATGATCGTGACTATGGTTCTCTTTGGCCAGTAGTGCAAAGTTGAATCGTTGACTAGTATGATCATGACCATTGAATTTACAATTGAATATTTTTAGCTTAAGTGCAACGGTGAATTGATCAACATGGTTATAATTATAGTTTATATAAATTCTGAAATGATTATGTATTTCTTTGAGATATTAATATCTTTGGCCTGTAGTGCAAAGATGAATTATTGATGAATATCTTTGGCCTGTAGTGTAAATATGACTTGTTGTTGAATATCTTTGACCTGTAGTGCAAAGATGAACTGTTAATGAATATCTTTGGCCCATAGTGCAAAGATGAATTTATTAGTATGATTATGAACAAGAACTGTGATTTGGAATAACCATGATCTTTGATGTTTCAGGTAAAGACAAGTGATGAAAATTATCTTTGTCCCGGATGAGAAGAGGAATTTAGAACCACAATTATGATTATGAGTTATTCACATGATTGTGGACAGGAACTGTTGATTGATGTTACAGGGATAAAACATTGTTGGTGGACTTTTAACATGGAGAAGATAATAGACTTTATGGTCTATTTGACTCTTTTAATGGACTGTTCGTTCCGCTGCAACTATGGTTGAAAAGTTTTATCATCTACCATATATTCTAAATATCTAATTTATTATTGATGAAGGCTATTGATAATTTAATTATCTTTAGTCATGATATTCTTTATTGGACTATTTGTGCTCACCCTTTTGCTTCACATATCCTTTTAGGTAATAAGAGTGTAGCTGGGTTGAACGGGGGTAACAGGGGAATAGAACGACGGTCTATAGTTGTTGAGGTTCTCCCTAAACAATATGAAAATAATTTTATTGAGAACTTTAGATAAGTCTGTTGTATTTTATACGTCATTTAATAGTTATATTTGGTGAATCCAATAGGGTGAGGCAAACCTAATGTTGGAAGGGTGTTTTGCCACTATCATATAAGATGTCTAATGATATACAACCTCGTGTTATCATAAGACAGGGTTGTGCACATCCACTTGCTGAGTATATCTACGAGCACTACCTATATAATCTTGGAGTTTGGTTGAAATATAATTTTCAATTGCAGATAGTGGAGATAGTTATATGTCAAGAGAAGACTCACCATTGGAAAGAATATGATAGTAATCTTCTCATTTTTCTTTGGGGACTATTGGGTCAACCAATGATAATTCTTTGGTCATATGATATCTATTATAACTTTGATGCATGGCCTCCCATGTACGAAGGTTTCCTTGAGCATTTTCCAAAGATTTTAATTTCTAAAATAGTTATTGACTGTACCTTTATGTAAGGTGCCATTGTGACGTGCTATCCAAGGTTGGGACATGAGTCACAGTTGGTATATATTTGTATCAAAACTCACAACATTTGTGTTATTATATTTTGCACGATAATTGTGATAATGAAGTTGTAGTTATTTTCTGTACCATGTATTTGGCGACTCAAAATGGGTTGGGTGAATTGGACCTATTTTGGGGGAGTCACATTTGGTATCAGAGCTTAGGGATATGATCTCTGGAGGAGATCCGGGATTAGAACTAGGAAGGGAGAGACAAGTAATATCCTTCACTAGTGTGTGTCCTACCCAAGCTGAATTTTCTTACTTAAGTTGACAAATTGTGATATGTCAATTAACCTTTGTTTTAAAGCTGTATTCTAGAATGATATCTGAAATACAGGAGATGAGCAGTGGAGAAATCATGATGACAGGGAATATGGAATCTGAAATGAAAGAAAGGTATTCTCCACTCTTTGAAATACCAGGTACGTAAATTTCGAGGATGAAATTTCATAAGGAGGGGAGATCTTCCTGCAAGACAATTCCACCAATAGACTCCACGATCCGGCTATCAGACTCAGCGATCTGATCAGCAGAAAATTTTAATGGCTCAACCAATAAGGAGTCTAGGACCAACTACCAGCTCACACAATGTGACCACCAAAGGCCTAAGAATGCCAATTGGGGATCCGACATTCATGAATAGGCATGATCACAATCCCAGGATAAGCCCAAGTTGTGACGCCCCCAAAATAGGTCCACACGACCCATTCTGAGTCGCCAGATATCATACTATAAAAATCAAATAAAAACTTCATTTATACAACTGTTGAACTATCATGTAGAATACGACCACAGTTGAACTGTGAGTTTTAATACAAATGTATGTAACTCTCATGTTGCCTCGACCACAACTTTACAATGGTACTTTACATAAAAGTACAATCAAAAACTGTTTTAAAAATTAAAATCTTTGGGAAGTGCTCAGAGAAACCTTCGTACATGGGAGGCCATGCGTCTAGGTTATGATAGATATCATATGTCTAAAGAATTATCCTTGGTTGACCCAATAGACCCCAAAGAAAAAAATGAGAAAATTACTATCATGTTCTTTCTAATGGTGAGTCTTCTCTTGACATATAACTATCTCCACTGTCTGCAATTGAAAATTATATTTCAACCCAACTCCAAGATCATATAGGTAGTGCTCGTAGATATACTCAGCAAGTGGATGTGCACAACCCTGTCTTATGATAACACGAGGTTGTATGTCACTAGACATCTTGTATGATAGTGGCAAAACACCCTTCCAAAGTTGGGTTCACCTCACCCTATTCGGTTCACCAAAATTAAATATCAAATGATGTATACAATACGACACACTTATCTAAAGTTCTTAATAAAATTATTTTCATACTATTTAGGGAGAACCTCAACAGCTATAGACCACCGTTCTATTCCCCTGTTATCCCCGCTTGACCCGACAACACTCTTATAACCTGAAAGGAATTGTGAAGCAAAAGGGTGAGCACAACTAGCTCAGTAAAGAATATCATGACTAAAGATAATTAAATTATCAATAGCCTTCATCAGTAATAAATCAGAGATTTAGAACATATGGTAGACGATAAAACATTTCAACCATAGTTGCAGCGGAACGAGAAATCCATTAGAAGAGTCAAATAGACTATAAGGTCTATTATCTTCTGCATGTTAAAAGTCCACCAATAATGTTTTATCCCTGTAACATCAAATAATAATTCCTGTCCACAATCATGTGAATAACTCATAATCATAATTGTGATTTTAAATTCCTCTTCGCACCCAGGACGAAGACAATTTTCATCACCTATCTTTACCTGAAACATCAAAAATCATGGTTATACCAAATCACAATTCTTGCTCATAATCACACTAATAAATTCATCTTTGCACTACGACCAAAGATATTCATTAATAATTCATCTTTGCACTACAGGCCAAAGACATACAATTGTATTTTAGAAGAGTCAAGTAGAGCATGATATCTACTATCTTTTACGAATTAAAAGTGTATAATCAATATTTTATCACTGAGACTCAGCTTAATAAATAATTCACATCATCGAATCATCCCTGCACTACGGCCAAGGATATTTATTAGTATTATGACCACAAATTATCCATGCACTACGGCCATGATTATACCGAATAATCCTTGGTTATAATCAATACCAACAACTGTCCATCAATGCACTACGGGCTAATGAGGACTTTTATCACATCATTTGTAACATTATAAGTCATAAATATACCGAATGATCCCTGGTCATAATCATACCAATCAACAGTTCATCTATGCACATAAGCCAACGATACTCATCAATCAATAGTTCATCTTTGCACGTAAGCCAAAGATATACAACTATAAAATCAATAATCAACAGTCCATCTTTTCACGTAAGCCAAAGATATACAACTGTAAAACCAATAATCAACAGTCCATCTTTGCACGTAAGCCAAAGATGACTTTCATCACAATATAAGAATGAGGATGATGACAATAATATAAGCATTAATCAAACGAAAACAAGGATAAATATTAAAGACTTTAAATTTATCCAAATGTTTATCAATCACTTAATAAACTCATAATCTAATATTATTAATATTATAACAATATTTTAATCACTTCTTAAACTTATAAATAATTTATTTTAATTGTTTACACTTTATCAAATAATGCATTTTAATCATTCAAAAATGTCATACTCATAAGATTTCATCACCAATGATCAAATCCCTCATCAAAAATCTGCATATACCTTATATAAGATTTCCAAGCCATAAAATCCTATTTACCAATTTTTCAACTTCACATAACATATTTAATTCATATGTTCGTAACTAAACTATTTTCATGAAAAATACCAAATCAGACCCAAAAATATTTCTTTTCTGGGATTTAGTAGAATATAGTCCCATATTGAACAAATATTTTTCTCGGAATTTTTAAAAGTAATTTACTATTTTTCATATGGCAAAAACTGCCGAATATTTAGACATTTATCATAAATTGTACTTTTGTCCAACAAATCTAAAATTTACAGGGTATACCCCTGTTATATACATGTACTCCCAATAATAATTTCACCAATTTTGGAGTTAACCACAAGGAGTTATAAGGGTTTACTTTTAAAATAGTCTTTTCCCATAAAATTCATAACTCCTAACCTATACATCCAAAAAGCGCGATTTTTGTACACAATCTAGAAAACTCAACAAATTATCATTTCCAATTTTTCCAAAATTTTTGAGGATCAGAACAATTACGAAACTGCAAATGGATTTTCACCCGCCATGCGGTAATCCACGTGGACAGATCATTTCCACAATTCAATAAAGAATGAATACGAAGGATCATTCACCAGGCATGCGGTAGTCCACACAGATAGGTTATTCCAACATAATAATAAATAATGGAATAACAGAAGAATTTACCATGCATGCGGTAGTCGCGTAGACAGACAGGCTATTCCAACAGAATAATAAAGAATGGAACCAGGTCATGCGTAATCCGCTCAGACATGATATTCCAACAGAATAATAAAGAATGGAATAACATAAGAATTTCACCATTTACGCGGTAGTTCGTATAGACAGGATATTCCAGCATAATAATAAAGAATGGAATAACAGAATAATTTCACCATGTATACAATAGTCCGTGTATACAGGTTATTCCAACCGAATAATAAGGAATGGAATAATAATAGCCCTCTTCATGAATACGAAAGAAATAATACCCTTTGCTATAATAATAATATCCCTTACCTTAGAAGAAAACTAGATACTGGAATAGTGAGGTAGCAGACTTCTCTTCTTCTTTCTCTCTATAATTTCTCTCTATAATAATTGCTCTATAGCTTTAGTGAATTGATGAGAAATGAAGGAAGAATGAGCTTCTATTTATAGGAAAATATAGTTTCAATAATTGCACATTTTGGGGCTCGAAATATTACAGTATAATACCTTCCTCTTTTTCTTCATTTTTAATTTAGTCCTGCAAGTATTATCAAACATGCACCACCTCCCCTAATAGTAAATCATGTGAATCAATAGTAAATCATGTGATTCAATAGTTCTAAACATGTAAAAAAAATTAATTATAGTATAGTACCTCCATTTTTAATTTAGTCATGCAAATATTATCAATCTTGCACCAACTCCCCTAATAGTAAATCATGTGAATCAATAGTACACACATGTGAACATATAGTTATAAGCATGTGAATTAATAGCAATTAATTGCTCATTTATCCGGTTAATTACCCGATTGGTCAATATAACCTCCAAACATCAATTATTATCAAAATAAATGTCGATTTCCACTAACACAAATAATTCCCACACAATGGAACTATCAATTTCATCTTTAATCAACACAAACTTATTCAACATTAATATTATAACTCACAATATTTAACAACCAGATCATTCCCAGGAAAGAGGGGACTTTCCGATAAGGATTTCTCCTTATTGGCGCGCAATTAGGTGACCAAACCTCTCTCTCCTTGACAGAACTTCTAGACATTGTCGATATTGCAAATAATAATATGAATAATTTTGCCGTCTCAATTATTGATTTAATAATATAACATATTATGCAGATGATACTATAACAATAATTGAATAAAACTGAGTGACTTCTCACGTAAGAATCAATAATCAATATACTCTACAATACCGTGAGCTACTATGCAACCACGCGTATTACTATACTTTTAGCACCAATTATTTTATGACAACTTGCTTACTTTGAAAAAGTTCACATATCACCCTTAACTTTAACCTTTTATCAATTTAACCATTTACTAAATAGAATAATTATAAAAAAATTGAATACTTTCATTTCATAAAATTCGGGGTCTCATAATCTCCCCTCATTATGAAATTTTGCCCTCGAAATTTACGTACGTACCTGGTATTCGAAGAGATGAGAATACCTTGCTTTTTTTTCGGATTGTACCTTCCCGGTTATATCCTCTGCATCATGATTTTTCCATTGCTCATCTCCTGTATTTCAGATACCATTCTAGAATATATCTTCAAAACAAAGGTCAATTGACATATCACAAATTGTCAACTTATCAAGTAAAAATTTCGGCTTAGGTAAGGCACACACTAGCGAAGTATATTACTCGTCTCTCCCCTCCTAGTTCTAGACTCATATCTCCGCCAGCGACCATATCCCTAAGCTCTGATACCAAATGTTGCGCCCCCAAAATAGGTCCACACGATCCATCCTGAGTCGCCAGATATCATACTATAAAAATCAAATACAAACTTCATTTATACAACTGTTGAACTGTCGTGCAGAATACGACAACACTTAAGCTGTGAGTTTTAATACAATATTGGCTCGTAGACAGTATCCAAACTCAAATTGTTACCTCGTATTAAAGATTAAAAATGATGACATTCCAAAGACTGCTTTCAGAACTCGGTACGGGCATTACGAATTCTTAGTCATATCTTTTGGATTGACTAATGCTCCTGCTGCCTTCATGGATATGATAAACTTAGTATTCAAGGAATATTTGGATCACTTTGTGGTCGTCTTTATTGATGACATCCTTATTTATTCCAAAAGCCGTGAAGATCATGAGCAACACTTGAGTCTGATACTTCAAAAGCTTCGTGAAAACAAGCTATATGCCAAGTTAAAGAAATGCAAATTCTGGCTTGATAAAGTAGCATTCCTTGGGCATGTGATATCAAATCATGGAATATCTTTTGACCCAGCAAAGATTGAAGCAATTCAAAGTTGGGAGCAACCTAAGTCAGTTACCGAAGTACGTAGCTTTCTCGGCTTAGCTGGTTATTATCGGAGATTCGTAGAAGAGTTTTCTCGAATCGCTACTCCATTAACTTAGCTAACTCGGAAAGATACAAAATTCGGTCGGAGCGAGGAATGTGAGAAGAGTTTTCAAGAACTCAAGAGGAGACTCATTTCAGCACCTGTTCTGACAATACCATCCGGTTCGGAGGGATTTGTCATATACAACGATGCTTCAAACAAAGGTTTAGGATGTGTTCTCATGCAACATGGGAAAGTCATAGCCTATGCCTCACGACAACTCAAAGAATATGAGAGGAATTATCCTACTTATGATCTAGAGTTGGCAGCTGTCGTTTTTGCGCTTAAGATTTGGAGGCATTACCTATATGGAGAAAATGTGGAGATCTATACGGATCATAATAGCCTCAAATATTTCTTCACTCAAAAGGAACTCAACATGCGACAACGACGATGGCTTGAGCTGTTGAAAGATTACGATCATACCATTCAATACCATCTAGGAAAAGCAAACGTAATAGCTGACGCATTGAGTAGAAGATCATATGCGGGTACGAGTGCGATATTGTCAACGCAAAGGCCCATTTTGTATGACTTACAAAGGATGGAGATAGAGTTAAAGACTCAAAGGACCCATGTGATGATGGCGAATATACGAGTAGAGCCGACTTTAATTGATAAAGTTAAAGCTGCTCAAGCTACATACCTTGTAACAACCCGATATTTTTTATATAATTAAATCAAAAATTTTGCGTATACTTTTTATTTATTTATTTATTTTAAAGGCGGGAATACGTGCAAGGTAAAGTACATGTATTTATATGATAAATAAAAATTTATTTATAGCATGAATAATTTCAAATAATTTTCTTAGAATTATTGATCATTATAAATTATATTTTTATAATTAAATTGGTAATAAACATATTTTTATTTATTTTCTATGAAAATAGTATTATTATATTATTTAATAATATATGGAATGATTATTAGAATAATCATAATAATTATTTTATTATATGAATTTTAGTTGATTATTAAGTTAATTATTTTAACTTAATTAATAAAGCTATATATACAAGATAAATCGGATATGGAATCCAAACCCTAATTTTGATTTTTGATCAAGGAATGAGAATAATAATATGTATGTTATAAATATTATGTGTGTAAGGTTAATGTGTGGAAAAATTTTAATGAACATGCAAAACCCTAATATTATTGATAAACCCTAGTTTTGAAGTCAAATGAGACTTTAAAATTTGTCTAGTAATTGTGTTATGTGATTAATGACATTTATTATAAATATTAATGCTAATTAGGAAAAACCTAATTATAGGAAACTCTAATTGTAAATTAGAAACCCTAATTTCTAAATTAGTAACCCTAATTGCTAAATTAGTAACCCTAATTATTAATTATAAGCCCTAATACTAATTATTGGATCTTAAACCCTAAATGTTCAAGTATAATGTAATTAGAAAACTAATTGTAATTAGGAAACTCTAAATTACATTTTTAGGAAACTTATTTTAATTTTTAACCCTAAATGAAAACCTAAAAATCCATTTTTGGAAAATCTTAGGGTTAAACCCTAAGGGTCAAACCCTAGGGGTTTGTCAAATTATAACTTCGCCATTAAAATGATAAGACAAATGAACATATTGCCCCTTGTATTATTGTTAGATAACTTGTACATTTTGCCAACACTTTAGTGGTTCAACCACTCTTGACTTTTCATTTGACAAAAATCTCAGCAACTCAGCTATATTCATCAGCCATACATATTATATGCATGATATATATAGATTAAAGAGAGAGAAAAGTGTACATTATTGCTCATTTGTTCACTTATACTCAACCAAGTCCCTCTCTCTATAACCCATGAATTATCTTAGTATATCTGTCCCAAAACCAAACCCCACTACCTCCACTAACAAATCAGTAGCCTTGAATCAAGATTTGCTCATATAAAGGTATAAACCCTAATAAAAAATCTGATCCTTGATCCTCTGTTAGATGTTAGTTTTTTTGTGTTAAACATATTGTATGGTGTATAACTAGATGATCTGGGTTGATAGATGTTAGATCCATAACATCTATAGGCTCAAATTTAGTATTTTTCAAAATTTGGAATTTTTTTAAAAGTGGTCTGACAACCGAATGTCAGACCTTCTAGATCTCAGCATGTTTATATTTTTGGTGTTTTAAATGTTTGAAGTTTTAGTATGCTATGAGATCTGTATTCTGGAGCTTGAAACAAGGTCAAAGCATGAACAGGTTACAAGTTATGGGTGGTTAAACCCCGTTGACTGGACAAAATCTGGGTAACCTAGATCTTGCCCAGAACGGTTTGACAATAAGTTTGTAGCCTCTGATCTTGCAGGTGTTTTATATTATGAGTTTTTTGTTGCAACTGTGACGCCCCCAAAATAGGTCCACACGACCCATTCTGAGTCGCCAGATATCACTCTATAAAAATCAAATACAAACTTCATTTATACAATTTGTTGAATTGACAGCGTAAATGCAGTCTGACAACACATAAGCTGTGAGTTTTAATATAATATTGTCTCGTAGATAGTATCCAAACTCAAATTGTTACAATGCCATATAAAATACATCATCAAATATTTTTAGATACCAAAGAAAAACAAGAAGATTGCTATCACCTTCTTTCCAAAGTTGGGTTCACCTCACCCTATTCGGTTCACCAAAATTAAATATCAAATAACGTATACAATACGATACACTTAATCAAAAGTTCTCAATAAAAATATTTCCATACTATTTAGGGAGAACCTCAACAGCTATAGACCACCGTTCATATCCTCTTAATACCTCGCTTGACCCAGCTACACTTTTATTACCTGAAAGGAATTGTGAAGCAAAAGGGTGAGCACAACTAGCCCAGTAAAGAATATCATGACAAAAGATAATTAAATTATAAATAACTTTCGTCAATAATAAATCAGAGATTTAGACCATATGGTAGATGATAAAACTTTTCAACCATAGTTGCTGTTGAATGAGCAATCCATTAAAAGAGTTAAATAGACCATAAGGTCTATTATCTTCTCCATGTTAAAAGTCCACCAATAATGTTTTGTCCCTGTAACATAAATCAACAATTCCTGTCCACAATTATATGAATAACTCATAACCATAATTGTGGTTCTAAATTCCTCTTCGTACCCAGGACGAAGATAATTTTCATCACCTATCTTCACCTGAAACATCAAAAATCATGGTTATACCAAATCATAATTCTCCTTTCATAATCATACTTAATAAATTTATCTTTTACACTCGACCAAAGATATTCATTAACAATTCATCTTTGCACTACTGTGCCAAAGACACATATAAGCATATTTTAGAAGAGTCGAGTAGAGCATGATATACGCTATCATTTACGAATTAAAAGTGTATAATCAATATTTTATCACCGAGACTCGACTTTAATAAATAATTCACATCATCGAATCATCCCTGCACTACGGCCAAGGATATTCATATAATCATCAATGGTCATGATTATACCGAATAGTCCCTAGTTATAATCATACAAATAACTGTCCATCAATGCACTACGGGCCAATGAGGACTTTTACCACATCATCTATAACATTATGGGTCATGATTATACCGAATGATTCCTGGTCATAATCATACCAATAAATAGTTTATCTATGTATATAAGCCAAAGATACTCATCAATCAATAGTCCATCTTTGCACATAAGCCAAAGATATACAACTGAAAAACCAATAATCAACAGTCCATCTTTGCACGTAAGCCAAAGATATACAACTGTAAAATAAATAATCAACAGTCCATCTTTGCACGTAAGCCAAAGATGACTTTCATTGTAAGACTCCGAATTTTATGAAATAAAAGTATTCAATTTTTCTATTCAGTAAATGGTTAAATTGATAAATAGTAAAGTTAAGGGTGATATATATAAAATTTTCAAAATACGCAAGTGGTTATAAAGTACTCATTTCTGTTGGGGAATATTCGTTTGGTCATGGAATATTCTTGCTGTGGGGGAATATTCGTATGACGACGCAGCCACTTGTGGGCCCCATAATAGAATAACCGTCGGAATAAGAAAACGACAAGTTTGAGTTTTTATAAATAATGGCGTAATCGTTCTGAATTACCTTTCATTGGAATGCCGGTGGTTAAAATACGATAATATGCGTGGTTGCACTTGAAGTAGTTACGGCGGTACCATGATGTATTTTGAATTCTTGATTCTTATGTATGAAGGCACTACTCGATAATTATTACGATAATTATTATTCAATATTTTATTTTATTGATTCAATAATTGCTTTGCGTTGATATTTTATATATTATTGTTGTTTCAATAATTGTCACGACACAATATTTCCCATTATCGGATCAATAATTCATATTATTTGAATAATATTATTAGATAACATTATTGGCAATGTCTAGAAAGTTACATCGAGGAGAGGTTTGGTCATCTAATTTGCGCCGATGAAGGAGAAATCCTTATTGGAAAGCCCCCTCTTTCCTGGGAACCACCTGGTTGTCATAATTGTGATTCTGTAATATTATTTGTGAATAATTAATTATTGATTTATATGATAAGGAAATATTTATTTGATGTGGATATAAATGATGGATTTATTTATGTGGTTATAAATGAAGGAATTAATGTTAAGGTGTTTTATCAGTATTTTGTTGGATTGGAGGTATTAAAAGATCAAATCGGTGTTCTTAAAGCTCTATTGCGTGAGTTATAATTTTTAATCCGACCGTTGGATTGTTGTGATTTTTTGGATATGTTATACATATGTTGAGTATATGTCCACAAATTTTGAACCGTTAAAAATGAACGTATGATTTGTTATGAATTTTAAGAGGTGATTGATTCGGAAATTAGGTTTATAAATGATTTTGGTAGAAAATTCTAGAATTGAGTCGGCCCCACCTATGGTTGGTGAAGAAATGTGCTGAAATTCTAATTCAAATGTGGTGGGTGGCAATAGTAGCAGGTAAAGCCATCAGGTAGCAGGTCAAGTCTGCTTCAGCGTGCTAATATTTTTCTATAAATAGAGGGCTAAGTTAGAATTGAAAATCACACCAGAAACATAAGCTTTCTTTCTTTCTCTCTCTATATTATCGAGCGTATTTTTGTGAGTATTTAGATATTTAAAGAGTTGCTATTCAGTTCAAGGTTCCTTCGGCTTTACATTCCGGTCAGAAATACTACTCTTTTGAGGTAAGGGATTTTAAGGGTTATTATGTTTTTCAGTTTCGAAATTTTTCTGAACCTTCAAAAATTCTGGAAAAATTTAAAATAATAATTTGATGAGTTTCCTTGATTGTGTCCAAAAATGGCGATTTTTTGGATGTGTAGATTATGAGTTATGGATTTTATGAGAAAAGACTATTTTAAAAGTAAACCCTTATAACTCCTTATGGTTAACTCCAAAATTGGTGAAATTTTTATTGGGAGTACATCTATATAATATCAGTATATCCTGTAAATTTCAAAATTTTTGGACAAAAGTATAATTTATGATAAATGTGTAAATATTCGATAGTTTTGGCCATATGAAAAATAGTAAATGAATTTTAAAAATTCCGAGAAGAATATATGTTCAATATGGGACTATATTTTGCTAAATCCCAGAAAAGAAATATTTTTGGGACTAATTTGATATTTTTCATGAAAATGGACTAGTTATGAGTAAATGAATTAAATATGTTATGTGAAGTAACAAGATTGGAAAATATGATTTTATGGCTTGGGAATCCTATATAAGGTATATGCAGATTTTTGATGAGGGTTTTGGTTGTTGGTGATGAATTTTATGAGTTTGGCATTTTAGTATGATTAAATGCATTAATTAGTAAAGTGTAAATAATTAAAATAAATTATTTATAAGTTTAAGAAATGATTAAAATATTGTGGTAATATTAATAATATTAGATTTTGATATTATTAATTGATTTATAACATTTGGATTAAGGTGTTATGAAATCATTGATTTATGAATCTTACTCTTGAAATTAAATGCAGTTGTTGATCATATTATTTTTATTATCATATATAACATTTTTATAATCCCGATGATGAAATTTCTCTTTGACTTAAGTGTAAAGATGGGTAGATTATTGGTGTGATCGTGACCATGGGTTCTCTTTGGCCAGTAGTGCAAAGATGAATTGTTGACTGGTATGATCATGACCATTGAATTTACAATTGAATATTTTTAGCTTAAATGCAAAGGTGAATTGATCAACATGATTATAATTATGGTTTATATAAATTCTGAAATGATTGTATGTTTCTTTGAGATATGAATATCTTTGGCCTGTAGTGCAAAGATTAATTATTGATGAATATCTTTGGTCCGTAGTGCAAAGATGACCTGTTGTTGAATATCTTTGGCCCGTAGTGCAAAGATGACTTGTTGATTGAATATCTTTTGCCTGTAGTGCAAAGATGAACTATTGATGAATATCTTTGGCCAGTAATGCAAAGATGTCCTGTTATTGAATATCTTTGGCTTGTAGTGTAAAGATGTCCTGTTGTTGAATATCTTTGGCTTGTAGTGCAAAGATGAATTTTTGATGAATATCTTTGGCCCGTAGTGCAAAGATGAATTTATTAGTATGATTATGAACATGAACTATGATTTGGTATAACCATGATCTTTGATATTTCAGGTAAAGACAAGTGATGTAAATCATCTTCGTCCTGGGTGCGAAGAGGAATTTAGAATCAAAATTATGGTTATGAGTTATTCATATGATTGTGGAAAGGAACTGTTGATTGATGTTACAAAGATAAAACATTGTTGGTGGACTTTTAATGTGGAGAAGATAATAGACTTTATAGTCTATTTGACTCTTCTAATGGATTGCTCGTTTCGCTGCAACTATGGTTGAAAAGTTTTATCATCTACCATATGTTCTAAATCTCTGATTTATTACTGATGAATGCTATTGATAATTTAATTATCTTTAGTCATGATATTCTTTTCTTGAAGCTAGTTGTGCTCACCCTTTTGCTTCACAATTCCTTTTCGTGTAATAAGAGTGTATTTGGGGTGAAAGGGGATAATAGGGAATAATAGTGTGATCAAAGGGATTTGTCAAAGTTTCTCAACACATTATAAAGCGGCATGACATACAATATATAATTGTATTGAGGACCTAAGATGTGTGTGTAGTATCTTATACGTCACTTAATAATTGATTTTGGTGAACAACAATAGGGTGAGGCGAACCCAACGTTGGAAAGGTGTTTTGCCACTATCATACAAGATGTCTAATGACATACAACCTCGTGTTATCATAAGACAGGGTTGTGCACATCCACTTGCTGAGTATATCTACGAGCACTACCTATATGATCTTGGAGTTAGCTTAAAATATAATTCTTAATTGCAGACAGTGGAGATAATTATATGTCAGGAGAGGACTCATCATTGGAAGGAACATGATAGTAATCTTCTCGTTTTTCTTTGGGGTCTATTGGATCAACCAAGAATAATTCTCTGGACATATGATATCTATCATAACTTAGATTCATGGCCTCTTATGTATGAAGGTTTTCTTGAGCATTTTCCAAAGATTTTAATTTTTAAAACAGTTATTGACTGTACCTTTATCTAAGGTATCACTATGAGGTGCTGTCCACAGTTGGGACATGAGTCATAGTTGGTATATATTTGTATTAAAACTCACAGCATATGTGAGGTGCTGTCCGCATTTGTATTAACTACAATGAGTTATAAGGGTTTACTTTTAAAATAGACTTTTCCCATAAAATTCATAACTCCTAATCTATACATCCAAAAATCGTCATTTTTGGACACAATCTAGAAAACTCATCAAATTATCATTTAAAATTTTTTCTAGAATTTTTGAGGGTCAGAAAAATTAAGAAACTGCAAATGGATTTTCACCCACCATGCAGTAATCCACATAGACAGATCATTTCCATAATTTAATAAAGAATGAATAAAAGGATCATTCACCATGCATATGGTAATCCATGGGCAGGTTATTCCAATGTAATAATAAAGAATGGAATAATGTGAAGAATTCACCATGCATGCGATAGATCGCATGCATGAGTTATTCCAATGAATAATAATAAATAATGGAACCAGTCATGGCTCATCGCTTACAGACATGATATTCTACGAGAATGATAAAGAATGGAATAACAGAAGAATTCACCATGCATGCGATAGACCTTGCACAGACAGGTTATTCCAACAGAATAATAAATAATGGAACCAGGTCATACGCCATCCGCAGAGACAGGATATTCCAACAAAATAATAAAGAATGGAATAACAGAAGAATTCACCATGCATGCGATAAACCGCATGCATAAAGTTATTCCAAGCGAGAATAATAAAGAATGGAACCGTGTCACAGAATCCGCGATAGGCAGGATATTTCAATGAATAATAAAGAATGAAATAACAGAAGAATTTTACCATGTATGCGGTACTTCGCATAGACAGGTCATTCCAACATAATAATAAAGAATGGAATAACAAAAGAATTTCATGAATACGAAAGAAATAATATCCCTTACTATAATAATAATATCTCTTACCTTAGAAAGAAACTGGATACTGGAGTAGTGAGGTAGCAGATTTCTCTTCTTCTTTCTCTCTATAATTTCTGTACATAATAATTGCTCTATAGCTTTAGTGAATTGGTGCGAAATGAAGGAAGAATGAGCTTCTATTTATAGAAAAATATAGTTTCGATAATTGCACGTTTTGGGGCTCGAAATATTACAGTATAATACCTTCCTTTTTTTTTCATTTTTAATTTAGTTCTGCAAGTATTATCAAACTTGCACCACCTCCCCTAATAGTAAATCATGCGAATTAATAGTTCAATCACGTGAATCAATAGTTATAATCATGTGAAAATACGAATTACAGTATAGTACCTCCATCTATACCTCCATTTTTAACTTAGTTATGCAAGTATTATCAATCTTGCACCAACTCCCCTAATAGTAAATGAATGTGAATCAATAGTACACACATGTGAACAAATAGTTATAATCATGTGAATCAATAGCAATTAATTGCTCATTTATCCGATTAATTACCCGATTGGTCAATATAACTTCCAGACATCAATTAATATCAAAATAAATGTCGATTTCCACTAACACTAATAATCCCAACACAATGGAACTATTTTTATCAAAAAATTTATTTTTGAAAGTTTGACTTTTTCGAAAAAGTCAACTATTGACTTTTTGACCAAAAAGTCAACCCCGATAAAGTTTGTGTTTATAATCTATTTCTATTAATTTCATCATTCCGGACTCAAATATCACGTCCGCGTCTCCAAATTCAACTCTGAACTCAAATTCAATTTTTAATAACATTTATTCATTATTATTATAATTCGCAATATTTAACAACCAAAGTTGTTCCCGGAAAGAGGGGCTTTTCCGATAAGGATTTCTCCTTATTGGCGCCGCAATTAGGTGACCAAACCTCTCCTCGATGTAACTTACAGACATTGTCGATATTGCGAATAATAATATGAATAACTTTGTTATCTCAATTATTGATTTAATAATATAAAATATTATGACAATAATTGAATAAAATTGAGTGACTTCTCACGTAAGCATCAATAATCAAAGATACTGTACAATACCGTGTGCTACTATGCAATCACACGTATTACTATACTTTTATCACCAATTATTTTATAACCACTTGTTTACTTTGAATTTTTTTTTACATATCACCCTTAACTTTAACCTTTTATCAATTTAACCATTTACTAAAAAGAATAATTATAAGAAAATTGAATACTTTTATTTCATAAAATTCGGGGTCTCACAATCCACCCTCCTTATGAAATTTTGCCCTCGAAATTTACGTACCTGGTAGTTCAAAGAGATGAGAATACCTTGCTTTCTTTTCGGATTGTACCTTCCCGGTTATATCCTCTTTATCATGATTTTTCCATTGCTCATCTCCTGTATTTCAAATATCATTCTAGAATATATCTTCAAAATAAAGGTCAATTGACATATCACAAATTGTCAACTTATCAAGTAAAAATTTAAGCTTAGGTAAGTCACACACTAGCGAAGTATATTACTCGTCTCTCCCCTCCTAGTTCTAGACTCATATCTCCTCCAAATGACCATATCCCTAAGCTCGATACCATTTGTGGCGCCCCAAAACAGTCCACACGACCCATTTACGAGTCGCCAGATATCACTCTATAAAAATCAAATACAAACTCCATTTATACAACTGTTGAACTGTAGTGCAGAGTACGACAACACATAAGCTGTGAGTTTTAATACAATATTGTCTCGTAGACAGTATCCAAACTCAAATTGTTACAATGCCATATAAAATACAGCAGCAAATATTTTAAGACCCCAAAGAAAACAAGAAGATTGCTATCACCTTCTTTCCAAAGTTGGGTTCACCTCACCCTATTCGGTTCTTCAAAATTAAATATCAAATAACGTATACAATACGATACACTTATCAAAAGTTCTCAATAAAATTATTTTCATACTATTTAAGGAGAACCTCAACAGCTATAGACCACCGTTCTAATCATCTTAATACCCCGCTCGACCCAGCTACACTTTTATTACCTGAAAGGAATTGTGAAGCAAAAGGGTTAGTACAACTAGCCCAGTAAAGAATATCATGACTAAAGATAATTAAATTATCAATAGCTTTCGTCAATAATAAATCAGAGATTTAGAACATATGGTAGATGATAAAACTTTTCAACCATAGTTGCGGTGAACGAGCAATCCATTAAAGAGTCAAATAGAATATAAAGGTCTATTATCTTCTACATGTTAAAAAGTCCACCAACAATGTTTTGTCCTGTAACATCAATCAACAATTTTTCATCCACAATCATATGAATAACTCATAATCATAATTGTGGCTCTAAATTCCTCTTCGTACTCCGGAATTAAGATAATTTTCATCACCTATCTTCACCCAAAACATCAAAAATCATGGTTATACCAAATCATAATTTCACCTTTCATAATCATCTTAATAAATTCATCTTTGCACTACTACCAAAGATATTCATTAACAATTCATCTTTGCATCACGTGCCAAAGACACATATAATCAGTATTTTAGAAGAGTCAAGTAGAGCATGATATCTACTATCTTTTACTTAATTAAAAGTGTATAATCAATATTTTATCATTTGAGACTTCGCCTTAATAAATAATCCACATCATCGAATCATCCCTGCACTACGGCCAAGGATATTCATGTAATCATTAGTGGTCATGATTATACCGAATAGTCCCTAGTTATAATCATACCAATAAATGTCCATCAATGCACTATGGGCCAATGAGGACTTTTACCACATCATCTATAACATTACGGGTCATGATTATACCGAATGATCCCTGGTCATAATCATACCAATAAATAGTTCATTTATGCACATAAGCTAAAGATACTCATCAATCAATAGTTCATCTTTGCATATAAGCCAAAGATATACAACTGTAAAACCAATAGTCAACAGTCCATCTTTGCACGTAAGCCAAAGATATACAACTGTAAAACCAATAATCAACAGTCCATCCTTGCACGTAAGCCAAAGATATACAACTATAAAACCAATAATCAACAGTCCATCTTTGCACGTAAGCCAAAGATATACAACTGTAAAATGAATAATCAACAGTCCATCTTTGCACGTAAGCCAAAGATGACTTTCATTATAATATAAGCATGAGGATGATGACAATGATATAAGCATTAATCAAACGAAAACAAGGATACATATTAAAGACTTTAAATTTATCCAAATATTATCAATCACTTAATAAACTCATAATCTAATATTATTAATATTATAACAATATTTTAATCACTTCTTAAACTTATAAACAATTTATTTTAATTGTTTACACTTTACCAAATAATGCATTTAATCATTCAAAATGCCATACTCATAAGATTTCATCACCAATGATCAAATCCTCATCAAAAATCAGATATACCTTATATAGGATTCCCAAGCCATAAAATCCTATTTTCCAATTTTGTTACTTCACATAACATATTTAATTCATTTACTCATAACTAGTTCATTTTCATAAAAAATACCAAATTTGTCCCAAAAATATTTCTTTTCTTGGATTTAGCTAAAATATATTCCCATATTGAACATATATTTTTCTCGGAATTTTTAAAATTCATTTACTATTTTTCATTTGGCCAAAACTGCCGAATATTTAGACATTTATCATAAATTGTACTTTTGTCAAAAAATTCCAAAATTTACAGGGTATACTCCTGTTATATACATGTATTCCCAATAAATATTTCACCAATTTTGGAGTTAACCACAAGGAGTTATAAGGGTTTACTTCTAAAATAGACTTTTCCCATAAAATTCATAACTCCTAATCTATACATCCAAAAATTGCCATTTTTGGACACAATCTAGAAATCTCATCAAATTATCATTTCAAATTTTTTCTAGAATTTTTGAGGGTCAGAAAAATTAGGAAACTGCAAATGGATTTTCACCCGCTATGCGGTAATCCACGTAGACAGATCATTTCCATAATTTAATAAAGAATGAATACAAAGGATCATTCACTATGCATGTAGTAATCCACATAGACAGGTTATTCAAACAGAATAATAAAGAATGGAATAACAGAAGAATTCACTATGCATGCGATAGACCGTATAGACAGGTTATTCCAACAGAATAATAAATAATGGAACTAGGTCATGCGTCATCCGCACAGACAGGATATTCCAATAGAATGATAAAGAATGGAATAATAGAAGAATTCACCATGCATGCGATAGACCGTGCAGACATGTTATTCTAATAGAATAATAAATAATGGAACCAGGTCATGCATCATCCACACAGACAGGATATTCCAACATAATAATAAATAATGGAATAACAGAAGAATTCACCATGCATGCGATAAACCGCACAGACAAGTTATTCCAACAGAATAATAAAGAATGAAACCAGGTCATGCGAATCTGCATGTATGGATATTCCAAATGTAATAATAAAGAATGGAATAACAGAAGAATAACACCAGGTATGCGGTACTTCGCATAGACAGGTTATTCCAACATAATAATAAAGAATGGAATAACAAAAGAATTTTATGAATACGAAAGAAATAATATCCCTTACTATAATAATAATATCCCTTACCTTAGAAAGAAACTGGATACTAGAGTAGTGAGGTAGTAGACTTCTCTTCTTCTTTCTCTCTATAATTTCTCTCTATAATAATTGCTCTATAGCTTTAGTGAATTGGTGAGAAATGAAGGAAGAATGAGCTTCTATTTATAGGAAAATATAATTTCGATAATTGCACGTTTTGGGGCTCGAAATATTACAGTATAATACCTTCCTCTTTTTTTTTCATTTTTAATTTACTCCCGCAAGTATTATCAAACTTGCACCACCTCCCCTAAAGTAAATCATGTGAATTAATAGTTCAATCATGTTAAAAATTATTTAAATATTATTTAAGTATTATAAAAGTATTTTAAGTTATAAAATATAACTTTTAATACTTAAAGGTAAATTTCATTAATAAATTAATGTTAATGATATTAGATTTATTTATCAATTATATTAAAGAAATAATTTAAAAATGATTTTATTTATTTAAAATCATTTAAAAAGGATATAAATGAATTTAAAATATTTTAAGTTATAATAAATGACTTTTAATATTTTGATAAATAATGCATTAATATTAAAATATTAATAGTAATTATTTAAAAATAATTTTAATTGTTTTAAAAATCATTTAAGGGTAATATTAATACTTTAAAAATATTTTGAGTTATTATAAATAACTTTAATATTTTGGTAATAGTTTCATTAATTGTTTAATATTAATTAAATATTAATGATAAAATTATTTAATATTTAAATCATTTAATAATGATTTCGGTATTTGAAAAATCATGATAAATTATAATAATTAATTAAAATTATTATAAGTCATTTAAAAATAATTTGAACGATGTTTAAGTTATATTGAACTTGATTATAGAGTTTTAGACTCGATAATTGCCGATAAAAAGCCGTCAAGATAATCGAGCATATTTCGTAAATTAACGGACTTTGATAGGTTGACTTGATAAGTGTTTGTTTGTGAATCAATTACTGTTAAACATATGTGACAATGTGATTAGGTTATGTGTTAACTGCAAATAGCAGTACTATGTGATATGGTATATTATTCTAATCGAATAAATGATCTTATTAATGATAGGGCTTGATATAAAAGATAAAACTAAGTTTCATAACTGTAAGTAGCAAACCAGACAAGTATCCTATCTTCGCATTTATTTTATGCAATGGACATGCGTAAGAAAACATCTGAACTATTCTTTTTCATTGTTCAAATATCTTAACCTTTGTATATACTTATGCAATGATTCTGTATAAGTAAGTTATTAAATTATAATCTTTTGTACAAATTCCTTAATTATGTTATTATAGATCAAGATATATATTCTGTTCATTAATTTCTAAACATGGTTATACAAGTGACCTCACTTGGATAATCATTATATTTTATCACATGTTGATACATACTAATTGGTTTCTAGTATGTATATATTGACTTAAAAGTCGTCTAAGCTATTTGATTCAACTAGAAATAGATTTAAAAGTATTATTGAACAAGATAGAACTTTATTGTATCCAACTGAATTATTTTGGTTCAGATTCTAGACTAGTATAAACATCCCGAATCTGGGAAACTTTTATGTGCCTAAGGCGGATATGCTGAATGAAAATATCATTCTTGTATGTAGTATTGATCAATACAGGGCATAACGAGCTGATCACCCCTCGTGCCTGTAAGTTCTGATGGTTTATAGATGAAGTTTTGTTTAACCTTTTCAAAAATAAAAAATAATGTTCATAGTCTGTTGACTGATCCTCATTTATAGTCAGTACGTGGTTTCAAAAATTTGATATAGAATTGATATGTTGTTTATTATTGGTTCAGTTTACTTCACAACTGTTAATTCTTGTAGAAGTGTCGTTTAAAGAAAATATTTAATCCTTTCAGCTAATATTTATTGTTGCTATTACTTGTTGGGAAATCAAATGCTCATCCATGCTTAATTTAAATGTTTTCTGCCAATCGTGATCAACCTGAAGGTTCATGCAGAAACAAGGGAAAAGGAAATGTTGCTGAATGAGTTCTGTGTTATCTTATGTAATAGTTTAATTTTATTAAGATAATGATATATATTATCTATCATGTAATGAATGTTTAAAGGTCGCGCACCTGGGATTAAACTTTGATATGTAAATTAAGTTTGGTGTTTATATTATTTTTATTATTATTAGTATTATTCTGCTCATAGAAATGGTATTGTGAAGCACCGAGTTCGGGTTTCAAGTACCTGAATTTGGGGGCGTCACAGGTTGGTATCAGAGATTAAGGTTAGAAACCTTAGGTGGAATAGACCTTAGGCTATAACCTTAAAATAGAGGGAAACGTTGAAAATATAAATAACTCATATAGAGTTTAAAAAAGGTTGAATCGGATAAATTCATCGTCTAACCAAATAAAAGATAACCTATACAAAATTATTATTTGTTAGGTGGAATAGACCTTAGGCATTATTGTTTGAATTAATGAATATGAATCTATGTTGATTAATGAAATAAGTTTGATACGTGAATCTTATATAATAAGGTTTAGAATGTAAAGAATAATTTATGGTCTTATTTAACCAGATAATGCCGCCAAGACATCAAACTCGTAATCAAAGGGCAGAAGAATCTATTAACAACGTTGGAGGACAACAACCAGACCTGATGCATCACTTTGCAAACATGGTACCATTGATGAATACACGAATATCCTTGGCCCGTAGTGCATTAATAATTTGTGGTTATGATACTAATAAATATCCTTGGCCGTAGTGCAGGGATGATGATTATTTACTAAGCTGAGTCCCAGCGATAAAAGTGATGAAAAACCTTTTAAATCATAAAAGATAGTAGATTTTATTCTCTACTTGACTCTTTTAATGGATTGCTTGTTCCGCTGCAGTTAAACTTGATGTTTGTTATATTGTATCAGTTTAACACTGTTGAAGGCTAACGATAATTTATTCTATATTATCTTAGTCATAATATTTCTTACTGGGCTAGTTGAGCTCACCCTTTTACTTTCATTGTTCTCTTCAGGAAATGAGAACGTAGCAGGGACTAGTCGGGGAACGGAGTGACGGTCCAGATAATAGCATTAGTAGTCCTCACTATTCTGTTAGATAGTGTGATAATAAATGTAATAAGGACTCAATTGAGTGTGGATATTATCTAGATGACAATATTTGTATTAAAACTCATAGCATATGTTTTGTCGTATTTTTACACAACTGTTGTATAATTAAGTTGTATTTGAATTTTGTACCATGTATTTGGCGACTCAAGATGGGTGATGTATACCTATTTTGGGGCGTCACAGTCGTGATACTAATGAATATCCTTGGCCGTAGTGCAGGGGTGATTCGATGATGTGGATTATTTATTAAGCTGAGTCTCAGCGATAAAAGTGATGAAAAACCTTTTAAATCATAGAAGATAGTAGATATCATGTTCTACTTGACTCTTCTAATGGATTACTTGTTCCGCTGCAGTTAAACTTGATGTTTGTTATATTTTATCAGTTTAACACTGTTGAAGGCTAACGATAAATTATTTTACATTATCTTAGTCATAATATTTCTTACTGGGCTAGTTGAGCTCACCCTTTTGCTTTCATTGTTCTCTTCAGGAAATGAGAACGTAGCCGTGACTAGTCGGGGAACGGAGTGACGGTCCATATGTTTACTTTAGTAGTCCTCACTATTCTATGAAATAATATGATAATAAATGTATTGAGGACTCCATTTGAGTTTGAATACTGTCTAGAAGATAATATTCGTATTAAAACTCTCATTTTATGTTTTGTCGTATTTTTCACGACAGTTGTATTATTAAGTAATTTTTTGAATTTTGTACCATGTATTTGGCGACTCAAGATGGGTGATGTATACCTATTTTGGGGGCGTCACAATTGGTATCAAAGCTTAGGGATATGACCCCTGGCTGAGATGTGAGATAAGAACTAGGAGGGGAGAGACGGGGAATTCCTTCGCTAGTATGACCTACCTAAGTTTATTTGGTATTTAATTGGTCGATCAGAGTATAGGGATAATATGTGATATGTTAATTAACCCTTGTTTTGTGGCAGTATTTGAAAATGACATCCGAGAATGTTGAGAACATCAATGGAGCACATGAGACCGTTGAGTCTCCATAGATCAATAATCAGGATAATGTGCATCAGGAAGGCAACAATCCTCTGGCAAACAACAACACTGACCAGATGATGAACGATGGAATGTTCAGAGGCTTTATGCAATTCATGAAACATTAGGCAAGAGCGGCTCCTGTACAAAATGCAGGTGGAAACACTGACAACTCTCGGACGGTCACCGCTAAGCAGTTCAAGGAACTGGGACCACCAGAGTTTTTTGGAGAGCCAAAACAACTTAAGGAGGAGACGTGGATAAAGCAGATCTGCAAGATATTTGATGTCCTGGGATGCTCCGAGGAGAAAAAGGTTCCCTTTGCCACCTTCATGTTGCGGCAGAGGCAGACATTGGTGGGAATCAGAAACGTACTCAACTCGCCCATGACCGAAGATGACTTGGGAGAAGTTCCAAGAATTGTTCAACGACAAGTACTTTCCTGAAAGTATTCATCACATGAAAGAGGTAGAGTTCATCAAGCTGGAGCAAAACAACATGTCCGTGTTGCAGTACGAAGCCAAGTTTGCCGAGTTATCCTGGTTTGTGTCCCATTTGGTTGATAATGAGGAGAGAATGACACGAATGTTTCTAAGAGGTTTGAAACCTGAGATACGTCAATATCTTATCTCTCATAAACTGTGTTTATATTCAGATGTTGTTAATAGGGCTCAGTTATTGGAGCGCGATAATGAGTCAACCCAACCAAAAGAGAGCAGCCGACAAAATGATAATACCAGTGATAACAGTCATCGAAGTGGTGACAATAAGCGTGGAGGGAATTAACATGCCAGAAATGGTAACCACTTCGATGGTAATCATGGCCAAAATAATAAGAATGAACATTTCAAGAAGAGGAGATTCAACAATGATGGAAAAGATGTCGCACCAAAGACCGTTGTTAAGGAAGGAGAACGACCACCTATCATATGCTTCAAATGCGGAGGGGAGGGACACATCAGTCCAAACTATGCGATGCCGTCCAAAGAATGTTATAATTGTGGAAGAGAAGGTCACCTAGCCCGATTTTTTTGTTCACCGAAGATAAGTTCAGCTAGGATGGAGGCACCAAAGGACGTCCCAGAAAAGTCAAAGCCAGTAGTACAAGGGAGAGTGTTTGTTATGACCTCCTAGAAAGCATGGAACCCGAACGAGGTCATCACGGGTAAGTTTATCATAAACTCTAGCGAAGTATATACCTTATTTGATACCGGTTCTACCCATTATTTTATTTCTCCTACTTGCGCTCAACGTTTAAATTTGACTCTGGAGAAATTAGACTTTGACTTATCTATTGAAACTCTGTTGGGAGAAACTTTCATTACATCCACTGTTTATAAGTCTTGTTTGGTTCAAATCGGTATCCTCACATTACTTGTTGATCTTATTTCATTGAAAATACTTGCATTTGACGTAATTCTAGGGATTGATTGGTTAACTACTCATCATGTAAAAATTGATTGTTTTCGTAAGGTTGTTAGCTTTCATATTCCTAACCAACCTATTATGGGAATTTAAGCAACCAAACCATTAAAATCAATCACTGTCATCTCAAGCCATAAAGATATTCGTTTATTGAAAAATGGATGTTAAGCTTTCTTAGCTCATGTCACGGATCTAAACAAAAATACGTTAGTTTTGAATGATAATTCTATTGTTAATGAATTTCCTGACGTATTCCCTGAAGAACTTCCTGGCCTACCCCCAGAGCGTGAAATTGAATTTTGTATTGACCTTGAACCCGGTACAAAACCTATTTCCAAAGCTCCATATCGAATGACACCTATTGAACTTCAGGAGTTAAAGACCCAATTGCTAGGAATTGTTAGACATCGGTTTCATTCGTCCTAGTACGTCTCCTTGGGGTGCTCCTGTTCTATTCGTGAAAAGAAAGACGGGAGTATGCGACTTTGTATTGATTATCGGGAGTTGAATCATGTCACCATCAAAAATAGGTACCCATTGCCACGTATTGATGACCTGTTTGACCAGTTGCAAGGCGCCAAATTCTTTTCAAAGATTGATCTTCATTTCGGATATCACCAATTGAAGATTAGAACCGATGACATTCCAAAGACGGCTTTCAGAACTCTGTACGGGCAATATGAATTCCTAGTCATGTCTTTTGGATTGACTAATGCTCCTGCTGCCTTCATAGATATGATGAACCGAGTTTTCAAGGAATATTTGGATCACTTGTGGTCGTCTTTATTAATGACATCCTTATTTATTCCAAAAGCCGTGAAGATCATGAGCAACACTTGAGGCTGATACTTCAAAAGCTTCGTGAATATAAGCTTTATGCTAAGTTAAAGAAATGTGAGTTCTGGCTTGAGCAAGTAGCATTCCTAGGGCACGTGGTATCAAGTCATGGAATATCTGTTGACCCAGCAAAGATTAAAGCTATTCAAAGCTGGGAGCAACCTAAATCAGTGACCGAGGTACGTAGCTTTCTCGACTTAGCTGGTTATAATCAAAGATTCGTAGAAGGGTTTTCTCGAATCGCTACTCCCTTAACTCAGCTGACTCAGAAAGATACAAAATTCGGTTGGAACGAGGAATGTGAGAAGAGTTTTCAAGAACTCAAGAGAAGACTCATTTCAAAGACTGTTTCGACAATACTATCCGCTCGGAGGATTTGTCATCTACAGTGATGCTTCAGGCAAAGGGTTAGGATATGTTCTCATGCAACATGGTAAAGTCATAGCCTATGCCTCTCGACAACTCAAAGAATATGAGAGGAATTATCCTACTCATGATCTAGAGTTGGCAGCTGTTGTCTTCACACTTAAAATTTGGAGGCATTACTTGTATGGGGAGAAAGTGGAGATCTTTACGGATCATAAAAGCCTCAAATATTTCTTCACTCAAAAGGAACTCAACATGCGACAGCGATGTTGGCTTGAACTATTGAAAGATTATGATCATACCATCCAATACCATCCTGGAAAAGCAAACGTGGTAGCTGACGCATTGAGTAGAAGATCATATGCGGGTACGAGTGCGATATTGTCAACGCAGAGGCCCATTTTGTATGACTTGCAAAGGATGGAGATAGAGATAAAGACTCCAGGGACCCACGTGATGATGGTGAATATACGAGTAGAACCGACTTTAATCGATAAAGTTAAAGCTGCTCAAGCTACAGACCTGGAGCTGATGTATATGAGGAAGAAAGTACAAGAAGGTGCTATGCCGGAAGCAAGAATCAATGAAGAAGGAATACTTCGAGTCAACTCCAAACTTTGTGTTCCTAACGATCTTGAGTTAAAGTATAAAATCATGATGGAGGCGCACAATACACCGTTTGCAATCCATCCTGGGAGTACCAAAATATATCATGATCTTTGACATACATTTTGGTGGGGCAATATGAAGAGAGAGATAGCGCTGTTTATCTCAAGGTGTTTAACTTGTCAACGAGTCAAGGCAAAGCATCAAGTACCAAAAGGTCCATTACAACCACTTGAAATTCTAGAATGGAAGTGGGAGCACATTACCATGGATTTCGTTAATGGTCTTCCCAAGGTTTCTCAAGGCATAGATGCAATTTGGGTTATTGTTGATAGATTAACCAAGTCTGCTCATATCTTATCAATACGAGAAACTTATACACTTGAACGTCTTGTTCATATGTACATAAACAAGATTGTAAGACTGCATGGTATGCCAGTATCCATAGTTTCTGATCGAGACCCAAGATTCACTTCACGATTTTGGGTTAGTTTACAAAAAGCTATGGGCACAGATTTACGATTTAGTTCTGCATATCATCCTCAGACGGACGGACAATCAGAGAGGACTATTTAAACTCTTGAAGATTTATTAAGACTCTATGTCCTTGACTTCAAGGGAAGTTGGGACAAGTTCTTACCATTGGTGGAGTTTTCTTACAACAACAGTTATCAAATAAGTATTGGCATGGCTCCATTCGAGGCGTTGTGTGGAAGAAAGTTTCGTTCTCCAGTATGTTGGGATGAGGTGGGTGAAGCAACATTGTTGGGACCGGAGTTGGTACGTATGACTACGGAAAAGATTCAAACGATTCGAAAACGTATAAAAACCTCACAAGACCGACAAAAGAGTTATGCTGATCTTCATCGAAAGGACGTGGAATTCGATATTGGAGATCATGTGTTGTTACGTGTTGCTCCATGGAAAGGAGTTACGAGATTTGGAAAGAGAGGAAAGCTCAATTCTCGATTCATTGGCCCATTTTTAATCCTCGATCGAGTAGGGACTGTAGCTTATAGACTCGCTTTATCGCCAAGTATGTCTCGTGTTCATAACATTTTTCATATATCCATGTTACGTAAATATGTGAAAGACCTGAACCATATTATTGAGTTAGAACCGGACAAAATAGCCGAAGATTTAACGTATAAAGAGGTTCCTGTTCAAATCTTGGATAAGATGGAACATATTTTACGCTCCAAGGTTATACCTCAAGTCAAAGTTTTATGGAGGAACCACGATGTTGAGGAAATGACCTGAGAGTTAGAATCTAAAATGAAATCAAGGTATCCTTACCTCTTCGACATACCAGGTACGTACCCTAATTTCGAGGGCAAAATTTCATAAGAAGGGGAGATTGTAAGACCCCAACTTTTATGAATAAAGATGAATTTTCTATAATTATTATTTTTGAATATTATGGAATGATTTTGATATAATGTTATAGTTGTGGGTAATAGTTATAAATTTTGCAAAGTACGCAAGTTGTTATATAATATTCGATTGGTCAGAGAATATTCGTTTTAATAGGGAATATTCGTACGACGGCACAATCATTGGTGGAGGACCCCACAACGGAATTATTTTCGGATTGAGAAAATGACAAAAATATTTTATGAAAATAACGGCGGAAGTATTATCGTTAACTGTTGAAACACCCGGTGTTAAAAGTACAGGAATACGCATGGTTGCATAGTAGCACACAATATTGATTATTGATGCTTACGTGAGAAGTCACTTAGTTTTGTTCAATTATTGCTTCAGTAATTGTTGCATAGTATCTCACATTAATTGATTCAATTATTGTCGATATTTTATATATTATTAAATTAATAATTGAGGCATTGACGTTATTAATATTATTATTTGCAATATTAACGATGTCAGAAGTTACGCCAAGGAGAGGTTTGGTCACCTAATCATGCGCCGATAGGAGAAATCCTTATCGAAAGCCCTCTTTCACAGGAACGATTCGGTCGATTAATAGTGTGAATTATAATAATGATGATGAAGTTTTGTTTTATTAGTATTATTAATGTAATAAAAATGCAGAAAAGCTTTTTTATACAAAAGCAGAATACTTTTATAAAGTTATTCATTTTAATAGACTATAAATGGAATATATTATATTCTATTATGATATAGTGTTTTGCATAGTAAAATCTTTTTATATAAAAGCAGAATACTTTTATAAAGTTATTCGTTTTATTAGATTATAAATAGAATATATTATATTTTATTTAAAAGATTTTGTTTTATTAGAATATTTTATAGTAAACCAACTGGACCGTCTGCTTAAAAGTAAATCAACGGACCGCTTCAGAATTAGTTACTATTAGGTCCATTCTCTTATAAATAGAAGCTCATTCCTTCATTATTTCTTACTTAATTCTTTGAAACTTAGAGAGAGAAACTATAGAGAGAGAAAGAAAAAAGTATTCGCTACTTCACTACTCCTATATCCAGTTTGTTCTAAGGTAAGGGTATTATTTCTTTTCGTATTCATGAAGAGAACTTACATTATTCCATTTTTTTTATATTCTTGGAATAACTTAGATATCATGGTCTCACCCTATACTTGGTGAAATTCTTATGTTATTCCATTCTTTATCATTATGTTGGAATAACACATCATGCCAAGCAACCGCATACATGGTGAAATTCTTCTGTTATTCCATTCTTTATTATTTTGTTGGAACATCCTATCTGTGCGTTTATGAATGACCTGGTTTCGTTATTTATTATTCTGTTGGAACATCCTGTTGGTGCGAATTTCGCCTGACCTGGTTTCGTTATTTATTATTCTGTTGGAATATCGTGTCTGTGCATTTACGCATGACCTGGTTCCGTTATTTATTATTCTGTTGGAATAACTTGTCTGTACGGTCTATTGCATGCCTGGTGATTTCTTTTGTTATTCCATTCTTTAGTATACTCAATTGGTTAAAGTTTTGACTTCTATACTCCATGAAATTAGTGGAATATCCTTGATATTTTGCGCTTCATCCAAAGATCTTTTCATGGAAATATTCTTCTGAGCATTCTTGAATTTTACTCTACAAAGAAGTATCATGTTGACAATTTGGACATTATTAGTTCCTGGATAAATTAATTCTTGAACTTGTTTTATTGAATTCTTATATCATTGTCATCATCCTCATGTTTATATTATGTTGAAAGTCATTTGTGGTTCTGTAGTGCATAAATGGACTTGGTATGATTATGACCGAGGATTAATCGGTATAATCATGATAAGTAATGTTACAAATGATGTGGTAAAAGTCCTCATTGGCCCGTAGTGCATTGATGGACAGTTTTTGGCATGATCATGACCATTGATGAATACACGAATATCCTTGGCTCAGTAGTGCATGGATAATTTGTGGTTGTGATACTAATGAATATCCTCGGTAGTAGTAGTGCGGGGATGACGTGGATTATTTATTGTCGAGTCCCAAATGATAAAAGTGATGAAAAACCTTTAAATCATAAAAGATAGTAGATTTTATTCTCTACTTGACTCTTTTAATGGATTTCTTGTTCCACTGCAGTTAAACTTGATGTTTGTTATATTGTATCAGTTTAACACTGTTGAAGGCTAACGATAATTTATTCTATATTATCTTAGTCATAATATTTCTTACTGGGCTAGTTGATCTCACCCTTTTACTTTCATTGTTCTCTTCAGGAAATGAGAACGTAGCAGGGACTAGTCGGGGAACGGAGTGACAGTCCAGATAATAGCATTAGTAGTCCTCACTATTCTGTTAGATAGTGTGATAATAAATGTAATAAGGACTCAATTGAGTGTGGATATTGTCTAGATGACAATATTTGTATTAAAACTCACAACATATGTTTTGTCGTATTTTTACACGACTGTAGTATAATTAAGTTATATTTGAATTTTGTACCATGTATTTGGCGACTCAAGATGGGTGATGTATACCTATTTTGGGGGCGTCACAGTCGTGATACTAATGAATATCCTTGGCCGTAGTGCAGGGGTGATTCGATGATGTGGATTATTTATTAAGCTGAGTCTCAGCGATAAAAGTGATGAAAAACCTTTTAAATCATAGAAGATAGTAGATATCATGTTCTACTTGACTCTTCTAATGGATTGCTTGTTCACCGCAGATTAAACTTGATGTTTGTTATATTTTATCAGTTTAACACTGTTGAAGGCTAACGATAAATTATTTTACATTATCTTAGTCATAATATTTCTTACTGGGCTAGTTGAGCTCACCCTTTTGCTTTCATTGTTCTCTTCAGGAAATGAGAACGTAGCCGTGACTAGTCGGGGAACGGAGTGACGGTCCATATGTTTACTTTAGTAGTCCTCACTATTCTATGAAATAGTATGATAATAAATGTATTGAGGACTCCATTTGAGTTTGAATACTGTCTAGAAGATAATATTCGTATTAAAACTCTCATTTTATGTTTTGTCGTATTTTTTTACAACAGTTTATTGATAAGTAATTTTTGAATTTTGTACCATGTATTTGGCGACTCAAGATGGGTGATGTATACCTATTTTGGGGCGTCACAATTTGTATCAAAGCTTAGGGATATGATCCCTGGCTGAGATGTGAGATAAGAACTAGGAGGGGAGAGACGGGGAATTCCTTCGCTAGTATGACCTACCTAAGTTTATTTGGTATTTAATTGGTCGATCAGAGTATAGGGATAATATGTGATATGTTAATTAACCCTTGTTTTGTGGCAGTATTTGAAAATGACATCTGAGAATGTTGAGAATAGCAATGGAGCACAAGAGACCGTTGAGTCACCACAGATCAATAATCAGGATAATGTGCATCAGAAAGGCAACAATCCTCATGCAAACAACAACACTGACCAAATGATGACTGACGTAATGTTTAGGAGCTTTCTGCAGTTTGTGCAACATCAGTCAAGAGAGACTCCTATTCAAAATGCAGGTGGAAACACTGGCAACTCACAGATGGTCACCGCTAAGCAATTCAAGTAGCTGGGACCATCAGAGTTTTGGGGAAAGCCAGAACCACTTAAGGCGGAGACGTGGATAAAGCAGATCACCAAGATATTTGAAGTCTTGGGATGCTCCGAGGAGTAAAAGGTTCCCTTTGCCACCTTCATGTTGCGAGGAGAGGCAGATTACTGGTGGGAATTTGTAAAGCGTACTCAACCTGCCGCACTGAAGATGTCTTGGGAGAAGTTCCAAGAACTGTTCAATGACAAGTACTTTCCCAAAAGTATTCATCACATGAAGGAGGTAGAGTTCATCAAGCTGGAGTAAAACAATATGACTGTGGCGCAGTACAAAGCTAAGTTTGCTGAGTTGTCCCGATTTGCGTCCCATTTGGTTGATAATGAGGAAAGAATGACGCGGATGTTTTTAAGAGGTTTGAAACCCGAGATACGTCAATACCTCATTTCTCACAAACTTTTCTTGTATTCAAATGTTATGAATAGGCTTCAGTTATTGGAGCGCGATAATGAGTCAACCCAACCAAGAGAGAGCAGTTGGCAAAATTATAATACCAGTGGTAGCAGTCATCGAAGTGGTGACAACAAGCGTGGAGGGAATCAGAAAGCCAGAAATGGTAAACACTTCGGTGGTAATCATGGACAAGACAATAAGAGTGGACATTTCAAGAAGAGGAGATTCAACAATGATGGAAAAACGTCAGCACCAACACCAGTTGTTAAGGAAGGAGAACGACCACCTATCATATACTTCAAATGCGGAGGGGAGGGACACATCGGTCCAAACTACGCGATGCAGTCCAAAACGTGTTACAATTGTGGAAGAGAAGGTCACCTAGCCCGATTTTGTCATACAACGAAGACAAGTCCAGCTGGGATGGAGGCACCAAAGGCCGTCAGAGAAGTCAAAATCAGTTGTTCAAGGGAGAGCGTTTGTCGTGACCTCTCAGAAAGCAAGGAACCCGAACGAGGTCATCACGGGTAAGCTAATCATAAACTCTAGCGAAGTCTATACCTTATTTGATACCGGTTCTACCCATTATTTTATTTCTCCTACTTGCGCTCAACGTTTAAATTTAACTCCAGAGAAATTAGACTTTGACTTATCTGTTAAAATTCCGTTGGGAGAAACCTTCATTACATCCACTGTTTATAAGTCTTGTTTGGTTCAAATCGGTACCCTCACATTACCTGTCGACCTTATCTCTTTGAAAATACTTGCATTTGATGTGATTTTAGGATTGATTGGTTAACTACTCATCATGCAAAAATTGATTGTTTTCGTAAGGTTGTTAGCTTTCATATTCCTAACCAACCTATTATGCGAATTCAAGCAACCAAACCACTAAAGTCAATCACTGTCATATCAAGCCATAAAGCTATTCGTTTATTGATAAACTAATGTCAAGCTTTCTTAGCCCATGTCACAGATTTAAACAAAAATACGTCAGATTTGAATGATATTTCTATTGTTAATAAATTTCCTGACGTATTCCTGAAGAACTTCCTAGCCTACCCCATATCATTCAAATTGAATTTTGTATCGACCTTGAACCCGGTACAAAACCCATTTCCAAAGCCCCATATCGAATGGCTCCTATTGAACTTCAAGAGTTAAAGACCCAACTGTATGAATTGTTAGACATTGGCTTTATTCGTCCTAGTACGTCTCCTTGGGGTGCTCCTGTTCTATTTGTAAAGAAGAAAGATGGGAGTATGCGACTTTGTATTGATTATCGGGAGTTAAATCATGTCACCATCAAAAATAGGTACACATTGCCACGTATTGATGACCTGTTTGACTAGTCGCAAGGCGCCAAATTCTTTTCAAAGATCGATCTTCGTTCCAGATATCATCAGTTAAAGATTAAAATCGATGACATTCTAAAGTCGACTTTCAGAACTCGGTATGAGCATTATGAAATCCTAGTCATGTCTTTTGGATTGACTAATGCTCCTGCTGCCTTCATGGATATGATGAACCGAGTATTCAAGGAATATTTGGATCATTTTGTGGTTGTCTTTATTGATGACATTCTCATATATTCCAAAAGCCGTGAAGATCATGCACAACACTTGAGGCTGATACTCCAAAAGATTTGGGAAAACAAGCTTTATGCCAAGTTGAAGAAATGCGAGTTCTGGTTTGAGGAAGTTGCATTCCTTGGGCACGTAATATCAAATCACAGAATATATGTTGACCCGACAAAGATTGAAGCAATTCAAATATGGGAACAACCTAAGTCAGTGACCGAAGTACGTAGCTTTCTCGACTTAGCTGGTTATTATCGGAGATTCGTGGAAGGATTTTCTCGAATCGCTACTCCATTAACTCAGCTGACTTGGAAAGATACAAAATTCGGTTGGAGCGACGAATGTGAGAAGAGTTTTCAAGAACTTAAGAGGAGACTCATTTCAGCACCTGTTCTGACAATACTATTTGGTTCGGAGGGATTTGTCATCTACAGTGATGCTTCAGGAAAAGGGTTAGGATGTGTTCTCATACAGCATGGTAAAGTCATAGCCTATGCCTCATGATAACTCAAAGAATATGAGAGGAATTATCCTACTCATGATCTAGAGTTGGCAGCAGTCGTTTTTGCACTAAAGATTTGGAGGCATTACCTGTATGGAGAGAAGGTGGAGATCTATATGGATCATAAAAGCCTCAAATATTTCTTTACTCAAAAGGAACTCAACATGCGACAACGACGTTGACTTGAGCTGTTGAAAGATTATGCTCATACCATTCAATACCATCCTGGAAAAGCGAACGTGGTAGCTGACATATTGAGTAGAAGATCATATGCGGGTACGAGTGCGATATTGTCAACGCAAAGGCCCATTTTATATGACTTGCAAAGGATGGAGATAGAGATAAGGACTCTAGAATCCCACGTGATGATGGCAAATATAAGAGTAGAACCAACTTTAATCGATAAAGTAAAAGCTGCTCAAGCTACAGACCTAGAGCTGATGCGTATGAGGAAGAAAGAGCAAGAAGGTGCTATCTCAGAAGAAAGAATTGATGAAGAAGGAATACTTCGAGTCAACTCTAGACTTTGTGTTCCTAACGATTCTAACTTGAAGTATAAAATCATGATGGAGGCGCACAACACACCGTTTGCAATCCATCCTGGGAGTACCAAAATGTATCGTGATCTTCAATATACATTAAGGTGGAGCAATATGAAGAGAGACATAGAAGGGTTTATCTCAAGGTGTCTAACTTGTTAACGAGTCAAGGCGGAGCATCAAGTGCCAAAAGGTCCATTGCAACCACTTGAAATTCCAGAATGGAAGTGGGAGCACATTACCATGGATTTCGTTACTGGTCTTCCCAAGTTTTCTCAAGGCATAGATGCGATTTGGAGTCATTGTTGATAGATTGACCAAGTCTGCTCATTTCTTACCGATACGAGAAACTTATTGTGACACCCCCAAATCCGGGTACTCCATTCCCACAGAATTTGGTGCTCACTATCCAAAATCATTACATCTAACTACCAATCATAAAAGATAAAGACATAATTTAAATAACTTAAACAATAATCTTTCCCATTAAAGGGTTATATCATCTCAAAAACAATCCAGGTAATCTAACCTTAAATTTATTACATCAGTTTGCGGAATACATCATAAAATAAAACAAGTCTGGTAACATAAAACATTTAAATAAATTTCTCATAAGTCTTCAACACTTGGATATTTTGCCCTTTCCTTTGCTAGTAGATGGCTCATCAACTTTCTCCACTTTAGCTGCAGTGTTAATTGCAAGAGTGAGCAAACAAATGCTCACTGATATAGAAAGTAGTAATGATAACAACATGAGAATGAACAACGAATGCTGAACAATAATGAACTTGTTCTAAGAATCAAAAATAGGAAACAAGTTCGAACTTTAATATCTGAGGGTCTTAAGACCATGAACCAAGTCCCCGGTGTAGCGCCCCCAAATTTGGGTATCTTCCAACCCGACATATGGTGTTATACTGTGACGCCCCCAAAACAGTTATACATCACCCATCTTGGGTCGCTAGATTCGTGGTACAAAATTCAAATATAACTTAATTATACAACTGTCGTGTAAAATACGACAAAACATAATCTGAGAGTTTTAACACGAATATTATCATCTAGACAATATCCACACTCAAATTCAATCTTATTACATTTATTATCACACTATTTCACAGAATAGTGAGGACTGCTAATGCAACCATCTGGATCATCAATCCATTCCCCGACTCGTCCCAGTTATATTCTCATTTAAAGAAGAGAAGAGTGAAAGAAAGGGTGAGCTCAACTAGCCCAGTAAGAAATATTATGACAAAGATAATGCAGAATAAATTATCCTTAGCCTTCAACAGTATAACAACTGATAGAATACAATAGACAACAAGTTTTAGATCAACAACTGCAGCGGAATAAGCAATCCATTAGAAGAGTCATGTAGAGCATAAAATCTACTATCTTCTATGATTTAAAAAGTTTTTCATCAACTTTATCATTTGAGACTCCGACAATAAATAAAATCGAGTCATCCCTCGCACTACCACCAAGGATATTCATGTAATCATCAATGGTCATGATTATCTTAGAATAATCCCTAGTCATAATCATACCAACAATTGTCCATCAATGAACTACAGGCCAATGAGGACTTTTACCACATCATTCGTTACATTACGATCATGATTATACCAAATAATCTCTGGTCATAATCATACCAAGTCCATTTATGCAACGTAAGCCAAAGATGACTTTTATCACAATATAAGCAAGAGGATGATGACAATGACATAATAATTCAATAAAACAAGTTTAATGATAAATTTTAAAGATTTATAATCTAATTTATCCAGAAATCAATAACGTCCAAATTGTCAACATGATACTTCTTTGTAGAGTAAAATTCAAGAATAATATTCATGTACCAAAAATAATTTGGACAGAAAAGAATCAATTTTTTCGTAAGTGAATAGGTACTCGTGAATAGTACTTTGGAATAATACCACGTAAATAGTACCCAATACACTAAAAAATATTTTAAATACTCGAGTGAATAATATTCGGGTGAATAGTAATCTGGGTGAATAATAACCTATAAATAGTAACTCGTGAATAGTACTCCGACACAAAAAGTGCCCTGAATACCCGAGTGAATAATACTAGAGTGAATAGTAACCAGGTGAATAGTAACCCGTGAATAGTAACTCGTAATGTAAAAATACCAAATAAAATGATATTTCATGATTTGAGTACAAAAGAAATGATATCTCATACGAGTATAATAGAATATACTGAAAGCGCAAATGGATTTTTATCCGCCATGCAGTAATCCACGTAGACAGATCATTTTCACAATTTAATAAAGAATAAATACGAAAGGTCATTCACCATGCATGCGGTAATCCACATAGACAGGTTATTCCAACAGAATAATAAAGAATGGAATAACAAAAGAATTCACCAGGTATACGATAGACCACACAGACATGTTATTCCCAACAGAATAATAAATAATGGAACCAGGTCATGCGTAATCCGCACAAACAGGTTATTCAAACAAAATAATAAAGAATGGAACCATCTCATGCGTAATACGCACAGACAAGATATTCCAACAAAATAATAAAGAATGGAACCAGGTCATACGTTATCAGCACAGACAAGATATTCCAATAGAATAATAAAGAATGGAATAACAACAGAATTTACCAGGCATGCGATAGACTGCACATACAGGTTATTTCAACAGAATAATAAAGAATGGAATAACAGAAGAATTTCACCATGTATGCGGTACTTCGCATAGATAGGTTTTTCCAACAGAATAATAAAGAATGGAATAACAATAGCTCTCTTCATGAATACGAAAGAAATAATACCCCTTACCTCAAAAGAAGATTGTATACTGGAATAATGATGTAGCAGACTTCTCTTCTTCTTTCTCTCTATAATTTCTCTCTATAATAATTGCTCTATAGCTTTAGTGAATTGGTGAGAAATGAAGGAAGAATGAGCTTCTATTTATAGGAAAATATAGTTTCGATAATTGAACGTTTTGGTGCTCAAAATATTACAGTATAATATCTTCCTCTTTTTCTTCATTTTTAATTTAGTCCTGCAAGTATTATCAAACTTGCACCACCTCCCCTAATAATAAATCAGGTGAATCAATAGTAAATCATGTGACTCAATAGTTCTAAACATGTGAAAATACGAATTACAGTATAATACCTCCATCTATACCTCCATTTTTAACTTAGTCATGCAAGTATTATCAATCTTGCACCAACTCCCCTAATAGTAAATGAATGTGAATCAATAGTACACACATGTGAACAAATAGTTATAATCATGTGAATTAATAGCAATTATTTACTCATTTATCTGGTTAATTACCCGATTGGTTAATATAACCTCCAGACATCAATTATCATTGAAATAAATGTCAATTTCCCCTAACACAAATAATTCCCACACAATGGAACTATCAATTTCATCTTTAATCAACACGAACTTATTCATCATTAATATTATAATTCACAATATTTAACAACCAGGTCGTTCCCAGGAAAAAGGGGGCTTTCTGATAAGGATTTCTCCTTATTGGCGCACAATTAGGTGACCAAACCTCTCCTTGATAGAACTTCTAGACATTGTCAATATTGTAAATAATAATATGACTAACTTTGTCATCTCAATTATTGATTTAATAATATAACATATTATGCGAGATGCTCTGACAATAATTGTGATAATAATTGAATCAATAATACGAGAGATATGATGCAATATGCAATTAATCAGCGCTTTTAATCTGTAATACTTTCGTAGTTATTTTTATAATGAGCAATAATTAAGTATAACCGAGTGACTTTATTTTTACGTAAGCATTAATAATCAAGAGATGATATGACTTCATTCAGATTCTAACTCTTGAGGTATTACCTTTTGAGTGTTATGCAACCATCGCCAGTAATTTTACTATACTTTTACTAACGTGAAAAATGTTATGGACGTAGTTCAGGTCATAGTTTCACTCGATCGAGAATTTCAAAATTAAATCGAGGGTTAAGATAAATACTTTTCTTCGTCGTTATTTTTTATAAAATGATAATTTTTTAGTCTTTAACTCTATCTTTTAACTAAATGTGTTAACGACTTCGTAAATACTTCAACGTCCACTACCACGTTCGCTCTTCCACAATGATGGGGTCCACCAATGATTACGTTCATTTTAATTTAAGAATTATTTGAGGTTTTAGCGAATCAATAAAAAATTATTCACCCTGAGGGAGGCAAAAAGAATATTCAATAAAATATTGTTATGATTATTATCATGTTGTTGGTCGTTACCTTTTGGTTGAGTTAACTTTCAGCGGTCTCATGTGCTTCATTGCTTATCTCAATTGACTTTGGTGAGCGATTTTGACCTTCTCTTCTTGGATGCCATTTTCAAATATTGTCACAAAACAAGGGTTAATTGACATATCATATATTATCTCTATACAAATATTGTCGAGGGTTAATTGCGACCAATTAAATAACAAATAAACTTAGGTAGGTCATACTAGCGAAGGAATTTCCCGTCTCTCCCCTCCTAGTTCTTATCTTAAATCCTAGCCAGGGATCATATCCCTAAGCTTTGATACCAACTGTGACGCCCCCAAAACAGGTATACATCACCCATCTTGGGTCGCCAGATTCGTGGTACAAAATTCAAATACAACTTAATTATACAACTGTCGTATAAAACACGACAATACATAATCTGAGAGTTTTAACACGAATATTGTCATCTAGATAAATCCACACTCATATTCAATCTTATTACATTTATTATCACACTATTTCACAGAATAGTGAGGACTACTAATGCAACCATCTGGACCGTCAATCCATTTCCCGACTCATCCCAGTTATATTCTCATTTCCCGAAGAGAATAGTGAAAGAAAGGGTGAGCTCAACTAGCTCAGTAAGAAATATTATGACTAAGATAATGCAGAATAAATTATCCTTAGCCTTCAACAGTATAACAACTGATAGAATACAATAGACAACAAGTTTTAGATCAACAACTGCAACGAAATAAGCAATCCATTAGAAGAGTTAAGTAGAGCATAAAATCTACTATCTTCTATGATTTAAAACGTTTTCATCAACTTTTCATCAACTTTATCACCACGACCGAGACTCAAATTAATCCCGGTCATAATCATACCAAGTCCATTTATGCACGTACTTTTAACACATCAAAGATGACAGTCATGATTTCATCACAATATAAGCAAGAGGATGACGTAAGCCAAAGATGACATAATAATTCAATAGAAACAAGTTTAAGGATAAATTTTAAAGATTTATAATCTAATTTATCCAGAAATCAATAACGTCCAAATTGTCAACATGATACTGCTTTGTAGAGTAAAATTCAAGAATAATATTCATGTACCAAAAATAATTTGGACAGAAAAGAATCAATTTTTTGTCATGAATAGTACCCCGTGAATAGTACTTCGGGAATAGTACCCCATGAATAGTACTCCGACACAAAAAATACCCCAAATACCGAGTGGATAATATTTGGGTGAATAGTAATTTGGGTGAATAGTAACTCGTGAATAGTACTCCGACACGAAAAGTGTCCTGAATACCCGAGTGAATAATACTAGAGTGAATAGTAATTGGGTGAATAGTAACCCGTGAATAGTAACTTGTAACAGAAAAATACCAAATAAAATGATATTTCATGACGAGTACAAAAGAAATGATATCTCATACGAGTATATTAGAATATACGAAACTGCAAATGGATTTTCATCCGCCATGTGGTAATCCACGTAGACAGATCATTTCCACAATTTAATTAAGAATGAATACGAAAGGTCATTCACCATGCATGTGGTAATCCACATAGACAGGTTATTCTAACAGAATAATAAAGAATGGAATAACAAAAGAATTCACCAGGCATGCGATAGACCGCACAAACAGGTTATTCCCAACAAAATAATAAATAATGGAACCAGGTCATGCGTAATCAGACCGAAAAAGTTATTCCAATGAGAATAATAAAGAATGGAACCGGTCATGCATGTAATACGCATGCATGTGATATTTCAATGTAATAATAAAGAATGGAACTGGTCATGCGTAATCCGCATGCATGTGATATTCCAAAAGAATAATAAAGAATGGAATAACAACCGAATTCACGGGCATGTGGTATCAAGATGCATGAGAGTTATTCCAATGTAATAATAAAAATGGAATAACAGAAAAATTTCACCATATATGTGGTACTTTACATAGACAGGTTATTCCAACAGAATAATAAAGAATGGAATAACAATAGCTCTCTTCATGAATACGAAAGAAATAATACCCCTTACCTCAAAAGAAGACTGGATACTAGAATAGTGAAGTAGCAGACTTCTCTTCTTCTTTCTCTCTATAATTTCTCTCTATAATAATTGCTCTATAGCTTTAGTGAATTGGTGAGAAATGAAGGAAGAATGAGCTTCTATTTATAAGAAAATATAGTTTCGATAATTGCACATTTTGGGGCTCGAAATATTACAGTATAATACCTTCCTCTTTTTCTTCATTTTTAATTTAGTCCTGCAAGTATTATCAAACTTGCACCACCTCCCCTAATAGTAAATCATGTGAATCAATAGTAAATCATGTGACTCAATAGTTCTAAACATGTGAAAATACGAATTACAGTATAGTACCTCCATCTATACCTCCATTTTTAACTTAGTCATACAAGTATTATCAATCTTGCACCAACTCCCCTAATAGTAAATGAATGTAAATCAATAGTACACACATGTGAACAAATAGTTATAATCATGTGAATTAATAGCAATTAATTGCTCATTTATCCGATTAATTACCCGATTGGTCAATATAACCTCCATACATCAATTATCATCGAAATAAATGTCGATTTTCACTAACACAAATAATTCCCACACAATGGAACTATCAATTTCATCTTTAATTAACACGAACTTATTCATCATTTATATTATAATTTACAATATTTAACAACCAGGTCGTTCCCAGGAAAGAGGGGGCTTTTCGATAAGGATTTCTCCTTATTGGCGCACAATTAGGTGACCAAACCTCTCCTTGACAGTACTTCTAGACATTGTCAATATTGCAAATAATAATATGAATAACTTTGTAGTCTCAATTATTGATTTAATAATATAACATATTATGCAGATGATACTGTGACAATAATTGACTCAATAATATGAGAGATATGATGCAACAATTACCGTAGCAATAATTAAGTATAACTAAGTGACTTCTTACGTAAGCATCAATAATCAATATCGTGTTATTCTTAACCACGCCAGACATCAGTATTACTTTTACTAAGGGTAGTTCAACAGCTTTTAATTCAGAATACTTCCGCCTTAGTTATTTTTATAAAATGATTATTTTTTCATTTTCTAACTGCGAAAATACTTCCATTGTGGGGTCCACCATTGATTGTGCCATCGTACGAATATTCCCCGACAAAAAGAATATTCACTGACCAAACGAATATTTTATAACAACTTGCATACTTTGCAAAATTTATAAATACTACCCACTACTATAACACTATCTCAAATCCACACCATAATATTCAAAAAAATATTTCGAGAAATTTAAATCTTTATTCATAAAATTTGGGGTCTCACATATACGGTACTACCATTCATACATTCATTCAACTGAAAAGTCTCAACAAAACGAATATGTCTTCTATATATTCAAAGTAATATTTACATTTTTCAGGTTCTATACCCATTACAAATGTTCTTTGTCATAATATCAATTACATTACAATAATAAAACTATACTATTACATAGACAGCTTAACGATCTGCCTTAGCCTTTCCTTTATCCTTATTCGATCCTTCAGGACGTTCAGTCTTAGCTGCATTCATATGGTTCAAGCAAGAGTGAGCATAACTAGCTCAGCAAGTATGACAATTTCATTAACAATATGCTTAACATATAGGAATCGTATATCTTCAATAACTGAACAATAGTTATGAAGTACTATTGATAATTCAAAATAGCACTTCACTTGTCTTTAAACTGTTTCACAATGAATAATATTCAGTAAAACATAAATTCTAGTCCAAGACCTTGAGCATTTCATTCTTTTTTTGAAAAGGACAACCCGACACTAAGTCCCTAAGTTTGATATCACTTACGAGCACTTCTAGGTGATCAGCCTATAGTACTCTATGTTGATCAACACTACATTAATTAAACGTATGCACGTTTAAGTTGTGGCAACCTCACGTGCCTGTCGTATGACGACAAAACGTTTGTTTATCATACTCAGTCTTCTTTTGAAAACCATATTAAGTAGTTGACAAAAGATAACAACATTTGATAAGAGTTGGACATATTATCAGTAATCCACCAAATACATTAAGTCTTGCCGAAAGAATTGGCTTTAACTTTATCATACAACAATTCATATATAAGGATACATGAATTACAAAGCTTGTTCAGATTGAACTGAGACAAGGGTTAGAACACTTGCCTTTAGCGTCTGCTATGGTATAATTACTTTATGTTCGAGTCTTTCAAGTCTCTACAATACATGATTACATAACGCCACACGTTAGGTCATATATAATCAAGTATGTATATGACTATATCTTACCCTTCTTCTCAATCTAATCATGTATTAGATTCGTTTACTATTAATTTCGGCTTGTCATTATACTTACATTCATAATTGAATAAGTTATCAACAACCTTTACATACTATTCTTAAGGTTTAACAATGTTTTAACAATGTTACCTCAAGTTCCTTAAGGTAATTTTATTTTGAATTAATCACATTCCTTTCTTTGTACTTATAAACATTCCTTACTATCTTTATTCTAGGGTTTGGTATTTGCGGCCAAGCTTATTCTCTCTAAGGCCATATGGCTTGAGAATCTGATAGGCATGTCCGGACTTGGCTTGGCTGTGAGGCGAGTCCTTACTCGATTGGTCCATGCTGTACAGCCACTCCTCGAAGAGGTCATATACTATTCACGGTGCTACAACGTGATGAATTACTCTTGGATTGGCGCCGCGGTGCCAGCTCTGTGCACCCGAAATTTTTTACAGTTTGTCAATTTTGCGAACTTCCCGGGCTCATAACTTCTTTGTTATAAATTTGAATTGGTTCGTTCAAAAGCCTACGGTTCACAAATTACATACTCTACGTGTTTATGCAAGAATTTTATATTTTCAACTTTGTTTGTTAAAAATTCACCAATTGGTTCATTTTTAACGGAAACGATAAACATTCGTGAACGTTCAATGCTCGTTTCTTCGTTCTAAGTCAGAATTCGGTCATTTTTAAATCCGCAACTCTAAAATGCCAAATATGACTTGTCTCCATCGAAAACCAATGTTTCTGAGTTCAAACACAAAATTTGACTTCTATTCCGAGAATTTCATAAATTCGACGATTATCGTCCAATCGTACGATTTCCGGTATAACTTCATTACTTATGATTTGTTCATTGCTCTAAATGAATTTAATTCATCATATGAACATCTCAATATACTTATTACAACAACTTATTTTTCATGTTGGATTTTGACTTATTCTTACACGAGCTTATAACTTATTAAGGTATAAACTGCTTATAGCTTCATTGCTCATGACTTGTGATAATTAAAGTATTTTAATCATCATCCTTATATGTTCTCAACATATAATTTCATTCATGTATACATGATACATGTTCATACAAGTTCTTTATTTTTATACAAACTCTCAAGGTTAACTTATAATAAGTTTATATAGGTTCTTCATAAGTTCATAACTTATGTAAGTTTAAATTACTTATTTCTGACTTATGCGGCTTAAGTTCATTAATTAATCATTCTCATTATTTCTTAACATCCATGTTCATTAATCCATACTTCTCTTATCAACCTAACATGGTAGAGATAGAAGATTAATGGACAAGAAGTCTGACCCTTGAAGTTCTTTGGGATAAGTCTTCTTTTCTTCTCAAATGAAAGTAGCTTATTCTTGCTTATTCTCTCTAACACTTAAGCACTTTATAAGTTGTTGGATGCTTTGAACAATTAGAAAATGACTAGCAAGCTCCTTCTATTTATAGAATTCACAAGGTTAGGGTAGTTTAGTCAATATACCATCCCACCTCCTTAAGTCACCTCCTTATTATTCCTTACTTGCTTAGCACAACAATTATCTTTTGCTTGGCCATTACACTTAATACTTGGTCATCACACATAATACTTGATTACCAAGATTAACCATAATAACATGGTTTGCCCCATGGGTCACTATAACTCATTGGATCCTAGCTTGGGCTTGGATTAATTTACTTCACTTTGGGCTTGCACTAACAAACATCAATTTGTTCATTAATTAACATTTGGGCCTTACCATTAATTCACTTGGGCTTGTACAAATTCCTACAAGTCCAATACTATTGCTCAATACATATAACGTATTATCCACGTATCCTTCTCGTATTCTAACTCGTATACAAATTCGTCATATACGATATTCCATCATTCATACAAACTCGTATAATACTTCGTATTATACTCATATTCATTACCTCGTACAATACTCACGTATCATACGATTATTAGTTATCTCATTAATACTTCGCTTTCCTTAACATTCTCAAATTAAGTCCGCAAGCAAAATAAAGTGTTTTCCATACTTGGATTATTATTACATAATCCGTCTTACCTTGATATTCTAACATTACGTATTTCTCAAAAGTTCAAAAATAATTCCTAAGCAAATACCGATGAATAGTATTTTTTGGAAAATTTCTCGAAAATTTTTTATTTTCGTCTTAGAAATTCAAACACTTTAATTCCTTCACGTAGCTAAAATACTACGACATTCCAATATTATTAGGTTATAGAATGACAACCATCTTGATAACACATAGAATATACTTTTATTTATTATTTAATTCAATAAAATTATTTTACAATAAAATTCGAATTTCTCGGTCGTTACACCCGGTACTTAGGTATTATTACCCAACCTTAACAGACATTTAGACTATACAGACCCTTCTTAACGTACTTAGGGGGATCAGCCCTTTGTATCATGTATTGTGCACAAACATCTAAACGTTACACGTACAAAATCCCCTATGTTAGGGTTGTTCGTCTCAGTTTGAATTTAGAATTTCCGCACTAAAGAAAGTTTAGTTTGGAACTAGCTTATCAGTGTTTCTAGAATTTTGTAACACTATTCAATTATAGATTAATTCAATCAATAAGAGTTTCTTACTACTTGAAGGTTTAATACAAGAATGTATAACTGAACAAGGCTATCAAAGTCAAAGATCGATTATCAACAATATATAATTGAATAAACATGATATACATGCAAAGTGCTATATCCAAAAAAGTTAGAACAATCTCATTTGAATCGATGTATTAGAACAATATATGCTTTAAATAATAATATCAAGGTTTAGAAAAGTAAACTCGCTTGAGGTAACGAATTAGGTTACAAGAGCTTATTCAATTGTCCATAAGGATAGAATCAATAGTCTTGCTCAATAAAATTTAGGAACTTGCATTCATTAACAAAAGAATAAAGTTAGAACGCTTGTTCAATGTAAAGAGTTAAGATTTTGAAACTTGCCTTGTATGTAAGCTACACAAGTGTAAAATATTCTCTAATTACCCTACACATATAATTGAAATCGTAACAATAATTAGTTGTATGAATATTAGTTTTAGGGGTTTAAACCATCATTTAGGTCATAACCATAACTTAGCACCTAACCATGTTGGTTAACATCCTTAACGCCTCTGTAATCACCCATTAATCAACATAAACCTTATCGTTTATCTACAACTTTTGAAAACATCACATTTGGTTTCATTTCCTAACTTATTTAAATAATTACTTAAAATCTTACACTTCGTATTACAACGCATTACAATATGTTATTATAGTTTATATTATGTTTTAAACATCATTAACATGCATGCTAACCAACACAAGTCCATAAATCATAACCTACAAATAGGCAGAAGTCACTACCTGGGCTCGGGTACTTGGCCTGCAATTGTCTTTGTCGTCTGCACTTATCCTTACGGTGTAGGCTGCTATTGGAGCTCGTTGTTGAAACCGATTAGCCTATGACTATCTGCGTTTCATTGTGGTAACGGTAGCCAAGACAATACTGCCGTGCATAGACAAAAACTGCAGCAGCTCTGTTATTGCACCAGTCACCCAAAACAACCCAAACACTACAACATCCACAAAACCCAACACCTAAAACCTTGTGATAACATCTATAAACATGCAATACCACATAATAACAACATAAACACTCTATATATACCATTTTCAAGGATCAAAATCCTAATTTTTCCAAATTTCATCATTTTCACATATTTAGCAAATTTGATCACCACGAACTCATTTCTTAACCAATTAACATGATTCGAACTACGCCGCTTTCATTTTTTAACATACTAACATAATTCATCATCAAATATCAGAATATATCACATATTGAGCATCAACTTGTGTTCTTTCTAAAGCCAATTTCATGTATAAACACTGTTATTTTCATTTTCTTCCTACAACCAAATTACACGAATTTGAACATCAACCAAGGATTATAGATGATAAATAACAAGTTTAGCAATAACATACATACATAGAATTCAACATCTTAACCCCATCCAATGAAATTTCCAATTAACAGAGAATAGGTATTGCAAATAAAATTAAGATAAATTATACCTTTAAAACCCTAGTTGAATGCTAGCAAAAGATGGTGACCCTATCTCAAAACCACTGTGATTCTTCCTTCTAAAAATCTCTGTGTTTTTCCCCTTTCTCACCAATTCTCTGATCTTAGTTTACCCTTAGGCAAAGAAATAAGACGCGAAGTAATAAAATGGTCTCTCCCACGTACTCTTCCGTTAAAAAAAATAATACGTCTGCGTCAGTTGGAATAAGCCAAAGGCCACAAGGCCTTGTTTGGCTACCACCTATTTTCCAAACTAATTTTTTTTAAATAATATTTATATTAGATAGTTTCATGTGTCACACCTTAATTTAGTTAATTTAAATAACTTTAGTTTAGTTAATTTCAATAACTTATAATAATAATAAAAAAATCTTATTATCATTATACTTATAATTAATAAATAATTATATATCTAATTTAATTAATAAATTAGAAACATCATTTTATTTAATTTATTTACTTTCTTTTAAATTAAACGATTCATTTAATTTAATTATTTCCTTAAATATTAAGCAATTGATTTAATTTAATTATTTTCTTAAATTAAATCCTTTAGATAAAATTATCGTTATTCAATTTAATTAACATTAATTAATTTAGTTGCTAAATTAATTCACCACAATTCATCAAATATTTATTTTCCTCAATAAATAAATTATTTAAAATATTTATTTAATTCAATAAATATTTAAATTAAATTACAAATTTCTCGATCGTTACATCCTTCCCTCCTTAAAAGGATTTTGTCCCCAGAATCACAACTCAAAAAATTTATTCGTTACATTCTTCCCTCCTTAACAAGATTCTGTCCCCAGAATCGCTATACAAAATCAAGCAAACAACTGAGGATAATTCTTCATCATAACGCTTTCAAGATCCCACGTAGCTTCTTGACATTGTGGTTCCTCCGGATTACCTTTAATGGAAGGTATCACCTTATTCCTCGAAGATTTGCTCTTTTCATCAACAATTTGAACATGGACTTCTTCATATGACAAATCTTTCTCAAACTGTAAGGGCTCATATTCTATAACATGTTTATAGTCAGGCTTATATGGGCTCAATACCGAGATATGGAAAACATTATGAATATGCTCCAACTTCGGAGGTAAAGCTACCTCGTACGCCACTTCACCAACTCGTCGAAGCACTTCGAAAAGTCCTATAAATCTAGGTCTCAATTTCCCCTTTTTACCAAACCAAATTTTCCACTTCCAGGGAGATACTTTCAAGAAAACATAACTACCGACATCAAATTCTCTATTTTATCGATGTTGATCGACATATTTCTTCTGTCTATCTTGTCCAGCTATCAATCTCGCTTGAATAACCTTGATGATTTCAACAGTCTATTGTACCAATTTTGTACCCAATAGCCGACGTTCACCTACCTCATCCCATCATAACGGAGTTCTGCATTTTCTGTAGTATAATTCTTCGTACGGCGGCATGCCAATACTCGCGTGATAACTATTATTATAAGAAAATTCTACCAATGGTAGATGGTCATCCCAATTTCCTTTGAAATCCATGATACATGCTCGAGCATATTTTCTAGTGTTTGGATGGTTCTCTCACTTTGTGTCAAGTCGGTTCGAGGATGGTACGTTGTGCTCATTCATTTGTGTTCCCAACATTCTTGTAGTCGTTTCCAGAAATTAGATGTGAAACATGGATCTCTGTCTGATACAATGGACACTGGTACACTGTGTCTTGACACAATTTCCTTCACGTACAGTTTTGCTAACCGATCTAGGGTAAATCAAAGCTTGATTGGTAAAAAGTGTGCTGATTTCGTCAGTCGATCGACAATCACCCAAATGGCATCGTAACCTTGTTGGGTTGTTGGAAGGCCTACCACAAAATCCATTGCGATATGCTCCCATTTCCATTTTGGTATCTCCAACGGTTGTAATAATCCGCTTGGCCTTTGATGTTCAGCTTTAACTTTCGACACGTTAAGCACTTCGCCATGCACTCAGCCACATCCTTTTTCATATTTGGACACCAAAAATGATGTATAAGATCCTGGTATATCTTTGTACTCCCATGGTGAATCAAATATCTTGAGTTGTGAGCTTCACTTATAATTTCTTTTTTAACTTCTGGTACTGGCGGAACCCAAATTCTCCCTTCGAATCGATTTTAAATTTGTTTTCCTCACCTACACATACTCTCTATTTTATCTTTTCGCAATCTTCATCCTGAAGTTGTGCATCTTTCACCTTATTCACCAACGTTGAACTATTACCTATCTGGAATAACTTTCCATCGGATTCTGTCGGATATTTAATTTCCAACTCCATCTTAGCCATTTCCGACACTAGCTTCTCTTGAGCAGTCAACAACATTAACTTCTCCCGTCCCTTCCTACTTAAAGCATCAGCAACAACATTCATTCGCTTTTCGGGATGATAGAAAATCTCATGATCATAGTCTTTGATCAGCTCAACCATCTTCTTTGTCTCATATTCAAATCTTTTTGTGTAAATATATACTTCAGACTTTTATGGTCAGTATATATCTCACATCTCTCTCCATAAAGATAATGTCTCCAAATTTTCAGGGCAAACACCACCGCCGCCAACTCTAAGTCATGAGTCGGATACCTTTTCTCGTAATGTTTCAACTGTCGTGATGCATACGCAATAACTCTGCCGTTTTGCATAAGCACACAACCTAGTCTTTTATACGATGCGTCAGTATATACCACAAAATTTCCTGTAACATCAGGCAAAGAAAACACAGGTGTTAAACTCAACCTCTTCTTCAATTCTCAAAAACTTTCCTCACACTTCTCAGTCCAAACAAACTTAACCGCTTTCCTAGTTAAATTCGTCAACGGAGTTGCGATCTCAGAAAAGTCTTGAATAAAACGCATGTAGTAATCTACCAATCCTAAGAAACTCCTTACTTACGCGGTGTCTTGGTGATCCCGATTTATTATGACTTGACTTTTGATGGATCCACCAAACTTCTGTCCTTATCAATAACGTGCCTGAGAAACTGTACACGTTCCAACCAAAATTCACATTTTGAGAATTTAGCGTACAACTTCTCTTTTCTCAATGTCTCCAACTTCACTTTTAAGTGTTCCACATATTCCTCTTTGGTTTTGGAATATACCAATATATCATCAATAAACACCACCACAAATTTGTCTAAGAATGGTTTAAACACCATGTTCATCAAATCCATGAACGCTGCAGGTGCGTTGGTTAAACCAAAAGACATAACCAGAAACTCGTAATGACTATACCGAGTTCTAAACGCTGTTTTTGGTACATCCTTCGTCCTCACCTTCAACTGATGATAACCACTTCTCAAGCCTATCTTCGAGAAATATCTCGCTCCCTTCAACTGATCGAACAGGTCATCGATTCTAGGTAATGGATACTTATTTTTAATCGTGACCTTATTCAATTCTTGGTAATCAATGCAGAGCCACATCGATCCGTCTTTCTTCTTAACAAATAACATCGGTGCTTCCCATGGTGACACACTCGGCTGAATATACTTCTTATCAAGCAATTCTTGCAATTGCACCATCAACTCTTTCATCTCTACCGGGGCCATTCTGTATGGTGCTTTGGATATCGGGGTCGTTCCTAGTAGTAAGTCAATCACAAGCTCGATTTGTCGATCTGACGGAAGACCCAAAAAATCATCTGGAAATACGTCTGCAAAATCTCTTATAATCGGTATTTCTTCTAACTTCGCACTCTTCTTCTGTGTATCGACTATATAGGCCAAGTATCCTACTCATTCTTATCTCAACAACATCTTGGCTTGCATCACCGTCAAACAACTTGCTTATCGAGGTGACTTGCTGCTATAAAACACTACCTTTGACGGAGTCAGAAGGTTAACACATTTTCTTTGGCAATCAATTACTGCTTCGTAATTGAATAACCAATCCATTCCCAGTATAACATCGAATTCACCAAGTCTAATTGGTATCAAATCTACCATCATCTCGTGACCTTTTATAACCACTCTACAATTCCTATATATGTATCTGACAGGAATCACTTCCCTATTCGCAATCTTTATACTTAAGGGAAATTCTAATTCTTCCTGAGGCAAATCTAAGTTTTGAGCAAATTCATCGAATATAAATGAACAAGTAGCACCTGAATCAAATAGTACATACGCATTAATACCATTAATCGAATGATACGACACCACATCCTTAGGCATGCACAACATCTGCATGCGGTCATATTGAAAGTCCTCGCATGAAGGTCGGCTTGACTTATTTGTCTTTGGTCCGATGATAGTCAATGCACCACCACCGTTGTTGTTTCCTTTTCCACCACTTGCACTTCCCGCTGGCTTCTTAAGGAAATCATGAGCCATGTGATCCTTTGAACCGCAGGTAAAACATGCTCCTTTCTTTGGACTAAAATAGTTCGGTGCAATGTGTCCCTCCTGACCATAGTTGAAACACACTCGCTTTCCCTTCAAACATACCCCAGTATGGTTTTTCCCGCACGTCGCACAAGCTTCAAACTTTTTTTTGCTAACTTCCCTGTTGTCCTCCCATAGTCGAATTCTCGCTCCACTTCCTCTTCTGACTGTTACTTCCAATGTTACCTCCACCAGCCTTATTCTCATTCTCATTCTCATTCTTCCTTTTTTTTGTTCTTGGTTGTACTTGGTTAAGGCATCGCTTCCACCTTCCACGATAATTGCCTTTACTGGTACAGCCAGCAAATGTATTCAGCTGGAACATTGAAACCTTGCTATATAGCCAGGGTTTCAATCCTTGTTCGAACCTTCTCTCTTTACATTCGTCAGTATTAACTTGTTAAGTGTCAAACCTTGCCAATTCGTTAAACTTCGCAGTATATTCTGGCACCGTCATTGTTCCTTGCTTCAGCTCCAGAAATTGTACTTCCAACGAATTCTGAGAACTCGCCGGAAATTATATTTCGAAAAACATCTCTTTAAATCTATCCCACACTATCACTCCTTGTCCTCCCAAAACCTTATTTGCCTGCCACCAGTAGCTAGCTTCAGAATTCAGCATGAACGTTGCGAACGCAGTCTTCTAATCTTCGTTAACTCTAGCAACGTCGAACACCTTCTCCATTTCCATGATCCAGGTTTGGGATTCTATTGGATTCATAGACCCTTGAAACTCTGGCGGTCCGACCGCTTTGAATTCTTTAAAGGTCGTAACTTGAGCTTGCGGTTGATTCGCAAGTGCACCCGTCAACAGAGCTACCAACTGCTGAACCGGATTAGCATTGGCCTCGTTATTATTATTATTAGACCCCTCAGGAGGTGCTTGTTGATGTGGTTGTCTTCTTCTAGGAGGCATTTTCTGTTAAAATATACGCTTATTAGTTCATCACTCAATTTCTTGGGTATTTGAAGTTTAACTTAAACATTCCAAGATTAAAGCTATAACACATAACATTTCAAATAAACTTTGATATTTTACTCATTCATAACATTTTAAAACATGTTAAAGATAGCATAACCGCTATTAACATCCACTTTCTTGAACTAAACAAGTTTCAGGATTACATACTCATACTATCCCTTTATTTATCTCAAAATAAGGGATTTACAGTTTATTTATTCACATAATTAACCACATATTATTATCACTCTTATTCTATCTAGGAATATTAAGACGTCGTAAAGATTCTCGACGCTCTTCCTCCATGATACGGTACGCCGTTCTACGATCCATCATGAACCACGACAAATTCTCAAACTGAGGTGGATAATAAAAGACTCGATCCTGGGCCCTATCAATCGCAGAATTAAAAGCGTAATCCATCTCGTTCATCTTGGCCTTCTTCACTTGGACCTTAGCCTCAGCACGGTCTGCACGTTGAGTCGCCTTCATCCAAGCATCCTCTTCTCTGGCACGCTTAGCTGATTCCTCTTTGAAGTCATCTTTTAATTTCTCCATGTCAGTCTTCATCTTCTCTTTTACCGCCAACAGATCATCATGTTGTCCCTTGGTATGAACTAGGTCCCACTCCGTGTTTCCAAGGCGTGAGTCGAGTTCTTGAATCTCCATATCCTTCTGCTCCATCGAAGTATGATGCATCTCAACCAACTCCTTCAGCTCCTCAACTTTGTACTGCAATTATAAGTTACGATCGTACAGAGCGTCATACATCTCAGCTGATATGGAGTTTGGTGGAAACTCCTCAGGATCATCTTCCTCATCATCCTCCTCTATCTCCTCAGAACTATCCTCCTCGGGATCGGTCACAGGCTCATCCTCCTGGATCAACTGTTCCCGCACAACATAAATATCCTGGGGTTCGTCATCTCTAGGTATCTGAGGTATTGCTTCCCTAGCTGGACTGGATCCTCCATCGTTAGACATCCTGACAACAAAATATTTTAAGTTTTACTTAACATTTTCGATACTCGCAAACACATAAGTTATTAACACATAGCACATAATGTCTTTTATTATTTAACTCCAATGGATACCTTAATCCATTCCTTAAAACTCGATAAGAGTTGGACACCTCTATGTTTTCTATTTCCTTAAAGGTTACTTCATAAGGTTTCCCCACCTAAGGTTCATAACCTATGGCTTTGATACCAACCTGTGACACCCCCAAATCCGGGTACTCCATTCCCACAGAATTTGGTGCTCACTATCAAAAATCATTACATATAATTACCCATCATAAAGGATAAAGATATAATTTAAATAACTTAAACAATAATCTTTCCCATTAAAGGGTTACATCATAAAATTAATCTAATGTAATCTAACCTTAAATTTATTACATTAGTTTGTGGAATACGTCATAAAATAAAATAAGTCTGGTAACATAAAACATTTAAATAAATTTCTCATAAGTCTTCAACACTTGGACATTTTGCCCTTTCCTTTGCTAGTAGATGGCTAATCAACTTTCTCCACTTTAGCTGCAGTGTTAATTTCAAGCGTGAGCAAACAAATGCTCACTGATATAGAAAGTAGTAATGATAACAACATGAGAATGAACAACGAATGCTGAACAATAATGAACTTGTTCTACGAATTAAAAACAGGAAACAAGTTTGAACTTTAATATCTGAGGGTCTTAAGACCATGAACCATGTCCCTGGTACTTAGGTATTATTACCCAACCTTAACAGTCATTTAGACTATACAGACCCTTCTTAACGTACTTAGGGGGATCAGCCCTTTGTACCATGTATTGTGCACAAACATCTAAATGTTACACGTACAAAATCCCCTATTTAGGGTTGTTCGTCTCAGTTTGAATTTAGAATTTCAGCACTAAAGAAAGTTTAGTTTGGAACTAGCTTATCAGTGTTTCTAGAATTTTAGAACACTATTCAATTATAGATTAATTCAATCAATAAGAGTTTGCTTACTACTTGAAGGTTTAATACAAGAATGTATAACTGAACAAGGCTATCAAAGTCAAAGATCGATTATCAACAATATATAATTGAATAAACATGATATACATGCAAAGTGCTATATCCAAAAGAGTTAGAACAATCTCATTTGAATCGATGTATTAGAACAATATATGCTTTGAATAATAATATCAAGGTTTAGAAAAGTAAAACTCGCTCGAGGTAACGAATTAGGTTACAAGAGCTTATTCAATCGTCCATAAGGATAGAATCAACAATCTTGCTCAATAAAATTTAGGAACTTGCATTCATTAACAAAAGAATGAAGTTAGAACACTTGCTCAATGTAAAGAGTTAAGGTTTAGAAACTTGCCTTGTATGTAAGCTACACAAGTGTAAAATATTCTCCAATTACCCTACACATATCATTGAAATCGCAACAACAATTAGTTGTATGAATATTAGCTTTAAGGGTTTAAACCATCATTTAGGTCATAACCCTAACTTAACACCTAACCATGTTGGTTAACATTCTTAACGCCTCTGAAATCACCCATTAATCAACATAAACCTTATCGTTTATCTACAACTTTTGAAAACATCACAATTGGTTTCATTTCCTAACTTATTTAAATAATTACTTAAAATCTTACACTTCGTATTATAACGCATTACAATATGTTATTATAGTTTATATTATGTTTTAAACATCATTAATATGCATGCTTAACCAACACAAGTCCATAAATCATAACATGCATGCTTAATCAATACAAGTCCATAAATTATAACCTGCAAATAGGTAGAAGTCCTTTTTTGGGCTCGAGTACCAGTACAGATTGCATTGTCCCAGCACGCAGCTACTGGTGTGCTCGCTCTGAGAAACCTAGTGGCAGCGCAGCATTCTGCTTTCGACTATGGTAACAATGAAAGTCAAGGCGTGCAGTACGCAAGTAAACCGCAATGATTCTGTTATTGCACCAGTCACCCAAAACAACCCAAACACTACAACATCCACAAAACCCAACACCTAATGTAAGACCCTCAACTTTTATAAATAAAGATGAATTTTCTATAAATATTATTTTTGAATATTATGGAATAATTTTGATATAATGTTATAGTTGTGGGTAATATTTATAAATTTTGCAAAGTAAGCAAGTTGTTATAAAATATTCGTTTGGTCGGGGAATATTCTTTTTATCGGGGAATATTCGTACGACGGCTCAATCATTAGTGGACCCCACAATGGAAGTATTGTCGTAGTTAGAAAACGACAAAATTATCTTTCTATAAAAATAACGGCAGAGGTGTTACCGTTAAAACTGTTGAACTACCCGGTAGTAAAAGTACACAAGAATGTCTGGCGTAGTCAGATATAGTACACGATATTGATTATTGATGTTTACGTGAGAAGTCACTCAGCTATGCTCAATTATTGCTACAGTAATTGCTGCATCATATCTCTTATATTATTGATTCAATTATTATCACATTATCATCTGTATAATATGTTATAGTATTAAATCAATAATTGAGACGACAAGTTATAAATAATTAATAATTGTTGAAAGATTAAGTATGTGTTGATTAAAAATAAAATGATTTGTGGTAATATTTATTCAATCCTTGATGTATATAAAGAGTCTGTTATGAGACGTTTGTTAGGTTTTGTGAAAATCAAAGTAGCAATCAAAATTGCAAAAATAGCGGAAGCGAAATAAAATCAGATTTTAAAATTTTTCACAAACCAATTACCCGGATCATCCTTTATGCATATTATTAATTAAAACGAAGAATAAGAAATTATGAAATCATATCCTTGTAGAAACGAGCTTCCTCAGGTACGAGTTCACCTCCTACTTCTCTGCGATCTCCTTGAATCTCCGGGTTGATTCCTTCCTTTGATCAATGTAAGCCACCCAAGTGTATGGCCTCTATAGGTGATCCACCAAAGAAGAATAATTATCAAGAAGAAGGGGTATTGGCTCAAACCCTAGTTTTTCCTATCTGTATAGAAAAAGGGGGCGTACTCTCCAACTCTAGGAATTACGTATATTAGATATCTAATATAAGACTCCTCTTATAAAGATATCATGTAACCCTATTTTAATTAAAATAAGATATTATTTATATAATTAAACTCTTTTAATTAAATGGGCTCCCTAATCCTATTAGGGTAATTAATTAAACTCTTTTAACTAATTTTCCTTCCTAATCCAATTAGGAATAAATGAGAGTACTTATATTAAATTAATTCCTAAACCTTTTAGAAATTAAAATAATAATAATTGTAATAATATTAATAAGACTCCTCTTATTAATTTATATTTAATATTTCTAAAATATTAAATAATAAATATTAAGCTATTTAATTTATTCTATCACCATAGATTAAATTAAATATACTTAATATATTATTACAATTATGCCATTAACTTCTTAAATAATTATTCTTCCTTTTATGGTGTGACCCTTTAGGTTCTCCATATTAAACCCAGTTGTGAATAAATCAATTAGAACAATTCTAATCTCATTTAAATAAATAAATTAAACAAATAATTTATTTAAATAAATAATATTTATTCTACAATGGGATAAGCCTCCCTCAATGCGATCAACGACTTTCTAGATAATATAGATTTCAACATTAATCATAAAAGAACCTTTGAGTAAATAGTTACAAATGACAATTCAATCCTTCCACCATACAATGTCCCAATTAAATATAAGACATGGAATTATCACAAGTCTTATTTTATTTAATTATATGTATTTCGATTACTAAATGCACAACTCCTAATGAATGCAAATTAGAAACTACTTTCTAATTTCATTCCACCTCGCCAAGGATTCCTGGGTTGTCATTTATCGAATCACATAGGACATTTCTCCTTTTACTAGAAGTGGTAGATTCTTTATTGATCATTCATTATCTTCATATATAATTTATTACACCCAAGCATACCCTTTGATATACTCTAAGAGTCTTAAGGAATAAGTCAAAGTGCAACTCATTATATATAAGATACTATGATGATCTCAAGTCTAAGGATCATTTCAGACTACTATCACTATAGGAATTCCTATTGGCGGTAAGTAAAACTCCATTAGGTATTCCTTAGCGAAAGTCACGTCAAAGTGAACTTATTCTCTAATAAGCACCTACATACTTGCTTTAGTGTCTCCACACAAATGATCATGAGATCAATCATCCTCATCCAATGAGCAAGTTAACGATGTACCAATCTATCCGGATTCACTAATCCCCAATTTAGTAATCCAATGATTGGGAACTATTTTAGTTTTAAGCTTTCTAAGAATTTAGATCTCATTAGAATGATCATCATCATTATTCTAAAAGTGTTGCTTAAAACTATGGGTTTATCACATATTATTAAAACAACACCATGTAGATAATAAATGCCTTTAATAAATAATTCTTTTATTAATAAATAAATAAGATTGATTACACAGTATATGCTTTATCATCATACATGATTGGCTTGTATGCATAATACTTTCAACGTTTGTGGTAAGTTTGATTATTTTATGGGGGGGCCCATATGTCATCATCTAAGAGTCTCTTCGTCAATAGTAATTACCTTCGTCAATAGTAATTACCTTTGTGAATAGTAATTACCTTCGTCAATAGTAATTACCTTTACCAGACGTCAAGCCACTTGCCTTTTCACATGGCAGGTGCTAAGCTAGAAATCTTCTATAAATAGAGGCCTAGTGCTACATTATTTTTCACAAATTCATTCAAGCTATAGAGAGAGAAAGTATAGAGAGAATAAGAGAGAAAGAAGAAGAGTATTTTGTTACTACACTCTCTAAAGTTATTCAATCTCCTACCAAAAGTAAGGGTGTTATTCTTTCTTATTCATGAAGAGAACTGTTGTTATTCCATTGCTTATTATTCTATTGGAATAACTCAGATACGCTGATTTACCCTATACTTGGTGACATTCTTCTATTATTCATTGGAACATCCATGCTGTGTGTTTTACAGGACTTGGTTCCGCTTTTATTATTATTCTATTCGAACATCCATGCATGTGTTTTACATCGGACTGGTTCATCTTTATTATTATTCATTGGAATATCCACATGCGTGTGTTTTACGGACCTATTTCCATTCTTTATTATTCGTTGGAATATCCCATGCATGCGCTTTCTTTGGGACACGGTTCCGTTATTTATTATTCATTGGAATAACTCGCGTGTGGTATCTATCGCATGCATGGTGATTTCTTTTGTTATTCCATTCTTTATTATACCCGATTAGTTAAAACTTTGACTTTTATACTCCATGAAATTAGTGGAATATCCTTGATATTTGCGCTTCATCCAAAGATCCTTTCATGGAAATATTCTTCTCAAAGATTCTTGAATTTTACTCTACAAAGCAAAGATCATGTTGTGGTTTGGATGTTATTGGTTCCTAGATAAATTAATTCTTGAACTTGTTTTATTGAATTCTTATATCATTGTCATCATCCTCATGTTTATATTATGTTGAAAGTCATCTGTGGCCTGTAGTGCATAGATGGACTTGGTATGATTATGACCAGAGACTATTCGATGTAATCATGGTAAGTAATGTTACAAATGATGTGGTAAAAATCCTCAGTGGCCCGTAGTGCATTGATGGACAGTTGTTGGCATGATCATGACCATTAATGAATACACAAATATTCTTGGCCCGTAGTGCATGAATAATTGTGGTCGTGATACTAAAGAATATCCTTGGCCGTAGTTCAGGGGTGATTCGATGATGTGGAATATTTATTAAAGCTGAGTCTCAGCTATAACAGTGATAAAAAACCTTTTAAATCATAAAAGATAATAGATTTTATTTTCTACTTGAATCTTTTAATGGATTACTGGTTCCACTGTAGTTAAACTTGATGTTCATTATATTTTATCAGTTTAACACTGTTGTAGGCTAATGATAATTTATTACGCATTATCTTAGTCATAATATTTCTTCATCGAGCTAGTTGAGCTCACCCTTTCTTTCACCGTTCTCTTCGTGAAATGAGAATATAAATTTGGGGACGAGCCTGGAGAATGGAGTAATGGTCCGGAGGATAGCATTAGTAGTCCTCACTATTCGTGAAATAGTGTGATAATAATTGTAATGAGGACTCCTTTTTGAGTTTTTGTATGATCTCTAGTAGACAATATTTGTATTCAAACTCACAGTTTATATCGTATTATATACACAACGCTTATATTAGTAAGTTGTATTTAAATTACGTACCATGTATCGACTACCCAAGATGGGTGATGTATACCTAATTTTGGGGGCGCCACAGTTGGTATCGAGCTTAGGATATGATCCACAGCTAAGATGTGAGAATAGTACTAGGAGGGAGAGACGGAATACCTTCACAAGTATGACCTACCTAAGTTTATGTGCTATTTTATTGGCTCACGAATATAGGGATAATATGTTACATGTCAATTAAACCTTTTGTTTTGTGGCGATGATCTGAAAATGACATCCGAGAATGTTGAGAATAGCAATGGAGCACAAAAGCGATCGTTGATTCACCACATATCAATAATCGAGGATAATGTGCATCGAAGGCGACAATCCTCATGCAAACAACAACACTAACCAAATGATGAATGATCAAATGTTCGGGAGGCTTTATGCGAATTCATGCAACAAAGAAAGCGAGAGCGACTCTCGCCCAAAACGTAGGTGGAAAACGGAAAACTCTCAAGCGGTCACCGCTAAGCGATTCAAGGAGGGACCACCGGAGTTTAAGGGAGAGCCAAAACCACTTGGCGGAAGCATGGATAAAGCAGATTACCAAGATATTTGATGTCTTGGGATGCTCGAGGAGCAAAAGGTTCCCTTTCACGCTTTTTATGTTGCGCAGAGAGGTAGATTCTTGGTGGGAATTGGTAAACGTACTCAACCTCGGCCAGATGAAGATATCTTGGGAGAAGTTCCAGAGTCTGTTCAACGACAAATACTTTCACGAAAGTATTCGCCACATGAAGGAGGTGGAGTTTATCAAGTTGGAACAAAACAATATGACCGTGTGTCGCAATACGAGGCAAAATTTGCGGAGTTATCACGGTTTCGCCCCCACTGGTGGATAATGAAGAGAGAATGGCGTTAATGTTTTTAAGAGGTTTGAAGTCGGAGATACGTCAACATCTTATTTCTCATAAACCGTGTTTGTATTTAGATGTTGTAAATAGGCTCGATTAGTGGAAGCGATAACGAGTCAATGCAACTAAAAGAGAGCAGCTGGCAAAATTATAATACCAGCGAGAGTAGTCATCGAAGCGGTGACAACAAGCATGGAGGGAATCAACAGGCCAGATATGGTAACCACTTCGGTGGTAATCGTGTACAAAACAATAAGAATGGACATTTCAAGAAAAGGAGATTCAACAATGATGGAAAGACGTCAGCACCAGCACCCGTTGTTAAGGAAGGAGAAAGACCACCTATCATATGCTTCAATTGCGGAGGAGAGGGACACATCAGTCCAAACTGCGCCATGCCGTCCAAAGCATGTTATAATTGTGGAAGAGAAGGTCACTTAGCTCGATTTTGTCGTTTATCGAAGACAAATTCAGCTAGGATGGAGGCACCAAAGGCCGTCCCAGAAAAGTCAAACCTATAGTGCAAGGGAGAGCGTTTGTTGTGACCTCCCAGAGAGCAAGGAACCCGAATGAGGTCATCATGGGTAAGCTTATCATAAACTCTAATGAAGCCTATACTTTATTTGATACCAGTTCTACCCATTCTTTTATTTCTCTACTACTTGCGCTCATCGATTAAATTTGACTCAGGAGAAATTAGACTTTGACTTATCTGTGGAAACTCCGTTGGGAGAAACCTTCATTACATCCATCGTTTATAAGTCTTGTTTGGTTCAAATCGGTACCCACACATTAATTCGTCGATCTTATTTTATTAAAAATACTTGCATTTGACGTGATTCTAAGGATTGATTGGTTAACTACTTATCATGCAAAAATTGATTGTTTTTCGTAAGGTTGTTAGCTTTCATATTCCTAACCAACCTATTATCTAATTCAAGAGACCAAACCATTAAAATTAATCACGGTCATCTCAAGCCATAAAGCTATTCGTTTATTGAAAACGGATGTCAAGCTTTCTTAGCTCATGTCACTGATTTAAACAAAAATACGCCGGTTTTGAACGATATTTCTATTGTTAATAAATTTCTGACGTATTCTCAGAAGAACTTCTGGCCTACCCCCAGGCGTGAAATTGAATTTTGTATCGACCTTGAACCCGAGACAAAACCTATTTCCAAAGCCCCATATCGAATGGCTCCTATTGAACTTCGTGGAGTTAAAGACCCAACCGCAGGAATTGTTAAACATTGGCTTTATTCGTCCTAGTACTTCTCCTTGGGGTGCTCTCTGTTCTATTCGTGAAGAAGAAAGATGGGAGTATGCGAATTTGTATTGATTATCGGGAGTTGAATCATGTCACCATCAAAATAGATATCCATTGCCACTTATTGATGACTGTTTGACCCGGATTTAAGGAGCCAAATTCTTTTCAAAGATTGATCTTCGTTAGGATATCACCAATTGAAGATTAGAATCTGCGACATTCCAAAGAGCGGCTTTCGAACTTGGCACGGGCATTATGAATTCCTAGTCATGTCCTTTGGATTGACTAATGCTCCCGCCGCCTTCATGGATATGATGAACCGAGTATTCAAGGAATATTTGGATCACTTTATGGTCGTCTTTATTGATGACATCCTTATTTATTCCAAAAGCCATGAAGATCATGAGCAACACTTGAGGTCGACACTCCAAAAGCTTCGTGAATATAAGCTTTATGCAAGTTGAAGAAATGCGAGTTCGGCTGAAGAAGTAGCATTCCTTGGGCACGTGGTATCAAGTCATGGAATATCTATTGACCCAAAGAAAGATTGAAGCTATTCAAAGTCGGGAACAACCTAAATCGATGACCAAAGCACGTAGCTTTCCGGTTTAATTTGGTTATTATCGGAGATTCGTGGAAGGATTTTCTCGAATCGCTTACCCATCGACTCAAATTGACTCGGAAAGATACAAAGTTCTATTGGAGCGAAGAATGTGAGAAGAGTTTTAAGAACTCAAGAGGAGACTTATTTCAAAGACTGCTTTGACAATACCATCCGCTCTTGAGGATTTGTCATCTCTGATGATGCTTGAAGCAAAAGGGTTGGGATGTGTTCTTATGCAACATGGAAAAGTTATAGCCTATGCCTCCCGACAACTCAAAGAATATGAGAGGATTTATCCTACTCATGATCTAGAGTTAGCAATTGTTGTCTTTGCACTTAAAATTTGGAGGCATTACTTGTAGGGGGGAGAAAGTGGAGATCTTTACTGGATCATAAAAGCCTCAAATATTTCTTCACTCAAAAGGAACTCAACATGCGACAATGACGTTGGTTTGAACTGCTGAAAGATTATGATCATACCATCCAATACCATCCTGGAAAAGTTTAACGTGGTAGGCGACGCATTGAGTAGAAGATCATATGCAAGTCACGAAAAGCGATATTGTCAACGAAAGGCCCATTTTATGTGACTTGCAAAGGATGGAGATAGAGTTAAAGACTCGAGGGACGCATGTGATGATAAGCGAGTATACTGAATAGAACCGACTTTAATCGATAAAGTTAAAAGCCGCTCAGCTCTGGACACGGAGGCGATGCGTATGAGGAAGAAAGTGCAAGAAGGTGTTATGCTTAGGAAGCAAAAATCGATGAAGAAGGAATACTTGAGTCAACTCGGACTTTGTGTTCCTAATGACCACGATTTAAAGTATAATATCATGATGGAGGCGCACAACACACCATTTGCAATCCATCACGGGAGTACCAAAATGTATCATGATATTCGCCATACATTTTGGTGGAGCAATATAAAGAGAGAGAGATATTTGTTTATCTCAAGGTGTCTAACTTGTCAACGTTAAAGCGGAGCATCAAGTACCAAAAGGTCCATTGCAACCACTTGAAATTCCGAATGGAAGTGGGAGCACATTACCATGGATTTCGTTCATTAGTCTTCCTAAGGTTTCTCAAGGCATAGATGCGATTTGGGTCATTGTTGATAGATTGACCAAGTCCGCTCATTTCACCGACACGAGAAACTTATACACTTGAACGTCTTGCTCGTATGTACATAAACGAGATTGTAAGATCGCATGGTATGCTGCAGTATCCATAGTTTACGATCGAGACCCAAGATTCACTTCACGATTTTGGGTTAGTTTGCAAAAAGCTACGGGAGCGCGGACTTACGATTTAGCTTCGGCATATCATCCTCGGGGCCGGACCGGACAATCGGAGAGGACTATTCAAACTCTTGAAGATCTATTAAGACTCGTGTCCTTGATTTCAAGGAAGTTGGGACAAGTTCTTACCATTGGTGGAGTTTTCCTACAACAACAGTTATCAAGCAAGTATTCGCATGGCTCCATTCAAGCGTTGTATGGAAGAAAGTGTCATTCTCGATATCTTTGGGATAAGGTGGGTGAAGCAACATTGTTGGGACCGGAGTCGTATGCACGTATGACTACGTAAAAGATTCAAACGATCCGACAACGTATAAAAAAACCTCACAAAATCGACAAAAGAGTTATGCTGATCTTCATCGAAAGGACGTGGAATTCGATATAGGAGATCATGTGTTGTTAAGAGTTGCTCCATGGAAAGGAGTTACAAGATTTGGAAAGAGAGGAAAACTAAATCCTCGATTCATCGGTCCATTTTTAATCCTCGATCGAGTAGGAACTATGGCCTATAGACTCGCTTTACCGCCAAGTATGTCTCGTGTTCATAACGTTTTTCACATATCCATGTTACGAAAATATGTGAAAGACCCTAACCACATTATTGAGTTAGAACCAGACGAAATAGCGGAAGATTTGACGTATGAAGAGGTTCCTGTTCAAATCTTGGATAAGAAGGAACATATTCTACGCTCCAAGGTTATACCTCATGTCAAAGTTTTGTGGAGGAACCACGATGTTGAGGAAATGACTTGGGAGTTAGAATCTGAAATGAAATCAAGGTATCCTTACCTCTTCGACATACCACGTACGTACCCTAATTTTGAGGGCGAAATTTCATAAGAAGGGGAGGTTGTAAGACCCCAACTTTTATAAATAAAGATGAATTTTCTATAAATATTATTTTTGAATATTATGGAATAATTTTGATATAATGTTATAGTTGTGGATAATATTTATAAATTTTGCAAAGTAAGCAAGTTGTTATAAAATATTCGTTTGGTTGGGGAATATTCTTTTTGTCGGGAATATTAAATACGATTACTCAATCATTAGTGGACCCACAATGGAAGTATTGTCATAATTAGAAAACGACAAAATTATCTTTCTATAAAAATAACTGCAGAGGTGTTACCGTTAAAACTGTTGAACTACCCGGTAGTAAAAGTACAGTAATATGCATAGTTGTATAGTAGCACACGATATTGATTATTGATGCTTACGTGAGAAGTCACTAAGCTATGCTCAATTATTGCTACAGTAATTGCTCCATCATATCTCTTATATTATTGATTCAATTATTGTCACAGTATCATCTGTATAATATGTTATAGTATTAAATCAATAATTGAGACGACAAGTTATAAATGATTAATAATTGTTGAAAGATTAAGTATGTGTTGATTAAAAATAAAATGATTTGTGGTAATATTTATTCAATCCTTGATGTATATAAAGAGTCTATTATGAGACGTTTGTGGTAAGTTTGATTATTTTATGGGGGGCCATATGTCATCATCTAAGAGTCTCTTCGTCAATAGTAATTACCTTCGTCAATAGTAATTACCTTTGTGAATAGTAATTACCTTCGTCAATAGTAATTACCTTTACCAGACGTCAAGCCACTTGCCTCTTCACATGGCAGGTGCTAAGCTAGAAATCTTCTATAAATAGAGGCCTAGTGCTACATTATTTTTCACAAATTCATTCAAGCTATAGAGAGAAAGTATAGAGAGAATAAGAGAGAAAGAAGAAGAGTATTTTGTTACTACACTACTTGCGAGATTCAATCTCCTACCAAAAGTAAGGGGTGTTATTCTTTCTTATTCATGAAGAGAACTGTTGTTATTCCATTGCTTATTATTCTATTGGAATAACCTGTGATACATGGTTTACCTATACTTGGTGACATTCTTCTATTATTCATTGGAACATCACATGCATGTGTGTTTTACAACCGGACTTGGTTAAAATCTTTATTATTATTCTATTGGAACATCACATGCGTGTGTTTTACATCGGACTGGTTCTCATCTTTATTATTATTACATTGGAACATCCCACATGCATGTGTTTTATTTGGACCTATTTCCATTCTTTATTATTCGTTGGAATATATCCATGCATGCGTTTTCGCCGGACCTGGTTCCGTTATTTATTATTACATTGGAATAACTCCGCCTGCAAGGCCTATCGCATGCATGGTGATTTCTTTTGTTTTCCATTCTTTATTATACCCAGTTAGTTAAAACTTTGACTTCTATACTCCATGAAATTAGTGGAATATCCTTGATATTTTGCGCTTCATCCGATATCCTTTCATGGAAATATTCTTCTCGGTATTCTTGAATTTTACTCTACAAAGCAGTATCATGTTGACAGTTTGGATGTTATTGGTTCCTAGATAAATTAATTCTTGAACTTGTTTTATTGAATTCTTATATCATTGTCATCATCCTCATGTTTATATTATGTTGAAAGTCATCGTGGCATTGTGAGTGCATAGATGGACTTGGTATGATTATGACCAGAGAGACTATTCGATGTAATCATGATAGTAATGTTACAAATGATGTGGTAAAAATCCTCGATTGGTCCGTAGTGCATTGATGGATGAGTTGTTGGCATGATCATGACCATTAATGAATACACAAATATTCTTGGCCCGTAGTGCATGAATAATTGTGGTCGTGATACTAAAGAATATCCTTGGCGTAGTAGTTAGGGGTGATTCGATGATGTGGAATATTTATTAAAAAGTCGAGTCTCAAATTTATAACAATGATAAAAACCTTTTAAATCATAAAAGATAATAGATTTTATTTTCTACTTGAATCTTTTAATGGATTTTTGGTTCCAATTTGTAGTTAAACTTGATGTTCATTATATTTTATCAGTTTAACATTTGTTGTAGGCTAATGATAATTTATTCGCATTATCTTAGTCATAATATTTCTTCTTGAGCTAGTTGAGCTCACCCTTTCTTTCACTTTGTTCTCTCGTGAAATGAGAATATATTTGGGACGAGTCGAGAGAATGGAGTAATGGTCAGAGGATAGCATTAGTAGTCCTCACTATTCTGTGAAATAGTGTGATAATAATTGTAATGAGGACTCCTTTTGAGTTTGTATGATCTCTAGTAGACAATATTTGTATTCAAACTCACAGTTTATATCGTATTATACACGACAGTTATATTAGTAAGTTGTATTTAAATTCTATACCATGTATCTGACTACCCAAGATGGGTGATGTATACCTAATTTTGGGGGCGTCACACCTAAACCCTTGTGATAACATCTATAAACATGCAATACCACATAATAACAACATAAACACTCTATATATACCATTTTGAAGGATTAAAATCCCAATTTTTCCAAATTTCATCATTTTCACATATTTAGCAAATTCGATCACCACGAACTCGTTTCTTAACCAATTGACATGATTCGAACTACGTCGCTTTCATTTCTTAACATACTAACATAATTCGTCATCAAATAGCAGAATATATCACATATTGAGCATCAGCTTTTGTACTTTCTTAAAGCCAATTTCATGTATAAACACTGTTATTTTCCTTTTCTTCCTACAACCAAATTACACGAATTTGAACATCAACCAAGGATTATAGATGATAACTAACAAGTTTAGCAATAACATACATACATAGAATTCAACATCTTAACCCCATCCAATGAAATTTCCAATTAGCAGAGAATAGGTATTGCAAAGAAAAATAAGATACATTATACCTTTAAAACCCTAGTTGAATGCTAGCAAAAGATGGTGACCCTCTCTCAAAACCACTGTGATTCTTCCTTCTCAAAATTTCTGTGTTTTTCCCCTTTCTCACCAACTCTCTGATCTTAGTTTAGCCTTAGGCAAAGAAATAAGACACGAAGTAATAAAATGGTCTCTCCCACGTACTCTTCCGTTAAAAACAAATAATACGTCTGCGTCAGTTGGAATAAGCCAAAGGCCGCAAGGCCTTGTTTGGCTACCACCTATTTCCCAAACTAAATTATTTTAATAATATTTATATTATATAGTTTAATGTGTCACACCTTAATTTAGTTAATTTAAATAACTTTAGTTTAGTTAATTTAAATAACTTATAATAATAAAAAAAAATTCTTATTATCATTATACTTATAATTAATAAATAATTATATATCTAATTTAATTAATAAATTAGAAACATTACTTTATTTAATTTATTTACTTTCTTTTAAATTAAACGATTCATTTAATTTAATTATTTCCTTAAATATTAAGCAATTGATTTAATTTAATTATTTCCTTAAATTAAATCCTTGAGATAAAATTATCATTATTCAATTTAATTAACATTAATTAATTTAGTTACTAAATTAATTCACCATAATTCATCAAATATTTATTTTCCTCAATAAATAAATTGTTTAAAATATTTATTTAATTCATTAAATATTTAAATTAAATTACAAATTTTTTGATCATTACACTTATACACTTGAACGTCTTGCTCGTATGTACATAAATGAGATTGTAAGATTGCGTTGTATGCCAATATCCATAGTTTCTAATCGAGACCCAAGATTCACTTCAAGATTTTGGGTTAGTTTGCAAAAAGCTATGGGCACGGATTTACGATTTAGTTCGTCGTATCATCCTCAAACGGATGGGCAGTCGGAGAGGACTATTCAAACTCTTGAAGATTTATTAAGACTCTGTGTCCTTGACTTCAAAGGAAGTTGGGATAAGTTCTTACCATTGGTGGAGTTTTCCTACAACAATAGTTATCAAGCAAGTATTGGCATGGCTCCATTCGAGGCGTTGTATGGATGCAAGTGTCGTTCTCCAGTATGCTGGGATGAGGTGGGTGAAGCAACGTTGTTGGGACCAGAGTTGGTACGTATGACTACGAAAAAGATTCAAACGATCCGGCAATGTATAAAAACCTCACAAGATCGACAAAAGAGTTATGTTGATCTTCATCGAAAGGACGTGGAATTCAATATTGGAGATCATGTGTTGTTACGTGTTGCTCCATGGAAAGGAGTTACGAGATTTGGAAAGAGAGGAAAATTCAATCCTCGATTCATTGGCCCATTTTTAATCCTTGACCGAGTAAGAACTGTGGCCTATAGACTCGCTTTACCGCCAAGTATGTATCGTGTTCATAATGTTTTTCACATATCTATATTACGTAAATATGTGAAAGACCCGAATCATATTATAGAATTAGAACCAGACGAAATAGCGGAAGATTTAACGTATGAAGAGGTACCTGTTAAAATCTTGGATAAAAAGGAACATATTTTAAGCTCCAAGGTTATACCTCAAGTCAAAGTTTTGTGGAGAAACCACGATGTTGAGGAAATGACCTGGGAGTTGGAATCTGAAATGAAATCAAGGTATCCTCACCTATTCGTCATACCAGGTATGTACCCTAATTTCGAGGGTGAAATTTCATAAGAAGGGTAGGTTATAAGACCCCAACTTTTACGAATAAAGATGAATTTTTCTATAAATATCATTTTTGAATATTATGGTGTGAATTTAATATAATGTTATAATTGTGGGTAATATTTACAAATTTTGCAAAGTATGTAAGTTATTATAAAATATTCGATTGGTCGGGGAATATTCGTAGGACGACACAATCATTGGTGGACCCCACAACAGAATTATTGTCGGAGCTAAAAAATGACAGAAATATCTTTTTATGAAAATAATGGTGGAAGTTTTACTGGATAAGCTGTTGAAATACCCAATAATAAAAGTACGATGAATGGCGTGGTTGCATAGTAGCACTACCAGTATTGATTATTGATGCTTACGTGAGAAGTCACCGGTTATACTCAATTATTTATAAAGAATTCACGCATCATATATCTCATATTATTGATTCAATTATTGTCACAGTATCATCTGTATAATATTTTATATTATTAAATCAATAATTGAGACGACAAAGTTATTAATATTATTATTTGCAATATTGACGATGTCTAGAAGTTCTGTCAATGAGAGGTTTGGTCACCTAATTGCGCGCCAATAGGGAGAAATCCTTATTGGAAAGCCCCCTCTTTCGTGGGAACGACCTAGTTGTTAAATATTGCGAATTATAATAATGATGATAAATGTTGTTAAAAATATTGAAGGAATTTTTATGAAGTATTTGTTGTAAATTTTTCTTATTATATAGACCCCCATTTACCCTTTTTTTAAAATAATTGGTAGAAAATAATTTAATATAATAAAGGTGGGGGCCATATGTGGGGCCCATATGTGAGTTATTAAAAACCGGGAATTGGGGGAACGAGGATTGAGGATATATATATATATATATATATATATATATATATATATATATATATATATATATGCATACTTTGAAAAAAATGGCAAGGGGGGTGGGAATGGTCACGGGGTATAATAATAATAATTATTATATTATATATATATTATAATAAGTTTTGGTTTTTTATGAAAAATAGAATATATTATATTTTATTAAATATTATATTATTAAAGTTGAAAAAAAGGAAACGTAAGAAATATTTTTTCCCCGTGACACTTTCGTCCGAAAACCTACTGTTGGTCCGTGATAATTTTTTTCTAAATAGTATCCTTTCATTCTCCTATAAATAGGATGCTTAGTTAGAATTGAAAATCACACCAAAATAGAGAATTGTTCTTCTATAATATTGAGCGTATTTCTATCGAGTTTTAGAAAGCTTTGAGCATAGAAAATAGTGAAAGTTTTCTTCAAGAATATCCCTGCCCTACCAGTCGGAATACTTTTCTTTTCAAGGTAAGGGATGTTATTTTTGTTCAATATTCGCTTGAAATAATATTTTCTTCCATACTCTATAGTATGTAAGTAATATTATTTCGTTTCAGATTTTGAATTCTATACTTATTTGGTTAATGTTTTGGTTTCTATACCCCATGAAAATAGTAGAATATCTTTAAATTTTGCGTTTTATCAAGTATCTTTTTATGGAAATATTATTCTAAGCATTTTTTATAAGTTTTAACTTTTTTATACTGGAGAACTATTCACAGGGTACTATTCCCGAATTACTATTCACAGGGTACTATTCACTCGGGGTACTATTCATGATAAAAATTGGTTCATTTTCGGTCCAAATCATTTTTGGTATAATATTATTCTTGAATTTTACTCCACAAAGCAGTATCATATTGACAATTTGGACGTTATTGATTTCTGGATAAATTAAATTATAAATCTTTAAAAATTTATCCTTTGTTTTCATTTAATTTAATTCTTATATCATTGTCATCATCCTCATGTTTATATTATGTTGAAAGTCATCTGTGGCCAGTAGTGCATAGATGGACTTAGTAAGATTATGACCAGGGATTATTCGGTATAATCATCACCGTAATGTTATAAAAGATGTTGTAAAAGTCCTCATTGGCCCGTAGTGCATTGATGGACAGTTGTTGGCATGATCATGACCATTGATGAATACATGAATATCCTTGGCCCGTAGTGCATGGATAATTCGTGGTCATGATATTAATGAATATCATTGGCCGTAGTGCAAGGGTGATTTGATGATGTGGATTATTTATTAAGCTGAGTCTCAGCGATAAAAGTGATGAAAACCCTTTTAAATCATAGAAGATAGTAGATATCATGTTTAACTTAACTCTTCTAATGGATTGCTTATTTCGCTGCAGTTAAACTTGATGTTTGTTATATTTTATCAGTTTAACTGTAACGCCCCAGAAAATCGGACCTTTATAAATACTTTTAATAATGAATAAAATAATATTATTTATTAATATTGCGTGTTGATAAGATGAATGTCGTTCTATAACCTAGAAACGTCGGAACGTCGTAGTATTTTAACTACATGGATGAATTAAAGTGTTTGAATTTCTAAGACGAAAATAAAAGCTTTTCGAGAAATTTTCTGAAAAATACTATTCATCGATTTTCGCTCGGAAATTATTTTTGAATTTCCAAGAAATAAGTAACGTTATAATATCAAGGTGATATTGATTATGTAATAATAAGCTAAGTATGGAAAATGTAATATTTCATATGCGGACTTAATTTGGGAACGTTAGGTTTATTAAGCGTTAAGGAAAGAAAGTTGTAATTGTATGATGCATATGCATTGAACGAAGTAATGAACGTAAGTATAATGCGACATATTATACTATTAGGTATGAAGAATGGAATAACGTATATTATAATTTAGTATACGAGTTAGCATACGAGAATTATACGTGGGGTATTTATGTTAAGTTATTTAATTAAAGGTAATGGACTAGTAGGATTATTAGTATAATGGTAGAAGTCCAAAGGAAAGTGATACTCAAGCGCAAGTGTTTGATATGTCATGAGTTCAAATTATTGTAGTATAAGCCCAACAAGGAATTAGCTAGATTAATTAGCAAGCCCAATGAATAAACTATGATCCATGGGGCAAACCAAGTGAGAAATGGGTAGACTTGATGGGCAAACATTTTGTGTGGTGACCAAGTGTTGTGCTAGGAATTCTAGGGTTAGAACTGGGCATGATATCATGTGACTTAGTTATTTGCAAAGTGAATAATTAGGTTTGTGAATAGAATGGAAATATCTGTTCACCGCATGTAACACATAAGGAATTGGGATTGAAAAGAGTTTAATTCAATTGTTTTGCATAGGAATATAACAAGATTAATCTGGATTAAATAGAAGGCAATTGATCACTTGGAAAAGGACTTTTGGCATTTGAGAATTCTCATTAACAATTGATGAACATAAATATTAGGATAATTGGATAATTGATTTAGAGTTCATAATTGGGGATATTGAAGTGTTAATCCTTATTTATCTGAATTCATTCAAATCTTAGTTTTGTTTATTTGATTTATTTTAGAATAATTTCTTTTAATTGTTAATTTAGTTTTCTTAATTAGAAAAATCACAATTTATAGTTGTTTAAATAAAATTGATTTGGTTAAGAGTTAGTATTTTGTAATTTTTATTAAATAATTCCTCGTGGGAACGATACTCTACTTTCACTTTATTACTTGTTGATCGTAGTATACTTTGCGTATTCATTGATTAACGAAATCGATCAACAAGTTTTTAGCGCTGAATTCTTAGGAATTAATTTAATAATTATTTACCAATATTAATTTCAATCAAATTAGTCTTAATTTAAAAATTTTATTTTATTTTATTTTCATTCTCTTCTATATTTCTCTCGTTTTTAGGTACCATGAATGTGAAAGTATTATGCATACAAGCCGATCATGTATGATGATAAAACATATCTTGTGTAATCAATCTTATTTATTTATTAATAAAAGAATTATTTATTAAAGGCATTTATTATCTACATGGTGTCGCTTTTTAATAATATGTGATAAACCCATAGTTTTAAGCAACGCTTTTAGAATAATGATGATGATCATTCTAATGAGATCTAAATTCTTAGAAAGCTTAAAACTAAAATAGTTCCCAATCATTGGATTACTAAATTGGGGATTAGTGAATCCAGGATAGATTGGTACATCGTTCTTGCTCTTTTGGATGAGGATGATTGATCTCATGATCATTTGTGTGGAGACACTAAAAGCAAGTATGTAGGTGCTTATTAGAGAATAAGTTCCTTTGAGCATTGACTCGCTAAGGAATACCTAATGGAGTTTTACTTACACCGACAATAGGAATTTCTGTAGTGATAGTAGTACAAATGATCCTTAGACTTGAGATCATCATAGTATCTTATATATAATGAATTACACTTTGACTTATTCCTTAAGACTCTTAGAGTATATCAAAGGGTATGCTTGGGTGTAATAAGTTATATATGAAGATAATGAATGATCAATAAAGAATCTACCACTTCTAGTAAAGAGGAGAAATGTCTATGTGATTCGATAAATGACAACCCGGAATCCTTGGGTTAAGGTGGAATGAAATTAGAAAGTAGTTTCTAATTTGCATTCATTAGGAGTTAATGCATTTAGGAATCGAAATACATATGATTAAATAAAATAAAACTTGAATGTAATTTCATGTCTTATATTTAATTGGGACATTGTATGGTGGAAGGATTGAATTATGCGGTAACTATTTACTCAAAGGTTCTTTTATGATTAATGTTGAAATCTATATTATCTAGAAAGTCGTCGTTGATCGCTAGGGAGGCTTATCCTATTGTAGAATAAATATTATTTATTTAAATAAATTATTTGTTTAATTTATTTATTTAAATGAGATTAAATTGTTCTAATTGATTTATTCACAATAGGTTTAATATGGAGAACCTAAAGGGTCACACCATAAAAGGAAGAATAATTATTTAAGAAGTTAATGGCATAATTGTAATAAGATGTTAAGTATATTTAATTTAATCTATGGTGATAGAATAAATTAAATAGGTTAATATTATTATTTAATATTTTAGAAATATTAAATATAAATTAATAAGAGGAGTCTTATTAATATTATTACAATTATTATTATTTTAATTTCTAAAAGGTTTAGGAATTAATTTAATATAAGTACTCTCATTTATTCCTAATTGGATTAGGAAGGAAAATTAGTTAAAGGAGTTTAATTAATTAACCCCTAATAGGATTAGGAGCCCATTTAATTAAAAGAGTTTAATTAAATGAATAATACCTTATTTTAATTAAAATAGGGTTACATGATATCTTTATAAGAGGAGTCTTATATCAGATATCTAAAAACATACGTAATTCTAGAGTTGGAGAGTACGCCCTTTTTCTATCTGAGATAGGAAAAACTAGGGTTTGAGCCAATACCCTTCTTCTTGATAATTATTCTTCTTTGGTGGATCACCTATAGAGGCCATACACTTGGGTGGCTTACATTGATCAAAGGAAGGAATCAACTTGGAGATTCAAGGAGACCGCGGAGAAGTAGGAGGTGAACTCGTACCTGAGGAAGCTCGTTTCTACAAGGATATGATTTCATAATTTCTTATTCTTCGTTTAATTAATAATATGCATAAAGGATGATCAGGGTAATTGGTTTGTGAAAAATTTTAAAATCGATTTTATTTTGCCCGCTTAAATTTTCAATTTGATTGCTACTTTGATTTTCACAAAACCTATCGATTGGTATCGTGAGCCAAACTTTATGCGAATTATTAATTATTTTGATTCCATATATATGCGGGTATGTATTTTGAATAATTTATTGGGCATAATTTGTTGTATAAAATTATTATTTTATGAAAAAAAAAAAAAATATTTCTTGAAAAAAAAAAGGTTTAGGAATCATTTTTTTATGCGGTCATTGTGTGGCGATGATGTAATTTGATTACATAAAATCACGTTTTTTTTTTGGGAAAAACTGTTTCAGCAAAAGTGAAAGAATTCCGTGTGGTGTAATCCTGTTTCAATGGGTAATGAATAGTTATTTTTTTTTCTATTTACTCACGGATTACTTTGATTTCTTTGTAAACCGCCAGCATGGGAGGTACTAAACCTTTTTTTGCATGAAAACATAATATGTTCTGACATATAAAATCCGGCTGTTGCAAATCCTTTAACAACGTGATCAAGTAGGATTTTGATTACTACTATAATATATATATTTTACAAGGATCACGTGGTTTACGTTATATATTTAGATATATAAACCGAACCGTGAAGCCCAACAGAAATTGGTATATATTATTTTAATAATTTTATAATTAAAATAAATAGTTTATTTTAATCTTGAAATTGGATTTCATGCAACATAAAATTGCCCACTAAATGATATTCATATATATATGGAATGATTTAATTTATTGATACATATGATGATATATATGATAATAAATGGGATTGATTATGGACAATTGACCAATATGATTGGATTTATTTTAGTTGGATGTTTGAATGAATGGGTTTTATTAAATAGGGTCTGCGTACCTCGTCTTTTCTGGTTTTCTTCTTGATGTAAATTCTATCTCTCTCCTATGTACTTCCCCTTATTTCTTTGATCAAGGTTTCTATTTAAATTAAATAGTTTATGTAATAGGACTAGTTAGAATTTTTTGAAGAACCGAGGATCAAGAAGTAAGGAGCGCTAAAAGACCCGTTTGTAATGGAGCCCGGGTTTAAATGTAATAGTTATATTTAAATGTTTATTCTTGCACCCTAGGGTTTGACCTTTTGGTTCACTTGGTGGCTCTAGTGAACCAAACTAGAATAAAAGTCCATAATCAATCAGGGTAGAATATAGTATTCTATATGTGCATGCTAGTATTATATATTTTATATATTATGCAAACATGCTCGCATGTTTAATAATATGGCGCGTATTTATATATATATTTGCATGTATGCGCTAAACAAGATGAGACAAATAATAACAAATCCTCAAAGTTTTTTTTTATATTAAGTCTTAAGCGTTCAAAGATATTTAGAATATCGAGCGTAAGCCTTCTAGCATGATAAAATTAATAGAGTATTAAATATTTAATATGAGTTTGTTGTGTCACCACAAGGCAAGTATTAAGTATTTAAGATGTTAATTTATCACATTTGATGCTTATAAAGAAAATTGAACAATATTGTTTTGTTGTGTCACCACAAGGGCGATATTTTTCTTTTTTGAATATATGGAGGTGCTAGGTTGGACTTAACTTAGATAATTTTGATTCGGATGTGCCACCACTTGATCAAAATAATCCAAGAGGCAAAACATAAAGAGTTACATGTTGATGTAATTGACAAGGAGTTGTCTACCTATTTATTTATATATAGTTTGTTGTGTCACCACAAGGCTATATATATTTGAAATGGGATCCTTATTCTCACTAGCAAAACTTTAATTAGATTTTGCCGAACTATATAAATGAGGGTAATATAGTTTGAAGAAAATAGTGGGAGACACCAATATAAAATAAGACCTAATTTATTTTGGTAATTAATTAAATGAATGTTTGCTAAAATATTGTCTTTTTACATGCGAATTTTGAAAATGTCACATTCACTAATTTCACTACGTAGCATACTTGATGCTTTAACAAACTGGACCGGGCCAGAACTACACGGATTTGGTTAAGGAATCTGAGAATTGTTCTCACTTCTTTGAAAAGATTTCTTATGTCCTAAATTAGTACACCGCAAAAGTTGCGAGAAAAGCGACCTCGAGAGGAGAGATTGCTACTTTTAAGCGTTGGCAAGATGATGCATCTGTGGCTCGATGCATCATGCTCGCATCCATGAGTAATGAGCTTGACATCGGCATGAAAACATGGATGCTCCTACTATGCTCTTGCACCTTCGAGAGTTGTATGGTGAAGCAAAGTAGGATTGCTAGATATGAAATATCTAAGGAGCTCTTCCGATCTCGGATGACCGAGGGCACTACCGATTGAGACTCATGTCCTAAAGATGATCAATCTGATTGAGCGTCTTGGGCGACTTGGGTTAAATCATGGATGGGGAATTGAGTCAAGATTTAGTCTTGTAGTCACTCCCGGACACCTTCTCACAATTTGTTGTGAATTTTCACATGAATAAGTTGGATGTCGACACTGAATTACTTAACATGTTAAAAGCTGTTTGAAGGTCACTTCCCATCCAAGAAGAACCATGTCTTCTTGGTGGATGATTCTTCCAAGAAAAGGAAGAGGCCCAAGGTATCTTACGAAAAGAAGAAATCCAAGACGGCTAAGGGAAAGCGAAAGTGAAGGATCAAAAGAAACACGATCCGACTAATGAAAGGAATTTGCTTCCATTGCAATAAGCCAAGGTCATTGGAAGAGGCTGCAAGGATTATCTCGCGAACAAAAGCGAAGAAGCTTGGAGAAGCTTGAATCCTAATCAAGGTTTGTTTATGATTGAAATTAATTTTTCGAAAGTCGATCTTCTACTTGGGTATTGGATCTGGGATGTGGTTCTCACATATGTAATAATATCGAGGAATTTGGTCGGAAGTAGAAAAGTGAAAGCAAGGATGAGGTGAGATCTCTACGAGTGGGAAATGGAGCAAAGGTTCTTTGCATTAGCTGTAGGGACTTATTGTTTAAACCGCTACTGGGCAAGTTCATTAATTTAAATAATTGTTATTTTGTTTCAAATATCATTAGAAACATTATTTCTATCTCTGTATTGGATATGGATGGTTTTAATATTATAATAAAGAACAATAGTTGTTCCATTTATAATGATAATGTTTTATATGGTGTTAGTAATTTGCGAAATGGACTTTATATACTTGACTTGCATGAAAATATATTTCAAATTGAACAAACTAAGAAAAGGAAAAGAGATGATGTTAATTATACCTTCATGTGGCACTTTGTAGACTCGGTCGTATTAATGAAACAAGATTATCCAAGTTGCATAAAGATGGGCTCTAGAGCTATATCGATTATGAATCATATCCAACTGTGAATCTTGTCTCATGGGTAAAATGACTAAATCTCCTTTTAGTGGAAAAGGAGAAAGAGTTCTGAGTTGTTAGCGTTGGTACACTGCAGATGTATGTGGACCTATGACAACTAATCGCAGACGAGGAGGGTATTCTTATTTTATTACATTCCTTCGACGACCACTCAAGATTTGGATATGTGTATTTAATGAAATACAAATCTGAATCATTTGAAAAGTTCAAAGAGTTCAGAAGTGAAGTTGAGAAGCAAACTGGTAAGAGTATTAAGATTCTTGATCGATCGAGGAGGAGAATACTTAAGTGGTGAGTTTCTCAATTGTCTCAAAGAAAATGGTATAATCTCACAATGGACTCCACCGGGATGCCACGGATGAATGGTGTATCTCACGAAAGGAGAAATCGAACATTGTTGGACATGGTTCGATCTATGATGAGTTTTTCTGAGCCTTCCGGTTTCCTTCGGGGATATGCCCTAGAATCCGGCTGCATACCTACTTAACAAGGTACCTACAAAATCCGTCCCCAAGACCCCATATGAGTTATGGACAGGGAGGAAACCAAATCTTAAGCATGTTAAGACTTGGGGTTGTCCAAACTTATGTCAAAAGTTTGAAAAGCGATAAAGCTGCAGACTAGATCGACAAATGTAGATTTGTGGGATACCCTAAAGAAACATCGGGGTATTATTTCTATCATCCAAGTGATCAAAAGGTGTTTGTTGAAAACATGCCTTCTTGGAAAAGGAGTTTATCCTTAAAGGGTCGATTGGGAGTAAGATATATCTTGAAGAGGTTCAAGAACCACAAAATACTACTGATCAAAGTGAGGTACCTAACCAAGTAGAGATTCATACATACCACACCCTATTCGTAAATGCGGAAGAGTACCAAAGATACAGAGACGGTATGGACTTGTCGTAGAAGATGACAATGAGGTACGCATCATAGATGATGATGATCCATTGAATTACTGAATAGGCTATGAGTAAGTAAAGACCTTGGAGAAGTGGCAAGAAGCCATGAAATCCGAGATGGACTCCATGTATAAGAACTAAGTATGGACTTTGGTCTCACCACCGAAGGCATTAAGCCTATTGGGTGTAAATGGGTCTTTAAAAGAAAGACTGGAGCAGAGCAAGAAGGTAGAGACCTATAAGGCCCATTTGGTTGCAAAAGGTTTCAAACAAAGACAAGGAGTTGACTATGACGAAACCTTCTCACCATAGCAATGCTCAAGTCCATTCGGATTTTGCTTGCGATTGCGACTTACCGTGACTACGAAATCTGGCGGATGGACGTGAAAGCGGCCTTCCTCAATGGGAAACTTGAGGAGGATGTGTTTATGACACAACCCGGAGGATTTGTTTCAAAGGTTGGAACAAATCAAGTGCATAAGCTTCAACGATCCATTTATGGATTAAAGCAAGCTTCTCGTGGGTGGAACATCCGTTTTGATGAGACAATCAAAAGTTTGATTTTATCAAAATGAGGATGAACCATGTGTGTACAAGAAGGTTAGTGGGAGCGCTGTTTCATTCCTTGTATTATATGTTGATGATATATTACTGATAAGGAATGATATTCCTATGCTACAAATAATTAAAATCAGGTTATCTAAACACTTCTCCATGAAGGACTTGGGAGAAGCATCCTATATTTTGGGGATAAAGATCTATAGAGATAGATCTAATAGGATGCTTGGCTTGTCCCAAAGAACGTACATTGACTTGATGCTAAAAAGGTTTAGCATGGAAGATTCCAAAAGAGGTCTCATGCCGATGAGCCATGGAATACATCTCTCCAAGAAACAAGCCCCAAAGACACACGAGGAGAGAAGCAGTATGAGTAAGATTCCTTATGCTTTGACAATAGGATCTATCATGTACTGCGGTATGATATGTACTAGACCGGATGTCGCTCATGCACTTAGTGTAATAAGCGGGATATCGATCGAATCCAAGAGAAGAACCTTTGGAAGGCGGTGAAAAATGTCCTAAAGTACTTAAGAAGAACTAAGGATGTATTTCTTGTCTACGGTGGGTGCGAATTAAAACTAGAGGGCTTCACGGACTCAAGTTTTCAAAGCAGACCAAGATGATAAATCCTTTTTTGGTATGTGTTTACCTTAAGCGGTGGCGCGATGAGTTGGAAAAGTTCCAAGCAAAGATGAAGCGATTTGATTTGATTTGATGTGAGGCGATACATAGGCTGCAAGTGAAGGCGCAAAGGAAAGCTATTTGGATGAAGAAGTTCATTCTAGAACTTGGTGTGGTTTCTAGCATTAAAGGACCGGTGCCTTTATTACTGCGTGACAACCTTTGGAGTCATTTAGCAAGCTAAGGAACCCAGTCTCATCGAAATCCAAACACGTGTTGCGGCGATTTCATTTGATCGAGAGATCATTGAAAGAGGAGGCGTCACCACAGGTGTGTGGACTCTCAAGACAATATTGCAGATCCATTTACTAAAGCGTTAACACAACAACGGTTTGATCGTCACTTAGAGAAGATGGGTATTAGATACCGGCGATTGGCTTTAGTGCAAGTGGGAGATTGAAAGTATTATGCATACAAGCCAATCATGTATGATGATAAAGCATATCTTTGTGTAATCAATCTTATTTATTTATTAATAAAAGAATTATTTATTAAAGGCATTTATTATCTACATGGTCTGTCATTTTAATAATATGTGATAAACCCATAGTTTTAAGCAACACTTTTAGAATAATGATGATGATCATTCTAATGAGATCTAAATTCTTAGAAAGCTTAAAACTAAAATAGTTCCCAATCATTGGATTACTAAATTGGGGATTAGTGAATCCGGATAGATTGGTACATACGTTGCTTGCTTTCATTGGATGAGGATGATTGATCTCATGATCATTTGTGTGGAGACACTAAAGCAAGTATGTAGGTGCTTATTAGAGAATAAGTTCTTTGAGCGTGACTCGCTAAGGAATACCTAATGGAGTTTTACTTACCTGTCAATAGGAATTCCTGTAGTGATAGTAGTACAAATGATCCTTAGACTTGAGATCATCATAGTATCTTATATATAATGAATTACACTTTGACTTATTCCTTAAGACTCTTAGAGTATATCAAAGGGTATGCTTGGGTGTAATAAGTTATATATGAAGATAATGAATGATCAATAAAGAATCTACCACTTCTAGTAAAGAGGAGAAATGTCCTATGTGATTCGATAAATGACAACCCAGGAATCCTTGGCTAAGGTGGAATGAAATTAGAAAGTAGTTTCTAATTTGCATTCATTAGGAGTTAATGCATTTAGGAATCGAAATACATATGATTAAATAAAATAAAACTTGGCAAGTAATTTCATGTCTTATATTTAATTGGGACATTGTATGGTGGAAGGATTGAATTGTCACGGTAACTATTTACTCAAAGGTTCTTTTATGATTAATGTTGAAATCTATATTATCTAGAAAGTCGCGTTGATCATTAGGGAGGCTTATCCTATTGTAGAATAAATATTATTTATTTAAATAAATTATTTATTTAATTTATTTATTTAAATGAGATTAGAATTGTTCTAATTGATTTATTCACAATTGGTTTAATATGGAGAACCTAAAGGGTCACACCATAAAAGGAAGAATAATTATTTAAGAAGTTAATGGCATAATTGTAATAAGATGTTAAGTATATTTAATTTAATCTATGGTGATAGAATAAATTAAATAGCTTAATATTATTATTTAATATTTTAGAAATATTAAATATAAATTAATAAGAGGAGTCTTATTAATATTATTACAATTATTATTATTTTAATTTCTAAAAGGTTTAGGAATTAATTTAATATAAGTACTCTCATTTATTCCTAATTGGATTAGGAAGGAAAATTAGTTAAAGGAGTTTAATTAATTAACCCTAATAGGATTAGGAGCCCATTTAATTAAAGAGTTTAATTAAATGAATAATACCTTATTTTAATTAAAATAGGTTACATGATATCTTTATAAGAGGAGTCTTATATCAGATATCTAAAAACATACGTAATTCCTAGAGTTGGAGAGTACGCCCCCTTTTTCTATACAGATAGGAAAAACTAGGGTTTGAGCCAATACCCCTTCTTCTTGATAATTATTCTTCTTTGGTGGATCACCTATAGAGGCCATACACTTGGGTGGCTTACATTGATCAAAGGAAGGAATCAACCCGGAGATTGAGAGAGGCCATGAGAAGTAGGAGGTGAACTCGTACCTGAGGAAGCTCGTTTCTACAAGGGTATGATTTCATAATTTCTTATTCTTCGTTTAATTAATAATATGCATAAAGGATGATCCGGGTAATTGGTTTGTGAAAAATTTTAAAATCTGATTTTATTTTGCTTCCGCTAAATTTTTAATTTGATTGCTACTTTGATTTTCACAAAACCCTAACAGGATGACTTTGCGTATCAATGGTTGTGACGCCCCTAAATTCGGATACTTGAAACCCGAACTCGGTGCTTCACGATACCATTTCTATGAGCGGAATAATACTAATAATAATAACAATAATTTAATATTAAACTTAAGTTTACATATTCATCAGAGTCTAATTCCCAAGTACGTAACCTTTAGTCATTCATTACATGTCATAATATATAAATAAATATCATAGTCTTCATAATCTTAAACTATTACATGAAATAGTAATGCATTCAGTCAGCAACTTTCCCCTTTCCCTTGTTCTTAGCGGATCCTTCAGTTTGTTCGCACTTAGCTGAAAACATTTAAATTAAGCAAGGATGAGCATTTGAGTGCCCAGCAAGTATTAATAATTATATATATATATATATATATATATATATATATATATATATATATATATTGAGCGAAAGCTATTCAATTCATTTGACAAGTTCCCAGATAAGATATATATATATATATATATATATATATATATATGTTTGAAAAGAATTTAAATGTTTTCTTTATACTATCCTTCTACAACAAGTCTATAGTTGTGAAGTAATCTGTACCAAGGATAATAATAACATAACAACCCTCTTTCAAATTTTTGAAACTATATATTGACTATATATAGGGTTAATGTGACATACTATGAACATTATTTTCATTTTTGAAAGGGTTAAACATAAATTCATCTGCAAACCGTCATAACTTACGGACACCGGGGTGATCAGCCAATTGTGTCCTGCATTGATCAATACTACATTTCAAGAACGATGATATCGTTCACTCTGTCCACCCTGGGTGCATAAAAAGTTTTCCCATGTAAGGGATGTTCATACTTGTCGGGGTTCCAAACGAAACGTTTTATCTTGTTCAACAATAATCTATAATTCAACATATATATATATATATATATATATATAATATATATATACGAAGTGTATCGGTGTATCAACATGTGATTAAATACAATGACTATCCAAGTGGGGACACTTGTATAACCATTAACGAACAGAACATATATCTGAATTACCATATACTAACATGTTGATAATCAATGGGCGTATATAATATAGGGTTAATAATCTGTACAGTAATAATATAATTCTGAAACATTCTTACTCATGTCCATTGCATAAAGAGAATGCAAAGATAGGATACTTGCCTGATACGCTGCTTACAATTCTCAACTTAGTTTTATCTTTTATGAAATCACCTATCATTAATCAGATAATTTTACTGATTAGTATAACATATCGTAACACATAACACTTTGCTTATTGCAATAAAGACATTACTAATCACATTGTCACATAGGTCCAACAGTTTTTGGATTATAAACACATAACTAATCAAATTATCTAATCCAGATCAATTTCTGAAATATGTCGATTCATCATCGATGACTTTATCGAGTAATTATCGAAGTCTAAGACTCTATCTCGAAGTTCAAAGATCACGTAAATATCGATTCGTATTATGACTTATAATAATTTTAAAATATTTATTATAATTTATCATAAATTTTCAAAAACAAAATCATAATTAAATGATTTAAATATTAAACAATTCTATTATCATTAATATTTAATTAATATTAAATTATTAATGAAACCATTGCCAAAATATTAAAGTTATTTATAATAACTCAAAATATTTTTAAAACATTTATATTACCCTTAAATAATTTTTAAAATATTAAAATTATTTTAAATAATTACCACTAATATTAAAATATTAATGTACTATTTATCTAAATATTAAAAGTCATTAAATATAACTTAAAATATTTTTAATTCATTTATATCCCTTTTAAATGATTTTAAATTAATAAAACCATTTTAAACCATTTATTTAATATAATTATTAGATAAATTTAATATCATTAATGTTAAATAAATATCATTAATATTAAATTATTAATGAAATTATCCTTTAAATATTAAAAGTTATATTTTATAACTTAAAATATCTTTAAACACTTTATTTTCATTTAAAATGATTTTTATAACATTAAAAATTATTTTTAAACTAATTTATTTAATATAATTATTAAATAAGTTTAATATCATTAATAATAATTAATTAATGAATTCAACCTTTAAATATTAAAAGTTATATTTTATAACTTAAAATATTTTAAATACCTTATTATTATTTAAAATGATTTTTCATAATATTAAATTATTTTTCTCTAATTTATTTAATATACTAAATAAATAAATTAAATATAATTAATATTCAATTAATTATAAATATTAATGAAAAATAGCCCAAATAATCAAAAATTATTTTCATAATTTAAAATAATTTTTAAAACCATTTTTAATAATTTTTATAATTTATTTTCTAATTTTTAATTATTTTGAAAAAAGCAGAAAATAAAATAAATAGGAACCGTCATTTATAGCCTATAGCGACCACAAGTCTGTCGTCTTAGGTGTTCTTGAGCTCGAAAGAACACTTTGTCGATTCGATTTTTCAAGTTTCGTGGTTTGACCAAGATTATAATAGTGTGTGATGTGTTTACGGGAAAGTTGTTGGTCAAATAATGTAGTACTAATGCATGACTACAAGATTCAACAACAAAAAGTTCATAAAACATATAAGCGGCGAGATCCGAGTCTCCAAAAGTGTTTATTCAGATCGTTTCTTCATTTACGGGTTACCAGAAATGAAGAACGATCATCGAAAGTGATACTTTAAGCCTACACTACATGCTAATCTTGCAATGGTTTTGTGATCTATAAGCTTCAGTGTGTAGACAACATGTAACTAAAGAGTTCTATTACAAAACATCATCAAAACAACAACGGATCAAGATGCTATGGTTTGATCCAAAGCATGTCGAAAAAACATGTTCTTCCGTTTACGGAAATTCCGAAGCGGTAAATCGATTCGATTAGCTAGTTTGACCACCTAACCTAGTCAATATACTGATGTTTTAAGAGATATAATGACCTAGATCTATAGTCCACATAACCAGCTACATAATGTACCAAACAACAATATTAAACAACATCAAAATTTGTCAGATCCTGGGCCTTGAAAAACATTGTCAGACGGAGTTTTTAACTTTCTGGGCTGCCCAGAATTTGACCGATCAATATCGGTCCACGGCTTTTGACTGCTAATATCTACAAATCTGGAGATCAAATGACACAGATTCCACTTGGAGATTAAAGAACACATTACAGGCTACCAATAACAACTTGAAAACAACAAAAACACTTAACAACCAAAGATCTATAGTGTCTGATATTTCATTGTCAAGCACAAAAACAAAATTTTCCCGATTTTTGAAAATCATTAATTTGAGTACTTAGATGTTATGGATCCGTATGATACCAACCCAGATCATCTATAAACACTAAAACCAACATAATCTAATACTTAAACACAAGATCTAACAACAGATTATAGAACAGAAATCAAGGCTAGGGTTTATACCTTAAATGCTTAATTTATGATTTTTGGCTTATGAATCTGTTAGTGGATTTCGTGGGGCTTGAAAATGGATCTGAAATTCTTGCTAAAATCGTTGGTTTTAGTGAGAGAGAGGATTGGTTGAGTGTTGGGCAAAAGTTAGTGAACAAATGAAATATTTCTCTCTCCAATCTATATATACTACAAATGTGCAATGTATTTGGATGATAAAGAGCTCAATTGCTGGCAAATTTTAAGTCACATGGGGTTAGTATGGGTAAACAACTAAAGTTTTAGCTAATTCTACAAGCAAGCTATTAAAGAATGCACATAAGGGTATTTTGGTCCATAGCCTTGCAAAATTAATGGCAATCTTGTAATCTTGACAAACCCTTAGGGTTAAACCCTAAGGTTTAGCATATAGCATAAATAGGTTTTAGCAACTAGGGTTTGAGAATAGTAAAATAAAATTATTTTAGTTTCTAAAATTTAAAAATTAAGGTTTGTTAATTAGATTAGATTAATAATTATGTTATACAGGAACATTAGGTTTTATAATCACTAATCATAATTAACTTTGCTAATATAGCAATTAGGATTTAGGATTATAATAATTAGGGTTACTAATACATAATTAGGGTTTTTATTTATTAAACAAGGGTTTTAATTTATAATTAGGGTTTCTATAATTAGGGTTTCCTAATAAGCATCAAATCCTTTTAGTACACATCATTCACTTCATACATAAGATAACAAATGATTTTAAAAATACGGTTTGACATCGAAATTAGGATCTATAAAATATTACTAGGGTTTTGTTCATAATATACCATAATTAACCAATCATTATCAATACGTACATACAATACATATTTATAGCCTTTGAAAAATCAAAATATATTTAATAGTATAATATTATTCTCATGCATTGATCAAAACCCAAAATTAGGGTTTGGATTCCATATCCCGATTTATTTGTTGTAATTAACCTTATTAATAATTAACTTAATAACTTTGAACAAAATTCATATAATAAAATAATTATTATAATTATTCTAAAAATCATTTCATATATTATTTAATTAATATATACTTATATTTTCATGGAAAAATAATTAATAAAAATTTCTAATGTGGCGCCCCCAAAATAGGTATACATCACCCATTACGAGTTGTCGATACATGGTGCGAGAAAACAACTACAACTTTATTATTACAACGATAAAGCTGTGAGTTTGAATACAAATATTATCTTCTAGACAATATCTATACTCAAATAAATCCTCATCACATTTATTGATACATTATTTTACAAAATGGTGAGGACTACTAAACAATTCTTTCTAAAACCTTCATTCCATACCCAGAGCTCGTACTACTGCTTATATTCTCGCCTCACGAGAAGAAAAATGGAACAAAAAAGAAAAGGGTGAGCTCAACTAGCCCGGTAAAGAATATTATGACTAAGATAATATACAACAAATTCGTTAGTCTTCACGAGGGAAAAATCTAATAGAATACAATAGACAACAAATTTTAAATCAATATTCGCGGTTGAAATAATAATTCATTAGAAGAGTTAAGTAGAGAATGCAAACTACTATCTTACATGTATGAATTTAAAAGTTCATCGTCTATCTTTTATCCTGTAACATCAATCAATATACATACGGAATCAAATATTCATCTTTGCACTACAGGCGAAGATATTCATCGATTAGTCGTGTTCATCTAAACACTCATTCATCTTTGCTACTCTGACGAAGATATTCTTGAAATCATTCATCTTTGCACTTCTGGGCCAAAGATATTCAATAATATCATCATTTAAAGGCGAGGATGATGAAAATATTTTTAAAAAAGCGAATCCGATTGAAACAAAATGACAAGGATTAAGGATTAAGGATTAAGTACTTTGTTTTATCCATGTTAAAAAAATACCTCAAAAATAATCATAGTGGTGTAAAATTCAAGAATGATCAAAACATGGATACAATCAAAGCTAGTATCGAGAATAGATATTTTGGACAAAAGAAGAAATTTTATTTTTCGATTGAATAGTGTAGTATCGTGAATAGTAACTGAATAGTAACTCAGAGCACCAAAAGATAGAAATTTCCAAAAAAAAACATCTTCACGCTTCATGAATAGTACTCGTGAATAGTAACTTCGTGAATAGTAACTCGTGAATAGTAACTTCGTGAATAGTAACTCATGAATAGTAACTCATGAATAGTAACCCGAACATGAAAAAGTTCCAAATTTGATAAAAAGTTTCATCCAATATTTGACATAATGATATTGAAGAAATAATATCATTTGAGAAGAAAATAACATCCACTTACCTCGAAAGATTAGTACTTATTTGGAATCTAGGGTATAGTCTTTGAAGGAACTTGCGTCTAACAATACTCAAAGTATACTCACAAGAATCGCAAGAATATATCGAGAGAAATAGAGAGAAACTTGGTTTACATTGTGATTTTCAATTCTAACCTAAGCACCTATTTATAGGAAAATGCTTAGAACACCAAGCGTAGAAAATTGAATATAATATTAATATATTTTTCACATTTTCTTTAGCCCACCTTAGACAACTGATCTCAGCCCATTTGAATCACATGAGGCCAACTTAGTTAAAAAAAACGTTTTCTCAAAATAATTAACTAAAACTCCCAAAAATTAATTATTTCGGAACTTCGGAACTTCAATAATTCATAATAAATAGCCCTTTTATCAAAAAATTCAAATCTCGCGAGTTTTTATAGGAAATTCAATTCTCTACAACTTTACAGAAGAAAGTTTCTTCAAAATCCAAACAGAAATTGACCGAAATCCACAAGCAGGCGATTTCACATTTATAATCAAATTTGATCGATAATTGTGTCCACTGACACACAAAACATGTTTTAAACATTTAATGCCACAAAAATACTCTTCCTCCTCATATACTCATATATCCCACATTCATTGTAAAAATATCATCGTTAATATATTATTAAAATAATATATTTAAATGAATTATTTTATCAGAAAAAGATAAAATATTAATTTTCAACAATTGTCACATTAAAAATTTTCTCCATCTATATCCTCATAAAATCAATATTTTCCTCATCATATAAATCAATAATTAATTATTCATAAATAATATTACAGAATCACATTATTATTAATGACGAGGCGGTTCGGGGATAGGGGCTTTCGATAAGGATCTCTCTCTTGGTAGCGCATGATTAGATGACCAAACCTCTCCTTAGAGCAGAACTTTCTAGACATTGTCAATAATGTTATCTAATAATATTATTAGGATAATATGAATTATTGCTCCGATAATGGAAAATACGTGTAATGACAATTATTGAAACAATGACAATATAAAATATCAGCGTAGCAATTATTAATCAATAAAATAAAATCTTTGAGCGATAATTCGTAACCATTATTGAGTAGTGCCTTGATACGTAAGAATCAATAATTGTGCTTGTGCAACAACGTGATATTCTTGTGTTTTTAACCATAGGGTATTCCAACGATGTTATTAATGGTAACAACTACTGTAGTTATTTTTAAACAACTTATATTTGTCGTTTTCTTCATCCAATCGCTTTCAGTTATGGGGCCCATATGCTTGCACGTCGTTGCGAATATTCCCCGTCGATATGAATATTCCCCGACGAAGCGAATATTCTCAAGCAATGATGAATATTTTATAACCACTTGCTTATTTTGAAATATTTGCGTATTTTACCCCTAACTATCCACATTAATCAAATCAATCCTTACTATTTCAAAATAATAAATAGAAAATTAAATTTCATTAATAATAAGTTGGGGTCTTACTGACCTCCCTCCTTATGAAATTTCGTCCTCGAAATTGGCGTCACGTACTGGTGTTTGAAAAGGTGAGGATACCTCGCTTTCATTTCCATTTCAATTCCAGGTCATTTCCTCATAGCATGATTCCTCCACAAAACTTTAACTTGTGGTATGACCTTTCTTGGCGTGGGACATGCTCCTTCTATCCAAGATCTTGGCGGTACCTCCTCATACGTTAAGTCTTGGCTATCTAAATGGGTTCTAACTCTATAGCGTGGTTGGGTCTTTCACATATTCTGAAATACGGATATGTGAAACACATTATGAACACGAGACATACTCGGAGGTGCTAGCGAGTACATAGGTTACATTTCCTACTCGGTCGAGAATTTGAAATGGACCGATAAATCGTGGATTGAGCTTTCCTCTCTTCCCAAATCTTGTAACTCCCTTCCATGGAGCAACTTCATGACAATACATGATCCCCTACACTAAATTCCACGTCCTTTCGATGAAGATCGCATAACTCTTTGTCGATCTTGTGCCATTTGTATCGTTGTCGAATCATTTGGATCTTTTAAAGTAGTCATACGTACCAACTCGGGTCCCCAACGGTGTTGCTTCACCCACCTCGTCCCAACATCTTTGAGAAGCGACACTTTCGTCCATATAATGCTTCAAATGGAGCCACACCTATACTTGCACGATAACTATTGGTGTAGGAGAATTCCACTGATGGTAAATACTTATCATAAGCGCCCTTGAAGTCTAGGACACGAGTCTTAATAAATCTTGAGAGTTTGAATAGTCCTTTTCGATTGTCAAAATCTGGTTTGAGGATGGTATCTTAGAACTGAATCATAAATCCGTGCCCATAGCTTTTTGCAAGCTAACCCAAAATCTTGAAGTGAATCTTGGGTCACGATCCAAAACTATGGATCTGGGCATGCCCATTCAACCTCACAATCTCATTCACGCACATACTAGCAAGGCGTTCAAGTGAATAAGTCTCCGTATCGGCAAGAAATGAAAGCGGACTTGGTTAATCTATCAACAATAACCCAAATAGCATTGATGCCACGAGAAAGCCGTAGGAAGACCCGTCTTGAAATCCATGGTAATGTGTTCCCACTTCCATTTGGAATCTCAAGTGGTTCAGCGGACCCTTAGGTACCGGATGCTCGCCTTTACACGTTGACAAGTTAAACACATTGAGATAAACTTTGCAATCTCTCTCTTCATATTGTTCCACCAAAATGTATGTCGAAGATCACGATACATTTTAGTACTTCGAGGATGGATTGCAAATGGTGTATTGTGTGCCTCCATCATAATCTTGTACTTCAAATCAGTCGTTAGGAACACAAAGTCTAGAGTGGACTCGAAGTATTCCTTCTTCATCAATTCTCGCTTAGGAATAGCTCCTTCTTGTACTTTCTTCTTCATACGCATCATTTCAAGATTCGGTGGCTTGAGCAACCTTAACTTTTTCTATCAAAGTTGGCTCTGTCGTATACTTGACATCATCGCTTTTCGTTCTGCATATGATCTTCTACTCAACGCGTCACTACCACGTTAAGCTTTTCGAGGATGGTATTGAATAGTGTGGTCGTAGTCTTTCAATAGCTCGAGCCAGCGTCATTGCCGCATGTTGAGTTCTTTTTGAGTGAAGAAATATTTAAGGCTTTTATGGTGCGAATATATCTCCACTTTCTCCCCATATAGATAGTGCCTCCATATCTTTAGCGAAAAGCATTGCTGCGCTGACTCTAGATCATGAGTAGGATAATTCCTCTCATACTCTTTAAGTTGTCGCGAGGCATAGGCTATGACTTTCCCACGTTGCATGAGAACACATCCTAACCCTTTGCACCGAAGCATCATTTGTAGATAACAAATCCATCAAGAACGGATGGTATTATTGTTAGAGCAGTCTTAGAAATAAGTCTCCTCTTAAGCTCTTGGAAACTCTTCTCGCATTCTTCGCTCCAAGCGAATTTTGTATCCTTAAGAGTTAATTTGAGTTAATGGAGTAGCGATTAGAGAAAACCTTCCACGAATCTCAGATATGTCTTGACTAGCCCAAAAAGCTACGTACTTGATCCGCAAACTTGGTTGCTCCCAACTTTGTATTGCTTGATCTTGGTGGGATCAGCGGATACTCCATGTTTGACACTGCGTGCCCAAGGAATGCTACTTCCTCAAGCGAACTCGCATTTCTTCAATTTGGCATATAGTTTGTTTTCAAGAAGCCTTTGGAGTACCGACTTCAAATGGTGCTCATGATCTTCACGACTTTTGGAATATATAAGGATGTCATCAATAAAACAACAACAAGCTGAGTCAAATATTCCTTGAATACTCGGTTCATTATATCCATGAAAGCCGCGAGGAGCATTAGTCAATCCGAAAGACATGACTAAGAATTCATAATGCCCATCTAGGAGTTTTAAAGGCGGTCTTTGGAATATCCTCGATTCTAATCTTGATTGATGATATATCGAAGCGAAGATCGATTTTTGAAAAAAATTGTGCCCCTTACATTGGTCAAACAAGTCATCAATACGAGGTAGAGGATACCTATTCTTGATGGTGACATGGTTGATTCCAGATAGTCGATACAAAGTCGCATACTCCGTCTTTCTTCTTTACAAATAAAAGCAGAGCACCCCGAGGAGATGTACTGGGGCAGAATGAAACCAGATGTCCAACAATTCTGTAGTTGGACCTTTAACTCTGAAGTTCAATAGGAGCCATTCGATATGGGGTTTTAGAAATGGGCTTTGTGCGGGTTCAAGATCAATAAAGAATTGACTTCACGTTACGGGGTAGGCAGGGAAGTTCTTCTTGAAATCGTCAAGAAAGTCGATAACAACGGGAATATTATTCAAATTTGGCGTGTCTTTATTCAAATCCATAACATGGGCTAAGAAAGCTTGACATCCGTTTTCAATAAGCGAATAGCTTTATGATTAGATATAGCGGTGATTGATTTTAATGGTTTAGTTGCTTGAATTAAATACAACGGGTTGGTTAGGAATATGAAAACTAACAACCTTACGAAAACAATCAATTTTGGCATGATGAGTAGTTAACGATCAATCCCTAAAATCACATCAAAAGCAAGTATCTTTAAAGAGATAAGGTCAACGGTAAGGTAATGGTGCCAACTTGAATCAAACAAGATTTATAAGCGAGTGGATGTGATGAAAGTTTCTCTAGCGGAGTTTCCACGAGATAGGTCAAAGTCTAATTTCTCGAGTCGAGTTTAAGCGTTGAGCTGGCGGGAGAGATAAATGAATGGGTATGCCGGTATCAAGTAAGGTATAAACTTTGCAAGAATTTATAAATAGCTTACCGTGATCACCTCGTTTGGGTTCCTCGCATTATGACCGATCACTGACAAAGCGCTCTTCCGGAATCGTTGACTTTGACTTTTACGGGGACGATCTTTTGAGTCACAAATCCCCATTGAACTAGGTTTCGCTCTGCGTCTGATCTCGGCGATATGTCCTTCCTTTCCACAATTATAGCATACCTTGAAGCTGTTGTGGGCGGTTTGGTGATATGTCCCTCTTTCCGCATTTATAGCATATAATGGGGTGGTCGTTCTCCTCCCTTAGAACCGATTGTTGTCGGCCTTTATCGTCTTCACATGGTCGTTGTTAAATCTCCTCTTTTAAAATCTCCTCGACTCGCTTCTTCTATTTTCATGGCCATGATTACCACGGAGTGGTTACCATTTTTTGTCTGTCTGTTTCTTTCTCCATTGGTTATCATAATTACATTGTTCGCTATCTCTCGAGTACGATCACTGGTTGTGGTCCCTCGGTTGGTAGTACTCGTTATCTCGCTCTAATAATTGAGCCACATTTACAACATCTGAATAGAGAGAAAGTTTATGAGAAATGAGATATTGACTTATCTGGGGTTTCAAACCTCTAAGAAACATCCGCGTCATCGTTCCTCATTCTCCACCAAATGAGGTGCAAACACTGGATAACTCTGCAAACTTTGCCTCGTCTTTGAGACACCGTCATGTTGTTTTGCTCTAATCGATGAACTCCACTTCCTTCGTATATGAACACTTTCGGGAAAGTATTTGTCATTAAATAGTTTGAAAGCGTTTCCCAAGACATCTTGAGTCTTGAAATTTGGATGGAGTGCGCTTCATGAGACTCCCACCGATGATCGCCTCGCCACGGAACATAAAGGTGGCGAATGGAACCTTCTGTTCCTCCGTGCATCCCAAGACATCGAATATCTTGGTAATTTGTTTGACCCATGTTTCCGCCGTGATCGGATCGGCTTTCCCTTAAATTGCGGTGGTCCTAACTCTTTGAATTTGCTGCATTGTGACAACCCAGTGAATTGCTATCATTTCCTCCTGTATTTTGAACACGAGTCTCCTAAATGCGATTTTGCATGAGCTGCAAAAAGCTTCTAAACATCTGTAAGACCGAAATTTTTTAAATAAAAGGAATTTCCTTTATTTATTATTTTGAAATAGTAAGGGTTGATTTGATTAATGTGGATAGTTAAGGGTTAAATCATAAATATTTCAAAATAAGCAAGTGGTTATAAAATATTCATTATTGTGGGGAATATTCGTTTGGTCGTGGAATATTAAATCTTTCGGGGAATATTAAATAAATGCGAGTAGCTTGACCCATGTGTGGGCCCCATGTGAAAGCGATTGGATGAAGAAAGCGACAAATATAAGTTGTTTAAAAAACTTGGCGTAGTTATTCACAGATTATCTTTTGTTGGAATACCGGTGGTTAAAACACAAAATCTGGCGTTGTTGAGCGGTAGCTGCGGTATTGCACAATTATTGATTCTTACGTGAAGGCACTACTCGATAATGGTTACGATAATTCTTATTCGATATTTTATTGAGTTAATAATTCTTTGCGTTGATATTTTATATTCTTTGTTGTTTGATAATTGTCATTTACACGTATTTTTCATTATCGAAGCAATAATTCATATTATCTGAATAATATTATTAGATAACATTATTGGCGATGTCTAGAAAGTTACATCTAAGGAGAGGTTTGGTCACTAATTGCTTGGCTTGATGAAGAAATTCTTATTGGAAAGCCCCTCTTTCTGAGGGCTGCTGGTTGTCGATATTGTGATTACGTAATATTATTTGTGAATAATTAATTATTGATTTATATGATGAGGAAAATATTGATTTTATGTGGATATAGATGGAAAATTTTTAAAATGACAATTGTTGAAAATTAATATTTTATCTTTTTACGATAAAATAATTCATTTAAATATATTATTTTAATAATATAATAATGGTGATATTTTTAACGAATGTGGGATATATGAGTATCTGAGGAGGAAGAGTATTTTTGTTGCAATAAATGTTTAAAACATGTTAAACATGTTGGTGGACCCCATTTATTGGTGAAATTTGATTATAGCTTTGTAAAAATGCTTGGTTTGTGGATTTGGTCAATTTCTATTTGGAATTTGGAAAAACTTTCTTCTGCAAAGTTGTAGAGAATTGAATTTCCTATAAAAACTCATGAGATTGAATTTTCTGATGAAAGGGCTATTTATTATGAATTATTGAAGTTAGAAGCTCAAAATAATTGATTTTGGAAGTTTAAAATATTTAAAATTAAGAAAAACGTTTTTTTTGTTGCAATTGAGTGGCTCACATGTGTTATAAATGGCTGAAATCAGATTTGGAAAGGTGGGCTTGAAAATTTTTAATATATATTATTATTTTATTAAATTTTACGCTTTGGTGTTCTAGCGTTTTCTATAAATAGGGTCTTGGGTTAGAATTGAAAATCACACGAAGCTGAAGTTTTCTCTCTCTATATTATCGGCGTATTCTTGTGAGTATTTTGAGTATACTTTGAGTATTCTTTAGGCGGTGCAAGTTCCTTGACCTTATATCACGGTATTTAATTTAGAAATCTTGATCTTTCGAGGTAAGGGATATTATTTTTTTTTCGTAATGATATTATTTCTTGATATCATTATCTTTGAAATATTGATCTGAAGTTTTTATCAAATTTGGAACTTTTTCATGTCGGGGTTACTTATTCATGGGTTCTTATTCATGAGTTCTTATTCACGAGTTCTTATTCAAGCGGAGTTCTTATTCACGATTCTTATTCACGAGTCTTATTAAATGAAGCGTGAAGATGTTTTTTGTGGAATTTCTATCTTTTGGTGTCGGAGTTACTATTCACGTATCACCTTTATTCATATATCTGACTTTATTCACGTATCTGGTCTTATTCATAGAAAAATAAAATTTCTTCTTTTTGTCCAAAATATCTATTACGGATACTAGCTTTGATTGTATCCATGTTTTGATCATTCTTGAATTTTACACCACTATGATTATTTTTGAGGTATTTTTGGGCGTGGATAAAACCAAATACGAATCCTTAATCCTTAATCCTTGTCATTTTGTTTCCTTTGGATTCGTTTCTTTAAAAAAATATTTTCATCATCCTCGGTCTTAAATGATGATATTATGGAATATCTTTGGCACTGTAGTGCGAAGATGAATGATTTCTTAAGAATATCTTTGGCTGTAGTGCGAAGATGAGATGAATGATTTCTGAAGAATATCTTTGGCGTAGTAGTGCAAAGATGAGCAGTGTTTAAATGAACATGACCCAGTGATGAATATATCTTTGGCTGTAGTGCAAAGATGAATATTTGATTCGGATGTATATTGATTGATGTTACGGGGATAAAAGATGAGCGATGAACTTTTAAATTCATACATAGAAGATAGTAGTTTGCATTCTCTACTTAACTCTTCTAATGAATTATTATTTCATTGCGAATATTGATTTAAAATTTGTTGTCTATTGTATTCTATTAGATTTTTCCTGTTGAAGACTAACGATAATTTGTTGTATATTATCTTAGTCGTAATATTCTTTTCTTGGCTAGTTGAGCTCACCCTTTTCCTTTTGTTCCATTTTTTTTTTTCTCGGGAGGCGAGAATATAGCGAGTGCTGAGTGGGGTATGGAATGAAGGTTTTAGAAAAAATTGTTTAGTAGTCCTCACCATTTTGTAAAATAATGTATCGATAAATGTGATGAGGATTTATTTGAGTATAGATATTATCAGAAGATAATATTTGTATTCAAACTCACAGTTTCTTGTTGTAATAATAAAGTTGTAGTTGTTTACATACCATGTATTGACAACTCGGAATGGGTGATGTATACTATTTTGGGGGCGTCGCGGTTGGTATCGAGCTTAGGGATATGATCTCTGGCGGAGATCGGGGAATAGAACTAGGAGGGGAGGCGAGTAAATCCTTGCTAGTGTGTCTACTAAGCTTATTTGTTAGTTAGTCGGGTATATAGGGATATTATGTGATATATTGATTTCCTTAATTAACCCTTGTTTTATGGCGGTATTTGAGAATGTCGTGAGAATATTAACAATGGAAATGAGGCCAGTGGAGATGCTGTACTCACTGCGAGGAGAGCGTCAACAGTGGCAATGTTCCTCTGTGAACAACACCATTGAAGCGAGATGATGAGCGAGGGGATGTTTAGAAGTTTTTTGCGGTTCATGCAAAATCGAGACGAGGAGACTTCGTGTTCAAAATCTGAGGGAGAAATGATAGCAATTCACGGGTTATCTGACCCGAAAGCGATTCGAAAAGTTGGGACCACGAATTTAAGGGAAAGCGGATCCGATCATGGCGGAAACATGGGTCAAACAAATTACCAAGATATTCGATGTCTTGGGATGCGGGAGAACGAAGGTTCCATTCGCCACCTTTATGTTAAAGTGGCGGCGGACTCTTGGTGGGAGATGCGTGAAGCGTACCCATCGGCCGCCTTTTCGGCATGTCTTGGGAGCGTTTGAAGCTATTTAATGACAAATACTTTCACGAAAGTGTTACGTCGTATGAAGGAAGTGGAGTTCATCAGATTGGAACAAAACAACATGGCGGTGTCTCGATGCGAGGCAAAGTTTGCGAGTTATCGAGTTTGCACCTCATTTGGTGGAGAATGAGGAGCGTATGGCGGATGTTTCTTAGAGGTTTGAAAACGGCGTCGTCGATATCTCATTTCTCATAAATTTTCTCTTTATTCGGATGTTGTAAGCAGGGCTCAATTATTAGGCGAGATACTTGAAATACGGTCGTTGAGGACCATAACGAGGATCGTATCGGAGATAGCGATCAGCAGAATAATGATAACGGCGGAGAAAAGCAGAGGCGGACAAAAATGGTAACCACTCTGGTGGTAATCATAGCCGTGAAAATAGAAAAGCGAGTCGGGAGGAGATTTTAAAAGAGGAGATTTAAAAACGACCATGTGAAGGCAGCGGTCTTGCGTGACAAGCTGGTTCTAAGGGAGGAGAAACGACCCACCGGTCGTATCTTCTAAATCACGGAAAAGAGGGACATATCAGGTCAAGCGCCCAGCAGATTCAAGGTATGCTATAATTGTGGAAAGGAAGGACATATCGCTCGAGATTATGCGATGGCGAAACCTAGTTTCGTGAGGGACGGTGACTCAAAAATTTATCCCGAGAAAAGTCAAAGTCAGCGATTAGGGAAGGCGTTTGTTGTGTATTTGGTCATAATCGAGGAACCAAGCGAGGTGATCACGGGTAAGCTATTTATAAATTCTTGCGAAGTTTATACCTTACTTGATCTGGGGTGCTACCCATTCATTTATCTCTCTGCTGTGTGCTCAGCGTTTAAACTTGACTCAGGAGAAATTAGACTTTGACTATCTGTGGAAACTCCGTTAGGAGAAACTTTCATCACATCCTTTGTTTATAAATCTTGTTTGATTCAAGTTGGCACCATTACCTTACATTGACCTTATCTCTTTAAAGATACTTGCTTTTGATGTGATTTTAGGGATTGATTGGTTAACTACTCATCATGCCAAAATTGATTGTTTTTCGTAAGGTTGTTAGTTTTCATATTCTAACTTGACTTTGTTATGCAATTCAAGCAACTAAACCATTAAAATCGATCTTTATCATATCTAATCATAAAAGCTATTCGTTTATTAAAAAGCGGATGTCAAGCTTTCTTAGCCCATGTTATGGATTTGAATAAAGACCGTCAAATTTGAATAATATTCTGTTGTTATTGACTTTTCTGGCGTATTTCTGAAGAACTTCGGTCTACCCCGAGCGTGAAGTTGAATTCTTTATTGATCTTGAACACAGTACAAAGCCCATTTCTAAAACCCATATCGAATGGCTCTATTGAACTTGAGGAGTTAAAGGTCAACTCGAGGAATTGTTGGACATCGGTTTCATTAAATCTAGTACATCTCCTTGGGGTGCTCTGTTTTATTTGTAAAGAAGAAGAAAAGCGGAGTATGCGACTTTGTATTGACTATCGGGGAATTGAACCATGTCACCATCGAGAATAGGTATCCTCTACCTCGTATTGATGACTTGTTTGACCGATTCAAGAGGCACAATTCTTTTCAAAAATCGATCTTAGATTACGGATATCATCGGTGAAGATTAGGCGAGGATATTCAAAAGGCGCCTTTAGAACTTCGGTATGGGCATTATGAATTCTTAGTCGTGTCTTTCGGACTAACTAATGCTCCTGCTGACTTTCATGGATATGATGAGCAAAGTATTGAGGAATATTTGGATCGATTCGTTGTTGTCTTTATTGATGACATCCTCATATATTCAAAAAGTCGTGAAGATCATGAGCACCATTTGAAATTTGGTACTCGAAAGGCCCGTGAAAACAAACTATATGCCAAATTGAAGAAGAAATCGAGTTACGGCTTGAGGAAGTAGCATTTCTTGGGCGCGTGGTGTCGAAACATGGAGTATCTGTTGATCGTGAAGATTGAAGCAATACAAAGTTGGGAACAGCAAAGTCGGTGGTGAAATACGTAGCTTTTTGGGCTTATTTGGTTATTATCGGAGATTAAGTGGAAGGGTTTTCTCGAATCGCTACTCCATTAACTTCGGCTAACTTCGGAAGGATACAAAATTCGTTTGGAGCGAAGAATGCGAGAAAAGTTTCAAGAGCTTAAGAGGAGACTTATTTATTTTGTTACAACAATACCATCTGGTTCGGATGGATTTGTTATCTCTGATGATGCTTGAGGCAAAGGGTTAGGATGTGTTCTCATGCAGCGTGGGAAAGTCATAGCCTATGCCTCGCGACAACTTAAAGAGTATGAGAGGAATTATCCTACTTCGTGATCTAGAGTTAGCGGTGATCGTTTCAGCGCTAAAGATATGGAGAGCACTTATCTATATGGGGAGAAAGTGGAGATATATTAGGACCATAAAAGCCTTAAATATTTCTTCACTCAAAAAGAACTCGACATGCGGCGGTGACGTTGGCTCGAGCTATTGAAGACTACGACCACACTATTGATACCATCACTGGAAAAGCGAGCGTGGTAGGTGGCGCGTTGAGTAGAAGATCATATATGCGAGGAGCGAGTGCGATGATGTCAGTATCTCGCGTAGAGCCGACTTTAATAGAAAAAGTTAAGGTTGCTCAAGCCACGCATGGGCAGGTGATCGCGTATGAAGAAGAAAGTACAAGAAGGAGCTATTAGGGGCGAGAATTGATGAAGAAGGAATACTTGAGTCCACTCTGAGACTTTGTGTTCTAACGACTACGATTTGAAGTACAAGATTATGATGGAGGCACACAATACACCATTTTGCAATCCATCACTGGAAGTACTAAAATGTATCGTGATCTTGACATACATTTTGGTGGAACAATATGAGAGAGAGATTGCAAAGTTTATCTCGATGTGTTTAACTTGTCAGCGTGTAAAGGCGGAGCATCTTGTACCTAAGGGTCCGTTGCAACCACTTGAGATTCGAAATGGAAGTGGGAACACATTACTATGGATTTAGATTACGGGTCTTCCCTACGGTTTCTCAAGGCATCAATCTTTATTTGGGTTATTGTTGATAGATTAACCAAATCTGCTCATTTCTTGCCGTCTGGAGACTTATTCCTTGAGCGTCTTGCTAGTATATGCGTGAATGAGATTGTGAGGTTGCATGGCATGCTGTATCCATAGTTTGGATCGTGACCCAAGATTCACTTCAAGATTTTGGGTTAGCTTGCAAAAAGCTATGGAGCGCAGTTTGCGATTTAGTTTGGCATACCATCCCCAAGCAGACGGATGATCGAGAGAGGACTATTCAAACTCTTGAAGATCTATTAAGACTCTGTGTCCTAGACTTCAAGGGTAGTTGGGATAAGTATTTACCATTGGTGGAATTCTCCTGACAATGAGTTATCGGCAAGTATAGGTGTGGCTCCATTTGAAGCATTATATGGGCCGAAAATGTCGTTCTCGATATGTTGGGATGAGGTGGGTGAAGCAACATTGTTGGGACAGAGAGTTAATGCGTATGACTCTAGAAAAGATCCAAATGATTCGACAGCGTATACAAAGCGGCACAAGATCGACAAAAGAGTTATGCGGATCTTCATCGAAAGGGCGTGGAATTTAGTGTAGGGGATCATGTATTGTTGCGAGTTGCTCCATGGAAGGGAGTTACAAGATTTGGGAAGAGAGGAAAGCTCGATCCACGATTTATTGGTCCATTTCAAATTCTTGGTAGAGTAGGAAATGTAGCCTATAGACTTGCGTTACCTCAAAGTATGTCTCGTGTTCATAATGTGTTTCACATATCGTGCTTCGTAAATATGTGAAAGACCGAACCACGTTATTGAGTTAGAAGCAGGGACGAGATAGTAGAAGACTTAGCGTATGAGGAGGTACTGTCAAGATCTTGGATAGGAAGGAGCATGTCCTACAGCATGAAAGGTCATACCACAAGTTAAAGTTTTGTGGAGGAATCATCTTTATAGAGAAATGACACAGGAATTGGAAGCGGAAATGAAAGCGAGGTATCCTCACCTTTTGAAAACACAGTCGTCGTCGTCGATTTCGAGGGCGAAATTTCATAAGGAGGGAGGTTGTAAGACCCAACTTATTTTTAAATAAAAATTTAATTTTCTTTATTATTATTTTGAAATAGTAAGGGTTGATTTGATTAATGTGGATAGTTAAGGGTAAAAATCATAAATATTTCAAAATAAGCAGTGGTTATAAAATATTCATTGTTGTCGGGAATATTCGTTTGGTCGTGGAATATTAAATCTTTGTCGGGGAATATTAAATGCGACAAGTAGTGACCATGTGTGAGCCCATGTGAGCGATTGGATGAAGAAAGCGACAAATATAAGTTGTTTAAAAATACTTGGCGTAGTTATTCACAGATTATCTTTGTTGGAATACTAAATTGGTTAAAACACTTGTAATGGCGTTGTTGAGCGGTAGCTTTGCGGTATTGCACCAATTATTGATTCTTACGTGAAGGCACTACTCGATAATGGTTACGATAATTCTTATTATTTTATTTTATTGAGTTAATAATTCTTTGCGTTGATATTTTATATTCTTTGTTGTTTGATAATTGTCATTCTACAGTATTTTTCATTATCGAAGCAATAATTCATATTATCTGAATAATATTATTAGATAACATTATTGGCAATGTCTAGAAAGTTACATCTACAGGAGAGGTTTGGTCACTAATTGCTTGCATGATAAGAAGAAATTCTTATTGGAAAGCCCCCTGCTTTCTGAGAGCTGCTGGTTGTCGATATTGTGATTACGTAATATTATTTGTGAATAATTAATTATTGATTTATATGATGAGGAAAATATTGATTTTATGTGGATATAGATGGAGAAAATTTTTAAAATGACAATTGTTGAAAATTAATATTTTATCTTTTACGATAAAATAATTCATTTTAAATATATTATTTTAATAATATAATAATGGTGATATTTTACAACGAATGTGGGATATATGAGTATCTGAGGAGGAAGAGTATTTTTGTTGCAATAAATGTTTAAAACATGTTAAACATGTTGGTGGACCCCATTTATTGGTGAAATTTGATTATAGCTTTGTAAAATCGCTTGGTTTGTGGATTTTGGTCAATTTCTATTTGGAATTTGAAAAACTTTCTTCTGCAAAGTTGTAGAGAATTGAATTTCCTATAAAAACTCATGAGATTTGAATTTTTCTGATGAAAGGGCTATTTATTATGAATTATTGAAGTTAGAAGCTCAAAATAATTGATTTTGGAAGTTTAAAATTTTTTTTTTAAGAAAAACGTTTTTTTATTTTTGTGTGGCTCACATGGCATGTATAAATGATCTGAAATCAGATTCAAGGAAGGTGGGCTTGAAATTTTTATATAAATATTAATATTTTATTAAATTTTACGCTTTGGTGTTCTAAGCGTTTTTCTATAAATAGGGTCTTGGGTTAGAATTGAAAATCACACGAAGCTGAAGTTTTCTCTCTCTATATTATCGGCGTATTCTTGTGAGTATTTTGAGTATACTTTGAGTATTCTTTTAGGCGGTGCTGAGTTCCTTGACCTTTATATCGGTATTCTATTTAGAAATCTTGATCTTTCGAGGTAAGGGATATTATTTTTTTCGTAATGATATTATTTCTTGATATCATTATCTTTGAAATATTGATCTGAAGTTTTTATCAAATTTGGAACTTTTTCATGCCGGGGGTTTTTTATTATGGAGTTCTTATTCATGAGTTCTTATTCACGAGTTCTTATTCATGAGATTCTTATTCACGAGATTCTTATTCACGAGTACTATTATGAAGCGTGAAGATGTTTTTTTGTGGAATTTCTATCTTTTGGTGTCGGAGTTACTATTCACGTATCGGCCTTTATTCACGTATCTGACTTATTCACGTATCTGACCTTATTCATAGAAAAATAAATTTTTCTTTTTTTGTCAAAATATCTAATACGGATACTAGCTTTGATTGTATCCATGTTTTGATCATTCTTGAATTTTACACCACTATGATTATTTTTGAGGTATTTTTGGACATGGATAAAACAAAGTACGAATCCTTAATCCTTAATCCTTGTCATTTTGTTTCCTTTGGATTCGTTTCTTTAAAAAAAAATATTTTCATCATCCTCGGTCTTAAATGATGATATTATGGAATATCTTTGGCTTTGTAGTGAAAGATGAATGATTTGAAGAATATCTTTATCTTTGGCTGTAGTGCAAAGATGAATGATTCTGAAGAATATCTTTGGCCGTAGTGCAAAGATGAGCAGTGTTTAAATGAACATGACCAGTGATGAATATCTTTGGCTGTAGTGCAAAGATGAATATTTGATTCGGATGTATATTGATTGATATTTACGGGGATAAAAGATGAGCGATGAACTTTTAAATTCATACATAGAAGATAGTAGTTTGCATTCTCTACTTAACTCTTCTAATGAATTATTATTTCATTGCGAATATTGATTTAAAATTTGTTGTCTATTGTATTCTATTAGATTTTTTCCTGTTGAAGACTAACGATAATTTGTTGTATATTATCTTAGTCGTAATATTCTTTCTTGAGCTAGTTGAGCTCACCCTTTTCCTTTTGTTCCATTTTTTTTTCTCGGGAGGCGAGAATATAGCGATGCTGAGTCGGGGTATGGAATGAAGGTTTTAGAAAGGATTGTTTAGTAGTCCTCACCATTTTTGTAAAATAATGTATCGATAAATGTGATGAGGATTTATTTGAGTATAGATATTATGCAGAAGATAATATTTGTATTCAAACTCACGAGTTTTTCTTGTTGTAATAATAAAGTTGTAGTTGTTTACGTACCATGTATTGACAACTCGGAATAGGTGATGTATACCTATTTTGGGGCGTCACATATATTATGTCGACATTCTAAAATAATTTATAAAAGCGAGGTTAATTAAGGAAATCAATATATCACATAATATCCTTATCCCCAAAATTAGGTATACATCACCCGTCTTGGGGTGCACACTTACGTAGTGCGAAATTTAAATACAACTTATTAACATAAGCGTAGGTATGCAATCGACATAAAGCTGTGATTTAAATACAAATATAAATCTACTAGATATTATACAAACTCAAAAAAAAAGTCCTCATTACAATTATTATCACCTTTATTTCACAGAATAGTGAGGACTACTAATCTTATCTTGAGGACCATCACTCGTTTCCCAGGCTCGTCCCGGCTATATTCTCATTTCACAGAAGAAACGGTGAAAGAAAGGGTGAGCTCAACTAGCCCGATAAGAAATATTATGACTAAGATAATGCGAGAATAAATTATCAATAGTCTTGATAATGTTAAGCGATAAAATCTGATAGAACAACCGGTTTAAGCTGCGTGGTGAATATCTGATCCATTAAAAAGTCAAGTAGAAAATAAAATCTACTATCTTTTAGGTTTTAAAAGTTTTTCATCTTTATTTATATTTGAGACTCGACTTTAATAAATATTCACATCATCGAATCACCCACACTTTTCTGACGAGGATATTCTTTAGTATCGCGACCACAATTATTCATGCACTACGGGCGAGAATATTTGTGTATTCATTAATAAGTCATGATCGTGCCAACAATTTGTCCATCGATACCTTCTGACCCTTTGAGGATTTTTTATCACATCATTTGTAACATTACGGTCGTGTGATTACTTAGAATAGTCTCTGGTCGTAATCATACCAAGTCCATCATGCCTTCTGAGACCCACGAGATGACAAAAAAAAAATATAAACATGAGGATGATGACAATGATATAAGAATTGATAAAACAAGTTCAAAATTATTTTATCCGGGGAATTATTAACGTCAAATTATCGACATAATCTTTGTTTTGTAGAGTAAAATTCAAGAATGATCGGAAGAATATTTCATGAAAAGATCTTTGGATGAAGCGCGAAATATCGAGGATATTCCACTAATTTCATGGAGTATAGAAGTCAAAGTTTTAACATTTGGGTATAATAAAGAATGGAATAACAAAAGAAATCACCGTGCGCATGCGATAGGCCCGCGCAGACGAGTTATTCAAGCGAGAATAATAAATAACGGAACGGTCGGTGAAATTCACCTGCAAGCGGGATGTTCAAACCGAGAATAATAAAGATGGAACGGATCGGTGTAAAAACACGAGATAGGATATTCAGCGAAGAATAATAAAAAGCGGAACCGGTCGGTGTAAAAAACCTGCGAGCGAGGATGTTCAGCGAGAATAATAATAAAAAGCGGAACCGGTCGGTGTAAAACCTGCGAGAGCAGGATGTTCAGCGAAGAATAATAATAAAAGGCGGAACCGGTCAAGGTGTAAAAAACACAGACGAGGATGTTCAGCGAGAATAATAGAAGAATGTCACCAAGTATAGGGTAAACCACTTATATGAGGTTATTCCAGCAGAATAATAAGCGATGGAATAACAACAGTTTCTCTTCATGAATAAGAAAGAATAACACCCTTACATTTGGTAGGAGATTGAATCTTTGCTGGCGGTGTAGTAACAAAAAATACTCTTCTTCTTTCTCTCTTATTCTCTCTATACTTTCTCTCTCTATAAGCTTGAATGAATTAAGTGAAAAATAATGAAGCCCTAGGCCTCTATTTATAGAAGATTTCTAGCTTACTTTTCTTAGTGTGAAAAAAGTGAAGTGGCTGCGATTTGGTTTGGCCTTTGTGATGTGAAAAGAAAAGTGGTTTGGCCTTTTGTAATGTGAAGCGACAAGTGGTTCGGCTTTTGTAATGTGAAGCGACAAGTGGTTCGAGCGTACTGGTAAAGGTAATTACTATTGCGAAGGTAAATACTATTTGAAGGTAAATACTATTGGCGAAGGTAAATACTATTTGTGAAGGTAATCTACTATTGTGAAGGTAAATACTATTGTGAAGGTAATTACTATTCTGAAGGTAAATACTTATTGATGAAGGTAAATTATTATTGTGAAGGTAATTACTATTTAATTACTAAGGTAAATACTATTGATGAAGAGACTCTTAGATGATGATATAGGCCCCCATAAAATAATCAAACTTACCACAAATCATTTTTTTTCATCAACACATATTTAATCTTTCAACAATTATTAATCATTTATAACTTGTCGTCTCAATTATTGATTTAATCTTATAACATATTATCTGGATGATCTTTGTGACAATAATTGAATCAATAATATAAGAGATATGATCGGCAATTCTTTGTAGTGATAATTGAGCGTAGGTGAGTGACTTCTCACGTAAGCATCGATAATCAATCTGAGTGTCTTCTTATCGACTACTGGCGTATTCTTGTACTTTTACCATAGGGTAGTTCAGCAGTTTTAACGGTAACACCCTCGTAGTTATTTTTTATAAAATATTTTTGTCGTTTTTCTCAATCAAGCCAATAATTACATTGTGGGGTCCTGATGATTGAGCCGTTATGCGAATATTCCTAAAAAAAGAATATTCCCAGAGCCAAACGAATATTTTATAACAACTTGCATACTTTGCAAAATTTATAAATATTACCCACAACTATAACATTATATCAAATTTATTCCATAATATTCAAAAATAATATTTATAGAAAAATTCATCTTTATTTATAAAAATTTGGGGTCTTCTGACCTCCCTTCTTATGAAATTTAAGCCCTCGAAATTAGAAGTGCGATACTGGTATGTCGAAGAGGTAAGGATACCTTGATTTCATTTGATTCTAACTCCCAGTCATTTCCTCGACATCGTGGTTCTCTCCACAAAACTTTGACTTGAGGTATAACCTTGGGCGTAGAATATGTTCCTTCTTATCAAAATTTGAGCAGGAACCTCTTCATCGTCAAATCTTCCGCTATTTAAATCGGTTCTAACTTCGATAATATGGTTGGGTCTTTCACATATTTACGTAACATAGATATGTGAAAAGCGTTATGAACACGAGACGTATTTGGCGGTAAAAGCGAGTCTATAGGCCGCGATTCCTACTCGATCGAGGATTAAAAATGGGAATAGATGAATCGAGGGTTAAGTTTTCCTCTCTTTCCAAATCTTGTAACTCCTTTCCATGGAGCGACTCTTAACAACACATGATCTCTATATCGAATTCCCGTCCTTTCGATGAAGATCGGCATAACTCTTTTATCGATTTTGTGAGGTTTTTATCGTTGTCGGATCGTTTGAATCTTTTAAAAGTAGTCATACGTACCAACTCGGTCCCAACAACGTTGCTTCACCCACCTCATCCCGGCATCTTTGAGAAGCGACACTTTCTTCCATCTGGCGCTTGAATGGAGCCATGCGATACTTGCTTGATAAGCTTTGTTGTTGTAGGAAAACTCCACGATGGTAAGAACTTGTCCCGACTCCTTGAAATCAAGGACACGAGTCTTAATAGATCTTGAGAGTTTGAATAGTCCTCTCCATTGTCCGTCGATACGAGGATGATATCTTAGAGAGCTAAATCGTGAAATCTGTGCCCATAGCTTTTTGCAAACTAACCCAAAATCGTGAAGTGAATCTTGGGTCTCGATCGAAACTATGGATCTTAGGCATACCATGCGATCTTACAATCTCGTTTATATACATCTGAGCAAGGCGTTCAAGTGTATAAGTTTCTCGTATCGGTAAGAAATGAAGCGGACTTGGTCGATCTATCAACAATGACCCAAATCGCATCGATGCCTTGAGAAACCTTAGGAAGGCCGTGCTTGAAATCCATGGTAATGTGCTCCCACTTCCATTACGGAATTTCAAGTGGTTTGATGGACCTTTTGGTACTTGATGCTCGCTTTAACTTCGTTGACAAGTTAGACACCTTGAGATAAGCGGCGCTATCTCTCTCTTCGTATTGCTCCACCAAAATGTATAGCGAATATCATGATACATTTTGGTACTCCCGAGATGGATTGCAAATGGTGTGTTGTGCGCCTCCATCATGATATTATACTTTAAATCGGGGTCGTTAGGAACACAAAGTGCAGAGTTGACTCGAAGTATTCCTTCTTCATCGATTCTTGCTTCGGCGTAGCACCTTCTTGCACTTTCTTCCTCATCGCATCGGCTCAGTGCGTAGCTTGGCGACTTTAACTTTATCGATTAAAGTCGGTTCTACTCGTATACTCGCTATCATCACATCGTCCACAGAGTCTTTAACTCTATCTCCATCCTTTGCAAGTCACACAAAATGGGCCTTTGCGTTGACAATATCGCTTTTCGTGCTTGCATATGATTTTACTACTCGATCGTCGGCTACCACGTTCGCTTTTCGGGATGGTATTGGATGGTATGATCATAATCTTTCAGCGAGTTCAAGCCAGCGTCGTTGTCGCATGTTGAGTTCCTTTTGAGTGAAGAAATATTTGAGGCTTTTATGATCAGTAAAGATCTCCACTTTCTCCCCATACAAGTAATGCCTCCAAATTTTAAGTCAAAGACAACGGTTTTGACTCTAGATCATGAGTAGGATAATTCCTCTCATATTCTTTGAGTTGTCATGAGGCATAGGCTATAACTTTTCCATGTTGCATGAGAACACATCCCGACCCTTTGCGAAGCATCCTTTGTAGATGACAAATCCCTCAAGGCGGATGGTATTGTCGAGCAGTCTTTGAAATAAGTCTCTCTTGAGTTCTTGAAAACTCTTCTCACATTCTTCGCTCAATAGAACTTTGTATCTTAAAAGTCAATTTGAGTCGATGGAATAGCGATTCGAGAAAATCCTTCCACGAATCTCAGATAATAACCGGCTAAGCAAGAAAGCTCGTACTTGGTCCTTTGATTTAGGTTGTTCCCGACTTTGAATAGCTTGATCTTTCTTTGGGTCAGCGGATATTCCATGACTTGATACCACGTGCCCAAGGAATGCTACTTCTTGAAGCGAACTCGCATTTCTTGACTTGGCATAAAGCTTATATTCACGAAGCTTTTGGAGTGTCGACCTCAAGTGTTGCTCATGATCTTCACGGCTTTTGGAATAAATAAGGATGTCATCGATAAAGGCGACCACAAAGTGATCTAAATATTCCTTGAATACTCGGTTCATCATATCCATGAAGCGGCGGGGGCATTAGTCGATCAAAGGACATGACTAGGAATTCATAATGCCCGTCTGGGGTTAAAGCCGTCTTTGGAATGTCGTGGTTCTAATCTTCAATTGGTGATATCGGAGCGAAGATCGATCTTTGAAAAGAATTTGGCTCCTTGCTGGTGGTCAAACAGGTCATCAATCAATCGTGGCGATGGATACCTTTTTTTGATGGTGACATGATTGACTCCAGATAATCAATACAAAATCGCATACTCCCATCTTTCTTCTTCACGAATAGAGCAGGAGCACCCCGAGGAGAAGTACTAGGGCGAATAAAGCGATGTCTAACAATTCCTGCGGTTGGGTCTTTAACTCACGAAGTTGATAGGAGCCATTCGATATGGGGCTTTGGAAATAGGTTTTGTCTGGGGTTCAAAGTCGATACAAAATTCAATTTCACGCTACTGGGGTAGGCGGGGAAGTTCTTTGGGGAATCGTCGGAAATTTATTAACAATAGGAATATCGTTTAAAAAAGCGGCGTATTTTTATTTAAATCGTGACATGAGCTAAGAAAGCTTGACATCAGTTTTCGATAAGCGAATAGCTTTATGGCTTGAGATGGCCGTGATTGATTTTAATGGTTTGGTCGTTTGAATTAGCATAATAGGTTGATTAGGAATATGAAAGCTAATGACCTTACGAAAACAATCAATTTTTGCATGATAAGTAGTTAACGATCGATCCCTAGAATCACGTCAAATGCAAGTATTTTTAATGAAATAAGATCGACGGGTAATGTGAGGTGCCGATTTGAACCAAACAAGACTTATAAGCAGTGGATGTAATGAAGGTTTCTCCCAGCGGAGTTTCCACGAGATAAGTCGAAGTCTAATTTCTCGGAGTCGAATTTAATCGATGGCGCAAGTAGGAGAAATAAAAGAATGGGTAGAAGCCGGTATCAAATAAAGTATAGACTTCATTAGAGTTTATGATAAGCTTACGTGATGACCTCATTCGGTTCCTTGCTCTTTGGGAGGTCATGACAAACAGCTGCTCTCCCTTGCCTTCTGGGTTTGAATTTTACGGGATGGCCTTTGGTGCCTCCATCTAATTGAATTTGTCTTGATGCTTGACAAAAATCGAGCTAAGTGACCTTCTCTTCCACAATTATAACATGCTTTGGAATGGCATGGTGCTTGATTTTGGATGATGTGTCCTCCTCTCTCGCATTTGAAGCATATGATAGGTGGTCTTTCTCCTTCCTTAACAATGGGTCTTTGGTCTTTGGCGTCTTTCCATCATTGTTGAATCTCCTTTTCTTGAAATGTCCATTCTTATTGTTTTGTACGATTACCCATACCAAAAGTGGTTACCATATCGGCATTGATTCCTCACGCGCTTGTTGTCATAGCTTCGATGACTACTCTCATTTGGTATTATAATTTTTTTAAATTTGCTGCTCTCTTTTAGTTGCGTTGACTCGTTATCGCGCTCCACTAAGCTGAGCCCTATTTACAACATCCCGAATACAAACACGGTTTATGAGAAATAAGATGTTGGCGTATCTCGACTTGAACCTCTTAAAAACATTAGCGCCATTCTCTCTTCATTTATCCACGAGTGGGAATATGAAATAGTGATAACTCATAAATTTTGCCTCGTATTGCGACACGGTCGTATTGTTTTGTTCGACTTGATAAACTCCACCTCCTTCGTATGGCGAATACTTTCGGGAAAGTATTTGTCGTTGAGCGACTCTGGAACTTCTCCCAAGATATCTTGATCAATTTGGTTGAGTCGTTTCTCGATTCCCACGATGTCCGCCTCTCGCGCATGACGTAAAAAGCGTGAAAGGAACCTTTTGCTCCTCGGAGCATCCCGAGACATCAAATATCTTGGTAATCTGCTTTATCCATGCTTAGCCTTGAAGTGGTTTTGGCTCTCCCTTAAACTCGGTGGTCGGCTCCTTGAATTGTTTAGCGGTGTGCTTGCAGAGTTTTCGTGTTTCCACCTACGTTTTGGGCGAGAAGTCGCTCTGCTTTCTTTGTTGCATAAAGTGCATAAAGCCTCACGAACATTTGATCGTTTCATCATTTAGTCGGTGTTGTTGTTTGCGTGAGGATTATCGCCTTCACGATGCACATTATCACGATTATTGATATGTGGTGAATCGGCGATGCGCTGCGCTCCATTCTTATTCTCAACATTCTCGGATGTCATTTTGAGAATCTTGCCACAAAACAAAAGGTTAATTGACGTGTAACAAATTATCCTATCTACGACCCGACGATAAAATAGCACGTAAACTTAGGTAGGTCATACTAGCGAAGGTATTCCCGTCTCTCCCCTCTAGTACTATTCTCACATCTTAGCGGGGATCGTATCCCTAGCTACGATACCAAGTTGTGGCGCCCCCAAAATTGGGTATACATCACCCATCTTGGGTGCGCCACTTACGTAGTGCGAAATTTAAATACAACTTATTAACATAAGCGTAGGTATGCAATCGACATAAGCGTGAGTTTAAATACAAATATAAATCTACTAGATATTATACAAACTCAAAAAAAAAGTCCTCATTACAATTATTATCACCTTTATTTTCACGAATAGTGAGGACTACTAATCTTATCTTGAGGACCATCACTCGTTTCCCAGGCTCGTCCCGCTATATTCTCATTTCACAGAGAAACGGTGAAAGAAAGGGTGAGCTCAACTAGCCCGATAAGAAATATTATGACTAAGATAATGCGAGAATAAATTATCAATAGTCTTGATAATATTAAGCGATAAAATCTGATAGACAACCGGTTTAAGCTGCGGCGGAATATCTGATCCATTAAAAAGTCGAGTAGAAAATAAAATCTACTATCTTTTAGGTTTTAAAGGTTTTTTTCATCCTTTTTATATATTTGAGACTCGACTTTAATAAATATTCACATCATCGAATCACCTTACACTTTTCTGACGAGGATATTCTTTAGTATCACGACCACAATTATTCATGCACTACGGGCGAGAATATTTGTGTATTCATTAATAGTCATGATCGTGCCAACATTTGTCCATCGATACACTTCTGACCCTTTGAGGATTTTTACCACATCATTTGTAACATTACGGTCGTGATTACCGAATAGTCTCTGGTCGTAATCATACCAAGTCCATCCCCATATACTCTCTGAGCCCACTGAGATGACTTTCAAAAAAATATAAACATGAGGATGATGACAATGATATAAGAATTGATAAAACAAGTTCAAAATTATTTTATCCGGGAATTATTAACGTCAAATTATCGACATAATCTTTGTTTTGTAGAGTAAAATTCAAGAATGATCGGAAGAATATTTCCATGAAAAGATCTTTGGATGAAGCATGAAATATCGAGGATATTCTACTAATTTCATGGAGTATAGAAGTCAAAGTTTTAACCAATTTGGGTATAATAAAGAATGGAATAACAAAAGAAATCACCGTGCATGCGATGATAAAGCCGCTTGAGACGAGGTTATTCAAGCAGAATAATAAATAACGGAACGGTCGGGGTGAAATTCACGCAAGCGAGGATGTTCAACGAAGAATAATAAAGATGGAACGGATCCGGTGTAAAAAAACACGAGATAGGATATTCAGCGAGAATAATAAAAAGGCGGAACCGGTCGGTGTAAAACACCTGACAGGATGTTTCAGCGAGAATAATAAAAAGCGGAACCGGGTCGGTGTAAAAAACCTGAGCGAGGATGTTCAAGAAGATAAAAAAAAAGGCGGAACCGGTCGGTGTAAAAAAACCTGAGAGAGGATGTTCAGCAGAATAATAGAAGAATGTCACCAAGTATAGGGTAAACCACTTATCGAGGTTATTCAGCGAGAATAATAAGCGATGGAATAACAACAGTTCTCTTCATGAATAAGAAAGAATAACACCCTTACATTTGGTAGGAGATTGAATCTTTGCTGGCGGTGTAGTAACAAAATACTCTTCTTCTTTCTCTCTTATTCTCTCTATACTTTCTCTCTCTATAAGCTTGAATGAATTAAGTGAAAAATAATGAAGCCCTAGGCCCTCTTTATTTATAGAAGATTTCTAGCTTAGCTTTTCTTAGTGTGAAATGTGCGAGTGGCTTGATTTGGTTTGGCCTTTGTGATGTGAAGCGAAAAGTGGTTTGGCCTTTTGTAATGTGAAGCGACAAGTGGTTCGGCGTTTTGTGTGTGAAGCGACAAGTGGTTGACTATTGGTAAAGGTAATTACTATTGTGAAGGTAAATACTATTGTGAAGGTAAATACTATTCATGAAGGTAATTACTATTTGAAGGTAATTACTATTGTGAAGGTAAATACTATTGTGAAGGTAATTACTATTGTGAAGGTAATTACTATTGTGAAGGTAATTACTATTGTGAAGGTAATACTATTATGAAGTAACTCTTATTGATGAAGAGACTCTTAGATGATGACATATAGGCCCCCATAAAATAATCAAACTTACCACAAATCATTTTTTTTTCATCAACACATATTAATCTTTGACAATTATTAATCATTTATAACTTGTCGTCTCAATTATTGATTTAATCTTATAACATATTATCGGATGATCTTGTGATAATAATTGAATCAATAATATAAGAGATATGATCGACAATTCTTTGTGTGATAATTGAGCGTAGGTGAGTGACTTCGCGTAAGCATCGATAATCAATCTGAGTGTGCTCTTATGCGACCACAGCGTATTCTTTGTACTTTTTACCCTTAGGGTAGTTCAGCGGTTTTAACGGTAACACCTCGTAGTTATTTTTATAAAAAATATTTTTGTCGTTTTCTCGATCAAAGCAATAATTACATTGTGGGGTCCCTGATGATTGAGCCGTTATGCGAATATTCCTAACAAAAAGAATATTCCAGAGCCAAACGAATATTTTATAACAACTTGCATACTTTGCAAAATTTATAAATATTACCCTGACTATAACATTATATCAAATTTATTCCATAATATTCAAAAATAATATTTATAGAAAAAAATTCATCTTTATTTATAAAATTTGGGGTCTTTAGTAACCCAGACATGAAAAAGTTCCAAATTTGATAAAAAGTTCCATCCAATATTTGAAGATAATGATATTGAAGAAATAATATCATTTGAGAAGAAAATAACATCCCTTACCTCGAAAGATTAGTACTTCTATTTGGAATAAGGGTATAGTCTTTGAAGGAACTTGCATCAATCTAACAATACTCAAAGTATACTCACAAGAATACGCTCAATATATCGAGAGAGAAATAGAGAGAAACTTGGGTTTACATTGTGATTTTCAATTCTAACCTAAGTACCTATTATTTAGGAAAATGCTTAGAACACCAAAGCGAGAAAATTGAATATAATATTAATATATTTTTCACATTTTCTTTAGCCCACCTTAGACAACTGATCTCAGCCCATTTGAATCACATGTGAGGCCAACTTAGTTGCAAAAAAACGTTTTTCTCAAAATAATTAACTAAAACTCCCAAAAATTAATTATTTGAACTTGAACTTCAATAATTCATAATAAATAGCTCTTTTATCAGAAAATTCAAATCTCATGAGAATTTTTATAGGAAATTCAATTCTCTACAACTTTGCAGAAGAAAGTTTTTCAAATTCCAAACAGAAATTGACCGAAATCCACAAGCAGGCGATTTTGAAATTTATAATCAAATTTCGATTCGATAATTGTGTCCACCAACACACAAAACATGTGTTAAACATTTAATGCCACAAAAATACTCTTCCTCCTCATATACTCATATATCCCACATTCATTGTAAAAATATCATCGTTAATATATTATTAAAATAATATATTTAAATGAATTAATTTATCGAGAAAAAGATAAAATATTAATTTTCAACAATTGTCACATTAAAAATTTTCTCCATCTATATCCTCATAAAATCAATATTTTCCTCATCATATAAATCAATAATTAATTATTCATAAATAATATTCTAGAATCACATTATTTGTGAGGCGGTTCCGAGGATAGAGGGGCTTTCGATAAGGATCTCTCCTTCTTTGGCGTATGATTAGATGACCAAACCTCTCCTTAGAGCGAGAACTTTCTAGACATTGTCAATAATGTTATCTAATAATATTATTCGGATAATATGAATTATTGCTCAGATAATGGAAAATCTGATTGTAATGACAATTATTGAAACAACAACAATATAAAATATCAGCGTAGCAATTATTGAATCAATAAAATAAAATCTTGAGCGAGTAATTTCTTTGTAACCATTATTGAGTAGTGCCTTCAATAATTGGTGCAATACCGTAATAATCTCTTGTGCAACTGACAATAGCAGATATTGTGTTTTAACCACCGGGTATTCCAACAGTGTTAACGGTAACAACTACGCCGTTATTTTTAAACAACTTATATTTGTCGTTTTCTTCATCCAATCGCTTTCAGTTATGGGGCCCACACATGGGCTGCTTTTGCAGTAAATGCGAATATTCCCGAAACGACGAATATTCTCGACAACAATGAATATTTTATAACCACTTGCTTATTTTGAAATATTTGCGTATTTTACCCCTAACTATCCACATTAATCAAATCAACCCTTACTATTTCAAAATAATAAATAGAGAAAATTAAATTTCATTAATAATAAGTTGGGGTCTTACATCTAATATAAAATTAATTATTATAAGAATATAATTTATAATAACCAATATTTCTAAAATAAAATTATCTGTAATAATTAATGTAATAAAAAAATTTAATTTATCACACATATAAACATATACAGATTACCTTGGCACATATTACCCATATTTATTTTAAATAAAAAAAATTATACGAAAAATTTATGATTTATTTATATAGAAAATATTGGGTTGTCACAATGGCCATACACGAACATGACTCAACTAAGGGGAGCGGAAATTGACAGACTCGAGAAACTTTCTACATTGTCAGCACAGATTGAGACACTTTCGTGGATGTTTGAAGCTTTTGAAGCTCAACGTCGTCAAAGTGTGGCGGTTACTTGTGATTATTGTGCTAGAAATCATATGAGTCATCAATGCGCCATCAGTTTCGAGCCGGTAGAGTATAGTGGTGATTACCCCAATAATTATGTCTATCCCAACAACTATCATCATGATTGGGGGTATCACCCGAATTTTTTATGGAGTAACAATCAAGCTCAAGCTCAAGCGCCGAGACAACAAAACACATCCAAATTTCAAAATCGACTCAACAACGGAGAGGAAATCAAGTTTGGAAGAAGCCTTGGAAAAATTTATTAGGCGTCGACAAAAGAACGAGGAAAAAGACAAAAATTTAATCAAATAGAGTTGAATATGCAAAGCCTAGGTGCATCGATCAAGAATCTAGAAAATCAATTGGGGCAGATAGCACATCGTTGAACAACCGATCCTCAATACACTTGGCTCTATGACATGGATGCTTAGGGACCGATGGTGAGCTCGAACCAAATCTACTAGCCGGATGTGCCAAATGATATAAATGTTGAAAGAGAGGAAAGACTTGGGGACCAAGAAAAGGAGATCGGCGAAGATCTAACTTTGAGTACCAACGAAGATGAGCCAATTTCATTAGTATCCCATGTGCCTCCTCCACCAAAGTTCAAGAATCAGGCGCTTTTGCAAAACCATGCCCAATCGGCGATTATAATAAGTAAGCAAAGCTCTTTTTGACATAAGAGCTAGTACAACCGTGGAGTCGTGGTGGGTTGAAAAGGAGAAGATAGAGGAAGAGCCCATTGTGTTTGACAAGCTTCCATGCCATAATTTGATCACAAACACAATGGGGAAAGCACCTAGTGGTTTCTTGGTTCTTAATGGGGATCCTATCTACAAAGAGCATGCTAGGTGACTTTAATTCAAGGGTTTTTGCTAATGGGAACCTCCCAAAAGAGACATTGCTACTGATGGATGGAGGATTCCTCAATTTTCTAAGGGTAATTGGATAGAGAATTGAAGAAGTCAGGCTGAGACTATAAAAAAAAAAGCGCTTATTGGGAGGAAACCCAAGTTTAATTTTTATTTTTAGTTTTTATTAAGTTTTATATTAGTAGTTTTGAATTTGCATTTATTTAGGATTTAATAAAATTGCTTCTATCATGGTTTTACAGGTTATTCAAGTCAAATTCAAGTGTGGTGCCCAATTTGTTCCATGTGCTTAGCCTATTCTCCAAACTTAGCGGACAAGGAGGAAGATTGCTATATTTTTAGGGAAGTCCTCTGCTTTACTTTTTTCTATTTCATCCATTGATGATAATGTCTAGTTTAAGTTTGGGGGCATTTTAGTGTCGTATTGCATATAGTTAGTTATCTGCATAGTAGTTCATTTTTTTTATGTGTTAGCATTGTGTTTTTTTTAGGTTGCATATAATACATGGCAGTTATTTGCATATTCATATATGTGTTGCATTATTATGTGTTCATGTAGTATAATTGTAATTTTTTTTTTGCATGAATCTATGTGATCGGTTGGTGTGGTCTTAGCTCGGCCTATGATAAGATTGGTTTTGTATGTTAACTTGAACAATGTTGATAATTGATGATGAGTTCTAATTTTAATCATGATGATAATCTGAGCCTGTCTTAAACTTATGTAACCGGTTAGCACTTAAAGTTTAACTGTTTTAATCCACTTGGTTCAAGGGTTGCATAATTTGTTTTTGAGGGAAAATCTTGGTTAAAATTTAAGAAAATTAGTGAATTGGCAATAAAGGTTGGAATGACGTAAAAGCTTGAGTTTGGGGGAATCTATGGGATATATATATATATATATATATATATACAAAAAAAATCTTGAAAAAAAAAAAAAAGAATACAAAATCCAGAAAAAAAAAGAATAAACACCGTGGCATGCTTGTCTAGTTTTGTGGCCTTTGTTACTTGAGTAAGTAAGCCCGAGGGGATTGTCTTTATACCTAGCGCTCTAAGGTCTTAATGGCTTGGGAGTCGTTGGTCGAAAGCTCGTTAAGGTAGCACTGAAAAGCCTAAGGGAATAAGACATTGCACAGCCATAAAAAAATGAATAAAACACGAGAAAGAGAAAAAATGCCTCGTGATTGAATAAGAGTATAAATAAATCCTATATTTACCTTAAGACTTGGTAATTGCTTAGTTTTAACTGGAGTTGTCATGTTCACAAAAGTAATTGAATTGGAACTGAAATTTTCCTTTTAAGAAGTTTGTTATGTGATTATCTTGAATTGTGGTTGGTTAGAATGGTTAACAAGCACACACGCACAACATGGGTGATGACAGGTTTGGATTGACTAATTGGTTAGAGTTATGGATTTTGACTTGATTGGATATATTGTTTGAGTACCAATGGTATCTTTGAGGCCTGTTGTTATATATCATACTAATTTATTACTGGATTCGTAGGTATATTAGAAAGTAGATCATGCATATGCATTCATGTAGTTGAGTTAGGTTGTTTATTTTTAGTTCTTTTGTGTTTTTGCTTGAGGTCAAGCAAATGTTTAAGTTTGGGGGTATTTGATGAGTGAGTTTTATACTCATAATTGAGTGCAGTTGAGCTTAATCTTTTGGTTGATTTTAAGTGTTTGTGTCTATTCATGCATGTTTTATGTTGTTTTGTAGGAATTGGGACAAAAGTTACTTGGATCGACGTTTGGGGTGGCTAGATTCGCATTTTCAGCTTGCCATTTAAACAACAGTCACTTCAGAGCCAATTTGAGTACTGCTCCGGACCTTATTTCGAAAACTGTAAAGAATGAAAGTTGTAGATCTACTTCTCCTCTTTCCAGGTCATCTTTAATCATCGAAATCGGAGTTCGGGCGAAGAAGTTATGGCTATTTTCCCAAAGGACGTCGGAGCAGAAAATGTCAAAAAAAAGGGGCGCGTCGAGGCGCTAATGGGCGATGTTCGGTAGTGCCGTGCCAAATAACCAAGGCTGAGGGAAGAGGTTGGTTGGGTCTGGACGTGTTTTGGGGCGAATTTTGACACCTTTTTGACTCTAAATTGGATTGGGTTTGTTCCTAAGCTAAAAATTGGACTTGTAACCTATAAATACATGATGTAAGGCATAAAATAAAGGGAGAATACATAGATTAGACTAGATAAAACACTCCATTAGATTAGAATATAAACCCTAGTTCTTAATTAGCCATTGGAGATTGAAGCAAATTGAAGAACACTGGAGATCAAGAGCAAGAGCAAGAGGGGAGCATCAGATTTGCTGACAACAGATTCTATTCTCTTCTCTTATCATACTTTTATCTTTTAATATCTATTCAGTTGTGGATTCTTGGTTTTAATTCATTAATTATGAACTAACTCTTTTATTAAGATTTCAATTGAACCTTTTATGTCTATAAATTAGTTATTCAATTTATTCCAATTATTTGTGTCAAAGTGAGTTGTTTATCTTGCCTTATGCTTATTGATTAATTATCTGATCAGTAATTACCTTGTTACTCTAGAAGAAATTGAAAGAGGAATTCTAGGGTTAGAACTGGGCATGATATCATGTGACTTAGTTATTTGCAAAGTGAATAATTAGGTTTTTGAATAGAATGGAAATATCTGTTCGCCGCATGTAACACATAAGAAATTGGGATTGAAAAGAGTTTAATTCAATTGTTTTGTATAGGAATATAGCAAGATTAATCTGGACTAAATAGAAGGCAATTGATCACTTGGAAAAGGACTTTTGGCATTTGAGAATTCATGTTAACAATTCAGTTGACATAAATATTGGGATAATTGGATAATTGATTTAGAGTTCATAATTGGGGATATTGAAGTCTTAATCCTTATTTATCTGAATTCATTCAAATCTTTGTTTTGTTTATTTGATTTATTTTAGAATAATTTCTTTTAATTGTTAATTTAGTTTTCTTAATTAGAAAAATCACAATTTACAGCTGTTTAAATAAAATTGATTTGGTTAAGAGTTAGTATTTGGTAATTTTTATTAAATAATTCCTCGTGGGAATGATACTCTACTTTCACTTTATTACTTATTGATCGTGTATACTTGCACGTATTCATTGATTGCGAAATCGATCAACAATAGGATTGATAGAGAAGTGTGATTGTATGATAATAGCTTGTAATAAGTCATTGATGAATGAACTTAACCCGAATAAGTTGAATAAGCAACTTGAACCTAAATAAGTTGATAAACTCATGAAGAACTTGTCATATGTTTGTCATATGATGTTAGTATGTTCAATATAGTATGAGAACATTGATTGATGGACTTAAGTTCATAGTAAGTCATAAATATGAGAATTTATATTTCATAAGTTAAATAAGTCATTAACTTATGAGAATAAGTCAAAACCTACTTTGTCAATAAGTTGGTGTAATAAGTAACTTGAAATGTTCATGTGTTGGTTAATATCCATTTAGAACGTTTAGTAATGAAGTTTTGCCGGAATTCACACGATTGGACGATTATCGTCGAATTCGTGAAATTCTCGGAATGAAAGTTGTATTTTGTGTTTGAAGTCAGAAGCGTTGGTTTTCGATGGAGACAAGTCATATTTGGCATTATAGAGTTGCGGACTTGAAAATGACCGAATTCCGACTTAGAATGAAGAAACGAGCGTTGAACGTTTATTGTTTTTGTTAAAAATGAACTAATAGGTGAAATTTTAGCAAACGAAGTAAAATAGATAAAATTCTTGCATGAACGCATAGAGTATGTAATTTGTGAACCATAGGCTTTTGAACGAGCCAATTTGGACTTATAACGAAGAAGTTATGCGTCCGGGAGTTTCGCCAAATTTGCAAAAGCTATAAATTTTCTAAAACGCAGAGTTCAGCCATGGCTGACAACCCAAGGCCAATGAGGAAAGTCTTGGCCGATGCAGTGTCTCGAAAGACATCTGCTAACTTTCGCCAAGTAGGCGCGACCTAAAAAGTAAGGACTCGTGGCAGCTTGTGCCAAGTCAAGTCCATACTCTCTCATTGTTAACTTCATGTTATGCCTTACAATAGCGAAGAGTAATGGGTGGGTAGCAAATACCAACCCTAGGATGTAGACCGTAATGAATGCTTTCTGATATAAAGTGAAAGAGAACTCATTAGTAATAAACTAAGGTATAAACATAACATGATTAAGGCATTGTTAGACACTTATGTATGATGATTAAGGGATAATAATCAATTGAATGTGAATGTAATAAGAACGACGTAATGAAAAGCCGGAACCATAATAACAAATCTAAGTCAGGATTTAGATTGAGATTAAGGGTAAGACATAATAATATACCTACTTGATTATATAAGACCTAATGTGGTATGTTATATGATCATGTATTGTAGAGACTTAGAGACTTAAAGTGTACGTGTGATAATCAGTAAGCAGACGCTAAAGGCAAGTATTCTAACCCTTGTTCCAGTTCATTCTGGACAAGCTTTGTAATTCATGTATTCTTTCGCATGAAGTTTTGAATGATGAAGTCAAAGCCAATTCTTTCGGCTAGACTTGTACTATGAATATGTCAGGCATGATTAATGTTTACCAAGTTATATTGGTATAGTTTTCAATCGAAGACTGAGTATGCTAAAATGTTTTTGTCATTTAACGACAGGCACGTGAGGTTGCCACAGCTTAAACGTATACACGTTTAATGAATGTAGTGTTGATCAACATAGAGTACTATAGGCTGATCACCTAGACGTGCTCGTAAGAAATGTCGGACTTACGGACTTAGTGCCGGGACGTCCTTTTCAAAAGAAACTTATGAAATGCTAAAGGTCTTAGACCAGTGTTGATGTTTTACTGAATATTGTTGTTGTAAAACGTTTTGAATGAAAAGAAGTGCTATTTTGAATTATCGATAGTACTTCGTAACTATTGTTCGATTCATGAAGATATATGAGTTCTATGTTTCAAGTATGTTGTTTATTAGAATTGTATTACTTGCTGAGCTAGTCATGCTCACTCTTGCTTGAACCATATGAACATAGCCAAGATCGAACGGACCGAAGGCTCCGGCAAGGATAAGGGCAAGGCGAAGACGAACCCTTAGTTTAATTATGTAATAGTATAGGTGAATGTTTATAATATACTGAATATTATGACAAGAACGAATGAATGGGTTATAAAGAACCTGGGGAAATGTAATATTATTTTGAATATATAGAAGACATATTCGTCCTTTTGAGACTGTTCAATTGAATGAATGAATGAATGGTAGTACCGTGTAGCACCATCTATCAGGTTAGAAGATATCCGGATTTGGGGGCGTCACATTAACACTGTTGAAGTCTAACGATAAATTATTTTTCATTATCTTAGTCATAATATTTCTTACTTGGCTAGTTGAGCTCACCCTTTTGCTTTCATTGTTCTCTTCAGGAAATGAGAACATAGCCGGGACTAGTCAGAGAATGGAGTGATGGTCCAGATGTTTGCTTTAGTAGTCCTCACTATTCTATGAAATAGTGTGATAATAAATGTATTGAGGACTCCATTTGATTTTGAATACTGTCTAGAAAACAATATTCGTATTAAAACTCTCAGTTTATGTTTTGTCGTATTTTTCACGACAGTTGTATTATTAAGTTCTATTTGAATTTTGTACCATGTATTTGGCGACTCAAGATGGGTGATGTATACCTATTTTGGGGGCGTCACATATGATTTGTATGTTTCAGGCATATTGTTAATAGAATTGTTATACTTGCTGAGCTAGTTATGCTCACTCTTGCTTGAACCATATGAATGCAGCTAAAACAGAACGAGCCGAAGGATCCGGCAAGGATAAAGGAAAGGCGAAGACGAACCTATAGATTTACTCATGTAATAGTATAGGTTGTAATGTTAATATTTAATATTATGACAAGAACAAATGTAACGTTTATAAAGAACCTGGGGAATGGTAGTATTGATTTGCAATATATATAAAACATATTCATTCTTTTGAGGCTTTTCAATTGAATGTTTGTGTGAACTGTAGCACCGTGGAGCACCATATGTCGGGTTGGAAGATACCCGGATTTAGGGGCGTCACAAGTATGCTATGAGATCTGTATTCTAGAGCTTGAAACAAGGTCAGAGCAAGAACAGCTTGCAAGTTATGGGTGGTCAAACCCCGTTGACCGACCATGACTGGACAAAATCTGGTTAACCCAGATCTTGCCTAGAACGGTCTGACAATGAGTTTATAGACTCTGATCTTCCAGGTGTTTTGTGTTATGAGTTTTTGGTTACAACCATGTTATAGTATGGTAGTTATACTACAGATTAATGCTTTTATATCACTTATATTACTAACAGGTCAGTTTTGAAGGATGGTCAAACCAAGCAGAAAGTTCACGGATTGAGTTTTCTGGGTAACCCAGAAAACTCAAGATCGTGGTTTCTGACATAGTTTGACTGGACAAGATCTGGAGATTATGTTGTTTTATGGTGATTTTATGTATTAGATCTCTTCCTGGACATGTTGGCTACACACTGAATGCATTAAATCACAAAACTAATACAAGGGTAGCAAGTTGTGGAAACCCAAAAGTGATTGCTCGAACTGTTCTTCATTTCTGGATAACCAAGAAATGAAGAACAACCTCTGACAACCACTTTGATGGCTTAGATCTCTCAGTTGTTTAATGATCTGGCCGTGGATCTTGTTTAGTGTTGTAGTACTACATCATTACTACAATATTAACTAAATTTCGAACCCAGAAACCTTTGAATCAAAGATTTGCATGCGGTCAAATCTACCACCTTGATAACTAACATGAATGTTCTGGGTTTGATGATGAACATGAAGAACACCTATAGCGACAGTTTTGTCGCTATAGGCAATATTTAACAACACTTTATTTCTAAAATTAATTATTTTATTAAATAAATAGAAAAAATTTGTTTTTAATTATTAAAAATACAAAATAAATTACTAAAAATTATTTTAAAGCCTAAAAATTAGTTTTAATAATTTTGAATATATTTCATTAATATTTAATATTTTTGAAATATTAATGGTATTTAATTTATTTAATTATAATATTAAATAAATTGTTTAAAAATGATTTTAATACTTGAAAAATCATTTAAAATTTTAATTATGTTATAAGAAAATATTTTAAGTTATTTTAATGACTTTTAATATTTTATGATGAATTTCATTAATTAATTAATATTAATGATAATTAATTTATTTAATAAATATATTAAATAAATTGTGGAAAAATAGGATTAATGATTTAAAATTATATAAAATTATTTAAGTATTATAAAAGTATTTTAAGTTATAAAATATAACTTTTACTATTTAAAGGTAAATTTCATTAATAAAGTAATGTTAATGATATTAGATTTATTTATCAATTATATTAAAGAAATAATTTAAAAATGATTTTATTTATTTGAAAATCATTAAAAAGGATATAAATAAATTAAAAATATTTTAAGTTATAATAAATGACTTTTAATATTTTGATAAATAATGCATTAATATTTAAATATTAATGGTAATTATTTAAAAATGATTTTAATTGTTTTAAAAATGATTTTTAAACATGGTTATGCAAGTGACCTCACTTGGATAATCATTATATTTTATCACATGTTGATACATACTAATTGGTTTCCAGTATGTATACATTGACTTAAAAGACGTCTAAGCTATTTGATTCAGCTAGACGTAGATTTAAAAATATTGTTGAACAAGATAGAACTTTATTGTATCCAACTAAATTATTTTGGTTCGGATTCTAGACTAGTATGAACATCTCGAATCTGGAAAACTTTTATGCACCTAAGGCGGATATGTTGAACGAAAATATCATTCTTGTATGTAGTATTGATCAATACAGGGCATAACGGGCTGATCACCCCCGTGCCTGTAAGTTATGACGGTTTACAAATGAAGTTCTATTTAACCTTTTCGAAAATAGAAAATAATGTTCATAGTCTGTCAACTGATCCTCATTTATAGTCAGTACGTGCTTTTAAAATTTTGATATAGAATTGATATGTTGTTTATTATTGGTTCAGTTTACTTCACAACTGTTAATTCGTTATAGAAGTGTCGTTCAAAGAAAATATTTAATCCTTTTAGCTAATATTTATTATTGTTATTACTTGTTGGGCAATCAAATGCTCATCCTTTCTTAATTTAAATGTTTTCAGCCAATCATGATTAACCTGAAGGTTCATACAGAAACAAGAGAAAAGGAAAGGTTACTGAATGAGTTTTGTGTTATCTTATATAATAGTTTAATTTTATTAAGACAATGATATATATTATCTATCATGTAATGAATGTTTAAAGGTTGCGTACCTGGGATTAAACTCTGATATGTAAATTAAGTTTGGTATTTATATTATTGTTATTATTATTAGTATTATTCCGCTCATAGAAATGGTATCATGAAGCACCGAGTTCGGGTTTCAGGTACCTGAATTTGGGGGCGTCACAGACCTGGAGCTGATGCGTATAGGGAAGAAAGTGCAAGAAGGTGCTATTCCGGAAGAAAGAATCGATGAAGAAGGAATACTTTGAGTCAACTCCAGACTTTGTGTTCCTAATGATTCTGATTTGAAGTATAAAATCAAGATGGAGGCGCACAACACACTGTTTGCAATCCATCCTGGGAGTACCAAAATGTATCGTGATCTTCAATATACATTTTGGTGGAGCAATATGAAGAGAGAGATAGCGGGGTTTATCTCAAGGTGTCTGAATTGTCAACGAGTCAAGGCGGAGCATCAAGTGCCAAAAGGTCCATTGCAACCACTTGAAATTCCAGAATGGAAGTGGGAGCACATTACCATGGATTTCGTTACTGGTCTTCCCAAGGTTTCTCAAGGTATAGATGCGATTTGGGTCATTGTTGATAGATTGATCAAGTATGCTCATTTCTTACCGATACGAGAAACTTATACACTTGAACGTCTTGCTCGTATGTACATAAACGAGATTGTAAGATTGCATGGTATGCCAGTATCCATAGTTTCTGATCGAGACCCAAGATTCACTTCAAGATTTTGGGTTAGTTTGCAAAAAGCTATGGGCACGGATTTATGATTTAGTTCGGCATATCATCCTCAAACGGACGGGCAATCGGAGAGGACTATTCAAACTCTTGAAGATTTATTAAGACTCTGTGTCCTTGACTTTAAAGGAAGTTGGGACAAGTTCTTACAATTAGTGGAGTTTTCCTACAACAACAGTTATCAAACAAGTATTGGCATGGCTCCATTTAAAGCGTTGTATGGATGAAAGTGTCATTCTTTAGTATGCTGGGATGAGGTGGGTGAAGCAACGTTGTTGGAACCATAGTTGGTACGTATGACTACGGAAAAGATTCAAACAATCTGACAACGTATAAAAACCTCACAAGATCGACAAAAGAGTTATAGCTGATCTTCATCAAAAGGACGTGGAATTCAATATTGGAGATCATGTGTTGTTACGTGTTGCTCCATGGAAAGGAGTTACGAGATTTGGAAAGAGAGGAAAGCTCAATCCTCGATTCATTGGCCCATTTGTAATCCTCGATCGAGTAGGAACTATGGCCTATAGAATCGCCTTACCGCCAAGTATATCTCGTGTTCATAACGTTTTTCACATATCTATGTTACGTAAATATATGAAAGATCCAAACCACATTATTGCATTAGAACCGGATGAGATAGCGAAAGATTTAACGTATGAAGAGGTACCTGTTAAAATCTTGGATAAGAAGGATTATATTCTACGCTCCAAGGTTATACCTCAAGTCAAAGTTTTGTGGAGAAACCACAATGTTGAGGAAATGACCTAAGAGTTAGAATCTGAAATGAAGTCAAGATATCCTCACCTCTTCGACATACCAGGTACATACCCTAATTTCGAGGATGAAATTTCATATGAAGGGGAGGTTGTAAGACCCCAACTTTTGTGAATAAAGATTATTTTTTTCTCAAAATATATTTTTGAATATTATGGTGTGGATTTGATATAATGTTATAGTTGTGGGTAATATTTACAAATTTTGCAAAGTAAGAAAGTGGTTATATAATATTTGATTAGTTGGGGAATATTCGTTTTAACAAAGAATATTCGTACGACGGCATAATCATTGGTTGACCCCACAACAAAAGTATTGTCATAATTAGAAAACGCATGTAATTATCTTTTATAAAAATAACGGTGAAAGTTTTACCGTTAAAAAGCATTGAACTACCCGGTGGTAAAAAATACGATGTCTGGCGTGGTTGCATAGTAGCTACACGGTATTGATTATTGATGCTTACGTGAGAAGTCACTCAGTTATACTCAATTATTGCTACAGTAATTGCTGCATAATATCTCTCATATTATTGATTCAATTATTGTCATAGTATCAATATTTTATATTATTAAATAAATAATTGAGATGACAAAGTTATTCATATTATTATTTGCAATATTTACGATGTCTAGAAAGTTCTATCGAGGAGAGGTTTGGTCACCTAATTGTGCGCTTGATAGGAGAAAATCATATCGGAAAACCCCTCTTTCACGGGAATGATTTGGTTGTTAAATATTGTGAGTTATAATATTAATGATGAATAAGTTCGTGTTGATTAAAGATGAAATTGATAGTTCCATTGTGTTGGGATTATTAGTGTTAGTGGAAATCGACATTTATTTTGATAATAATTGATTTTTGGAGCTTATATTGACCAATCGGGTAATTAATCGGATAAATGAGCAATTAATTTCTATTAATTCACATGCTTATAACTATTTGTTCACATATGTGTACTATTGATTCACATGCATGTACTATTAGGGGAGGTGGTGCAAGATTGATAATACTTGCATGACTAAATTAAAAATGGAGGTATAGATGAAGGTACTATACTATAACTATTTTTTTTCACATGTATAGAACTATTGATTCACATGATGTACTATTAGGGGAGGTGGTGCAAGTTTAATAATACTTGCAGGACTAAATTAAAAATGAAGGAAAAGATGAAGGTATTATACTGTAATATTTCGAGCCCCAAAATGTGCAATTATCAAAACTATATTTTCCTATAAATAGAAGCTCATTCTTCTTTCATTCTCACCAATTCACTAAGACTCACAAGAGCAATTATAGAGAGAGAAGCTATAGTGAGAAAGAAGAAGAGAAGGCTGCTACCTCACTATTCCAGTATCCAGTCTTCTTCTGAGGTAAGGGATATTATTTTTTTTAGTATTCGTAGAAATAATATTTTCTTTCATACTCTGTAGTATGTGAGTAATATTATTTAGTTTTGTATTCCTAATTCTACCCTCATTTTGTTAAAGTATTGCTTCTATACTCCGTGAAATTAGTATAATATCCTTGATATTTGCGCTTCATCCAGTATTTTTTCATGGAAATATTATTCTGAGCTTTCTTTATAATTATTGATCTTTTCATGCCAGAATACTATTTATGAGTTACTATTTACGGGTACTATTCACCTGTTTAATATTTACACGAATATTATTCACTCGGGTATTTGGGGCACTTTTCATGTCGGGATACTATTCACGATGTACTATTCCTAAAGTACTATTCACGGGGTACTATTCACCCGAAAAATATATTTATTTTCTGTCCAAATTATTTTTGATACATGAATATTATCCTTGAATTTTACTCCACAAAGCAGTATCATGTTGACAATTTGGATATTTTTAAACTCTAAATAAATTTAAAGTCTTTAATATTTATCCTTGATTTCGTTTGATTAATGCTTATATCATTGTCATCATCCTCATGCTTATATTGTGATGAAAGTCATCTTTGGCTTATGTACATAGATGGACTGTTGGTTGGTATGATTATGAGTAGGGATCATTCGGTATAATCATGACCCTTAATATTACAAATGATGTGGTAAAAGTCCTCATTGGCCCGTAGTGCATTGATGGACAGTTGTTGGTATGATTATGACCAGAGATTATTCGGTATAATCATGACCATTGATGATTACATGAATATCCTTGGCCCGTAGTGCAGGGATGATTCGATGATGTAGTTTATTTATTAAGCCGAGTCTCAGCGATAAAGTGGATGAAAAACTTTTTAAATCATTGAAGATAGTAGATATCATGCTCTACTTAACTCTTCTAATGGATTTTTTGTTCCGCTGCAGTTAAACTTGATGTTATTTTATTTTATAAGTTTAACACTGTTGAAGGCTAACGATAATTTATTATGCATTATCTTAGTCATAATATTTCTTACTGGGCTAGTTGAGCTCACCCTTTTGCTTTCATTATTCTCTTCAGGAAATGAGAACGTAGCCGGGACTAGTCGGGGAATGGAGTGACGGTCTAGATGTTTGCATTAGTAGTCCTCACTACTCTATGAAATAGTGTGATATTAAATATATTGAAGACTTCATTTGAGTTTGAATCACATACATGAGATAATATTAGTGTAAAACTCTCCATTCTATTTGTTTTCATATTGTATAAAAGAAGTTTTTATTTATTTTTTTTGTACCATGTATTTGGCGACTCAGAATGGGTGATGTATACCTATTTTGGGGGCGTCATAGCTTCCCTCATGCAGGTGAGGCAGCGTTTGGACGAGAGCCTCGGCAAGTACGTTAAGGGGTTTCAGGAGGCAGTGGGATCGGTGGCAGAGCTGAACTCTCCTCAGGCTCTGGGATTTTTCACAACGGGTCTAAACATTGGAAGGTCGAAGAAATTGGTGAAGGATATGGTGATCAACCCTCCTACCGACCTGACCGATGCCTTCCATTCGGTCGAAGGATTCATTGCCATAGAGGAGGTCATGGGAAACTTCAAACCGCACTCCCAGTCCTACGAGAAGTCTAAGGATCGGGACAAACAGAGCTATCAGGGGAGGTCAGACAATAATCAGGGGAGGTCAGACAATTCTGGGAAGAAAAACTATAATGGTGGAGGATCGGGAAGTGGCCGACCACCCTTCTCGAACAGGAACGTCAATAAAGTTTACACCCCCCTCAACACGGATTGGGCGAAGATATTGGAAGAGATGCAGAATAAATCATTCTATGATCTTTGCTCGAAGCACTCGAAGCCCGGGAAGAGGGGTTGGGACAAGTTTTATGAGTACCATCAGAGTCCCGGGCATACAATGGAGATGTGTAACGATCTAAAGGACTTGATAGAGAAAAATGTTCAGAACGACCATCTAGTCCAGTACGTAGCGGGTCGGGAGAATTCTGAGACTCCAAGGGAGGAAAACAGAGGGCCGACTCGGGATGCACAACTGAAACAGAACCAACCAGTCTAAGGCATGATTGATGTGATTTCAGGCAGTTTTGTAAGGCGTGTGACTGGAAAGAAGAGAAGTGGGCACCTCGACGCAGTGTTATCAGTGGCGGGTTCCTCGCCAAGAAAGGATCGGGCCTACCCGGGAACATATATCTCATTCTCTGACGAAGACTATCCTACAGATTTCATAGAACCACATGACGGGGCATTGGTGATAATAGTTCAGGTCGGGCCAGTGGACATGAGAAGGATGATGATAGACAACGGATCCTCGATTGACATACTATACACTCACACCTATCAAAGGATGGATCTGGAAGAAAAAAAGATGGAGTTGGGAGGGAAGGACCTTTGTACTAGTTCAGCGGAGATCCAGTGCATGTGTCGGGCACTATCGAATTGCCTGTTAGGTTTGGCACAGCACCCCAATAGGTAGAAATAATGGTTAGATTCTTTGTGGTCTAGGTCAATTCGGTATACAATGCTATTTTGGGAAGGCCGACCCTATCAGCCTTGCAAGCAGTAACATCCATACCACACTTTAAAATCAAGTTTCCAACACCGAACGGGATTGGGGAGGTAAAAGGTGATCTTGACATCGCCCGAAGGTGTTACTGAAATACTTCGATTTCTTCGGGGGTTGGGGTCAGCAAGCAGAAGCAGACAATGGCCATTGAAATAGAGCCATTCACTGAGAGTAGTACGAAACTGCTTGCTCTACCCACCGAAGAGACAAAGGATGTTAAGTTAGTCCCGGGGAATACAGAGAAATTGATTAAGATTGGGTCGGGATTGACAGAATCATTCCGAACTGGGCTGATAGATCTGCTTCGGGTATATGCCAACATCTTTGCATGGGAACCTAGTAATATGCCTAGGGTAAGTGAGTCGGTGTCCCTGCACAGATTACATGTGGACCCGAAGAGAAAACCAGTTATACAAAAAAGAAGAACTTTTGTTCCAGAGAGGCAGAGAATAATAGATGAAGAGATTGCCAAGCTCCTGGAAACAGAATTCATCTTTGAGATCGATTACCCCGAGTGGCTGGCTAATGTGGTTCTGGTTCAAAAACAAAATGGGAAATGGAGATTATGCATCGATTATACAGACCTGAATAAGGCATACCCGAAAGATTTCTATCCTCTACCCAATATAGACCAGCTGATTGATGCCACTTCAGGGTACGACATGTTGAGTTTTATGGATGCCTTCTCAGGATATCATCAAATCTCGATGTGTGAGGAGGAAATCCCGAAGACAAGTTTCTTCACACACCGGGCTATATATGCTTATCGGAAGATGACCTTTGGACTGCTCAATGTCGGGGTGACTTACTAGCGGATGATGAACTTCGTATTCACAAGGCAGCTTGACCGAAGCATGAAAGTATATGTGGATGACTTGATTGTGAAAAGCATGTCAGTTCGGGATCATCTGGAGGACCTAGAAAGCTGCTTTGAAATAGTAAGAAGGCATAAGCTGCGATTCAACCCGACTAAGTGTACCTTCGGGTTGGGGTCAGGAATGTTTCTGGGGTATCAAATCAGCAAAAGGGTCATTGAAGCAAATCCGGAGAAGATTTAGGTGATCTTAGATATGAATTCCCCGAAGTCTTACAAGGATGTTTAGAGGTTGACGGGTCGGATGGTGGCCCTTCGAAGATTTGTGTCAAGATCAACCGAAAGATGCCTACCATTCTTTGATACTTTGAAGGGGCCAAAGAGCGAGAAAAGTTTTTAATGGACTGTAGAGTGTGAGGATGCATTCCAAGGGATCAAAAAATACTTGTCATCGACACCATTATATATTGATGAAGCTGATTCCTTCGGAACTCTTGTATTTGTACTTGGCTGCAAGCTCGTTGGCAGTAGGGGCGGCACTGTTAAGGAATAAGGGGAGAAGATAGTTCCCAGTATAATATATTAGCCATGTTCTTCGAGATACAGAGACAAGATACCCGAACCTGGAAAAATTTTCCTACGCATTAATCATTGCAAGCAGGAAGCTTCGACACTATTTTTAGGGTCGGTTGGTGGTGGTGTATACGGATCAACCATTGAAGAAGGTACTGTACATGCCAGAAGTTTCAGGTTGGCTTACTGCATGGGTAATGGAATTAAAACAGTTTTCTTTGGAGTACCATCCGAAAAGCAATCAAGGGACACTCATTGGCAGATTTTGTTATGGAGTGTTCTTTCATGAAATCAGATATGGGTTCGGTCACTGAAATGCAATAGATGCAAACTTCATGGACATCAACTTCGGACGTCAGCGGTGCGGGGGTTATACTGACAAGTCCTAAAGGGTTCAAAGTCCAACAAGTTATTTGGTTTTAGTTCAAAGCCAAAAATAACAAACCAAAGTATGAGGCTATCTTAGCTAGACTTCGGCTAGCCCGAAGCCTGGAGGTTCAGAAGTTAGTCATCTATAGTGATTCATAACTGGTTGTCAAATAGATATCAGGGGAGTATGAAGCTCGGGGGGTAAGAATGACAAGATACCTAGCCAAGGTAAAGGAAAAACTTGCATACTTCACTTCGCACAGTTTTCAGGGAGTTGATCGGTCAGACAACACAGAAGCAGATGCCTTGGCCCGATTGGAAACCACCGAAACAAGTTCTTTCAATGGGTCGGTATATCTAGAGGTGTTATAACAATCGAGCGTTCTGAAGGGGGATGTGTTAGCTTTAGATCGGCTCGACTGTTGGCTCACACCATATATCTCTTATTTGGCCGATGGGGTTTTACCTTTAGATCGCATCTTAGCAAGGAAGATCAAGCATAGGAGCTCAAACTTCGTCCTTATTGATGGAGATCTATACCAAAGAGCCTTTAGTTCTCCACTTCTCAAGTGCTTGACACCGTCGGAAGCAGATTACAAACTTTGGGAAGTGCACGAAGGTATTTACGGGGATCACATGGGGGCCAAGTCGCAGGCATATAAAATTTTGAGGCAGGGATACTATTGGCCGACCATTTATCAGGAAGCCAAAAACTTTGTCAAAAAATGTCCCAAATGTCAATTGAACAGCGCCATCCCTCATCAGCCTCCCGAAGAGTTATATTCGATTTTATCCCCGATTCCATTTTCTATATGGGGAATCGACATCTTGGGGCCTCTACCAAAGGCCAAAGGATAAGTGAGTTTTGTGATCGTGGCCATCGACTACATGACCAAGTGGGTCGAAGCCAAATCTCTATAGAAGATCATCGAACAGGAATGTCTGAAATTATTCAAAGAAGGTGTTATTTATCGGTTCGGTATCCCGATAGCATTGGTCTCGGGCAATGACAGACAATTCGTGGGAGCAAAATTTGAAGCTTTTTTGAAAGAGTTGAGGATTCAGCACAGAAAGACTTCAGTTGCTCACCCTCAGTCAAACGGTCAAGTGGAACTCACCAATCGAACCCTACTCAACGGAATCAAAAGGAGGTTGGATGAATTGAAGGGTCGGTGGCCTGAGGAATTACTTAGTGTTCTATGGGCCTATCGGACCACCCCGAGGACGACGACCGAGGATTCACCGTTTCGATTGGCCTACGGGACCGATGCACTAATACCAGTCGAGATTAGATCTCCAACACTTCGGGTCAGTCAATTCAAGGAGTTGTATAATGATGACAGCCTACGACTAAATTTGGATCTTTTGGAGGAGGTTCGGGACTCAGCTCTAATAAGGTTGGCAATTTACCAGAAGCGAATGGCCCGACATTATAACCAAAAAGTGAAACAAAGAAGATTCAAAGTTAGGGACTTGTTTCTTTGGGAATCAGAGGCATCAACCCCCCAGAACATTGGCAAACTGATGCCGAACTGGGAGGGGCCATATGAAGTAGTAGAAGTGCCGAAGCCAGGTACTTACCAGCTTCGGGCAATGGATGGTTCGAAAGTAAAGACTATATAGCATGCTGGAAGACTTAAAAATATTACCAGTAAAAGTTATGTCATTCTTTCCTTTACTTATGTAAGTTATTTATCAATGAAATAAATGAGATTTCTCTTCGAAAAAGTTTTGTACTTCATTTATATTCATAAGCTTTTACAAATCTGATCAGATAAACTTTGGGCATAAACCGATCAGAAAGTTAGAAACGATATAACTGATCGGTAAAAGTCACAAGTATAACTGATCGAAAAATTACAGACAAAGAAAAATTTTATACTTCATATATATCCATAGGTTTTTACAATTTTTACCAGATAAGCCCCGAACAAAATCGATCAGAAAGTTAGAAATAACATAACTGATCGGTAAAGTTTCGAGCATAACTAATCGAGAAAGTTACAAACAAAGGAATGAAAAAGATTACAAAAAAATTAAAAAAAAATTACAAGTCCTAAAAGAAGCTATTCTTGAGAACCCTCGTCACTAGTTTTGGATTCCTCGTCAGAAGAATCAAGGACGGTGGCGTCGAACCCAACAACTTTAATCTTCTCCCGAGCCTTTTCCCGATAAGCTTCATAGCCTTCAACAAACTGAGACATGACCTTCTCGGTCAAGGTAGGAGATTCTTCATACTCGGCTATGGCTCGCTGTATGGCTTCAGCTCATTCTTCCCTTAAGGTGTTATTTTCCCGAATCAAATGCATCATCTTTTCGTGCATCCCGGTAAACTACTCCTTAAGGGCTTGAAGCGCTTGCTAATAAGTGGGTTTTATACCCACGAATCGACTCCTAATTCAAGCTTAATCGGTGTTAATTCCTTAATTTTATGTTTTGTTTTTACTTGTTTAATGTTGTTTGGTGTTTAGGTATGGTGGATGAGCAATTAGAGTAAAAGAGTGGAATTATGGCAAGTTTTGAGCTCAAATGGACATGTATTAGCGGCTAAAGATAGCAAAGCGAGCTTACTCTTTCATGCCTAACACCTTGTGAGGTCGGGGTCTTGAAGTCTTAATCGATTAAGCGATTATGCCGATCGGGTCGGCTTATTACATTGTAACACCCCAGTCGGGGCTGAGGTACGGGGCATATTGGTTTCTTAGTTGATTTCTAATGCTGCAAAAAGTGAAGATAAGTGATGGCAATGACTTGGGACTCAACTATGGATGGAATTGTAATCAGGATACATGTCTAAGCGTATAATTAACAACAAACAACAATATTGAAGTAACATAAAAAAAGGCAATTAACATTGATAGAAGACAGATTTTGGAGCAAGCATTGGAGTGAAGATTTTGAAGGATTTTCCTATCAATTGCAGATTGGACTAAAAAGAAGGGTGGTTCTAAATTTATTCTTCTTTTCTAGTTTTATATTTGTAACTGAGAGGATGTTTTCTTTAATTAATTCAGTTATTATTTCATTGATGATGAACTAAACTACTTTTTAGGCTTATAATGGATCGTTAGGTGGAACGATGATTATGTAACCTTGATTTTCAGTTTAATAAGTTATTCCTCAGTTTATATATATTAATTTATGCTTGAATTTATGAATTGCCTGATCAACAATTCTTTGTGGACTTGTATGGATTCGAGAGAGGAAGTACGAGTCTAGACTTCGTTAATATAGCATGTGTTCTTGAATCCTGTGAATGAATGGAGTCTTGATGAATGTTAGGGTAGAGATATGCTTAACATCGCATGTAATCGAATAGAGAACTTGAACTTAAACCTTTTTTAATTGTAATTCACATAGAGATAGAGTGAGTTAGTTAATTAAGGTGTTTAATTTAATTCTATCTAATTTATGGATTTAAGTTAATACGGTATAGTACATCGAGAGGTGGCTAATTCTACTTGAGTGTTCTTGATTAATAAACTGGGATAGTAAATTAAATTGGAATAAAGTAAAGCTTAGGGTGAAGTTGTAAGCCTAATTCTCCAATACTTGTTTAGAAATTCAGTTTTTATATTTGTTGATTGTTTGGTATTTTTAATAATTTTAGTTTTTAATAAGGCTAAGTAAGTGGATTAAGGATACAAGGGAAAACTTCAAGAATTCTAAAAAAGAAGAAGCAATGGTTGCCGAAGACCAGAAAGCGTTAAGGAATTTTTCTACACCCGAGGTGACTAAGCTTCAGTCGAGTATCACCAGACATGCTATAGCTGCGAACACATTTGAGATTAAGCCTGGGACTATTCAGATGATCCAAAACTCAGTTCAGTTTGGGGGACTAGCAAATGATGATCCTAATGAACATTTGGTTAGCTTTTTGGAGATTTGTGACACCTTCAGGTATAATGGGGTGTCAGATGATGCAGTTAGGCTTTTCTTGTTCCCATTCACTCTACTGGACAAGGCGAAGAGTTGGTTACACTCTCTACCGCCGGGATCAATAACTACATGGGAAGACCTCGCTCAAAAATTATTTCTAGCAAAATTTTTCCCACCAGTGAAGACTGCAAAGATGAGAAACGAGATTACCATGTTTGAACAACAACATGGGGAATCATTGTATGAGGCATGGGAGAGATACAAGGAATTGCTCAGAAAGTGCCCGCATCATAGACTACCTAAGTGGTTGCAGATGAATACATTCTACAATGGATTACATGGGAATCTCAGGACCAGTATTGATGCAGCGTCGGGTGGAGCATTTATGGCAAAACGTTATGAGGAGGCGTATTAATTGATAAAGACAATGGTGGCTAACAACTACCAGTGGCCCACGACAAGAATGACAAAACCTAAGGTAGCTAAAGTGTAAGAAGTAGATGGGGTGACGGTACTAGCAGCGCAGATTTTAGCACTCTCTAAGAAAGTGGATGTTTTGTTAGGGGTACAGACACAGCAAGTTACAGTTATTTATGAATTATGCGCGGGTGAACATCCGACGGAACAATGTGTAATCAACCCAGCGTCATTGCAATTTATGGGTAGCTATAACAGAATTCCACAGAACATGTACCAGAATGCATACAATCTAGGGAATAGGAATCACCCTAATTTTTCATGGAGCAATAATCAGCATCAACAAGCTCCACGACCATCTTATCCCTCAAGATTTCTGAATCAACATCAACAACCAGCTCAACATCAAGAGAGGAAAACAGATTTAGAGGAGTTATTGTCAAAGTATATAACAAGCAACGAGGCAGCCATGAAATCACAAGAAGTAGCCATCAAGAATTTAGAAAATCAGATGGGACAGATAGCTTTTGCATTAAATAACAGGCCTCAAGGAACATTACCAAGTGATACAGAGAAAAATTCGAAAGGTAATCATGAGCAATGTCAGGCAATTATGTTGAGGAGTGGGAAACAGCTTGAGGGATAGAAAATAGAAAATTTAATCGCAAAATATGATATCAAAGAACATGAAAATAAAGTGGTTGAAGAAAAACAGGGTGAGAAAAAGCAAGTGGAACAGACAAAGTCAGATGATAAGGCAGTTGTCTATCCTCCACCGCCGTTTCAGCAAAGAATCCAAAAACAAAAATTGGATAAGCAATTCGCTAAATTTTTAGAAGTTTTTAAGAAACTTCATATTAACATCCCTTTCGCAAAAGCCCATGAGCAGATGCCAAGTTATGCTAAATTCATGAAGGGTATTCTGTCTCGGAAAAAGAAGTTGGGAGATTTTGAAACTGTGGCATTAACAGAGGAGTGTAGCGTAATTTTATAGCGAAAGTTGCCACCTAAGTTGAAAGATCCGGGAAGTTTTACCATTCCGTGCACAATTGGGAATATGGCATTCAACAAGTGTTTATGTGATTTGGGGGCAAGTGTGAACCTTATGCCATTATCAGTTTATACAGAATTGGGTTTACCAACTCCAAAGCCTACGAACATCTCGTTGCAGTTGGCGGATAGGTCAGTCACGTACCCAAGAGGCATTGTGGAGGATATTTTGGTTAAGGTAGACAAATTCATATTTCCTACGGACTTCATAATTCTGGATTTTGAGGAAGATAAGAACATCCCAATCATCCTAGGGAGACCGTTTTTGGCAACGAGAAGGACTCTCGTCTATGTGCAAAAAGGTGAACTAACTATGAGGGTCCAAGATCAGGAAGTAAAGCTTAATGTTTTCAAGGCCATGAAATTACCCATGTATAAAGAGGAGTGTTTCAGGATGGTTGTCATTGATCAGATAATCAATGAAGACATGGTTAAAAGTTTGACTAATGATCCATTGGAAACTACTTTATTGGGAGATGAAGATTTGGATGATCTGGAGTTTGTGGATTACTTGCAAATGTTGGATTCCTTGCCACGAGTTAGCATATTCAAAGCACCCTTTGAACCATTACACATGGAGGAAAGAGCCACAACAAGGATGAAACCTTCATTGGAGGAGCCACCTACACTTGAGCTTAAGCCACTTCCTAAACACCTCAGGTATGCATATTTAGGCAATTCTAATACTTTACCACTTATTATTTCTGCTACACTTAACGAATTGTAGGAAAATAAGTTGCTGAGAGTGCTTAGAGAACACAAAGCGGCTATAGGATGGACAATTGCAGATATCTAAGGAATCAACCCGTCCTTTTGCATGTACAAAATTTTGATGGAAGAGGATGCAAAGCCAATAGTGGAGCAACAAAGACGGCTCAACCCAATCATGAAATAAGTAGTGAAGAAAGAAATCCTAAAATGGTTGGATATAGGCATCATATACCCAATTTCAGACAGTAAGTGGGTCAGTCCGGTTCAATGTATGTCAAAAAAGGGAGGAATGGTCGTGGTACAAAATGATGACAATGAGGTAATTTCGATGAGGACAGTGACTGGTTGGAGGGTTTGCATGGACTACAGGAAATTGAATAAGGCAACCCGAAAAGACCACTTTCCTTTGCCTTTTATTGATCAGATATTGGATAGATTAGTGAGCCATGAATTTTACTACTTACTGGATGAGTATTCGGGATATAATCAGATAGTCATTGCTCCCGAATATCAAGACAAGACTACTTTTATGTGCCCATACGGCACATTCGCATTTAGGAGAATGTCTTTCGGCTTGTGTAATGCACCAGCTACCTTCCAACGGTGTATGATGGCCATATTCTCAGACATAGTGGAGAAAAATGTGGAAGTCTTCATGGACGACTTTTCTGTCTATGGAGATGATTTTGATGCTTGTCTAGAGAATTTGGTGATGGTTTTAAAGAGATGCGCAGAAACAAATTTGGTACTTAACTGGGAAAAGTGCCATTTCATGGTTGAAGAAGGAATAATCTTAGGGCACAAGGTCTCAGCAAAGGGGATAGAGGTTGATAGAGCAAAGCTGGAAACGATTGAAAACCTTCCACCTCCAACTTCAGTAAGGGGAATCCATAGCTTCCTTGGACATGCAGGGTTCTATAGGAGATTTATCAAAGATTTCTCTAAGATTACAAAACCATTGTGAAGTCTTTTAAAGAAAGATTCAGTTTTTAAGTTTGATGAGGATTGTAAGTTAGCATTTGACTTGTTGAAGAAAAAGTTGACTACAACGCCAGTTATTGTCGCACTGGATTGGAACAAGCCTTTTGAGTTAATGTGCGATGCAAGCGACTATGCAATAGGGGCTGTGTTGGGTCAATGCCGAGAGAAGGTATTCCATGCCATATACTATGCAAGTAAGACACTTATAGAGACACAAATGAATTACACAACTACGGAAGAGAAATTACTTGCAGTAGTATATGCCTTTGATAAATTCTGGGCATATTTGATCTGGACAAAGGTAGTAGTTTATACGGATCACTCGGCCATTTGGTACTTAATTTTGAAGAAAGATGCTAAGGCACGACTTATCAGATGGATACTTCTCCTACAAGAATTTGATTTGGAAATAAAAGACAGAAAGGGGATGAAAAATTAAGTTGCAGATCATTTATCGAGGTTGGAAAATCCGGGTAAAAATGAAGAGGATAAGTGTGTAATCAATGAGTCATTTCTGAATGAGCAACTATTTGGAGTCAATGCAGAATTTCCATGGTATGTGGATTTCGCTAATTATTTAGTGAGCAACGTCCTTCCTCCTGATCTTACAAGACAGCAAAAAAAGAAATTCCTACAAGATGTCAAGTGGTGCATGTGGGATGAGCCATACCTATTTAAATAGTGCACCAACAAGATGATTAGAAGGTGTGTGCCTTACGGTGAGGTAAAAAACTTATTTCATGAGTGTCATTCATCTGCATATGGAGGACATTACGGAAGTGAGAGAACAACGGCAAAAGTGTTTCAAGCCAGTTTCAATTGGCCTACAGTATTTACAGATGCCCACCAGTTCGTTAAAAGTTGTGATAGATGTCAAAGAGTGGATAACATATCGAAAAGGAATGAGATGCCACTACAAACTATCTTAGAAATTGAAATTTTTGACATTTGGGGCATGGATTTTATGGGGCCATTTCCTTCCTCGTTCAATAATCAGTACATCTACCTTGCGGTTGACTATGTGTCAAAAAGGGTTGAAGCCGTAGCACTCCCAACTAACGATGCCAAAGTGGTTCTTTAATTCTTGCAAAAGAATATTTTTACAAGATTTGGCACGCCAAGAGCTATTATATGTGATGAAGGTAGTCACTTCTGCAACAGATCATTTACAGCTCTCTTGGCAAAATATGGGGTCAACCATAAGGTGGCAACGACATATCATCCCCAAACAAGTAGGCAAGTTGAGGTTTAAAATAGGGAGGTGAAGAGAATCTTAGAGAAGGTAGTAAACCCAAATAGGAAAGATTGGTCTCTCAGATTGGACGATGCACTATGGACTTACAGGACTATGTACAAAACACCAATAGGGATATCACCATATCAATTGGTCTACGGGAAAGTATGTCACCTACCTGTGGAGTTACAACATAAAGCCTACAGGGAAATTCAGAAACTTAACTTCGATCAAGCAGCTATGGGTGAAAAGAGGCTACTTCAGTTAAATGAGCTCAATGAATTCCGACTTCAAGCTTACGAGAACTCTAAGTTATACAAAGAAAAGGTCAAGAAATGGCACAACCAGAAAATCATGCACAGAATGTTCGAACCGGGGCAATCAGTACTATTGTTCAACTCAAGGTTGAGGTTGTTCCCAGGAAAGCTAAAATTGAGGTGGTCTGGTCCATTTACCATCAAAAGGGTTTTCCCACATGGCGCCATTAAACTATTCAGTAGGAATCCTTTGGAGACGTTCAAAGTCAACGGTCAACGATTAAAACATTATTGGGGTGGCGAATCCAACACGGATGTCATCGCCATCACACTTGCTAACGCACCATGAACAGGTAGTAGTTAGGCTGAACGACTTAAAATTAAGCACTAGTTGGGAGGCAACCCAATTTTACTTTTATTATTAGTATCTTTAGTCATATTAGTCAATTTATAGTTTAGAATAATAATTAGTATATAATAAGTTCATCACGTAGTTATTCAGTTATTTCGTTCTAGATAATCTTACCGCCCATGCCTAAAATTGCTCAATATCTACTTATATTTATGTTATTGGCATTACAGGTACTTAACAAGATCATATATTGGAGTAGATGGAAAGAATAAGCAAATTAAGGCATTAGCAGATTACAAGCCAGCTGGGGCTAGCCTTTTTTGGCTTAATATCCTAGCCAGGGCTAGGGGTCAAGACTCAATTATAGTTACCAACTTACCTGTGGTGGCATTAATAATAACACCTCTCAGGGGTGGGGATTCCTATTTTCAAAATAGATGACACACCGGTCGGGGGGCTGGCCCTTCAAGGAGTAATACCCCAGCCGGGGCTGGGGGGTCCGGAATTTGAAAAGGTGGTTGTAGCAGTTATATTGTTCAAAAACATGTTCTCCCAATCTTCTTGCACTTCAACTGCCTACAATCCCACTCCTTCACAACATAAACCCACGAACTTGCACATTAATTCCCATCTCCCCACTACAATCAAACACTTACCCACCACTTCAACCTAGTCACCCACTATTCTATACATCACCTCCTCTCTATAAAACCACTCCTTCACCACACAATCTAACAACCTCAATTCACACCAATTTGGAAGTTCAAGGTTAGGGTTTGAGCGAATCTCTACAACCAACTTGGAGATATACTGAAAGTAAGTAGTTTGTCTTCTAATTCCTCAATTTCTATCACCATAGTTCGAGCCAAATCACCAAGTTTGGGGGAATTTCATGTGTTGCACACCAAGTGTTCGACAAATTGCTTAAGTGAAATTTGGGAAAAAGTTATTGTTGAAGCTCACCAATTCCAAATCAATGGCACCAAAATCCGCATCAAAGAGGCAACGAGGAGATAGTTCCGGGACCACACCACCAACACGAACCTTTGACCGGTGAAAATTCATAAGTGTCGCCGTCGCCGACCGTTACGACTACCTTGTAACTAAAGCACTCACACCGGAGTGGGGTTTGGCACCTGAGCATGTAGACGGCGAAATGATGCAACAAATATATCAGAAAGGTTGGAATAAGTTCACGGAAGAGCCCAAAGCCACAATGGTGAGTGTGGTCAAAGAATTCTACTCTAACGCCGAGGATAAGGCCCCCTACAATGCAATTATTTGGGGCAGGTTAGTGCCTTTCAGTGCCGACGCCATCAACACATACTACCAGTTATGAGTGCCTAGACATTGCCAGTAAGCTCACTTAACGTGATCATGATCCTGAATATGAAGCTATTATGAAGTAAATGACAAAGTCGGGTACTGTAAGGTTTTGTGAAAATCAAAGTAGCAATCAAATTACAAAAATAGCGGAAGCAAAATAAAATCAGATTTTAAAATTTTTCACAATCCAATTACCCGGATCATCCTTTATGTATATTATTAATTAAAACTAAGAACAAGAAGTTATGGAATCATACCCTTGTAGATACGAGCTTCCACAGGTACGAGTTCACCTCCTACTTCTCCGCGATCTCCTAAAATCTCCGGGTAAAGATTCCTTCCTTTGATCAATGTTAGTCATCCAAGTGTATGGCCTCTAGAGATGATCTGCCAAGGAAGAAGAATATTCAGGAAAAAGGGTGTATTGGCTCAAACACTAATTTTTTCTATCTTTATAGAAAAAGGGGCGTACTCTCCAACTCTTGGAATTACGTATGTCTGATATCTGATATAAGACTCCTCTTATAAAGATATCAGGTAACCCTATTTAATTAAAATAAGGTATTATTTATTTAATTAAACTCTTTTAATTAAATGGGCTCCCTAATCTTATTAGGGATAATTAATTAAACTTTTTAACTAATTTTCCCTCCTAATCCCATTAGGAATAAATGAGAGTACTTATATTAAATTAATTCCTAAACTCTTTAGAAATTAAAATAATAATAATTGTAATAATATTAATAAAACTCCTCTTATTAATTTATATTTAATATTTCAAAATATTAAATAATAAATATTAAGCTATTTAATTTATTCTATCACCATAGATTAAATTAAATATACTTAACATATTATTACAATTATGTCATTAACTTCTTAAATAATTATTCTTCCTTTTATGGTGTGACCCTTTAGGTTCTCCATATTAAATCGATTAATGAATAAATCAATTAGAATAATTCTAATCTTATTTAAATAAATAAATTAAATGATTAATTTATTTAAATAAATAATATTTATTCTACAATAGGGATAAGCCTCCCTAGCGATCAACGACTTTCCAGATAATATAGATTTCAACATTAATCATAAAAGAACATTTGAGTTAATAGTTACCGTACAATTCAATCCTTCCACCATACAATGTCCCAATTAAATATAAGACATGGAATTACTGTCAAGTCTTATTTTATTTAATTATATGTATTTCAATTCCTAAATACACAACTCCTGATGAATGCAAATTAGAAACTACTTTCTAATTTTATTCTACCTTGGCCAAGGATTCTTGGGTTGTCATTTATCGAATCACATAGGACATTTCTCTTCTTTTACTAGAAGTGGTAGATTCTTTATTGATCATTCATTATCTTCATATATAACTTATTACACCCAAGCATACCATTTGATATACTCTAAGAGTCTTAAGGAATAATTCAAAGTATAATTCATTATATATAAGATACTATGATGATCTCAAGTCTAAGGATCATTTGTACTACTATCACTACAGAAATTCCTATTGACAGGCAAGTAAAACTCCATTAGGTATTCCTTAGCTAGTCACGTTCAGTGAACTTATTTTTCTAATAAGCACCTACATACTTGCTTTAGTGTCTCCACACAAATGATCATGAGATCAATCATCCTCATCTAATGAGCAAAAAGACGTCGCACGTATTCAATCTATCTCGGATTCACTAACCCCTTTTTAGTAATCCATTGATTGGGAACATTTTTGTTTTAAGCTATCTAAGAATTTAGATCTCATTAGCATGATCTCATCATGATTCTAAAAGCATTGCTTAAAACTATGGGTTTATCACATATTATTAAAATAGCACCATGTAGATAATAAATGCCTTTAATAAATAATTCTTTTATTAATAAATAAATAAGATTGATTACAAATTATATGCTTTATCATCATTCATGATTGGCTTGTATGCATACTAATTTCAATCTCCCACTTGCACTAAAGTCAATCGCCATGGTATCTCATACCCATCTTCTCTAAGTGACGATCGAACTATTGTTGTGTTAACGCTTTAGTAAATGGATCTGCAATATTGTCTTGAGAGTCCACACGCTCCAGGGTGACGTCTTCTCTTTTAATGATCTATCTGATCAAATGAAATCGCCGCAACACGTGTTTGGATTTCTGATGAGACCTAGGTTCCTTAGCCTGCGCAACAGCTTCGGTGTTGTAACAGAATAAAGGTACTTGTCCTGTAATGCTAGGAACCACACCAAGTTTGGTAATGAAATTCTTCATCCAAACAGCTTCCTTTGCAGCTTCACTTGCAGTTATGTACTCTGCCTCTGTCACTAAATCGGCAACTGTTTGCTGTTTAGAACTCTTCCAACTCACTACGCCACCGTTTAAGGTAAACACATACCCCAAAAAGGATTTACTGTCATCTTGGTCCGTTTGAAAACATGAGTCTATGAAGCCCTCTAGTTTCAATTCAGACCCACCGTAGACAAAAAATACATCCTTAGTTCTTCTTAAGTACTTTAAGATATTTTTCAACGCTTTTCCGGTGTTCTTTCTCCGGATTCGACCGATATCCGCTTGTTACACTAAGTGCATGAGCGACATCCGGTCTAGTACATATTATATCGCATACATGATAGATCCTATTCTTTGAGCATAAGGAATCTTACTCATGCGGTCTCTCTCCTCAGGTGTCTTTGGGGCCTGTTTCTTGGAAAGATGTATTCCATGGCTCATCGGCATGAGACCTCTTTTAGAATCTTCCATGCTAAACCTCTTTAACATCGAGTCAGTGTACGTTCCTTGGGATAAGCCAAGCATCCTTTTATATCTATCTCTATAGATCTTTATCCCCAAAATATAGGATGCTTCTCCCAAGTCCTTCATGGAGAAGTGTTTAGATAACCAGATTTTAATTAATTGTAGCATAGGAATATCATTCCCTATCAGTAATATATCATCAACATATAATACGAGGAATGAAACAACACTCCCATTAACCTTCTTGTACACACATGGTTCATCCTCATTTTTGATTAAATCAAACTCTTTGATTGTCTCATCAAAACGGATGTTCCACCTACGAGAAGCTTGCTTCAATCCATAAATGGATCGTTGTAGCTTACAGACTTGATTTGTTCCAACCTTTGAAAAAAATCCCTCTAGATGTGTCATATACACATCCTCCTCAAGTTTTCCATTGAGGAAGGTTGTTTTCACGTCCATCTGCCAAATTTCGTATTCATGGTATGTAACGCCCCGGAAAATCGAATATTTTGTAATTACTTTTAATAATGAATAAAATAATATTATTTATTATTATTACGTGTTGAGAAGATGAATATCGTTGTATAACCTAGAAACGTCGAAATATCGTAGTATTTTAACTACGTGAATGAATTAAGGTGTTTGAATTTCTAAGACGAAAATAAAAGTTTTTCGAGAAATTTTTCGAAAAACACTATTCATCGATTTCTGCTCGGGAATTATTTTTGAATTTCCGATAAATACCTAACGTTATAATATCAAGGCGATATTGATTATGTAATAATAATCTAAGTATGGAAAACGTAATATTTCGCATGTGGACCTAATTTGGGAACGTTAGGTTTATTAAGCATTAAGGAAATAAAGTTGTGATCATATAATGTGTATACATTATATGAAGTAATGGATGTAAGTATAATGCGATGTATTGTATTATTATGTATGAAGAATGAAATAACGTATATTACGAATTAATATACAAGTTAGTATATGAAGATTATACGTAGGGTATAAATGTTAAGTTATGTAAATTAAGGTAATGGACTTGTAGGATTAATAGCTTAATATAGAAGTCCAATATAATGTGACAATCAAGCCCAAGTGTTTGATGTATCATTAGTCCAAACTATGTAGCACAAGCCCATGAAGAAAGTAGTTAGATTAATTATCAAAGCCCAATGAAAAGCCTTGATCCATGGGTCAAACCTAGTAGGAAATGGGTAAGCTTGATGAGCAAACAAAAAGTGTGATGAGCAAGTATTGTGGCTAGCAAGTTACTTAATGGCTAGGTTATGAATAGTAAGGAGGTGGAGGATGAGGAGGTGGAATAAGGAGGTGGGATGTTTTAAAGTCTAAAATGCCCTAACCTTTGGTGGCCTATAAATACAAGCCTCATTTCAAATTTTGTTGGTTGTTATTTTCATCCAACTTTCCTCTCAAATATAAGCTACTTAATTGGTAGAGAGAATAAGTCACTTAAGACTTATAAGCCACTTCAACCTTTGCTAGTTTTCCAAAGTGAATTGAAGTCTTCAAGGGTAAGACTCATCTCTTTTATCTACAACTCTTCTATGATAGGATTGATAGAGAAGGGAGATTGTATTCTAAGATCATGTAATAGGTTAATAAGGAATGAACTTAAGCCGAATAATTTGGATAAGCAACTTGAACAGTAATAAGTTGCTAGAACCATGAAGAACTTATTATATGTTGTCATATGATGATTAGTATGTTGAATATAGTATGAGAACATTGATTGATGGACTTAAGTTTATAGTAAGTCATACGCATAAAGAATTGTAGTTCATAAGTTGAATAAGTCATTGACTTATGAGAATAAGTCGAAACCTACTTTGATTATAAGTTGGTGTAATAAGTAACTTGTAATATGTTGGTTGAAATCCATTTAGAATCATTAAGAATGAAGTTTTGCCGAAATTCACACGATTGGACGATTATCATCGAATTCGTGAAATTCTCGGAATGAAAGTCGTATTTTGTGTTTGAAGTCGAAAACATTAGTTTTCGATGGAGACAAGTCATATTTGGCATTATAGAGTTGCAGACTCAAAAATGACTGAATTCTGACTTAGAACAAAGAAACGAGCGTTGAACATTCACGGACGTTTGCATGAACACATAGAGTATGAAATTTGTGAATCGTAGGCTTTTGAACGGACCAATTCGGACTTATAATGAAGAAGTTATGCGTTCGGAAAGTTCGTAAAATTTTCAAATCTGCAAAATTATCTGAGGCACAGTCCAAGCCGCCATGACGCGACTCATACTTAAAAAGCACGCCTTTACGTACGAGGCTAGAACTGCGCATACCGCTAACTCATATCTGCATGGCGAGATGCGAGAAGTTAGTGTGAAGCGCTACGCGGCTGATCTAGAATTTTGATGGACAAGAATGTTTACAAGTGTAGAATGAAAAGAAACTTGTTAGTAATGAACTGAGATATAAACATAACATTGTAAGGTACTTGTAAGACACTAATGCATGATGATTAAGAGTTAATAATCAAGAAAAGATGAATGAAACATGAATGACGTAATGAAAGCCGAAAACCCATAATAGTAGATCTAAGTCAGGATTTATATTGAGATGAAGGGTAAGATATAATAATATACATACTTGATTATATATAACCTAATGTGGTATGTTATGTGATCATGTATTATAGAAACGTAGAGACTTAAAGTGTACGTGTGTTAATCAGTAAGCAGACGCTGAAGGCAAGTATTCTAACCCCTTGTTCCAGTTCAGTTTGGACAAGTTTTGTAATTCATGTATTCTTTCGCATGAAGTTTTGAATGATGAAGTCTTAAGCCAATTCTTTCGGCTAGACTTATATATGATTATGTCAAGCATGATTTATATTTACCGAGTTACATTGGTATGGTTTTCAATCGAAGACCAAGTATGCTAAAATGTTTTTGTCGTTTAACGACAGGCACGTGAGGTTGCCACAACTTAAACGTATACACGTTTAATGAATGTAGTGTTGATCAACATAGAAGTACTATGGGTCGATCACCCGTGAAGTGCTCGTAAGCTATGCCGGACTTACGGACTTAGTGTCGGGTTGTTCTTTTCAAAAGAAATTATGAACTGCTCATAGTTCCGAGCCTTAGTTGATATTCTACTGAATATTGTTGTTGGAAAATGTTTTGAATGAAAAGAAGTGCTATTTTGAATTATCGATAGTACTTACGAAACTATTGTTCGGCCATCAAGATATATAAGTTCTATGTTTCAAGCATGTTGTTTATTAGAATTGTAGTACTTGTTGAGCTAGTCATGCTCACTCTTGCTTGAACCATATGAACACAGCTAAGATCGAGCGGACCGAAGTCTCAGGCAAGGACAAGGGAAAGGCAAAGACAAACCCTCAGATTACTTATGTAATAGTATAGGTGAACGATTGTAATATATTTGATATTATGACAAGAACAAATGAATGGGTTACAAAGAACCTGGGAATATTATTTTGGTTATATAGAAGTTATATTAGTCCTTTTGAGACTATTCAATTGAATGAATGAATGAATGGTAGTACCGTGTAGCACCATCTATCGGGTTGGAAGAGACCCGAATTTGGGGGAGTCACATGGTAAGCTGCAATCGCAAGCAAAATCCAAATGGACTTGAGCATTGCTACTGGTGAGAAGGTTTCATCATAGTCAACTCCTTATCTTTGTTTGAAAACTTTTGGGACCAATCGGGCCTTATAGGTCTCTACCTTGTCGTCTGCTCCAGTCTTTCTTTTAAAGACCCATTTACACCCAATAGGCTTAATGCCTTCAGGTGGTGAAACCAAAGTCCATACTTAGTTTTCATACATGGTGTCCATCTCGACTTTCATGGCTTCTTGCCACTTCTCTGAGTCTTTATTACTCATAGCATGTTTGTAATTCAATGGATCATCATCATCAATGAAGCGTACCTCATCGTCATCCTCTATGATAAGTCCATACCTATCAGGTATCTTTAGTAATCTTCCAAATTTATGAATAGGGTGTGGTACAGAAGGAATCTCTACTTGGATAGGTTCATCCATTCGATCTTTAGTGGTTTGTGGTTCTTGAATTTCTTCAAGATCTATTTTCCTCCCACTGGCCCCTTCAAGGATAAACTCCTTTTCCAAGAAGGCAGCATGTTTGGCAACAAACACCTTTTGTTCAGTAGGATTGTATAAATAATATCCTAAACTTTCTTTAGGATACCCCATAAAAGTACACTTATCAGATCTTATCCCAAGCTTATCATTCTGAAACCTTTTCACATAAGCTGGACATCCCCAAATCTTAACATGCTTAAGACTAGGCTTCCTCCCTATCCACATCTCATATAGAGTCTTAGGGATGGATTTTGAGGGAACCTTATTTAGTAGATATATAGCCACTTCTAGGGTATATCCCCAGAATGACACCGGAAGATCGGTAAAACTCATCATGGAACGAACCATGTCCAATAATGTTTGATTTCTCCTTTCAGACACACCATTCAGCTGTGGTGTCCCTGGTGGAGTCCATTGTGAGATTACACCATTTTCTTTGAGACAATTAAGAAACTCACTACTTAAGTATTCCACACCTCGATCTGATCGAAGAATCTTAATACTTTTGCCCGTTTATTTCTCTACTTCACTTCTGAACTCTTTGAACTTTTCAAATGATTCAGATTTGTATTTCATTAAATACACATATCCAAATCTTGAGTGATCATCAGTGATTGTAATAAAATAATAATACCCTCCTCGTACATTCGTTGTCATAGGTGCACATACATCCGTGTATACCAACGCTAACAACTCTGTAACTCTTTCTCCTTTTCCACTAAAAGGAGATTTAGTCATTTTTCCCATGAGACAAGATTCACAAGTTGGATATGATTCATAATCTGATAGCTCTAGAAGCCCATTTTTATACAACTTGGATAATCTTGTTTCATTAATATGACCAAGTCTACAGTGCCACATATAGGTATAATTAACACCATCTCTTTTCCTTTTCTTAGTTTGTTCAATTTGAAGTATATTTTCATGCAAGTCAAGAATGTAAAGTCCATTTCGTAAATTACCAACACCATATAAAACATTATTATTATAAATAGAACAACTATTGTTCTTTATTATAATGTCAAAACCATCCATATCCAATATATATATTGAAATAATGTTTCTAATAAGTGACAAAATAAAATAACAATTATTTAAACTAATGGACTTGCCCGTAGGCAGTGCTAAACAATAAGTCCCTACAGCTAATACAGCAACCTTTTCTCTATTTTCCACTCGTCGGACGACCTCATCCTTGCTCAGCTTTCTACTTCTGACCAGTCCCTGCATATTATTACATATGTGAGAACCACAATCGGTATTCAATACCCAAGTAGAAGATTGACTTTTAGAAAAATTAATTTCAATCATAAACAAACCTTAATTAGGATTCGAAGCTTCTCCAAGCTTCTTCTGCTTTTGTTTCGCAAGATAATCCTTGTAGTTCCTCTTTCAGTGACCCAGCTTGTTGCAATGGAAACAAATTCCTTTGCTAGCTGGATCAGGTTTCTTTTGATCCTTCACTTTCGTCTTACCCTTAACCTTCTTGGATTTCTTCTTTTAAGAAGATACCTTAGGCCTCTTCCTTTTCTTGGAAGAATCATCCACCATTAAGACATGGTCCTTCTTGGATGGGAAGTGACCTTCGGCAGTTTTCAACATGTTAAGTAATTCAGGCAAGCTGACATCTAACTTATTCATGTGAAAATTCACAACAAATTGTGAGAAGGTGTCCGGGAGTGACTGTAAGACTAAATCTTGACTCAACTTCCCATCCATGACTAACCCAAGTTGTCCAAGACGTTCAATCAGATTGATCATCTTTAAGACATGAGTCTCAACGGTAGTGCCCTCGGTCATCTGAGATCGGAAGAGCTCCTTAGATATTTCATATATCTAGGTTCTACTTTGCTCACCATACAACTCTTGAAGGTGCAAGCATAGTAGGAGCATCCATGGTTTCATGTTGACGCTGAAGCTCGTTACTCATGGATGCGAGCATGATGTACTGAGCCACAAATGCATCATCTTGCCACTATTTAAAAGTAGCAATCTCTTCCTTAGAGGCTGTCTCTGCAACTTTTGCAAGTACGGGTGAATTTAGGACATAAGAAATCTTTTCAAAGAAAGGAGAACAATTTCTCGATTCCTTAACCATTCGTGTAATTTGGTCCTACACGGTTTGTTAGCATCAAGTATGCTACGTGAAGAAAATTAGTGAATGTGACATTTTCAAAATTCTGCATGTAAAAAGACAATATTTTAGCAAACATTCATTTAATTAATTACCAAAATAAATTAGGTCTTACTTTATATTAGTATCTCCCACTATTTTCTTCAAACTATATTACCCTCATGAATATAGTTCGGTAATATCTAATTAAAGATTTGCTAGTGAGAATAAGGATCCTATTTCAAATGTATATAGCCTTGTGTGTGCACAACAAACTATATATAAATAAATAGGTAGACAACTCTTGTCAATTACATCATCATGTAACTCCTTTTCTTTTGCCTCTTAAATCATAATGGTCAAGTGTGTGCACATCCGAACTAAAATGATTTAAGTTAAGTCATACCCAGCATTTCAATATAAGTGAAGAGAAAACTACAACCCTTGTATATGCACAACAAAGCGGTAATGTTCAATTCCTTATAAACATCAAATGTAATAAAAACAACATCTCAAATATTTAATACTTGCCTTGTGTGTGCACAACAAACTCATATTAAATATTTAATACTCTATTATTTTTATCATGCTAGAAGGCGACGTTCGATATTCCAAATATCTTTGAACGTTACAACTTAATATAATATCTTTGAGGGTTTTGTTATTATTAGTCTCATCTTGTTTAGCGCGCATGCAAATATATATATAAAATACACATCATATTATTAAACATGTGAAGCATGTTTGAATAATATATAATATATATAATACTAGCATGCACATATAGAATACTATATTCTACCCAGATTGATTATGGACTTTTATTCTAGTTTGGTTCACTAAAGCCACTAAGTGAACAAAAAGGTCAAACCCTAGGGTGCAAGAATAAACATTTAAATATAACTATTACATTTAAACTCAGGCTCCATTACAAACGGGTCTTCAAGCGCTCATTGCTCCTTGATCTCCGGTTCTTCGAAAAAATTCTAACTAATCCTATTACATAAACTATTTAATTTAAATAGAAACCTTGATCAGCAGTCAAGGGGAAGTACATAGGAGAGAGATAGAATTTACATCAAGAAGAAAATCGAGAAAAGCAGGTACTGTGAGACCCCATTTAATAAAACACATTCATTCAAACATCCAACCAAAATAAATCCAATCACATTGGTCAATAGTCCATAATCAATCCCATTTATTATCATACATATCATCATATGTATCAATAAATAAAATCATCTTATGAATTAAAATCATTCCATATATATATGAGTATCATTTAATGGGCAATTTTAAGTTTCATAAAATCTAATTTCAAGATTAAAATAAACTATTTATTTTAATTATAAAATTATTAAAAAATATATATATATATAAGTAATCACCGATTCGCATGGAAGTAAGGTATGATCCTCGTTAATATGATTAATTATATATTACGGTATATATATATAAGGAAGTTAAGATCACCATTAATTATATACCTTTGATATATATATATATATATATATATATATATATATATAATCAATTTCGTGAAGCAACAGGATTAACTTTTTGGAAAACGATTTTGGCTTTTCCTTTTTTTTAAATAAATTTTATACAACAAAATTATGCCCAATAAATTATTAAAAATACATACCCATACATATATGGAATCAAAATAATTAATAATTCGCATAAAGTTTGGCTCTTGATACCACTATAAGGTTTTGTGAAAATCAAAGTAGTAATCAAATTGCAAAAATAGCGGACGCAAAATAAAATCAGATTTTAAAAATTTTCACAAACCAATTACCTGGATCATCCTTTATGCATATTATTAATTAAAACGAAGAACAAGAAGTTATGGAATCATACCCTTGTAAATACGAGCTTCTACGGGTACGAGTTCACCACCTACTTCTCCGTGATCTTCTTAAATCTCCGGATAGATTCCTTCCTTTGATCAATGTTATCCACCAAAGTGTATGGCCTCTAGAGGTGATCCACCAAGAAAGAAGAATTTTCAAGAAGAAGTGTGTATTGGCTCAAACCCTAGTTTTTCCTATCTCTATAGAAAAAGGGGCGTCTCTCCAACTCTTGGAATTACGTATGTCTGATATCTGATATAAGACTCCTCTTATAAAAATATCAAGTAACCCTATTTAATTAAAATAAAAGTATTATTTATTTAGTTAAACTCTTTTAATTAAATGGGCGTCCTAATCTTATTAGGGATAATTAATTAAACACCTTTAACTAATTTTTTCTTCTAATCCTATTAGGAATAAATGAGAGTACTTATATTAAATTAATTACTAAACTCTTTTTAGAAATTAAAATAATAATTGTAATAATATTAATAAAGCTGCTCTTATTAATTTATATTTAATATTTCTAAAATATTAAATATTAAATATTAAGCTATTTAATTTATTCTATCACTATAGATTAAATTAAATATACTTAAATATATTATTACGATTATGCCATTAATTTCTTAAATAATTATTTTTTCTTTTATGGTGTGACCCTTTAGGCTCTTTATATTAAACCGATTGTGAATAAATCAATTAGAACAATTCTAATCTTATTTAAATAAATAAATTAAATGATTAATTTATTTAAATAAATAAAATTTATTCTACAATAGGGATAAACCTCCCTAGCGATCAACGACTTTCCAGATAATATAGATTTCAACATTAATCATAAAAGAACCTTTGAATTAATAGTTACCGTACAATTCAATCCTTCCACCATACAATGTCCCAATTAAATATAAGACATGGAATTACTGTCAATTCTTATTTTATTTAATTATATGTATTTCGATTCCTAAATGCACAACTCCTGATGAATGCAAATTAGAAACTACTTTCTAATTTCATTCCACCTTGGCCAAGGATTCCTGGGTTGTCATTTATCGAATCACATAGGACATTTTCTCTTCTTTTACTAGAAGTGGTAGATTCTTTATTGATCATTCATTATCTTCATATATAACTTATTACACCCAAGCATACCCTTTGATATACTCTAAGAGTCTTAAGGAATAATTCAATGTATAATTCATTATATATAAGATACTATGATGATCTCAAGTCTAAGGATCATTTATACTACTATCACTATAGGAATTCCTATTGACAAGCAAGTAAAACTTCATTAGGTATTCCTTAGCGAGTCACGTTCAGTGAACTTATTTTTCTAATAAGCACCTACATACATGCTTTAGTGTCTCCACACAAATGATCATGAGATCAATCATCCTCATCCAATGAGCAAGCAACGTGCGTACCAATCTATCCGGATTCACTAATCCCCTTTTTAGTAATCCATTAATTGGGAACATTTTAGTTTTAAGCTATCTAAGAATTTAGATCTCATTAGCATGATCTCATTATAATTCTAAAAGCATTTCTTAAAACTATGGATTTATAACATATTATTAAAACAGCACTATGTAGATAATAAATGCCTTTAATAAATAATTCTTTTATTAATAAATAAGTAAGATTGATTACAAAGTATATGCTTTATCATCATTCATGATTGGCTTATATGCATACTACTTTCAGGTACCACATGGATCAAGGGCCTAAAAGGAGGCACTGTCTTTCACAGTAAAGATCTCAACCGATATGGGAAGATATTGTAAGACCCCGAAATTTTTAAATAAAAAGGAATTTCCTTTATTTATTATTTTGAAATAGTAAGGGTTGATTTGATTAATGTGGATAGTTAAGGGTTAAATACGCAAATATTTCAAAATAAGCAAGTGGTTATAAAATATTCATTATCGTGGGGAATATTCGTTTGGTCGTGGAATATTAAATGCTTGTGGGAGAATATTAAATGCTGACAGTAGCGACCATGTGTGGGCCCCATAACGGAAAGCGATTGGATGAAGAAAGCGACAAATATAAGTTGTTTTTAAATAATGGCGTAGTTATTCACCAATTATCTTGTTGGAATACCCGGTGGTTAAAACACACTAATCTGGCGTTGTTGAGCACAAGCTTTGCGGTATTGCACCAATTATTGATTCTTACGTGAAGGCACTACTCAATAATGGTTACGATAATTCTTGTCAAATATTTTATTGAGTTAATAATTTTTGCGTTGATATTTTATATTCTTTGTTGTTTGATAATTGTCATTACACATTACAAGTATTTTCATTATCGAAGCAATAATTCATATTATCCGAATAATATTATTAGATAACATTATTGGCAATGTCTAGAAAGTTACATCTAAGGAGAGGTTTGGTCACCTAATTAATGCGCGAAGAAGAAGAAATTCTTATTGGAAAGCCCCCTCTTTCTGGAGGCTGCTTTGGTTGTCAATATTGTGATTCTGTAATATTATTTGTGAATAATTAATTATTGATTTATATGATGAGGAAAATATTGATTTTATGTGGATATAGATGGAGAAAATTTTTAAAATGACAATTGTTGAAAATTAATATTTTATCTTTTTCTGATAAAATAATTCATTTAAATATATTATTTTAATAATATATTAAATGGTGATATTTTTACAACGAATGTGGGATATATGAGTATCGAGGAGGAAGAGTATTTTTGTTGCAATAAATGTTTAAAACATGTTAAACATGTCGGTGGACCCCATTTATTGACTGAAATTTGATTATAGCTTGTAAAATCGCCCGTTTGTGGATTTCGATCAATTTCTATTTGGAATTTGGAAAAACTTTCTTCTGCAAAGTTGTAGAGAATTGAAATTCCTATAAAAACTCGCGAGATTCGAATTTTCTGATGAAAGGGCTATTTATTATGAATTATTGAAGTTTCGAAGCTCCGAAATAATTGATTTTTGGGAGTTTAAAATATTTTTTGTAAGAAAAACGTTTTTTGTTGCAATTGAGTGGCTCACATGTGTTATAAATGATCTGAAATCAGATTTCTAAGGTGGGCTTGAATATTTTTAAGAAATATTATTATTTTATTAAATTTTTACGCTTTGGTGTTCTAAGCATTTTCCTATAAATAGGGTGCTTAGGTTAGAATTGAAAATCACACCGTAAGCTGAAGTTTTTCTCTCTATATTATCGGCGTATTCTTGTGAGTATTTTGAGTATACTTTGAGTATTGCTAGGCGGTGCAAGTTCCTTGACTATATACTAGTATTCTAGCTAAGTCTTGATCTTCGAGGTAAGGGATATTATTTTTTCGTAATGATATTATTTCTTCAATATCATTATCTTTGAAATGTTGATCTGAAGTTTTATCAAATTTGGAACTTTTTCATCATGGGGTTACTATTCATGAGTTACTATTCACGAGTTACTATTCACGAGAGTTACTATTCTTATTCACGAGTACTATTCACGAGTACTATTCATGTGAAGCGTGAAGATGTTTTTGTGGAATTTCTATCTTTTGGTGTCTGAGTTCTTATTCACGATTATCGGCACTATTCACGATATCTGACACTATTCACGTATCTGGTATTATTCATAGAAAAATAAAATTTCTTCTTTTCGTCAAAACATATATACGGATACTAACTTTCGATTGTATCCATGTTTTGATCATTCTTGAATTTTACACCACTATGATTATTTTGAGGTATTTTTTGGACGTGGATAAAACCAAGTACGAATCCTTAATCCTTAATCCTTGTCATTTTGTTTCTTTGGATTCGTTTCTTTAAAAAAAAAAATATTTTTCATCATCCTCGGTCTTAAATGATGATATTATGGAATATCTTTGGCTGTGTAGTGCAAAGATGAATGATTTCTTAAGAATATCTTTGGCTTTGTAGTGCAAAGATGAATGATTTCTGAAGAATATCTTTGGGCCGTAGTGCAAAGATGAGCAGTGTTTAAATGAACATGACCGGTGATGAATATCTTTGGCACTGTAGTGCAAAGATGAATATTTGATTCAGATGTATATTGATTGATGTTCTGAGGATAAAAGATGAGCGATGAACTTTTAAATTCATACATAGAAGATAGTAGTTTGCATTCTCTACTTAACTCTTCTAATGAATTATTATTTCATTGCGAATATTGATTTAAAATTTGTTGTCTATTGTATTCTATTATATTTTTCCTGTTGAAGACTAACGATAATTTGTTGTATATTATCTTAGTCATAATATTCTTTCTTGAGCTAGTTGAGCTCACCCTTTTTCTTTTTGTTCCATTTTTCTCGGGGAGGCGAGAATATAGCGAAAGCACAAGTCTGGGGTATGGAATGAAGGTTTTAGAAAGGATTGTTTAGTAGTCCTCACAATTTTTGTAAAATAATGTATCAATAAATGTGATGAGGATTTATTTGAGTATAGATATTGTGCAGAAGATAATATTTGTATTCAAACTCACAGCAGTTTCTTGTTGTAATAATAAAGTTGTAGTTGTTTACGTACCATGTATTGACAACTCGGAATAGGTGATGTATACCTATTTTGGGGGCGTCACGGTTGGTATCGAGCTTAGGGATATGATCTCTGGCGGAGATCGGGGAATAGAACTAGGAGGGAGAGGCGAGTAAATCCTTCGCTAGTGTGTCCTACTAAGCTTATTTGTTAGTTAGTCGGGTATATAGGGATATTATGTGATATATTGATTTCCTTAATTAACCCTTGTTTTATGGCGATGATTTGAGAATGTCGATTGAGAATATTAACAATGGAAATGAGACCGTGGAGATGCTGTACTCACCAACGAGGAGAGCGATACAACAAAGGTGGAAATGTTCCTCTGTGAACAACACCATTGAAGCGATGATGATGAGCGAGGGATGTTTAGAAGTTTTTGCAGTTCATGCAAAATCGGGACGAGGAGACTCGTGTTCAAAATCTGAGGAGGAAATGATAGCAATTCACGGGTTGTCACAACCAAGACGAGTTCAAAGAGTTGGGACCACGAATTTAAGGGAAAGCGAGATCCGATCATGGCGGAAACATGGGTCAAACAAATTACCAAGATATTCGATGTCTTGGGATGCGGAGAACAGAAGGTTCCATTCGCCACCTTTATGTTCCGTGGCGAGGCGAGACTCTTGGTGGGAGTGCGTGAAGCGTACCCATCCGGCGCACTTTTCGGCATGTCTTGGGAGGCGTTTGAAGCTATTTAATGACAAATACTTTCACGAAAGTGTTCGTCATATGAAGGAAGTGGAGTTCATCAGATTGGAACAAAACAACATGGCGGTGTCTCGATCGAGGCAAAGTTTGCGAGTTATCGAGTTTGCACCTCATTTGGTGGAGAATGAGGAGCGATGACGCGGATGTTTCTTAGAGGTTTGAAACCCGGCGATACGTCGAGTATCTCATTTCTCATAAATTTTCTCTTTATTAGGATGTTGTAAGCAGGGCTCAATTATTAGGCGAGATAGCGAGTACGGTCAACCGAGGACCATAACGAGGATCGTATCGAGAGATAGCGATCAGCAGAATAATGATAAACTGCGGAGAAAAAAGCAGACGGACGAAATGGTAACCACTCTGGTGGTAATCATAGCCGTGAAAATAGAAGAAGCGAGTCGGGAGGAGATTTAAAAGAGGAGATTTAACAACGACCGTATGAAGAAGATGGCGGTCTTGCGTGACAAGCGGTTCTAAGGAGGAGAACGACCACCGGTCATATGCTACAAATCACGGAAAAGAAGGACATATCGGTCAAATTGCCCACAGCGAGTTCAAGGTATGCTATAATTGTGGAAAGGAAGGACATATATCGCTCGAGATTATGCGATAGCGAAACCTAGTTCGTTGAGGCGGTGACTCAAAAAAGTATCCCGAGAAAAGTCAAAGTCAATGATTTAGGAAAGCGTTTGTTGTATTTGGTCATAATCGAGGAACCCAAACGAGGTGATCACGGGTAAGCTATTTATAAATTCTTGCGAAGTTTATACCTTACTTGATCTACGGTGCTACCCATTCATTTATCTCTCTCTGCATGTGCTCAGCGTTTAAACTTGACTCAGGAGAATTAGACTTTGACCTATCTGTGGAAACTCCGTTAGGAGAAACTTTCATCACATCCACTTTGTTTATAAATCTTGTTTGATTTAAGTTGGCACCATTACCTTACTGTTGACCTTATCTCTTTAAAGATACTTGCTTTTGATGTGATTTTAGGGATTGATTGGTTAACTACTCATCATGCCAAAATTGATTGTTTTCGTAAGGTTGTTAGTTTTCATATTCCTAACCAACTTTGTTATGCAATTCAAGCAACTAAACCATTAAAATCGATCATTTGTCATATCTAATCATAAAGCTATTCGTTTATTAAAAAGCGGATGTCAAGCTTTCTTAGCCCATGTTATGGATTTGAATAAAGACACGTCAAATTTGAATAATATTCTGTTGTTATTGACTTTCGGCGTATTTCGAAGAACTTCCGGTACACCCCGAGCGTGAAGTTGAATTCTTTATTGATCTTGAACTGGTACAAAGCCCATTTCTAAAACCCCATATCGAATGGCTCCTATTGAACTTGAGGAGTTAAAGGTCCAACTACGAGGAATTGTTGGACATCGGTTTCATTAGTCCTAGTACATCTCCTTGGGGTGCTCTGTTTTATTTGTAAAGAAGAAAAGCGGAGTATGCGACTTTGTATTGACTATCGGGAATTGAACCATGTCACCATCAAGAATAGGTATCCTCTACCTCGTATTGATGACTTGTTTGACCGATTGCAAGGGCACAATTCTTTTCAAAAATCGATCTTCGATTACGGATATCATCGGTGAAGATTAGGCGAGGATATTCAAAGGCGCCTTGAGAACTTCGGTATGGGCATTATGAATTCTTAGTCGTGTCTTTCGGACTAACTAATGCTCTGCTGGCTTTCATGGATATGATGAGCCCGAGTATTCAAGGAATATTTGGATCAATTCGTTGTTGTCTTTATTGATGACATCCTCATATATTCCAAAAGTCGTGAAGATCATGAGCACCATTTGAAATTTGGTACTCAAAGGCCCGTGAAAACCAACTATATGCCAAATTGAAGAAATGCGAGTTACGGCGAGAAGTAGCATTTCTTGGGCGCGATGGTGTCGAAACATGGAGTATCTGTTGATCCGTGAAGATTGAAGCAATACAAAGTTGGGAGGAACAAGCAAGAAGTCGGTGGTGAAATACGTAGTTTTTGGGCTTATTTGGTTATTATCGGAGATTCGTGGAAGGGTTTTCTCGAATCGCTACTCCATTAACTTCGGCTAACTTCGGAAGGATACAAAATTCGTTTGGAGCGAAGAATGCGAGAAAAGTTTCCAAGAGCTTAAGAGGAGACTTATTTGATTTTGTTCTAACAATACCATCTGGTTCGGATGGATTTGTTATCTCTGACGATGCTTGAGCAAAGGGTTAGGATGTGTTCTCATGCAGCGTGGGAAAGTCATAGCCTATGCCTCGCATGACAACTTAAAGAGTATGAGAGGAATTATCCTACTCGTGATCTAGAGTTAGCGCCGATCGTTTTCAGCGCTAAAAATATGGAGGCACTATCTATATGGGGAGAAAGTGGAGATATATTGGACCATAAAAAGCCTTAAATATTTCTTCTCTCAAAAAGAACTCAACATGCGGCAATGACGTTGGCTCGAGCTATTGAAAGACTACGACCACACTATTGATACCATCTGGTAAAAGCGAGCGTGGTAGGTGCGCATTGAGTAGAAGATCATATACGAGGAGCGAGTGCGATGATGTCAAGTATCTGCGTAGAGCCGACTTTAATAGAAAAAAGTTAAGGTTGCTCAAGCCCAGGCCGGAAATGATGCGTATGAAGAAGAAAGTACAAGAAGGAGCTATTAGGAGCGAGAATTGATGAAGAAGGAATACTTGAGTCCACTCTAGACTTTGTGTTCCTAACGACTACGATTTGAAGTACAAGATTATGATGGAGGCACACACAATACACGCCATTTGCAATCCATCTGGAAGTACTAAAATGTATCGTGATCTTGACATACATTTTGGTGGAACAATATGAAGAGAGAGATTGCAAAGTTTATCTCGATGTGTTTAACTTGCCAGCGTGTAAAGGCGGAGCATCTTGTACCTAAGGGTCGTTGCAACCACTTGAGATTCCGGAATGGAAGTGGGAACACATTACTATGGATTTCGTTACGGGTCTTCCTACGGTTTCTCAAGGCATCAATCTTTATTTGGGTTATTGTTGATAGATTAACCAAGTCCGCTCATTTCTTGCCCATCACGGGAGACTTATTCCTTGAGCGTCTTGCTAGTATATGCGTGAATGAGATTGTGAGGTTGCATGGCATGCACTGTATCCATAGTTTGGATCGTGACCCGAAGATTCACTTCAAGATTTTGGGTTAGCTTGCAAAAAGCTATGGGCGCAGTTTTGCGATTTAGTTGGCATACCATCCCCAAGCGGACGGACAATCGAGAGAGGACTATTCAAACTCTTGAAGATCTATTAAGACTACGTGTCCTAGACTTCAAGGGTAGTTGGGATAAGTATTTACCATTGGTGGAATTCTCCTACAACAAGCAGTTATCGAGCAAGTATAGGTGTGGCTCCATTTGAAGCATTATATGGACGAAAATGTCGTTCTCGATATGTTGGGATGAGGTGGGTGAAGCAACATTGTTGGGACGAGTTAAAGTGCGTATGACTACTAGAAAAGATCCAAATGATTCGACAAGCGTATACAAAGCGGCACAAGATCGACAAAAGAGTTATGCGGATCTTCATCGAAAGGGCGTGGAATTTAATGTAGGGGATCATGTATTGTTGCGAGTTGCTCCATGGAAGGGAGTTACAAGATTTGGGAAGAGAGGAAAGCTCGATCCACGATTTATTGGTCCATTTCAAATTCTTGGCGAGAGTAGGAAATGTAGCCTATAGACTTGCGTTACCTCAAGTATGTCTCGTGTTCATAATGTGTTTCACATATCGTGCCGTAAATATGTGAAAGACCCGAACCACGTTATTGAGTTAGAAGCCGGACGAGATAGCCAAGAAGACTTAGCGTATGAGGAGGTACTGTCAAGATCTTGGATAGGAAGGAGCATGTCCCTGCAATGAAAGGTCATACCACAAGTTAAAGTTTTGTGGAGGAATCATGCTTTATAGAGGAAATGATTTTGGGAATTGAAAGCGGAAATGAAAGCGAGGTATCCTCACCTTTTGAAACACCGTACGTCGTCGATTTCGAGGACGAAATTTCATAAGGAGGGAGGTTGTAAGACCAAATTTTTAAATAAAAAGGAATTTCCTTTATTTATTATTTTGAAATAGTAAGGTTGATTTGATTAATGTGGATAGTTAAGGGTTAAATCATAAATATTTCAAAATAAGCAAGTGGTTATAAAATATTCATTATCGTCGGGGAATATTCGTTTGGTCGTGGAATATTAAATCTTTGTCGGGAATATTAAATGCGACGGTAGTGACCATGTGTGGGCCCCATGTGAAAGCGATTGGATGAAGAAAGCGACAAATATAAGTTGTTTTTAAATAGCGGCGTAGTTATTCTGAATTATCTTGTTGGAATACCGGTGGTTAAAACACACTAATCTGGCGTTGTTGAGCAGGTAGCTTTGCAGTATTGCACCAATTATTGATTCTTACGTGAAGGCACTACTCGATAATGGTTACGATAATTCTTATTCGATTTTATTTTATTGAGTTAATAATTCTTTGCGTTGATATTTTATATTCTTTGTTGTTTGATAATTGTCATTTACGGTATTTTCATTATCGAAGCAATAATTCATATTATCTGAATAATATTATTAGATAACATTATTGGCAATGTCTAGAAAGTTACATACAGGAGAGGTTTGGTCACCTAATTGCGGCATGATGAGAAGAAATTCTTATTGGAAGCCCCTCTCTCACAGGAAGCGCACGGTTGTCGATATTGTGATTACGTAATATTATTTGTGAATAATTAATTATTGATTTATATGATGAGGAAAATATTGATTTTATGTGGATATAGATGGAGAAAATTTTTAAAATGACAATTGTTGAAAATTAATATTTTATCTTTTTACGATAAAATAATTCATTTAAATATATTATTTTAATAATATATTAATGGTGATATTTTACAACGAATGTGGGATATATGAGTATCTGAGGAGGAAGAGTATTTTTGTTGCAATAAATGTTTAAAACATGTTAAACATGTTGGTGGACCCCATTTATTATTTGAAATTTGATTATACTTTGTAAAATCGCCCGTTTGTGGATTTGATCAATTTCTATTTGGAATTTGGAAAAACTTTCTTCTGCAAAGTTGTAGAGAATTGAAATTCCTATAAAAACTCATGAGATTCGAATTTTCTGATGAAAGGGCTATTTATTATGAATTATTGAAGTTAGAAGCTCAAAATAATTGATTTTGGGAGTTTAAAATATTTTTTGTAAGAAAAACGTTTTTTTGTTGCAATTGAGTGGCTCACATGTGTTATAAATGATCTGAAATCAGATTTCTAAGGTGGGCTTGAATATTTTTAAGAAATATTATTATTTTATTAAATTTTACGCTTTGGTGTTTAAGCGTTTTTCTATAAATAGGGGTGCTTAGGTTAGAATTGAAAATCACACTGATTTTGAACTGAAGTTTTCTCTCTATATTATCGGCGTATTCTTGTGAGTATTTTGAGTATACTTTGAGTATTGCTAGGCGGTGCAAGTTCCCTTGACCTTATACAGTATTATTCTAGCTAGAAATCTTGATCTTTCGAGGTAAGGGATATTATTTTTTTCGTAATGATATTATTTCTTCAATATCATTATCTTTGAAATATTGATCTGAAGTTTTTATCAAATTTGGAACTTTTTTTAGGTTACTATTCATGGGTTACTATTCATGGTTTCTTATTCACGAGTTACTATTCACGAATTACTATTCACGATTCTTATTTATTCACGAGTCTTATTAATTAAGCGTGAAGATGTTTTTGTGGAATTTCTATCTTTTGGTGTGGAGTTCTTATTCACGTGTCTGGCCTTATTCACGTATCTGACACTATTCACGTATCTGGTCTATTCTATTCATAGAAAAATAAAATTTCTTCTTTTCGTCAAAATATCTATACGGATACTACTAACTGATTGTATCCATGTTTTGATCATTCTTGAATTTTACACCACTATGATTATTTTTGAGGTATTTTTGGGCGTGGATAAAACCAAATACGAATCCTTAATCCTTAATCCTTGTCATTTTGTTTCTTTGGATTCGTTTCTTTAAAAAAAAAATATTTTCATCATCCTCGGTCTTAAATGATGATATTATGGAATATCTTCTTTTGTAGTGCAAAGATGAATGATTTCTTAAGAATATCTTTTTGGCTTTGTAGTGCAAAGATGAATGATTTCTGAAGAATATCTTTTTGTAGTAGTCTGAAAGATGAGCAGTGTTTAAATGAACATGACCCGGTGATGAATATCTTTGGCACTGTAGTGCAAAGATGAATATTTGATTCGGATGTATATTGATTGATGTTCTGAGGATAAAAGATGAGCGATGAACTTTTAAATTCATACATAGAAGATAGTAGTTTGCATTCTCTACTTAACTCTTCTAATGAATTATTATTTCATTGCGAATATTGATTTAAAATTTGTTGTCTATTGTATTCTATTATATTTTTCCTGTTGAAGACTAACGATAATTTGTTGTATATTATCTTAGTCATAATATTCTTTCTTGAGCTAGTTGAGCTCACCCTTTTCTTTTTGTTCCATTTTTTTCTCGGGAGGCGAGAATATAGCGAGATGCAGTGGGGTATGGAATGAAGGTTTTAGAAAGGATTGTTTAGTAGTCCTCACCATTTTGTAAAATAATGTATCGATAAATGTGATGAGGATTTATTTGAGTATAGATATTATCAGAAGATAATATTTGTATTCAAACTCACGATTTCTTGTTGTAATAATAAAGTTGTAGTTGTTTACATGTACCATGTATTGACAACTCGAATAGGTGATGTATACCTATTTTGGGGCGTCGCGGTTAGTATCGAGCTTAGGGATATGATCTCTGGCGGAGATCGGGGAATAGAACTAGGAGGGGAGGCGAGTAAATCCGCCGCTAGTGTGTCTACTAAGCTTATTTGTTAGTTGGTCGAGTATATAGGGATATTATGTGATATATTGATTTCCTTAATTAACCCTTGTTTTATAGCGGTATTTGAGAATGTCGTGAGAATATTAACAATGGAAATGAGGCCAGTGGAGATGCTGTACTCACCAGCGAGGAGAGCGTGCTGCATTTGGAAATGTTCCTCACCTGTGAACAACACCATTGAAGCGAGATGATGAGCGAGGGGATGTTTAGAAGTTTTTTGCGGTTCATGCAAAATCGAGACGAGGAGACTCGTGTTCAAAATCTGAGGAGGAAATGATAGCAATTCACGGGTTGTCACGACCCAAGCGATTCGAAGTTGGGACCACGAATTTAAGGGAAAGCGGATCCGATCATGGCGGAAACATGGGTCAAACAAATTACCAAGATATTCGATGTCTTGGGATGCGGAGAAACGAAGGTTCCATTCGCCACCTTATATTTAAAGTGGCGAGGCGAGACTCTTGGGTGGGATGCGTGAAGCGTACCCATCGGCCGCTTTTCGGCATGTCTTGGGAGGCGTTTGAAGCTATTTAATGACAAATACTTTCACGAAAGTGTTCGTCGTATGAAGGAAGTGGAGTTCATCAGATTGGAACAAAACAACATGGCGGTGTCTCGATGCGAGGCAAAGTTTGCGAGTTATCGAGGTTTGCACCTCATTTGGTGGAGAATGAGGAGCGTATGGTAGCGGATGTTTCTTAGAGGTTTGAAACGGCGTCGTCGGTATCTCATTTCTCATAAATTTTCTCTTTATTAGGATGTTGTAAGCGAGGGCTCAATTATTAGGCGAGATACGAATACGGTCAATTGAGGACCATAACGAGGATCGTATCGGAGATAGCGATCAGCAGAATAATGATAACTGCGGAGAAAAGCAGAGCGGACGAAATGGTAACCACTCTGGTGGTAATCATGGCCATGAAAATAGAAGAAGCGAGTGGGAGGAGATTTTAAAGAGGAGATTTAACAACGACCGTATGAAGATAGCGGTCTGCGTGACAAGCTGGTTCTAAGGGGAGAAGCGACCACCGGTCGTATATACTACAAATCACGGAAAAGAGGACATATCGGTCAAATTGCCCTGACAGATTCAAGGTATGCTATAATTGTGGAAAGGAAGGACATATCGCTCGAGATTATGCGATAGCGAAACCTAGTTCAGTGGGGCGGTGACTCGAAAAAACTGTCGAGAAAAGTCAAAGTCAATGATTAAGGGAAGGCGTTTGTTGTATTTGGTCATAATCGAGGAACCCAAGCGAGGTGATCACGGGTAAGCTATTTATAAATTCTTGCGAAGTTTATACCTTACTTGATCTAGGTGCTACCCATTCATTTATCTCTCTGCATGTGCTCAGCGTTTAAACTTGACTCAGGAGAAATTAGACTTTGACCTATCTGTGGAAACTCGTTAGGAGAAACTTTCATCACATCCTTTGTTTATAAATCTTGTTTGATTTAAGTTGGCACCATTACCTTACACATTGACCTTATCTCTTTAAAGATACTTGCTTTTGATGTGATTTTAGGGATTGATTGGTTAACTACTCATCATACCAAAATTGATTGTTTTTCGTAAGGTTGTTAGTTTTCATATTCTAACTTGACTGTTTTATGCAATTCAAGCAACTAAACCATTAAAATCGATCATTGTCATATCTAATCATAAAGCTATTCGTTTATTAAAAAGCGGATGTCAAGCTTTCTTAGCCCATGTTATGGATTTGAATAAAGACACGTCAAATTTGAATAATATTCTGTTGTTATTGACTTTCTGGCGTATTTCTCGAAGAACTTCCGGTCTACCCCGAGCGTGAAGTTGAATTCTTTATTGATCTTGAACACAGTACAAAGCCCATTTCTAAAACCCCATATCGAATGGCTCTATTGAACTTGAGGAGTTAAAGGTCCAACTCGAGGAATTGTTGGACATCGGTTTCATTAGTCTAGTACATCTCCTTGGGGGTGCTCTGTTTTATTTGTAAAGAAGAAAGAGCGGGAGTATGCGACTTTGTATTGACTATATCGGAATTGAACCATGTCACCATCAAGAATAGGTATCCTCTACCTCGTATTGATGACTTGTTTGACCCGATTCTGAGGGCACAATTCTTTTCAAAAATCGATCTTCGTTACGGATATCATCGGTGAAGATTAGAAGGCGAGGATATTCCAAAGGCGCCTTGAGAACTTCGGTATGGGCATTATGAATTCTTAGTCATGTCTTTCGGACTAACTAATGCTCCTGCTGACTTTCATGGATATGATGAGCCAAGTATTCAAGGAATATTTGGATCGATTCGTTGTTGTCTTTATTGATGACATCCTCATATATTCCAAAAGTCGTGAAGATCATGAGCACCATTTGAAATTTGGTACTCAAAGGCCCGTGAAAACCAACTATATGCCAAATTGAAGAAATGCGAGTTACGGCTTGAGGAAGTAGCATTTCTTGGGCGCGTGGTGTCAAAACATGGAGTATCTGTTGATCCGCGAAGATTGAAGCAATCAAAGTTGGGATCAGCCAAAGTCGGTGGTGATGTGAATGCGTAGCTTTTTGGGCTTATTTGGTTATTATCGGAGATTCGTGGAAGGGTTTTCTCGAATCGCTACTCCATTAACTTTCACTAACTTTCGGAAGGATACAAAATTCGTTTGGAGCGAAGAATGCGAGAAAAGTTTCAAGAGCTTAAGAGGAGACTTATTTGGCACTGTTCTAACAATACCATCTGGTTCGGATGGATTTGTTATCTCTGATGATGCTTGAGGCAAAGGGTTAGGATGTGTTCTCATGCTGGCGTGGGAAAGTCATAGCCTATGCCTCGCATGACAACTTAAAAGAGTATGAGAGGAATTATCCTACTCATGATCTAGAGTTAGCGGCCCGATCGTTTCGTGGCGCTAAAAATATGGAGGCACTATCTATATGGGAGAAAGTGGAGATATATTAGGACCATAAAAAGCCTTAAATATTTCTTCACTCAAAAAGAACTCAACATCGCGGCGGTGACGTTGGCTCGAGCTATTGAAGACTACGACCACACTATTGATACCATCACTGGTAAAAGCGAGCGTGGTAGGTGGCGCGTTGAGTAGAAGATCATATCACGAGGAGCGAATGCGATGATGTCAAGTATCGCATAGAGCCGACTTTAATAGAAAAAGTTAAGGTTGCTCGAGCCCGCAGGCCGGGTGATCGTCGTATGAAGAAGAAAGTACAAGAAGGAGCTATTAGGGCGAGAATTGATGAAGAAGGAATACTTGAGTCCACTCTAGACTTTGTGTTCCTAACGACTACGATTTGAAGTACAAGATTATGATGGAGGCACACAATCGCCATTTGCAATCCATCACGGAAGTACTAAAATGTATCGTGATCTTGACATACATTTTGGTGGAACAATATGAAGAGAGAGATTGCAAAGTTTATCTCGATGTGTTTTAACTAAGCGTGTAAAGGCGGAGCATCTTGTACCTAAGGGTCCGTTGCAACCACTTGAGATTCCGGAATGGAAGTGGGAACACATTACTATGGATTTCGTTTCTGGGTCTTCCTACGGTTTCTCAAGGCATCAATGCTATTTGGGTTATTGTTGATAGATTAACCAAAGTCGCTCATTTCTTGCCCATCGGAGACTTATTCCTTGAGCGTCTTGCTAGTATATACGTGAATGAGATTGTGAGGTTGCATGGCATACTGTATCCATAGTTTGGATCGTGACCCAAGATTCACTTCAAGATTTTGGGTTAGCTTGCAAAAAGCTATGGAGCGCAGATTTGCGATTTAGTTGGCATACCATCCCCAAAGCAGACGGACAATCGAGAGAGGACTATTCAAACTCTTGAAGATCTATTAAGACTACTGTGTCCTAGACTTCAAGGGTAGTTGGGATAAGTATTTACCATTGGTGGAATTCTCCTACAACGATGTTATCGAGCAAGTATAGGTGTGGCTCCATTTGAAGCATTATATGGGACGAAAATGTCGTTCTCGATATGTTGGGATGAGGTGGGTGAAGCAACATTGTTGGGACTAGAGTTAGTGCGTATGACTACAGAAAAGATCCAAATGATTCGACAAGCGTATACAAAGCGGCACAAGATCGACAAAAGAGTTATGCGGATCTTCATCGAAAGGGCGTGGAATTTAATGTGAGGGGATCGTGTATTGTTGCGAGTTGCTCCATGGAAGGGAGTTACAAGATTTGGGAAGAGAGAAAGCTCGATCCACGATTTATTGGTCCATTTCAAATTCTTGACCAGGAAGTAGGAAATGTAGCCTATAGACTTGCGTTACTCTCGAGTATGTCTCTCGTGTTCATAATGTGTTTCACATATCTCACTTCGTAAATATGTGAAAGACCGAACCACGTTATTGAGTTAGAGCAGGACGAGATAGTAGAAGACTTAACGTATGAGGAGGTACTGTCAAGATCTTGGATAGGAAGGAGCATGTCCCTCTGCATGAAAGGTCATACCACAAGTTAAAGTTTTGTGGAGGAATCATGCTTATAGAGGAAATGACACAGGAATTGGAAGCGGAAATGAAAGCGAGGTATCCTCACCTTTTGAAACACACATGCGTCGTCGTCGATTCGAGGGGACGAAATTTCATAAGGAGGGAGGTTGTAAGACCAGAAATTTTTAAATAAAAAGGAATTTCCTTTATTTATTATTTTGAAATAGTAAGGGTTGATTTGATTAATGTGGATAGTTAAGGGTTAAATCATAAATATTTCAAAATAAGCAAGTGGTTATAAAATATTCATTATCGTTGGGGAATATTCGTTTGGTCGTGGAATATTAAATCTTTGTCGGGGAATATTAAATGCGACAGCCTTGACCATGTGTGGCCCCATATGTGAAAAAGCGATTGGATGAAGAAAGCGACAAATATAAGTTGTTTTTAAATAGCAGGCGTAGTTATTACAGATTAATCTTTGTTGGAATACCGGTGGTTAAAACACACTAATACGCGTTGTTGAGCGAGTAGCTACGGTATTGCACCAATTATTGATTCTTACGTGAAGGCACTACTCGATAATGGTTCTGATAATTTTATTCGATATTTTATTGAGTTAATAATTCTTTGCGTTGATATTTTATATTCTTTGTTGTTTGATAATTGTCATTACAAGGTATTTTTCATTATCGAAGCAATAATTCATATTATCTGAATAATATTATTAGATAACATTATTGGCAATGTCTAGAAAGTTACATACAGGAGAGGTTTGGTCACCTAATTGCGGCGCCGGTAAGAAGAAATTCTTATTGGAAGCCCCTCTTCTCAGGAAGCGCACGGTTGTCGATATTGTGATTACTGTAATATTATTTGTGAATAATTAATTATTGATTTATATGATGAGGAAAATATTGATTTTATGTGGATATAGATGGAGAAAATTTTTAAAATGACAATTGTTGAAAATTAATATTTTATCTTTTTACGATAAAATAATTCATTTAAATATATTATTTTAATAATATATTAGCTTGGTGATATTTTTACAACGAATGTGGGATATATGAGTATCTGAGGAAGAAGAGTATTTTTGTTGCAATAAATGTTTAAAACATGTTAAACATGTTGGTGGACCCCATTTATTGGTGAAATTTGATTATAGCTTGTAAAATCGCCCGTTTGTGATTTTTGGTCAATTTCTATTTGGAATTTGGAAAAACTTTCTTCTGCAAAGTTGTAGAGAATTGAAATTCCTATAAAAACTCATGAGATTCGAATTTTCTGATGAAAGGGCTATTTATTATGAATTATTGAAGTTAGAAGCTCAGAAATAATTGATTTTGGGAGTTTAAAATATTTTTTGTAAGAAAAACGTTTTTTGTTGCAATTGAGTGGCTCACATGTGTTATAAATGATCTGAAATCAGATTTCTAAGGTGGGCTTGAATATTTTTAAGAAATATTATTATTTTATTAAATTTTACGCTTTGGTATTCTAAGCATTTTCTATAAATAGGGTGCTTAGGTTAGAATTGAAAATCACACTTTAAAGCTGAAGTTTTTCTCTCTATATTATATATATTCTTCTTGTGAGTATTTTGAGTATACTTTGAGTATTGCTAGGCGGTGCAAGTTCCCTTGAGACTTATACATTATTCTAGCTAGAAATCTTGATCTTCGAGGTAAGGGATATTATTTTTTTCGTAATGATATTATTTCTTCAATATCATTATCTTTGAAATGTTGATCTGAAGTTTTTATCAAATTTGGAACTTTTTCATGTCGGGGTTACTATTCATGGGTTCTTATTCACGAGTTACTATTCATGAGTTCTTATTATTCTTATTCACGATTCTTATTCACGAGTACTATTAATTAAGCGTGAAGATGATTTTTTGTGGAATTTCTATCTTTTGGTGTAGGAGTTACTATTCACGTATCTGGCACTATTCACGTATCTGACACTATTCACGTATACGGTACTTATTCATAGAAAAATAAAATTTCTTCTTTTTCGTCAAAATATATATTACGGATACTAACTTCGATTGTATCCATGTTTTGATCATTCTTGAATTTTACACCACTATGATTATTTTTGAGGTATTTTTGGACATGGATAAAACCAAGTACGAATCCTTAATCCTTAATCCTTGTCATTTTGTTTCCTTTGGATTCGTTTCTTTAAAAAAAATATTTTCATCATCCTCGGTCTTAAATGATGATATTATGGAATATCTTTGGGCTGTAGTGCAAGATGAATGATTTCTTAAGAATATCTTTGGCTGTAGTGCAAAGATGAATGATTTCTGAAGAATATCTTTGGCCCGTAGTGCAAAGATGAGCAGTGTTTAAATGAACATGACCAGTGATGAATATCTTTGGCACTGTAGTGCAAAGATGAATATTTGATTCAGATGTATATTGATTGATGTTACGGGGATAAAAGATGAGCGATGAACTTTTAAATTCATACATAGAAGATAGTAGTTTGCATTCTCTCTTAACTCTTCTAATGAATTATTATTTCATTGCGAATATTGATTTAAAATTTGTTGTCTATTGTATTCTATTATATTTTTCCTGTTGAAGACTAACGATAATTTGTTGTATATTATCTTAGTCATAATATTCTTTCTTGAGCTAGTTGAGCTCACCCTTTTCTTTTTGTTCCATTTTTTTCTCGGGAGGCGAGAATATAGCGAGTGCGAGTCGGGGTATGGAATGAAGGTTTTAGAAAGGATTGTTTAGTAGTCCTCACCATTTTTGTAAAATAATGTATCGATAAATGTGATGAGGATTTATTTGAGTATAGATATTATACAGAAGATAATATTTGTATTCAAACTCACAGTTTTACTGTTGTAATAATAAAGTTGTAGTTGTTTCTGTACCATGTATTGACAACTCAGAATAGGTGATGTATACCTATTTTGGGGGCGTCACAGATATGGTATGCGTTCCGGTGCGCCAAGCTGTTTCCATTCACACACACTTCTGATGTGCCCAAGGAGAAGGCATTGCATTTATATACCATTGTACAAGATTACATCATCGATGTGGGGGCAATAATCAATATTTCCATCCGAAGAAGCCTGCGAAGGCCATTCTCTGGAGGCTTGCCACACCAATCACTCATTTGTGGTTTGTGTAGACAGGCAGGAGTACGATGGTCCGATGATGAGACCACTCAGATGTCGCTTCAAACACTAGACGCAAGAATGATTGCACGGTATTCGGTGTGGCCCGGAGGCGAGTCACATCCTAGAGGATTAGGATTTGTATTTCCATCAGCCTCGAAGGATGAGGATAACGCTGAGGACACCTCGGATGATGACGAGTTTCAGGGGGATGCAACAATGGGAGAGCAAGGAACAGAGGCGACACCACAGCCCGAAGACATATCTAGCCCCTAGTTCCTAAACCTTCAATGATAAGTGGATGAATACAACAAGGAGGCCCGAAGAGAGATGAGGAGACTCGCTGGGCGACAGGACCACATGTTTGAGGCCATGAATATGTCTTTTGCCTCGTTGAACACAAAGCTCCAGAATTTTAATCCATCTGCATAATTCCTATACCATCAGCCAGCCCCGATGCTAAGGTTTCCACCTAGTGATTCCGATGAAGAACAATTGACACCACCACCCTAAGCATAGGAGATTACAGGGAAGTCCTCACTTATTTATTGTTTTATCTATACAATGAGGACATTGTAATTTTCAAGTTTGGGGGATTTAGTTTAATTTTCATGTTTGCATTTCATGTTTGCATTTTTAATTTCATTAATTAGATTTGCATATGTTAGTGCATGTTAGTTTTAGGTTTATTAAATGTTTGCATTCAAGTAGTAATATAGTTGCATAGTAGCTTAGAATTATAAATAGTTTTTATTTAGTTGTCTATCATGTTATGTTCACCACACATCTATAAAAAAATAATAAATAAATAAAATAATAATAATAATTTAGTTAAGTATTGTGTTATATTGCATATGTCCATCAGTTTGATATAGTTCATTTTATTGTAGCCAATGATGAGATTGTGATTAAGTAGACAAGTACGGTAACGATTATTAGAACTTTGATATAATCTATTGTTATGAATTAGATCTTGTGCTTGTTTGACACTGGTATAAAAAGGTTAGCACGATAATGACACTTATGTGGACTGATTAGTTCAAATTGATACATAAGGAATTTCTAAAGGATAATGTTAGTGTAAATGAGAGAGTGACAAGGATAGGCAGTGAAGACAAAGAATTAGACAAGAACCTAAGTTGGGGGAAAATTTGTGGTACATAAGCTTCATAGTTAAAAAAAGAGAAATAAATATCATGGCTAGTTTTGTTTCTTGACCTTTGTTACTTGAGCAAGTACGCCCGAGGGGATTGTCTTTACACCTAGTATCCTAAGGTCTTTTATGGTCTGGGAGTCGTTGGTCGAAAGCTCGCTAAGGGGTAGCACTGTTAGCCTAATGGAATGAGACAATGCACAGTCATGGGAAATAAAAAAAATTGAATAAAACGGGAAACAAGAGCAAAAAGCCCCCGTAAGTGAAAAATAAAGCATAAGTACCCTAATTTGACCCTTGATAATGGTAACTATTTGATTTTTAGTTGGATCTTGATTGTTTTTGGACTTCTTGAGTTTAAGCTTTATGATGCCTTCTAAGAGACTTGTTGTAAGACCCCAACTTTTATGAATAAAGATTATTTTTTCTCAAAATATATTTTTGAATATTATGCTGTGGATTTGATATAATATTATAGTTGTGGGTAATATTTACAAATTTTGCAAAGTAAGCAAGTGGTTATAAAATATTCGATTAGTTGGGGATTATTCGTTTTAACAAGGAATATTCGTACGATGACACAATCATTGGTGGACCCCACAATGGAAGTATTGTCGGAGTTAGAAAATGACAGAAATATCTTTTATAAAAATAATGGCGAAAGTTTTACCGTTAAACTGTTGAACTACCCGATAGATAGTAAAGAATGCGATGTCTGGCGTAGTTGCGTAGTAGCCTGATGTATTGTATAGTATTTTTGATTATTTATGCTTACGTGAGAAGTCACTCAGTTATACTCAATTATTGTTACAGTAATTGTTGCATAATATCTCTCATATTATTGATTCAATTATTGTCACAGTATCATCTGCATAATATTTTATATTATTAAATCAATAATTAAGACAAAAAAGTTATGCATATTATTATTTGCAATATTGATGATGTCTAGAAAGTTCTGTCAAGGAGAGGTTTGGTCACCTAATTGCGCGCCAATAGAGAGAAATCCTTATCAAAAAACCCCATCTTTCCTTGGAATGATCTGGTTGTTAAATATTGTGAGTTATAATATTAATGATGAATAAGTTCGTGTTGATTAAAGATGAAATTGATATTTCCATTGTGTTGGGATTATTAGTGTTAATGAAAATCGGCATTTATTTCGATAATAATTAATTTCTAGAGGTTAAAGTGACCAATCGGGTAATTAATCGAATAAATAAGAAATTAATTTCTATTAATTCATATGCTTATAACTATTTGTTCACATGTATGTACTATTGATTCACATGCATGTACTATTAGGGGAGGTGGTGCAAGCTTGATAATACTTGTAGGACTAAATTAAAAATGAAGGAAAACATGAAGGTATTATACTCTAATATTTTGAGCCCCAAAACATACAATTATCGAAATTATATTTTCCTATAAATAAAAGCTCATTCTTCTTTCATTCTCACCAATTCACTAAGACTCACAAGAGCAATTATAGAGAGAGAAGCTATAGTGAGAAAGAAGAAGAGTATTCTGCTACTTCACTATTCCAGTATCCAGTCTTCTTCTAAGGTAAGGGATATTTTTTTTTCAGTATTCGTAAGAAATAATATTTTCTTCTATACTCTGTAGTATGTGAGTTGTAATACCCGAGAATTTTCACGTATTATTAAATGAATATATAAATGGAAATAATATTTCTGTGAATATAAGTGTTATTATTTTGTGAGTCGGTTAAATCAAGTGATTCGTATTTAATCGATGTGTATTAAGAAGTGTGAATTGGCAATGAGAATTGTGAAATGCCTTGTGTGGCATAATGTGAAACGAGAAAATCCATTAAGTAGATTAAAACGAGAATTAAGAGGATTAATCGTGTTGATCAGGTGATTTCATATAAGTAATCAATACACTCGTAGATTTGTAGTAACACTCCTGTGGACATTAATTCATGTCGTATAAAACAAGTTTAGCGATGAAAATTGACACGAAATTTGAAGCTAAACCGATCTTGCCTTTCGCACGAGCACGCAGCATAGCTACGCCATCCCAAAGAGTACAAATTAAGCGCAATTAATGCGTGGTCCGTTGGAGAAAAATTAATTCTTCTACTTTGGAAAATTAAATGAAACAATTATGTGATGTGTGCGCAAATAACCAATATTAATTGTTAATTGTTATATTAATTAATTGATGATGGTTGTAGTAGAAAATTGATTACTTGGTAATTAATTAATAATATATGATTATTATTGTTTGAAATATAACTAAAAGTATAATAAGAATTATATAGATAAATAATAGAAATCCATAAATACATTAACCGATGATGATTGGATTAATTAATATTGATGTTAATTAATCAAGGAGGTGAATAAATTATTTACTTAACATAAATAAGTAAGTTAGTAATATAATAATATTATCTTGGCAGTTATATGCATATGAGCAATAATACAACTATACTATATAGTGTAGTGTGACATTGTGTGACTATATATTAAGTCTTATAAAATTATATTGTATGAGGCAATGTGATTAAATATATTGGAACTATATGTTATAAATACGTTATGAAATATCTATGTGACAATATGTATATGGGTATATATTAAAATAAAATACCATGAGCATATTGTAAATTATTATTTTAATGAAGTGTACCAGTGTGATAAAAATGTACATGAATTATACGTATGATACATTTCCATATTACATCTACTACCTTGGAACAGTAATTATTAAATTGTGACATTAAGTTGTAGCTAATGTATGGTTGATATAGCATAAGGTTAGAAATGTGTACAAGTGTATGGGCTAAGTGTTGCAAGCATATTGAGTTAATTTATTTGTCCCAAAATGAGTGTCCAATTGCCTCATTTCTCAGTTACGTATAAATCAAAAAGGCTAAGCCTATTTCTTATTCAAAGCTTCTAGCTAATGATCATGGGGGAGTGGTGTTCATGATGCAAACCAACAACCAATTACCAACTCTATATTAGCCTTCATGCAATTTTACCATCCTTTAGTTTGATTTCTTGGATAATGGCTTGGCATGGTCAATGAATTTCCTATAAAATGAACACTTCCCTTCATTCTTTATGTTGCTTGAGTTGTCTGATAAATTGCTAAGCAGTAGAGTGAGAGCATTCTAAGAGCTTGAGAGTTCAGTTGGAGCAAGTTCATTGCACATTACAAAGGTATAATTCCATTCCTTGCTTTCCATTTCCGTTTCTTTAAATAGAGTTTTAAGTTCTTCAAATTCAAAATTTTGATTATGTGGAATTGGATGTTAATGAGGGTGGGTAATGTTCATATAGTTGTTATATGGCCTTATGAGCATGTTTAAACTGATACATGAGTGTTTAGAATCAATTTTGTGGGTAAATTTTGTGTTTGGGCTAAGCGATTCAAAGCGGTATTCTGGCTCGAACCATGACTACGAGCGCAATTGCGCGTCGGATTACACATCGAGGCTTAGTAGCAAAATTGCTGCTAGTCCTATTTTGATTGAAGCTTCTATTTTATAACCTGATCAATATTAGTTAATCGTTATGATTCAAGCTAGCATATAAACATATGTAAGAAGTATATACAAGTATATTAACTCAATATGAACATGTTTTAATAGACTTGCATGATTAACGAAAGCATATGATTTAGATGGAGATTTGGACTTTAAGTTTTGAAAGCAAACTATGTTAGAGATCATGTTCTGCAAATTTTGAACCTAGTAAGCTATACATGACTGATTTTACACTTAGATGAGCATGTTATAGTGTACGTAGTTCCTTTGAGCATGATCAAACTTATTAAGCTTTGTGTTAGAAATATTTTCAAGAAAAAGCTTAGCCTAATGAGCTAACATGCATGATTTCTACATGATTTATATTCTGACTTTGAAAGCATGTTTGTATGACCTAGAAATGCATGAATAAACCTTTAGATGGTGTTTATGAGGTTAATAAGCAAGCATGAACATGTTGAACCTACTAGTAATCTTTGAATGTGAATATTGTCAAGCCACCATGAGGACTAGAATCTGACATTTGTGATCATGTTTGATGACACTCTTAAACTCACTCATGTAGCATAAACGTATATATACCATGTTTGTGTAACACATTTCAAGAAAAGCATAAAGGGAGCATATTTTCAACTAAAGCGGTGTTAGTTTCACGTATGTGTTATGAGTACTCACAAGCATTCCTAATATGAGTTTTATAACTATCTTGTATGTTTAGAGAGCAAACATGATAGACTGTGTGGTTTCATAATCTCGCATGGAGCGCAACTGATCAAGGTTGTGGTTTTATAACTATTTAGAGAGCCTTCGTTACCTCTATTGTTTTTGAATCTTGTTTGATTCAAATAAACACTTTCACGTTACCTGTCGATCTTATCTCTTTGAAAATACTTGCCTTTGATATGATTTTAGGAATCAATTGGTTAACTACTCATCATGCTTTTCGTAAGGTTGTTAGCTTTTATATTCATAACCAACCTGTTATGTGAATTCAAGTAACCAAACCACTAAAGTCAATCATTGTCATATCAAGCCATAAGTAAAGAGCCCCGATCCTTTAATTGTTGACTTCTTTATGTGGAATGCACCGAAGCCAGAGTTTCTATAGGCAACATCGTGAATGAAGATGGAAAGTTGATAAGTATCAATGTGACGTGCTATCCAAGTCTTGGATGAGGGTCACAGTTTTGAATGATATTTCTATCGTTAATAAAGTTCCTGGCATATTCTTGAAGACTTCCTGGCCTACCCCTAGAGTGTGAAATCAAATTTTGTATTGACCCCAGTACAAAACCCATTTCTTAAACCCTCAAATATTTCTTTACTTAAAACGAACGTATCATGCGCCAAAGACGTTGGCTCGAGCTATTGAAGATTACGATCGTACCATTCAATATCATCGTGGAAAAGCGAACGTGGTAGCTGACATGTTGAGTAGAAGATCGTATACATTTACGAGTACGATGTTGTTAACACAAAGACTCATTTCGTACAACTTACAAATGATGAAGATAGAGTTAAAGACTCTAGGGACCCACATGAAGATAACGAATATACGAGTAGAATCGACTTTAATCGATAAAGTTAAAGCCGCTCAAGCTACACACCCGAATTTGATGAATGTGAAGAAGAAGGTTCAAGAAGGCGTTATCTCAACCCTCGATTTTATTGGCCCATTTGAAATCATTGATCGAGTAGGAACTGTGGCCTATAGACTCGTTTTACCGCCAAGTATGTTGCGTGTTCATAACGTTTTTAACGTATCGATGTTACGTAAATATGTGGACGACCCGAACCACATTATTGAGTTAGAATCGGACGACATAGCGGATAATTTAACGTATAAAGATGTACCTGTTAAAATCCTGGAATATATTCTACGCTTAAAGGTTATACCTTAAGAGTTAGAATATGACGAAGTATCCTCATCTATTCGGCATATCAAGTACGTACGTAAATTTTGAGGGAAAAATTTCATAAGGAGGGGAGATTGTGAGACCAAAGATTTTATGAATAAATATTTAATTTGTTTCGAAATATTTTTTTAATATTATGGTGTGGATTTGATATATTGTTATAGTTGTGGGTAGTATTTGAAAATTTTGCAAAGTATGCAAGTTGTCATATAATATTCAATTGGTCGGGGAATATTCTTTGTGTCGGGAAATATCCGTACGATGGTACAATCATTGGTGGACCCCACAACGGAATTATTGTCGGATTGAAAAAACGACAAAAATATTTTATTGAAAATAATGGCGGAAGTTTTACCAGATTAATCTTTGTTGAACTACTCGGTTGTAAAAATACGATGTCTGGCGTGGTTGCATAGTAGTAACGCGGTATTGATTATTAATGCTTACGTGAGAAGTCACTCAGTTTTGTTCAATTATTGCTATAATAATTGTTGCATAGTATCTCTCGTTATTTGATTCAATTATTGTCGATATTTTATATATTATTAAATATAATTGAAATGACAGAGTTATTAATATTATAAATTGCATATTAATGATGTCTAGAAGTTACGACAATGAGAGGTTTGGTCAATTAATTGCCACTTGATGAGGAGAAATCTTTATTGGAAAGCCCCCTCTTTCCTGGGAACGACCTGGTCGATTAATATTGTGAATTGTAATAAAGATGATAAATGTTGTTAAAATTATTAAGGTGATTTTTATGAAGTTTTGCTTATTTTATGGACCCCTATTTACCCATTTTCAAAATAATCGGTAGAAAATTATTTTAAAGGTGGGGCCCACATGTGGGGGACACATGTGGGGCCCATATGTGTTGGGAAAATGATTTTGGAAATGAAAGAGTATAAGTATGGAAGTATATGTATGTATTGAGTATATGGTGGGAGAAAGTGATATGTGAAAGTGATAGGTGTGTGATGTGTGTGTGAGTGGAAAATTGTGGAAAAGTGGCAGTGTGATAGTGATGTGTAAGAGTGTAGTGAATTTGATTATTAGGTGGGTGGGGGATTGATGTTGGTTATGGTGGAGAAAAATTAAGTGGTGTATATATAATATTGATATATATATATATATATAAGTTGAAAACATGTGTTTATATATATGTATTATATTTTAATTTTTGTTGTAATATTATTGGTTAGTTAATTGACTTTTTGCATTGGTGATATCAAAACCTTGATACGTATATTAATTCATCCTTGCACAGTACCCTTCCATTCTTCTATAAATAGAAGCTCATTCCTTCATTATTTCTTACAAATTCACTGAAACTCCTGAGAGAGAAATTATAGAGAAACTATAGAAAAATATTCTGCTACTTCCCTACTCTTATATCCGGATTTCTTTTTTACGGTAAGGGATATTATTCTTTTGTATTCATGAAGAGAACACATTATTCCATTCCTTATTATTACATTGGAATAACTTTGTATCTGTGGAATATACCTATACTTGGTGACATTCTTCTATTATTACTGTCTTTATTATTACGTTGGAACATCCTATTCTGTGCTTTTTCTGCAGGACTAGTTAAAGTCTTTATTATTACATCTTTATTATTTCGTTGGAACATCACATGCATGCTTTCTGTGGGACTGGTTAAAATCTTTATTATTTATCTTTATTATTACATTGGAATATCACATGCGTGTGTGTTTTACAGGACACAGTTTCCGTTTTTATTATTACGTATTTATTATTACATTGGAATAACTTGCATACATCTAATCTATCTTGCATGCATGGTGATTTCTGTTGTTATTCCATTCTTTATTATTACATTGGAACATCCTTCGATTGTGATTTTCACACGACTGGTTCCGTTATTATTATTTTGTTGGAATAACTTTTGTCATCTGATCTACCGCATGCGTGGTGATTTCTTTTGTTATTCCATTCCTTATTATTCTCGGTTGGTTAAAATTTTGACTTCTATACTCCATGAAATTAGTGGAATATCCTTGATATTTGCGCTTCATCGATATCTTTTCATGAAAATATTCTTACGAGCATTCTTGAATTTTACTTTACAAAAAGAAATATCATGTTGACAATTTGGGCGTTATTAGTTCTGAATAACTTAATTCTTGAACTTGTTTTATTGAATTCTTATATCATTGTCATCATCCTCATGTTTATATTTTTTAAAGTCATCATGGCTTTTGTAGTGCATGGATGGACTTGGTATGATTATGACGAGGATTATTCGGTGTAATCATGGTAGTAATGTAACAAGTGATGTGGTAAAAGTCCTCGTTGGCCGTAGTGCATTGATGGGACGAGTTGTTGGCATGATCATGACCATTGATGAATACACAAATATCCTTGGCCCGTAGTGCGTGGAATTTGTGGTCGTGATACTAATGAATATCCTTGGTAGTAGTGCGGAGGATGATGTGGATTATTTATTAAAGCTGAGTCTCGTGATAAAAGTGATGAAAAACCTTTTAAAACATAAAAGATAGTTGATTTTATTCTCTACTTGACTCTTTTAATGGATTGCTTGATCTGATTTTGATTAAACTTGATGTCTATTGTATTTTATCGGTTTAACATTGTTGGAGGCTAATGATAATTTATTTTGCATTATCTTAGTCATAATATTTCTTCTTTGGGCTAGTTGAGCTCACCCTTTCTTTCCTTTGTTCTCTTTAGGAAATGAGAGCGTGGGCGGATTTGAGTCGGGGAATGGAGTGATGGTGCGGATATGATAGTATTAGCTAGTAGTCCTCACTATTACATTAAATAGTGTGATAATAAATGTAATGAGGACTTATTACGAGAATGGATATTGTCACAGAAGACAATATTTGTATTTAAAACTCTGACATATGTGTTGTCGTATTTTTACATTTCTTTGTATTATTAGTTTGTATTTGAATTTTGTACCATGTATTTGGCGACTCAAGATGGGTGATGTATACCTATTTTGGGGGCGTCACGATTGGTATCAAAGCTTAGGGATATGATCCCTGGCTAAGGTGTGAGACAAGAACTAGGAGGGGAGAGATGGGGAATTCCTTCGCTAGTATGACCTACCTAAGTTTATTTGTTATTTAATTGGTCGGTCAGAGTATAAGGATAATATGTGATTTGTTAATTAACCCTTGTTTTGTGGCAGTATTTGATAATGGCATCTAAAAATGTTGAGGTAAGCAATGGAGCACATGAGACTGTTGAGTCACCGCTGATTAATAACCAGGATAATGTGCAACAGGATGGCGATAATCCTCTTGTAAACAACAACATTGATCAGTTGATGAACGACGGTACGTTTAGGAACTTTTTAGAATTCATGCAACATCGGTGACGGCTCCATTCATAATGCGAGGAGGAAACAATGGCAACCCACGGTTGGTCACCGCTAAGCAGATTCAAGAAATTTGGGACCCACAGAAGTTTTTGGGAAAACCGAACCACTTAAGGCGAGAGGCGTGGTTAAAGCAAGATCACCAAGATATTTGATGTCTTGGGATGCTCGAAGAGCAAAAAGGTTCCTTTTGCCACACCTTTATGTTGCGTGAAAAAGCGGATCATTGGTGGGAATCAAAAGCGTACCCGACTGGCCTTTTCAAGATGTCTTGGGAGAAATTTCAAGAATTATTCAACGATAAGTACTTTCCTGAAAGTATTCGTCACATGGAGGTGGAGTTCATCAATTTGGAGCAAAACAATGTGGCCCGTGTCGCGATCTGAGGCTAAGTTTGCGGAGTTATCCGATTTGTATCCCATTTGGTCGATAATGAGGAGCGAATGATGCGAATGTTTCTGCGAGGTTTGAAACTTAGATATCGTCGATTTCTTATTTCTCACAAACTTTGTTTATATTAGGATGTTATGAATAGGGCTCGATTATTGAAGCGCGATAATGAGTCAACACAACTAAAAAAGTGACGACCAACAACACGATAATAATAATCATCTGCGGTGGCAGCGATCGTGAACAATGATAACCATCGTGGGGAAATTATCATGCAAGAATGTTAACCACTTGGTGGTAATCATGGCAAGATAATAGAAGTGGAAATTTCAAGAAGAGGAAATTCAACAATGATGGAAAGACATGTCGACCAAAGACTCGTTGTTAAGGAAGGAGAGCGACCACCTATCATATGTTTCAAATGCGGAGGGAGGGACATATCGGTCAAAGCTGCATGCGATGCAATCAAAGCATGTTATAGTTGTGGAAAAAAAGGTCACCTAGCCTGATTTTGTCATTCACTGAAGATAAGTTCAGCTAGGATGGAGGCACCAAAGACCGTTCCAGAAAAGTCAAAACCGGTAGTGCAAGGAGAGCGTTTTTTTTGACTTCTCAAAAAGCGAGTAACGAATAAAGTTATCACGCGGGTTAGTTAATTATAAATTGCGAAGTCTATACCTTTATAAGATCTGGGTTCTACCCATTATTTTATCTCTCTTGCTTGCGTTCAACGTTTAAATTTGACTCCAGAGAAGTTAGACTTTAACTTATTGGTTGAAACTTCGTTAGTAGGAGCCTTCGTTACCTCTATTGTTTTTGAATCTTGTTTGATTCAAATAAACACTTTCACGTTACCTGTTGATCTTATCTCTTTGAAAATACTTGCCTTTGATGTGATTTTAGAAATCAATTGGTTAACTACTCATTATGCTTTTCGTAAGGTTGTTAGCTTTTATATTCATAACCAACCTGTTATGCGAATTCAAGTAACCAAACCACTAAAGTCAATCATTGTCATATCAAGCCATAAGTAAAGAGCCACGATCCTTTAATTGTTGACTTCTTTGTGTGGAAATGCAAAAGCGGACTTTACGTGGCGACATCGTGAATGAAGATGGCAAGTTGATAAGTATCAATGTGACGTGTTATCCAAGTCTTGGATGAGGTCGCGAGTTTTGAATGATATTTCTATCGTTAATAAAGTTCTGACGTATTCTTGAAGACTTCTGGCCTACCCTAGGCGTGAAATCAAATTTTGTATTGACCCCGATCTGAAACCCATTTCTTAAACCCTCAAATATTTCTTTACTTAAAAGCGAGCGTATAAATGCCCAAAGAGCGTTGGCTCGAGCTATTGAAGATTACGATTGTACCATTCAAAATCATCGTGGAAAAAGCGAGCGTGGTGGCGGCGTGTTGAGTAGAAGATCGTATCGTTCTGAGTGCGATGTTGTTAACCACAAAGACTCATTTTGTATAACTTACAAATGATGAAGATAGAGTTAAAGACTACAGGGACCCACATGAAGATAACGAATATCTGAGTAGAATCAACTTTAATCGATAAAGTTAAAGTTAAAGCATTTCAAGCTACACACGAATTTGATGAAAGAAGAAGGTTCAAGAAGGCGTTATCTCAACCCTCGATTTTATTGGCCCATTTGAAATCCTTGATCGAGTATGAACTGTGGCCTATAGACTCGTTTTACCGCCAAGTATGTTGCGTGTTCATAACGTTTTTAACGTATCGATGTTACGTAAATATGTGGACGACCCGAACCACATTATTGAGTTAGAATCGGACGAGATAGCGGATAATTTAACGTATGAAGATGTACCTGTTAAATTCCTGGAATATATTCTACGCTTAAAGGTTATACCTCAAGAGTTAGAATATGACGAAGTATCCTCATCTGTTCAGCATATCAAGTACGTACGTAAATTTTGAGGGAAAAATTTCATAAGGAGGGGAGATTGTGAGACCCCAGATTTTATGAATAAATATTTAATTTTTTTTGAAATATTTTTTTAATATTATGGTGTGGATTTGATATATTGTTATAGTTGTGGGTAGTATTTGAAAATTTTGCAAAGTATGCAAGTTGTCATATAATATTCTATTGGTCGGGGAATATTCTTTGTGTCGAGAAATATCCGTACGACGGTACAATCATTGGTGGACCCCACAACGGAATTATTGTCGGATTGAGAAAATGACAAAAATATTTTATTGAAAATAATGGCGGAAGTTTTACCATTAATACTGTTGAACTACTCGGTAGTAAAAGTTTAGTAATACGCATGGTTGCATAGTAGCACACGGTATTGATTATTAATACTTACGTGAGAAGTCACTCAGTTTTGTTTAATTATTGCTATAATAATTGTTGCATAGTATCTCACGTTATTTGATTCAATTATTGTCGATATTTTATATATTATTTAATCAATAATTGAAGTGACAGAGTTATTAATATTATAAATTACAATATTAACGATGTCTAGAAGTTCTGCCAAGGAGAGGTTTGGTCACCTAATTGCGCGCCAATAGGGAGAAATTTTTATTGGAAAGCCCCCTCTTTCCTGGGAGCGACCTGGTCTATTAATATTGTGAATTGTAATAAAGATGATAAATGTTGTTAAAATTATTAAGGTGATTTTTATGAAGTTTTGCTTATTTTATGGACCCCTATTTACCCATTTTCAAAATAATCGGTAGAAAATTATTTTAAAGGTGGGGCCCACATTGGGGACCATATGTGTTGGAAAAATGATTTTGGAAATGGAAGAGTATAAGTATGGAAGTATATGTATGTATTGAGTATATGGTGGGAGAAAGTGATATGTGAAAGTGATAGGTGTGTGATGTATGTGTGAGTGGAAAATGGTGGAAAAGTGGTTGTGTGATAGTGATGTGTAAGAGTGTAGTGAATTTGATTATTGGGTGGGTGGGGGATTGATGTTGGTTATGGGGGAGAAAAATTAAGTGGTGTATATATAATATTGATATATATAAGTTGAAAACATGTGTTTATATATATGTATTATATTTTAATTTTGTTGTAATATTATTAGTTAGTTAATTGACTTTTTGCATTGGTGATATCAAAACCTTGATATATTAATTAAAAAATCCTTACAAGAGTACCCTTCCATTCTTCTATAAATAGAAGCTCGTTTCCTTCATTATTTCTTACAAATTCTTTGAAACTCCAGAGAGAGAAATTATAGAGAAATTATAGAAAAATATATTACGCTCTTACTTACTACTCTTATATCCGGTTTTTTTTACGGTAAGGGATATTATTCTTTTGTATTCATGAAGAGAACTTACATTATTCCATTCCTTATTATTACATTGGAATAACTTTGTATCTGTGAAATATACCTATACTTGGTGACATTCTTCTATTATTACATCTTTATTATTACATTGGAACATCTATACATGCTTTACACGGACTGGTTCCATCTTTATTATTATCTTTATTATTCCATTGGAACATCTTATGCGTGCTTTCGCCTGGGACTGGTTAAAATCTTTATTATTATGTCTTTATTATTACATTTGGAATATCACATACGTGTGTTTTTTACAGGACTGGTTCCATCTTTATTATTACGTATTTATTATTACATTGGAATAACCTATCTATGCATGAAATTCTGCATGCATGGTGATTTACATTGTTATTCCATTCTTTATTATTACATTGGAACATCCGTCGATTGTGATTTTCTGACGACTGGTTCCGTTATTATTATTACATTGGAATAACACATACATCTGCAATCGCATGCATGGTGATTTCTGTTGTTATTCCATTCCTTATTATTCTCAGTTGGTTAAAATTTTAACTTCTATACTCCATGAAATTAGTGGAATATCTTTGATATTTGCGCTTCATCCAGTATCTTTTCATGAAAATATTCTTCTGAGCATTCTTGAATTTTACTTTACAAAGAAGTATCATGTTGACAATTTGGATGTTATTAGTTCTGAATAAATTAATTCTTGAACTTGTTTTATTGAATTCTTATATCATTGTCATCATCCTCATGTTTATATTTTTTTAAAGTCATCTATGGCACTGTAGAGCATGGATGGACTTGGTATGATTATGACCGAGAGATTATTCGATTTGTAATCATGGTAGTAATGTAACAAGTGATGTGGTAAAAGTCCTCGTTGGGCGTAGTGCATTGATGGATGATTGTTGGCATGATCATGACCATTGATGAATATACAAATGTCCTTGGGCGTAGTGCATGGAATTTGTGGTCGTGACCCTAATGAATATCCTTGGTAGTAGTGCGGGGATGATGTGGATTATTTATTAAGCTGAGTCTCAGCGATAAAAGTGATGAAAAACCTTTTAAAACATAAAAGATAGTAGATTTTATTCTTTACTTGACTCTTTTAATGGATTGCTTGATCCATTTTTTGATTAAACTTGATGTCTATTATATTTTATCGGTTTAACATTGTTGAGAGGCTAATGATAATTTATTTTGCATTATCTTAGTCATAATATTTCTTGCTGGGCTAGTTGAGCTCACCCTTTCTTTCATTGTTCTCTTTAGGAAATGAGAACGTAGCCGGGACGAGTCGGGGAATGGAGTGATGGTCTGGATTTGATAGTATTAGCTAGTAGTCCTCACTATTCTGTTAAATAGTGTGATAATAAATGTAATGAGGACTTATTACGAGAATGGATATTATACAGAAGACAATATTTGTATTTAAACTCACGACATATGTGTTGTCGTATTTTACATTTGTTGTATTATTTAGTTGTATTTGAATTTTGTACCATGTATTTGGCGACTCAAGATGGGTGATGTATACCTATTTTGGGGGCGTCACACTTATAATACGCTATACTAGGATTCGAAAGTGTTAATTTATTAACGTGGATAAACTACGCTTAAGGCAAGTTCCCTAAACTTACTCTAATTTTTATTGAGCGAGTTTCCTTGAACTTCACTCCTGATTGTGCAAGTTCCTTGAACCCTACTTTTAAACTTATCTTGTGAATGTAAGTTATCCCGCTTATTCGTTCAATCGAACTACTATGCTTAAATTCTTGTGAAAGTTATTATTCATGTTGAACTTAGTATTGTTCTTGAATATTGTGAAAGAGTCGATGCCATTTGATTCGGCTAGACTATATGCATGCTTATAAAAGCTGTCCAAACCAATTGATTGGTGCGGAAATCTTAAAAACTGAGTTGGACAACCCTTTTGGTAAGGGGAGTGTATGTCGTTGGAAACCCCAACACATGATTGAATATTATGGTGGTGTTATGCATAACATAAAGTATTGTAGACTAATCATCTATAGTACTTAATATTTTTGGGTTATCAAGTTTAATATTGGTAACTCTAGTGGAAGTTCAATAGTCCGTAGTGACTACTAAGTATAAATTGTTTATCTAATTGGATACATTGATAGTCGTTGAATTCATATATATATATATATATATATATATGTTGATTTATATTGAATTATCATTCTTATTCCAAGAATTATTGATATTCATTACTCATGATATTATTTTGAAACTCTGAACTATCTTAGAGATGATACTTCGATATTTCAAACTCGTGTTATGAAACTTTTTACCCTTGTTGTATATTACTTTCTGGGCAATTTGTGCTCATCCTTGCTTATTTAAAACCTTTCAGTTAAGGAGGAACAGGGAGGTGTCTCTGGAACAGACAAGGGCAAGGGCAAGGCTACCGACTAGCTTTTTCCTTTTATGATTAAAACTACTATGTTGTGTTAAGACTATTTTCAAACGATGTTTAAACTTAAGTAGGGTTATGTAATAGGTCTTTATTCGATACTATTATGTAATCTATTAAGTACTGTAGGTTACGAGACTTGGGGGAATAATTATAATAAATCATTTTATATTATTCTAATTTAGATCTTCGGTTGTGAATATGTTATTTTAGTTATTATGGTATTACTTTGAGCACGTGACGAACCGAATTCGAGTGACCAAGTGGAGGTCTGAATTTGGGGGCGTCACATGAGTAATATTATTTCGTTTCATATTCCTAATTCTACACTCATTCTGTTAAAGTATTTCTTCTATACTCCATGAAATTAGTAAAATATCCTTGAAATTTGCGCTTCATCTAGTATCATTTCACAAGGATATTTTTCTAAACATTCTTGCTAAATTTTAAGCTTTTCATACCGGAGTACTGTTCACAAAATACTATTCACAAAGTATTATTCATGAATATTATTCACAAAGTACTATTCATGGGTACTATTCATAGGATACTATTCATAGAGTACTATTCATGATAAAAATTGATTTTTTTTCTGTTCAAATCATTTTTGTTACAATATTATTCTTAAATTTTACTCCACAAAGTAGTATCATGTTGACAATTTGGACATTATTGAATTCTGGATAAATTAATTTATAAATCTTTAAAAATTTATCCTTTGTTTTCTTTTAATTGAATTCTTATATCATTGTCATCATTCTCATACTTATATTATAATAAAAGTCATCTTTAGCTTACGTGCATAGATGGACTGTTGATTGGTATGATTATGACCAGGGATCATTTGGTATAATCATGACCTGTAATGTTACAAATGATGTGGTAAAAGTCCTCATTAGCCTGTAGTGCATTGATGGACAGTTGTCGGTGTGATCATGACCATTGATGATTACATGAATATCCTTGGCCCGTAGTGCAGGGATGATTCGATGATGTGGTTTATTTATTAAGTTAAGTCTCAGCGATAAAGTTGATGAAAAACTTTTTAAATCATAGAAGATAGTAGATATCATGCTCTACTTGACTCTTCTAATGGATTGTTTGGTCCGTTGGATAAACTTGTTGTTTATTAGTTTAATAGTGTTGAAGGCTAATGATAATTTATTCTGCATTATCTTAGTCATAATATTTCTTACTGGGCTAGTTGAGCTCACCCTTTTGCTTTCATTATTCTCTTCAGGAAATGAGAAGCGTGGCGGGACTAATCGGGAGCGAGTGATGATGCGAGATGGTGGTTATAGTAGTCCTCACTATTCTATGAAATAGTGTGATAATAAATGTAATGAGGACTCCATTTGAGTTTGGATATTGTCTAGAAGACAATATTTGTGTAAAAACTCTCAGCTACGCTTTTATCGTATTGTATAAAAGAAGTTTGTATTTGATTTATGTACCAAGTATTTGGCGACTCAGAATGGGTGATGTATACCTATTTTGGGAGCGTCACACTTGTTATGTATTAAATTTGAATTTGCATTAGTTAGCATGGATGTTAAGCACACACACTATACCAGTAATAATGGGTTAAGATTCGAGGATTGATAAGGAATTATTGATGGGTTTTGATATGAAGTGTTGTCGTGTTTGCTTGATTTCTCTGAGGCCGGTGTAGACACTCAAAATTTTGTTTTCCTGTTACTAACTATGCAGGAGGACAAAAACATCTTTTTCACACTCCAGAGATAACCCTGAAGGACCACAACATCAATTCTAACCCCGGAGATAGCCCAGGAAATAGATTTTCCAACCCCGGAGATAACCCCGGGAAATCAGTTGCCAAGCCCAGAAATAACCCCGGGAAAGTCAGTTCTAACCCAGGAAATAACCCCGGGAGATCAAGTGCAAAGCCCAAAGTCAACCCTGGGAGGTCAATCCAACCTCAGAGATAACCCTGAGGACATTCAAAGTCAACAGTAAGCCAATCTCAGAGATAACCCTGAGAAAAGACTGCTATAACTGCGCCAAAATTGGAAATAACCCCGGGATGAGCAAAATAGTCATTTTGCCAACTCAACTTCAACTCAAATAAAATACACTCATGTAAACTCAAATTTCTTCAAAAGAAGTCCCACAAGAACCATATCTTAACTTTGGAGCACAAACTACGCAAAACAGCTCACCGGATTGCCTAATGAAGACCCAGAAATGCTATTTTGGTTATGGACCCATCTTCCCGTAATCAAAAAGGGCAAATCATATGTCATTGCATAGCTCTCAGAAAGAACTTTCCGGAATGGTATGACACGCTTCCATCGGACTCCCGGATTGAAAGTTATAAAGGTTCGAGTGAACAGCGCGTTGTCCGAGTACACATACTTTGAGACGGCGGGACCCACACTGCCCGGGGCACCCGGGCACCCAGTAGTACACTAACTTGCAGTATTACACATGATATCGCCTTCTATAAATAGAGGGCTTAGGGTGGCCATATTTGCAAGAAAGAAAAGGCGAGGAAGCCATATCCAATTTGCTTTGTACACATTATAAACTAAGTGCTTGCTCTTTTTAAACACTTGTGAGATTATAGTCTGTGACACCCCCAAAACAGGTATACATCACCCATCTTAAGTCGCCAAATACATGCTACATAAATCAAATACAAACTTCTTTAATACAACTGTCGTGTAAAAATACGACAAAACATAGTTGAGTTTTTACATGAATATTGTCTCATAGACAATATCCAAACTCAAATTAAATCCTCATTACACTTATTATCACACTAAATAGTAAGGACTGCTAAAACAACCATCTCGGACCATCACTCCATTCCCCAACTAGTCCCAGCTATATTCTCATTTCCTGAAGAGAACAATGAAAGAAAAGGGTGAGCTCAACTAGCCCAGTAAGAAATATTATAACTAAGATAATGCAGAATAAATTATCCTTAGCCTTTAACAATGTCAAACTGATAAAATACACTAAACATCAAGTTTAACTGCAGCGGAACAAGCAACCCATTAGAAGAGTCAAGTAGAGCATGATATCTACTATCTTCTATGATTTAAAAAGTTTTTCATCCACTTTATCGCTGAGACTTAGCTTAATAAATAAACCACATCATTGAATCATCCCTGCACTACGGGCCAAGGATATTCATGTGATCATCAATGGTCATGATTATACCGAATGATCCCTGGTCATAATCATACCAACAACTGTCCATCAATGCACTATGGGCCAATGAGGACTTTTACCACATCATTTGTAACATTACGGGTCATGATTATACCGAATGATCCCTGGTCATAATCATACCAATCAATAGTCCATCTATGCACGTAAGCCAAAGATGACTTTCATCATAATATAAGCATGAGGATGATGACAATGATATAAGCATTAATCAAAACGAAATCAAGGATAAATATTAAAGACTTTAAATTTATCCGAGTTTAAGAATATCAAATTGTCAACATGATACTGCTTTGTGGAGTAAAATTCAAGAATAATATTCATGTATCAAAAATAATTTGGACAGAAAAGAAATATATTTTTTGGGTGAATAGTACCCCGTGAATAGTACCCTGTGAATAGTACTTCGGGAATAGTACCTCGTGAATAGTACCCCGGCATGAAAAGTACCCCAAATACCCGAGTGAATAGTAATCGGGTGAATAGTAACCCATGTATAGTAACTCATGAATAGTACTCTGACATAAAAAGTGGCCTGAATACCCAAGTGAATAATATTTGAGTGAATAGTAATCGTGTGAATAGTAACCCATAAATAGTAACTCATGAATAGTATTCTGGTATGAAAAGATCTATAATTATCAAGAAAGCTTAGAATAATATTTTCATGAAAAGAAACTGGATGAAGCGCAAATATCTAGGATATTCTACTAATTTCATGGAGTATAGAAGCAATACTCTAACAGAATGAGGGTATAATTAGGAATATGAGATAAAATAATATTACTCACATACTACAGAGTATGGAAGAAAATATTATTCCTTATGAATACTAAAAAAATAATATCCCTTACAACTGTTGAACGAAAATAATATTCCTACGAATATTGAACGAAGATGATATTCCTTACAAATATTGAACGAAAATAATATTCATATGAATACGAAAAATAATATCTCTTCAGGATATGAAATAAATAATACCCCTTACGACGGTTGAACGAAAATAATATTCCTACGAATATTGAACAAAGATGATATTCCTTACGAATATTGAACGAAAATAATATTCATACAAATACGAAAAATAATATCTCTTCAGAATATGAAATAAATAATACCCCTTACGACTATTGAACGAAAATAATATTCCTACGAATATTGAGCGAAGATGATATTCTTACGAATATTTAACGAAAATAATATTCATACGAATAAAAAAATAATATCTCTTGAATATGAAATAAATAATACCCCTTACCTCAGAAGAAGACTGGATACTGGAATAGTGAAGTAACAGACTTCTCTTCTTCTTTCTCTCTATAGCTTCTCTCTATAATTGCTCTTATGAGTCTTAGTGAATTGGTGAGAATAAAGGAAGAATGAGCTTCTATTTATAGGAAAATATAGTTTCGATAATTGCACATTTTGGGGCTCAAAATATTACAGTATAATACCTTCATCTTTTCTTTTATTTTTAATTTAGTCCTGCAAGTATTATCAAACTTGCACCACCTCCCCTAATAGTACATCATGTGAATCAATTGTACAATCATGTGACTCAATAGTTCTATACATGTGAAAAAATTAATTACAGTATAGTACCTTCATCTATACCTCCATTTTTAATTTAGTCATGCAAGTATTATCAATCTTGCACCACCTCCCCTAATAGTACATGCATATGAATCAATAGTACACACATGTGGACAAATAGTTATAAGCATGTGAATTAATAGCAATTAATTTCTCATTTATCCGATTAATTACCCGATTAGTCAATATAACCTCCAGACATCAATTATTATCGGAATAGATGTCGATTTCCACTAACACTAATAATCCCAACACAATGAAAATATCAATTTCATCTTTAATCAACACGAACTTATTCATCATTAATATTATAACTCACAATATTTAACAACGGATCATTCCTGGGGAAAGGGGCTTTCCGATAAGGATTTCTCCCTATTGGCACGTAATTAGGTGACCAAACCCATTTCCTTGACAGAACTTTCTAGACATCGTCAATAATACAAATAATAATATGAATAACTTTGTCGTCTCAATTATTGATTTAATAATATAAAATATTATCACGAGATGATCTTTGTGACAATAATTGAATCAATAATATGAGAGATATTATGCAGCAATTACTGTAGCAATAATTGAGTATAACTGAGTGACTTCTCACGTAAGCATCAATAATTAATACCGTGTGTTACTATGCAACCACGCGTATTACTGTACTTTTACTACCGGGTAGTTCAACAGTTTAACAGTAAAACTTTCATCATTTATTTTTAAAAATATTTTAGTCATTTTCTAACTACGACAGTACCTCCGTTGTGGGGTCCACCAATGATTGTGTCGTCGTATAAATATTCTCTGTTAAAACGAATATTCCCCGACCAATCGAATATTCCCCGACAACGAATATTTTATATCAACTTGCTTACTTTGCAAAATTTTCAAATGTCACCCTTAACTTTAACCTTTATCAATTTAACCATTTACTAAATAAAATAATAATTATAAAAAAATTGAATACTTTCATTTCATAAAATTCGGGGTCTTACATAGTCTGTCATATTTTTACCGGCGGGAGCCGAGTTTTCATCCATTTAAAGTTATAGAAGTCTTCTTTGGCAGTCCACTGTAAGCCTTCTTACACACTTCAAAGTCTTTCTCTTCATCTTTGCACACACTTTTCTACACGTTGAGAGTCGCGTTGTGTGTGTAGGCCCAGACTTCGGTCCGTAGTTTTCATTTCTGTCTATATATATATAAGCAAATTAACGCTCCGGACGTGAGTCCAGGCTCAATCGAGGCATAACTTCGATAATGTTAGTCCATATATATATATATATATATATATATATATATATATATATATATATATATATATATATATGAACTGTTGTCGAACTCTGTTCGATGAGCATGGATTTTACATCCGGAGCGTTTACTTCTTATATATATATATATATACACACACACACACACATTTCTGTAAGGCCTGGAGTTTTTCTCGTGGCCTTTTACTGCTTTATTTACATTCCGTCCCGCCTGGAGTTTACTTCGTGGCGGTTAATCGCAGTTATTGCTTTATTTATATTTCTGATCCCCCATAGAGGTGCTTTGTAGTGGTTGATCATGTCTCTATATTATATTTACCGCTTTTATATATTGAGATTTTTGATCCCCCATGGAGGTGCTTTGTGGTGGTTGATCATGTCTATATATATATTTACCGCTTTTATATATTTATATTTCTGATCCCCCATGGAGGTGCTTCGTGGTGGTTGATCATGTATATATATATATATATATATATATATATATATATATATATATATATAAAGTGCTTATCGCTTTTATATATAAAGCTATGGCATCATGTGAGCTCAGGAATCATATGATCACAGATTGATCCACTAAATCTAGATTCGGTTTCTGTGATGGACATTTTTCATTTATAAGCGACTTGTAAATTATTCACGGTGTTTGAATTTCCTTAGATGACTTTAATGGCCATGAGGAGTTTAAGATTTGCTATATATTATTTTCTCAAGATGCTTCGTGATCTCGAAAATAAAAGCAATCGTAGAACATTTAATAATAAAATGGAAGTATGAAAAGGTCTCAATTACTATTGAGCACATGGTTTAAAAACCTCTTTTACAAAACCTCTTTGCTATATCTTGTTTAAAAGCTGAATTTTATATAAATTCAAACCCTTTGTATATAGGTGCAAGCGAGGCCTCGCACTACTTCCAAATAACAGCACATTGACCCACACACACACACATTCATATAACAGTTTCTTAAAAAGTTGCGGTCACCGTGGCAACACGGATGTCGAGGGGTGCCTAACACCTTCCCTCCGCATAATCAAGCCCTTGAACCCAAATGAATCTCGGTTTCACAAACCAGTTTAACAGTGTCACATCATTAGGTCAATGTGCAAACTTTTTCTCGGTTGCGTTTGTGCAACCAATTAAAAACACCAACTAGCGACTCTTACAGTCAAATCGTCGACATATACATGTTGGACCTTTTTCACTTATTTTTTCAAACAAATCTCAAATAACATGAGAACACCAAAGAACAAGAACAGAAAAGGGACAAATAAAAATCCCGACGTCGACAGTCGGTTGAATAAATTTGATTATATGATGACTGCTAGATTCGTAGGCATATAGATTAAATGCATTACCTGTCATTACATTGCATTGAATAACATGTTAGTTTTGTTTTGTGCTCGAGGACTAGCACGATTTAAATTTAGGGGATTTTGATAAGTGGATTTTATACCCACGAATCGGCTCCTAATTCAAGCTTAATCGGTGTTAATTCCTTGATTTTATGTTTTGTTTTTACTTGTTTAATGTTGTTTGGTGTTTAGGTATGGTGGATGAGCAATTGGAGTAAAAGAGTGGAATTATGGCAAGTTTTGAGCTCAAATGGACATATATTAGCAGCAGCATAGCAAGCTGGGGCTTGCTCTTTCATGCCTAACACCCCAGCCGGGGTTGGGGGTCTTGAAGTCAGGTAACAACAGCTATGGTAGCCGGGGCTGTCTTATTACATAGTAACACCCCAGTCGGGGCTGGGGTACGGGGCATATTAGTTTCCTAGTTGATTTCTAATGCTGCAAAACGTGAAGATAAGTGATGGCAATGACTTGGGACTCAACTATGGATGGAATTATAATCAGAATGTGTCTAAGCGTATAATTAAAAACGAACAACAAGATTGAAGTAACATAAAAAAGGCAATTAACATTGATAGAAGACAGATTTTGGAGCAAGCATTGGAGTGAAGATTTTGAAGGATTTTCATATCAATTGTAGCTTGGACTAAAAAGAAGGGTGGTTCTGAATTTATTCTTCTTTTCTAGTTTTATATTTGTAATTGAGAGGATGTTTTCTTTAATTAATTCAGTTGTTATTTCATTGATGATGAACTAAACTACTTTTTAGGCTTATAATGGATCGTTAGGTGGAACAATGATTATGTAACCTTGATTTTCAGTTTAATAAGTTATTCCTCAGTTTATATATATTAATTATGCTTGAATTTATGAATTGCCTGATCAACAATTCTTTGTGGACTTGTATGGATTCGAGAGAGGAAAATGCAGTCTAGACTTCGTTAATATAGCATGTGTTCTTGAATCCTGTGAATGAATGGAGTCTTGATGAATGTTAGGGTAGAGATATGTTTAACATCGCATGTAATCAAATAGAGAACTTGAACTTAAACCTTTTTTAATTGTAATTCACATAGAGATAGAGTGAGTTAGTTAATTAAGGTGTTTAATTTAATTCTATCTAATTTATGGATTTAAGTTAATATGGTATAGTGCATCGAGAGGTGGCTAATTCTACTTGAGTGTTCTTGATTAATAAACTGGGATAGTAAATTAAATTGGAATAAAGTGTAATAATCAGAGTAAAGCTTAGGGTGAAGTTGTAAGCCTAATTCTCCAATACTTGTTTAGAAATTCAGTTTTTATATTTGTTGATTGTTTGGTATTTTTAATAATTTTAGTTTTTAATAATTTTAATCATTAAATTGGATAGTTTAATAAAATTTGGATTAATAGGAAGCTGATAATTGTGAGGTTTAAATTCATACTATTTCTCTATGGGAACGATACTCTACTTACTATTATATTACTTGTTGACCACGTATACTTGCGTGTTGTGCGTAATTAGATTTTTACCCAACACCTGCACCCGATCCTTATTCTCTTCTGACAGATGATCCCTTTCCTGGAAGAGTTTCTTGGCATGATTGTCGAGACCGACGAACTCTTGCTATAGTAGAGAATATTGTTCCTTGAGCTCATTGGTCTGGCATTTAGCCAGGTCACTTTATTACGGGTCTCGGCATGGAGATCGTTCTCTTTCTTCAAGTCCGAGTTCAGACCCCGAACCTCAGCTTCGAGAAGTGCCACATCCGACCTCAGTTGAACCTCTTTTTTAGTAGTACGGGCCAGAGGCGGAATGACTCGAGCGAGGATGGCGTTGGCCTGCAACAAATAAATACATCAGCTATGAAGAACAAAGGATAAATATAAAAGAAAGAGTTAAATGCTTTCGGGTCTACCTGACACTGAGTCCTGACGTAAGCCACTAGATACTCTTCGGAGGAGTATCCCCTGAATCGCTCGTCATCACCAGGTAGTTTGAAATGATCGAACAGATTGAAGGGGAACACCTATGAGGGACTCTTTGGCCAGCAGGTAGTCGGCGTCCCTTGTGAAGAGCTAGATTTGGAAGTGGGGGTCGAGGTAGGTAACGGATCGGCCACCATAATCGGTAGTTTGGGCTCTCCGGTTTGTCGTGCCCGTTTGGATTGAGGTTCGAGAATTGCCTCCTCGGTTTTCTTTGAATCCTCAACGACCGTTACCGGCATGGGAGGAGGGGGGGTCGGTTCTGGATCGACTAAAGAAGATGGCTTGGAGGGGCCCTTGGAAGGAGGAGGCCTCTTCTTACCTTTTTTCAGCAAAGCCATCTTCTCCGCCCGATCCATCTTCATGATGTTCTTTTTGACGGGGTCGGCGGAGGTGGTGTTCGAAGGAGCCATGGCTGAAGAGGATCCAGTTGAAAGCTCAAAAAGGGGAATAGTCTCCCCTTCGACCATTTCATCAATGATAGGGAGGCGGGTCGGCTCTGCTGTGATAGGAAGGGGGATAAAGACTCAGCAGCCCCTTCGGGTTTGAAGATTATCACTTCACATAGGAAACTAAGTCAGAATAATGGTTATAGAAGCCCGTCGGAAGTAAACTAATGGAATATTAGAGAGGTTCGGGTAAAGTACTTACACCCATATTTGTACAACCAGGTCTCATTGGATAAAACTCCCAGATTCCATTCGGTCTTGCTTAACTTCTTATAGAACTCTTTGAAAGCACCGGCCCGGTCCTTCGGGAACTTGGACACCTTGGCAATAGGATCATCGGGATGGGCCCAGTTCGAGAGGAGTTTGAGGTCGGTCCCCTTCATAAATATCCATTGTGGATGCCATCCCTTATTGCTCGAGGGGGTCTTGATGAGGACGGCTCGGTTGGGTTGTTTGTTTAGTTGCCGAAGGCCAGGTTCCTTTGACCAGCCGATGGTGAATAATGTGAAGAAAAAGTCAGGGTAGGGGTGATCTTTGACCTCCCGCACAAAGCAATGAGCGATGAGGTGGATATACGAATCACAAGATCATTTGGCGAATCCGATCCCCACAAAACAGAGGAAAGAGGCAATGAATTCGTGGAGGGGGAATCAAACCCCATACTTCAGTGCCCAGATAGGGAGGCCAATCCAATCGCCTTTAGGGTGCCAGAACATCCTTTTGTTCGATTCCGGCACCCGAAGCTTGTACTCCTTGGGGATATTGAACATGGTTCGGATATCGGACAATTGGGAGGAGGTGATAGTTGATTTGGTATTGATATGGGAGAAGTTGGTTTCGGAGGCATAAGCGCTTCGAATCTTAGATTCGGCGCTATCTGTAGTAGTATCAGTAGGGGCGACCGGTAAGTCAACCGGAATTAGGTCCTCGGCGGCAATAGTGGTGGTAGTGACGGTAGGTGGATCTTGCTCAGTGGTGGGAAGGATGTTGGAGTCTGCCATTGGAAGCAAAGAAGGTAGGAATGTAGAGTTTGGGAAGCTAAAACAAACAAAAAGAAGCTGGGAATGAGATGATTTAAACCAAAAAGATTTGAGCAAGAAGAGGTTTGAATGAATTGACTGCACGCCGAAAATCGCCCTTACTAGAGAATTCGAGAGAAGAATTTGAAATAAGGAAGACTGAGAAAAGTGACAGAAATGGATAGGGGGTTTTTTATAGTGAGACGACACGAAACCCCAGGGCGGCTATTTATAGTAGGTGGGGCCCGGTCCTGGGGAAAAGTGTAGCATTTCAAAAATCAAAGAAAAACCATTTAGGTTCCCCAGATAACTCATCATTTTCTATCGTGACCCTTCGAGTTCATGTCTTTTCAAGTCTCCAATTATAAATATATTATAACAAGAGACTGGGGGGCAATGTTAGGGAGCATTTTACCGATCTTTATGTAGACCAAAAACCTGACACCATAAGGGGATGTCAGGCCCGTTGGGCCGAAGACAACATGGTTGTTGAGGGTGATCGGGCTCGGGGATCCGAGTCCTCTGGGCCGGAGTCCTATTTGAGCTTATGGTGTTCGGGGTCGGGCATCCGAGTCCACTGGGCCGAAGCCCAGACCAGTCTATATGGGATCGGTTGGATTGGGCCTGTATAGTGGGTTAGCCCACGTATGGAGTCTGGAGTAATAAGGGGTTTAAATGGTTAAGGATTCTAGTCCTAATCATACTTGTATAAGGTAACTCTAAATGTAGTGTTTGGATTGGATTCCATTTGCACCTTTTAAGGAGATTGTGTTGGACCCAAATAATGGTAACTACCATATTTAGGTGTCCTAAACCAACTCTAGAGATGGATTCTAAGGTAGTGAGAATGATTATAAATACAAGGCTTGGGTTTCAATTAACAAGTAATACACTTTTAGCACTAAATATTAAAGCCTCCATTATTAAACCTTGTGAACGGCATGTACTCATTCTCACACCGGTGTTATCCCCCGATGACACAAGCCATTAAGCTTCGCATGTGATCTGTTATTGTACAGGATTCAGGGCGTGGATTTGGTGATTGGACGCGCCGGCAAAACTTGGCGTTAACAGAATCAATAACGTGAGATACTATAAGCAGCAATTACTGTGGCAATAATTGAGTATAACTGAGTGACTTCTCACGTAAGTATCAATAATCAAAGATATCGTACAATACCGTGTGCTACTATGCAACTACGCGTATTACTATATGTTAGTTCCCAGTAGGCACAATAGATCTAGAAGGGGGGGTTGAATAGATCCTTTTTAATTTCAAATACTTTTCTGGTTTATTTTGTATTGCTAATAATTTAGCATATGACAAACATAAGAATCTTTTCAAGCACGACGAAATAAGTAAAAGATCCCCTTCATTGATATAATCATAATCATACATACATTGTTTGTAGAGTTAGTTCAATGGTAAGCAGTTAAAATATACATAGTGATTATAATGGTTAATGTACATAATGTAAATGACATAAAGTAAAAGACTCGAGGGTTTTAAGTGGTTCGAGACTCAAGCTCTAATCCACTCTTCGCTTTCAACTAGCGAGATTTCCACTAAGGAAAGGCAAGCACCACAAACACTAAGAGATTTCTTGAGGCCGGTGACTTGGGACTTGATTCACTAAGAACTCTTCAAGGCCGTGACCTTGAAACTTCTCTAGTTCCTCAGAACTCTTGAGCCAAGTAGGCTTGGAACTTCATTTAGTCCCCTCCGGACAAGGACCCCTCAATACTCGCTTCTTGTTGTTCAGATTGTTTGTTTGTTTATTGGAGTTGGTCTTTGGCTGCTAAGATGTCTTTAAGCTCTGAATATCTTCTGTACTTAGCTGCTTGGCGTGATCATCCTTGAAGTACAGTTGAGTGTTGCATGATTCTCATCTTCTTCAGTTACTCAACCACTTCTGATGATCCCTTGATGAACTGCCTTGAAGATCATTCCTCTTGATACTTGATGGTCGCGCTACGTGATGGGTTTCTAAGATGATCGTAGCTTTTTTACGCTGGGGTACTTAGAAACTTTCTCATGCTTGCCACCATGATTGCGTTGGTGATCTTCTTTCTTGATACTTGATGTCATCTCATGATGGACTTGCTAAGATGACTATGAGCTCTCATTTATGCTACTTAGAGTCTTCTCATAATGGACATCAAGATGACATTGATGCTCTTCTATCTCTCGATAGTTCAGGACACTCTTTTTGTAGTAGAACTCTCACTTCTACATTGTAGAACTCTCACTTCTACTTCTTTCTTTTTCTATCTCTAAGTGTTCTTGGTGGATCATAGAGTGAGTCTTCAGACCTTCATTGGTCACTCACTATTTACGTTGGTTAAAGTAGTCCACCACTTCTCCAAACTCAGCAACTCCAGCAACCCTCGATATTTGAAGCTCTTGCGTATTTATACTCCTTCCCAATCCTTCCGTTGGAAAGTAGCCATTGAAAGCTATTCAAATATCTTCACAGATCTCGAGTTGACTGAGGTAGACTGCAGATGTGACATGTTATACTTTTCTGACACTGCAGTCTACTATTTCACCTACCCCGTCAGAGATGTCACTTTAATGTCTTGGGCAGGTCGAAGACTTTATTTCCTCCATCTGATTTCTCGATCAGAGGTTGTCCTTTTGCATCGATGCTCTCAATAAGCTCTTGTCTGAATATTACCCTTCAAATTGAACCGTTGCCAATACTTCAGTCTTCAGCTATTCGAACTCTACGATTCTGATGCATGTTTTCATGGACCTGATCGTAGTGTCTTGTTGACTGGTAGAGACAACACTACGATCTTGAAGAGTGTTGATTGGATCTTCAATGTAGAACACCTCTTCCTTCTCGTGTGTTGTGCTTCAACACTTCTATTTGCCTCGACTATTCTCGGGTACTGATGGCTTGATTCCTTACTCTGGCCTCTTCCAAATAACAAGAAACTTCAGATTTATGGCGTGTCCAGCTCGCTTTCTCCTTGTGATCTCCCGTTCACTTATCATCAATGGACTGACCCAATGCTTAATCACTTTAGCCTTGTTCTTCGGTCGGTACATCCGGTATCTCTGTATGCACTCCATCAATTCTTTCTTTGTTTGGAAAACACTACGATCTAGGTAACTTCCAAGATCGTTGTCTTCTGTCTGCTTGATAGCTACTGCACTTGCTGACTTTTCTTAGTCAGTTACAGAAGTCTTCTTCTGATCTCCTTGTGGAAGATTTCATCTCGAATGGCTTCACAACTCAATCTTGATGCTGATTGGGTTGGTGCTTAGATCTTCTGTTAGCTTGCATGTCATTCGTTGAGTGCTCTTTAGTTTCCTTCAGGTGGGATGTATCTTTGCAGCTTAGACCAGAGGCTTCATTCCTTTGGATATTCTAGGAGTGCTCATTCGTTGAGAATCATATTTGCTCTACGATTCTGCCTTAGCATTGTTAGTACATCTGTTGAAGTCTCAGTTCTACACTCTATGATTCAGCTTTGGCTATGCAGACACTACGACTCTGAGATCAGATCTTGACACTCTACGATTTTTGTCATTGTGTTTGTTGTCTTCATCTGATCTTGCTCGACTACGATCTCTGCCTCTGATATGATTAGTAGACTACGACTCTGAGTGTAGTCTACGATTCTTGACTTAGCTTCGGCAGATGCTCGGTCGGCTTGTAGGAAAGCTGTCTCTACGATTCTGAACATGACTTCCTCAGTAGACTACGGCTCAGGAAGTCTTTACTCGACACACCACGATCCTTCCTCGTCTCTCTAGCGATCTACGAACTCAAGATTTACTATCTTGCAGACTACGATTCTGCCTTGATAGCTCTCGAGTTTTCCTTGACTCACCTGGCAGACTATGATTTCTGGTGCAGTGCTCGACGATCAGACAAGCCTATCAATTACATCATAAGATCAACCTAACATGCTTGATCTTTCTATATTTATAGTCCTTGTACATCATTTCTTTTTAAGGACTTTACAAAGTTGTTTTGCTTATGTAGGATCAACCTAACACATTTGATCAACTCATTCTAAGTCCTTGTACATATGTTTCTATTATCTATCAAAGGACTTTACAACTTTTCTTAATGCAAGCATACTTGTATATTCATTCATTCATATATATATATATATATATATATATATATATATATATATCATAATCAAATCATATGTAAATAGGAATATCATTCACATGCTTATTCCTGACACTGTACTTTTATCACAGGGTATTTCAACAGTTAACGGTAAAACTTTCGTCGTTATTTTTATAAAAGATATTTCTGTCGTTTTCTAACTCCGATAGTAATTCTATTGTGGGGTCCACTAATGATTGTGCCGTCGTACGAATATTCCCTGATAAAACGAATATTCTCCGACCAATCGAATATTTTATAACAACTTGCTTATTTTTCAAAATTTATAAATATTATCCACAACTATAACATTATATCAAATCCACACTATAATATTCAAAATGATATTTAGAGAAAAAAATTCATCTTTATTCATAAAAGTTGGGGTCTTACAGGGTATGATCTAATAATTCAACTTCAACAATGCCTTTTATTTCAAATTAGGTTGTGACATGGTCAAAATATTGTAATATTATTTAATATCGTACTAATTTTATCTTAAATATAAAATCTTTGTTGACATTTTAACAATTAATATATGATGCAATATATATTAGAAGTATACAAAAGCTTATCAAAATCTTGGTAAAAAGTTTATAAAAGTCTGTCACTTATTTTATAGAATTTTTGAAAGTAATTCTAAAAGTCTTTAAAAATCATTAAAATCCACAAACTAGTCTATCACTTAAAAAAAAAAAATTTAATTTAAAAAAAATATTTAAAAATCTTTATTGAATATACCCTCCTAATTTTATTTTCCGTATAATTTATTCTCATTTAAAAGATGGTAAAACTGAACATGACAAGTAAGAATAAGAATGGTTGTAGCGGATCTGGATCCTCTATGAGGATTTCTCTGTGAGGATCTTGTGAGGGTTTTGCTGTGGAGTTGACAACACATCAGAGAGAAGATCCAATGGCTCATAACTTTTTTTTTGTCTATGTATCAAAACGGCGTCGTTTTGATAGGAATTTTTTTTACAAGTTGACAAATAATTTGAAGCCACCAAACACCGTTTATTTTTACATATAATTATTTTAAATTTCTAGATTATTTTGTATATGATTTTTTTTTTATATTTAATAACTTAGCTTGCTATTAATATTAGGATAACTACAAACTTGGCTCAAAAAATGAATAAATATATAGATTATAATTATCGTTAATGTTTTCAATATGGCTTTAGTTATTTTTCGTTTATTATTGATTTTGTTTGTTTATTTATATTATTATTATTATTATAATTTGTATTTATCTGTTGCATAAAAAGAGTTTACTCTCACCATTAAAAATATATTATTATTTACTCTAACCATTGGGCTGAAAATCAAGAAAATATTCTAGACCTATCAATTATTATTATTTACGTATTCTTTTATATCTTTTTTTATTATTAATAATCGTTTTACTTTATCTCTTTTAATTCATTGCTCAACGGAGACAATCATCATCACAACTCAAATACTATTTTAAATGTACTCTTTTTACTTTATTTCGTTTGTTTGGTAAAAGTAAACTGCGTTTGATGGCTTTCAATTTTCTATCAACTTATAAAAAAAAATCCTATTAAAACGATGTCATTTGATACATAAAAGAAAAAAAATAAGTTATGAGCTATTAGATCTGTTTTTTGATACGTTATGAACTCCATAATAAAACTCTCACAATCGTCACACACCGATGGAGGATCCGGTCGTAGCAATTTGAAGAGTGATGATAGTGTTAATATAAAAATAACATAAAATATGTAGAGAATATGACAGTTTGCTGTCATTGTCATTGGGAAAAAATTCCAACTGTTTATAAATGAAGCCACGTAGAGATTCTAATAGACTCAAGCTCCTCAACACCACCTTATCATCTTCACACCTCGCCGGCGACATCCACCCCCGCCCTGTTAATTGGCGCAACTTCTTCTCGATTTACATGGCGGGGCAATCGAGGAAGTGGATGATTCTGGTGGCTACAATTTGGATTCAGGCGTTTACCGGCACGAACTTCGATTTCTCAGCGTATTCGTCGGAGTTTAAATCGGTGTTGGGGGTTTCGCAGGTGCAGCTCAATTATTTGGCGGTGGCGTCGGATCTCGGGAAGGCGTTGGGCTGGTCATCGGGATTGGCGCTGATGTATCTGCCGTTGTGGGTGGTCATGTTCATTTCTGCCTTTATGGGTTTGTTTGGTTATGGGCTTCAATGGCTTGTAATCAGTAAATTCATTTCCCTGCCTTATATCGTGGTTAGTCTCTCTCTCCTCTTCTTTCTCTCTCTAGGGTCTCTCAAAAATTTTCTTTATTTGGGTTTGTGGGTTTTCTTGCATTGAAATTTTAGATGCTTAATTTTAGTTAGTTTTAGGGTTTTTGATGGTTTGGCTATGTGGGTTTTGGATTGCTTTTATGGTGTAGGGATGAAAATGGAATCCGCATTGTTTGAGTTGGAAGATTGATCAATATTTAAGTGATTATCAGTATTGCTTCCTGAGAAATTACTTTCCCGAATATATGTTCTTTTCTTCTTCCCTGATTTAGTTCTAAATTTTGACCACACGATTTTTCACGGGTCTAACTTTTCATCTATTTTATTTCTTTAATTCATTTTTTTTATTATTCTGTTCTGTATAAATAAACATCACTAACTTTCATCCAAAAAAAATAATAAACATAAAAATAGTCGAGCAATAAGTCACTGCAAAGTTTGTACTTTGTATATAATGACAGATCACAGTGGTAAGAGTGGGTCTTTTTCTTTTACTTTTTTTTTGTATTTTCCTATTTGGCTACAAAATATATCATGTTGTTCGTTATTTCCTTACCTCATCTTTTTTCTTTTTGCTTTTTTCCCCAAGTATGCATGATATTTGGAAATTTGAACTGTTAAATAAGGGCTGTCAATTTAGATCCAAGCTGGTAGAATTTTTACTTTCCATTTTCTGTGCCTTCAATATTATTATATATTATGTATATTTTATTATTTTAATACTTATTTGTTGTCTAAAATAATTATTTTATTGAGGTTATCATTTTCATTGAAATTAACTGTTTCTCTTAGGTGTGTTGCAATCTGATCCAGTTATATGTTGTCTTTTCAGTTCAAATCAATAATCATTTGCCCAACAATGACCACACTAGTAGTTATTTGTTTTGTCACCTCACAGTACTCTGTCATTGAGGCTTGAACTGTTTTGAGTATATGAACAAAAGACAAAAACGTACATTATCTGTTTGTTTGATAAGTAATAACCAAGTAATGGCCAGAAAAGATGTGAAATAGTGCTCGATATTTAGTCGCATCCCATAAATAATGTTAATATATTTTTGGTGGAGGACAATTAGTTAATTGTGGGACAAATTTATTAAATTCTTAAAGAGATATGGGGATAATTTGTTTCCTGTTATGTTCAATTCTTAGCCAAAACTGATAAAGAAAAATAGTGTACTTAATGAAATATCAAAATTTGTAGTTACAATTTACAAGTAATAATTATTACAATTGTTTTCCCCTACCAGATGATTGAGTATTTATATGAGATGTTTTCAGCATATAATTGATGTTATTAGCAACTTATTAATATTAAAAGTAAAATAAAAGCTAAAGAATAGCCAGTATTATAAACTTAATGAATTCATACCAACAACCTATACCTCCTAATTAAAATCCAAAACGAGTCTGTAACAAGTGAAGCTTTATGTCATGATGGCCAACTATTTTGGAAATATTGTCAGTATATCTGATTATATATTCACGACTATTTATGAAGAATTTGGTGACAATTACATCCCGCAACAAAACAGTTCAAGATACAATTCAAATTTGGTGACATGTTGCGACAAAGACTTGTTTACATGATTCTTTCATGAGTAAAAGTGACCATAAAATTATTAATTTTGTTATTATTGCAATTTTTTGTCAAAGGTTGTTGAGAAAGGTTGCCTTTAACCTTTGGCAATGTTTGTCTTCTAGCTTGTGAAAGGTGCTTATTTGCTTTCCTAAGCATTAACTTAGTTGGGATGGTTGGCAAGGCAAAATCATTTTTTTTTGTTTTTTGTTTTTATCAATTCATTGAAAAACTGTACATATGCCGTGCAAGCATCTGTTTGACAAAAGTTAGAGCTACTTTCACAATAGCCCTCACATTTTTATATTTCAAGTTATATATTTAGATCCTTTTATATGTTCTCTTTTCTTTTTTCTTTTTTCTTTTTTCTTTTTTCATTTGTTTGTGTTTGATAATTTGTATTTCTTTTTTCACTAGAACTTACTTGGTGAACAAGGCTGAATGCTGATCCTTCATAAACTACAACAAAATGTCGTCCCTGTGGAGAAAAAAATACGTAAACACAAACATAAATGGTTCCCAGTTATAACAAGACACTGCTTTTGTCAAAGCATGGGAACAGGGTATAACTTGATTAGTTCATTAATTCACATGCCTGAAAAATAAATTGCTGTTAACCAAGGCTTGAAGTTTGAAAATAATTTTGATGATGTAAACAATTAAAGCTGTTCCATTCAGAGCTACTCTTTTACCAAAATAGAATTTTGGTTCAAACAAAGTACATAGTTGCTGAATGGTAGTTGCCGGATATGTCTTACAAGTTACACATGCATTTCACTTGTTCACATTGAAATATTGGACTCTGTAATCTGCTATGTACAAACCTGTCTTCTTTTTTTTTTCTGGTTATATAAAAAAAATCTATAATTTTGCATTTATTATTTAATTAAAACTTCTTTGAATTCTGTATATTGTGTCTGATTTTTGATAATTCCTTGATCATTTTTTTATTTTTCTTTATTTTATCTTTGGATAAGGGTTTTTAATATGAAAGGTGGACGATCATTTTACGAGATCTACTACCATCTTATGAGCCTAATATCTATCTGTTCTTGGTCTGAATGACTTCAAGTCAAGAACAAAGAAGATATTTTTTATATTTATTATTTGGAGTTTTTATTATGTTTAATATAAAAATAGTTTATATGATTTATGTATTTTATTTATTAGTGGGGATTTAGGATATTAGTTAGTGATTAGGAATTATTAATAAGGGTATTTTAGTCGTTTATTATTCCCCAAGTAAAATTAGGGTTCGAGTCTTTTTAAATAGTGATGTAATTCTCACAAGTTATTTAGATTACAGAATATTGATATTGAAATGATGCCGTAGAGGTATTTTATCTATCTTGTTGTTGATACATGGAGTGTGTACACTTGAGAGATTCTAGTGGTCTAAAAAAACGTGGAGTTTAGATCCTTGTTTATTTTCGTTTAGTTCTTCATCTTAGATTTGTCTTGCATCATTTTGGTATCAGAACTTAAGGTTTCTCCATTAATTTTTCAATTTTTGGGAGATCTTGGGTTGTCAAAAAAAATATATTGTTCATCATTGTCGGAGTTGCTATTCGTCGACGGAGTTACTGTTATCACGTGATTACTGCTCATCAAAAAAAGAAAAAGAAAACTGTCTTGCTGATTTGTATCTTGCCCATTATCTAAAAAGGGTTGCTTGTGGATGCTGCTGATGATTGTGGTAATAAGAAAACATGGTAACCCTAATCTTATAAATATCTTTCCAAAATTACAGTTTACACCCCATAGTTTTTTTACCTTTTAAATTTTAGCCCTGTAGTTTATACACTTTTCACTTATACTCTTTCATCCTCTCTAAATCAACCCTACCCTTCTGAATTCATACTTTAGCCAATATTTTTTAATTTTATTTTCAGTTAGGCCCTTAAGCTATCAAAAAAAAAGTTTAATTTTATTTATTTATTATTTTATAACCAATGTCCCAAACATCCAATGTCTCAAGCAACTAAAGAATTGATTGCCGAAGCAAAAGAGTATATTTAGTTTCTTGACAATGAAAGTGATCGAATATACTACCTTATTAATGCATGTGGTCATAGATATTTGAAACACAAGCAGAAAAAGCTTAGATGAGATATGGTTGGTGCATTAAGATTCTTTCACACGCTCAAATCCGGATTATCTTCACACCGGATTAAAATGCCAATACAGTACATCTCCTTCCAAACATACATCATTATATAGTTAAATATAACAACATACATTCTCAAATCCCAGGTTCTAATACCTTATAACCTCGTTCATTACAAATAATGATAATTACATTATTCTTTACATCTTACAAGAGTGACTTTCATCTGCCACCAAGGATACATAACAGTTCATTTAACTATTCTACATTACAAATCTTCCTTTGATCTTCACGCTCATTCATATACTGAATGACACTTCATCTGGACACCGACCGGCTTGATCTTTACGGGATCTTTAAGTTCTTATACTTGTACGCTGAAAATGTTTTTCATTTAAAGCAAGTGTGAGCATTTAATTGCTCAGCAAGTCATAGCAGTTGAATAAACAACTTCAAGAATTTAAATATTTCTTTAGAACTTCGATACCCGAACAAAGGTTATGAAGCAGCTTGAATAATAGGAATAAACTCTGATTTCTATCATTTTAAAACATTAGTCACATTCACTTTGAAATAATTTCATTCTTCTACCTTTTTCATACACATCTTGTCCGGCTAGAATCATTAGCACAGACTTAACAATAACGATTCATGTATAAACAATTCATATTGAACAGTTCAATCACAGAACAATTCATCTCATAGAAACACCGAAGTGTTAAAAGTTGTGGCACAAGGCCTCATACGTTCTACCATCTTGTACAAATATCACACATTCACACATAGATAAAACATCTCATGTTCAACATCTGAGAAGTTTAAGAAACTAACATTCATTTAAAATATGAATGAAGTTAGGAAACTTGCCTTACGCACAACTACAACTTACAGTTTACGCTGAACTGCTCATTCTAATTCCTATATAGCACATAAGGAAATAACACATACACCAATTAGTCATATACTTGGCTTTACGCATTGGTTTACTTAACTTTACTTCTTAGGGTTCGCGTTCTTTCAATCTAAGTTTATACGACCAACTTTCTTTACCGGTTTACGACTTCATAACATACGGAGATGTATTACTCATACGATCATCATCTTTGATGATTTACATTCTTATCTTCTTCTTATAACTTCTCTAGGACTCAGCGCACATCATGTCTTTGCTAGTAGTCCATATGGTACTCTGAGTGATTTCCCACAAATAACCAACAAACAAGTTCCCGTCTCATCTACACTGTCTTTCACAGTGAGTTAGATCGGTTGCCAGTTTCGTATATACCTCCACTATCTGAAGGAATTGTTTAGCCCAGCTCCCATATGTTAATCAAAGATTATGATTGTACCATAACCTAAACTTATCTTAACTTATCCGAACCATTAAGACTATAATGTTCGTTAAGTCAATTTCTTATTCCTTATAGCTTTCTGGCAACTAAGTGTCATACCTCAGGATTTATTCTTTATCGTCTAAGTCATACAGTCTTTTGTATACTCAAAACGATCATTCAATATTAATTCTACGCATTCATAGCGTTAAGCATTTTACGTTACCTTATTCATATGTTACAACGTCCGGTTCATTCGACTCGGAATGTTATCCAAGTTAATCATTAACTCGGCTTCTTTACGATATACGTCATTGTCTTTAATTCAATTCTTCACCGTTCACAGGTTTAATCATTGGTCTTCATTATCTTACGGTCAAACCATACATGGTGTGTAGGTTCTACCCGTTTAATCTTCGCGTACACTCAACCCTCACATCAGCTAAAGTGTTTAACGCTTACATTTCATTCTAACATTCTCTATCCGACTTCACTCGGACTTTCATTAATCTTGTTACCGTTTGTTAAGGCTTTCTAGATACCGTTCATTATTCTTTCTTAATGTCGAAGTCATACGGTTCGTTGTATGCTAAGACCGATCATTCATCGCAACTGCGTTGCATTTACACTTTTTATCTTTTAATCTCGTTTAATCTTTCCATTCAACCTTTATTAAAGGTTTAAGTTACTTGTTTAAGTGCTATATTCGGTGAACTATATGTTCTTTATCTTTCATTACCTTTCCCCCCAGGAGTTGAGCAATTAAAAACTCTTTACTTTGTTTTGTCTGCCGTGCGGTTGCGGCTCGGTTCCCTTCTTTCTCCTCATGTTTGTAGCGCCACTTCACCCGATAGTCGACAGCGGCCGGGTTGGCGTTGCATGTCATTTGCCTCCCAAGGCTTAATCTGGCTGACGCTGGCGCAAAGCCTAAAACAACAAATTTTTTTTCAAGTGTTGCCTTTGGTTTGAGACGCTTACTTCACAATCTCATAACTTATTCGTTATATCTCGGAACGAGGTCGTTCCAAAGCCATTCTCTTTCTTATCTTACGTACTTCAATTTCCCCCGGACAGAAATTTATTCTGAATCCGTTAACCTGCCATTCAATTGGCTTAAATTTCTTCCTTCGTTCGTTTTGCGTTAGTAACGTTCTTCGTTCGTTCGTCCGTAATTCGGTCATTAAAACTCGGAATTCGTTCGTTCTTGAGTTCACGACTCATGTTTTCTACGTTCTCTTACATTCTTATGAAACCCTAAACCTTCGGGTTCATTTACGCACTTTCTAGTTCTCGTTTGTCTTTTACGAAATTTTCGCCATAACTTCATTATAGTTAAATTTAATCCGTTCTTCATGAACGTTTCTACCGTTCCTAACCAAGCAATAATCATCTAACTTATACGCGATGGTTTTAAATTTGTCCATCAACAACGTTCTTCGTGTTCTTCACGTGTTCTTCATTTTTAATCCATACTTTGATTACGATTTCTCTTTTTCTTGGAATTCGGTGTTATGAAACACCATTCCTTACTTATTTCACCGAATCGTTCATATAATTCATTCGGATCATTCAAATTCATTACGAAATTCATACTTCCTTAAGAAATTTATAAACTAAACTTCTAATTCTTATTTCTTCTTTTTCTCATGATTTCAACCATATAAAAATCATTCTTAACATCTTTTACTTCTATTCTCATTAAGTTATGTTTTGAACATATGAAACTTGAAGAAAATTTAACTTAGAAGTTAGGTTTTGAATACCTTTCTTCTTTATTCTTCTTCCTCTAGACAAAGCCGGCGATTTGCTAGCTTTTCTATTTCACGATCATCTCCGATCTGAGCATCCATGCTCTTTCTCTTCCTTCTTCTTCTCCTCCAAGCTCAAGAGCTCTCTCTCTCTCAAAGTGTTGGTTGATTTCAAAGAAATCAACTAACACTTCTCTTTTATAGATTTTCAAAGCTAGGGGCAAAATAGTCATTTCGCCCCCAAAGTTACTATTTTCACCTCCTTACTATTCACGAAGTTTCTCTTGGAAGCTTCGTGCTTCCGTCTTGCGAAATTCGTCCGACAGTTCGAAAACTTCGATTCTCGGAATCCAAATATTTTTGGATATTTCGTCTTTCCTCTACAGATTAACTTTTACGTATTCTTTGGATTTTCAAAAAATTGAAAAACACTCTTTGACGTTAAACGTTTTTCCTTCACGTTTTTCCCTAACGTAGTTAAACGAATGAAAAGTACATAACAGTACTTTTTGTTGTTTTTATTCCGTCCGATTTCTGCATGTTTTTCGAGAAAAATTTTGATCGGCTTACTTAACTTTTCACGATATATTATCGTCAAATCTTTCGACGGAATGTCATTTTGACATACCGAACTCTCGGAAAGGTTTAGATTATTCAAACCCTAACCCTTAGGGTTTCGTCGGGTAAATAGTGTCTATTTCGTCTTTTTCTTCGAAAATATTTTTGTTCTCGGAAAATTTTTATTTTCGTCTTGAAAATTCTTACTCGTTCAGTCTAGCTCGTAGCCAGAATCCTCCCGTTTTATAATCATCCTAGGTTCTAGAACGATTAATAAACACAGAACAAAATATTATTAATAAAAATTCATTTTATTAATAACTAATTCTTTAAACTTAAATTCTGGACAATCCGATTTTCCGGATTGTCACAATTACCTTAGAAAATTGAAACGTCAATATCAAGATAAACAAAAGAAAGCTGAAGCAAGGAAACGCCAACAAGTTAAAGTAAGAGAACTTTAAAAGGCTACACAAAGAGTGATTTCAATATATTCGTTAAAAAATGACATATCTTTATTAAAAGATGACATATCTTCTATAAAAATAGGTCTTATTGACTTGCGGACACATCTTCAAGCAGAGCAAGAGAAAGAAAAAGAGGATGTTTCAAATTTTGGGGCTACAGACAGTTGTGACATGTTCATAAAAATTTGTGAAGTTCTAAAAGTTGAATCAGAGCTTATGTATGAGGAACAAATTGAGGAAACATTTAACGTTGCTTTTGAGTTGTTCATTACCGAAGAAATAACGATTCGAGAAGTTGATTCAATCCAAGTTGACATTGTTGATTTCGTTGTTCCAAAAAGCTTATTTTTAGCACCTTTGAATATGAAAATGATGCTCTCATCAATTCTCTTTCTAAAATTTTTTGAGCCTTACCGCGTGATGTTGTTGTCAAAGGTGTTCCAAAATGTTCGTTCGTTGCCGAGGAGTTCGTTGCTTATTCTTTCATATTATAGAACTCGAGGTCGAGTTTTCGGAGAATGATGGGGACTCAAGTCAAGAACAAAGAAGAGATTTTTTTATATTTTTTATTTGAAGTTTTTATTATGTTTAATATAAAAATAGTTGATGTGATTTATGTATTTTATTTATTAGGGGGATTTAAAATATTAGTTAGTGATTAGGAATTATTAATAAGGGTATTTTAGTCATTTATTATTTTATTATTTTGAGTTTGAGTATCTTTAAATAGTAATATAATTCTTACAAGTTATTTAGATTATAGAATATTGATATTGAAATTGATTATTTCATTTATACCGTACCGTAGATGTATTTTATCTATCTTGGTGTATATGTGGAGTGGATACACTTGAGAGATTCTAATGTTAAATATATTGCTCGAAGGTGTACGAGAAATGACGAGTCGAGTCCTAGAGGAATAATTAGCTGATTCCAATAATACAATTCCCATGCTTGGGGACCAAAATTACCTATTAAAAAAACATTTAATATATTGTTTCCATACCAAGTTGTTACCGAGTCTTGTGATTTTAAACCATATCTTATACTTATTTACTTTCTGCATACTTACCTTATTATGGTTATCTATGATCCCTGTTACTTGTTTCAGGTATTTCTACTGTGCCTGCTGGCTGGCTGTAGCATCTGTTGGTTCAACACAGTCTGTTTTGTTCTCTGCATTCGAAATTTCCCAACTAATCAACCTCTAGCAATTTCCCTTACCGTGAGCTTCAATGGTGTTAGTGCTGCATTATACAACCTTGCTGCAAAAACATTCAATCCATCATCCAATGCACTATACCTTCTTCTCAATGCATTCATCCCCCTTTTCACATCCATAGCAGCTCTAATCCCAATTCTCCGCCAACCCCCTCTGGATCCTATTTCCACTGATGCTGTTAAACGTGACCAACTAATATTTCTCCTATTAAATTTTTTAGCTATCAGCACTGACCTCTATCTTCTCGTCCTCCGTTCAACAGATTCATCATCTGCTCTTCTCCTCTTTAGTGGTGCCCTTTTCCTCCTCATTCTCCCTTTAGGTATCCCTGGTATTGTATATGCTCGAGATTGGTTCCGTCGTACAATTTATTCAAGCTTCCATGTTGAAGGCTCGGGTTTCATTCTTGTTGATGCTGATGATCTTGAACTTCACAAGGAGCTCCTTGGTAGGGAGAATAGTTCAGTTAATGGAGTAGCTTATATTGATAGCGCTGATGGATATTCAAATGGGGTCACTGGGCAAGATACAAAATCTAGTGAAGGGTGCTGTGAGACGATGATAGACAGAGATCGGTTGATGATGCTTGGAGAAGAACACAAGGCCAAAATGCTTGTTCATAGGTTGGATTTTTGGCTATACTACTTTACTTACTTTTTTGGGGGTACAATTGGACTAGTGTATACAAACAATCTAGGGCAGATCGCGCAGTCACTTGGACTAGGTTCAACAACCTCAACACTTATCACACTTTATTCAGCCTTCTCATTCTTTGGCCGCTTACTTTCTGCAGCTCCAGATATCATGCGAACGTAAGTAAAACAATTTCTTTTGACAAAGATAGATACAGTGCTTGTAAGGCAAGGCCTCGTTCTCCATCTCTGGTTTTCAGAAGGAGAGGATTTCAGTGGTCTATCAATTGTAGGTCTCAGTAAAAAAAAGAAAAAAGAAAAAAAAAAGGGCGAGGCCCAAAATGGTCCTACTTTTTTGGGGCACAATTAGCACTGATTTGGTCCTCTTAGGTAGAGATGAAGAAGTACAGAGGAAAGAAATTGTGACATGCCAGACCCTTCTCATGATTAGGGTGAAATTGAAAATTTTAAGAAGTTGTAGTTGCGTCTGGCACTTGTCTATTTCCATCACTCTCCACTTCTCCATCTTGATCTTGAATGGATTTAGGCGTGAATTGTTCTGTCCCAAATAAGTAGGGGATACTAATTTAAGGCTCGACTTTTCTTGCAGTGGTCTATAATTAATCGATGGCTTAAATGAGACATACAAGATTTTTTGCTATAATCAGCCTTTATGGTCTATAGCAGTGATTATATATTACTAATAAAACATTCTTAAATCTGCAGGAAGATTTACTTTGCTAGGACTGGATGGCTAGCCATCGCACTTTTACCAACACCAATTGCTTTCTTCTTGCTTGCCTCCACAGGCAGTGAGATGGCATTGCAGGTAGGCACAGCGCTAATCGGGTTGAGCTCTGGGTTCATATTTGCAGCCGCAGTTTCAATAACATCTGAGCTTTTCGGGCCTAGTAGTGTGGGTGTCAACCACAACATTCTCATCACCAATATCCCTATCGGCTCACTTTTGTATGGTCTTCTCTCTGCTCTTGTTTATGACGCCCATGCAAGTTACCTTGCAGGAATGAACGAAGCATTGGTGTGCATGGGAAGAAAATGCTATTTCTTAACATTTTTATGGTGGGGATGTGTCTCTGTATTGGGGCTAGCATCAAGTGCTCTGTTGTTTGTAAGAACTCGACCAGCTTATGATCGATTTGAGCAGAACCGGAGGTCTGCATTACTGTAGTAGATGTCGGCTTCCGTTTGTGACAAGATATAGTTAGTGATTTGATCCAAGGACATGGTTTGAGGTGCATAAATTGTATAGAATTGCCAGTGTCTACTTGTATCATTCCATGTCTGAGTATAGAAAAATTGAGAGCGTACATAATGTATCTACAGAAAAAAGTATGTGCTTGTACTGCTGATCCACAGAATTGTCTGAAATATAATGGCTCGTTATCGTTGATGAGTTTTTACTACATCTAGCTTATCTCTATCATCACATCTTGCGGTAATACACCAGGCCTGTCACACAATAGCAACTCTTGAGTTTTTTGTATGGTTATATCAGATTTACACCAGAAGATGAGCACAGGGATATGGATTGGAGGCTAAAATCGATACCGGCTGTTGTAACACTGTAATCTAATTGGGGTAAGTCGGTGTCTGTCCTTCTCCTTGGGGTCAAGGGACGAGAGGCCACTCTGATGTGAATATTAGTACAGGCTCTGGAGCAAGGGGGAGAGAATATTTCTCTATAGACTAGGGTTATTAGTAATGTGGACCGATTTACTTATTTGTGAAATACAAAAGGTATCTACGTTCTTGTGCCACGATATGATTTGGAACGAAGTACGATATTTCCTGGTTTGCAAATAGTTGGGCAGATACTTCCGGGTTTGCAAATCTCAGGGCAGATCCTTCCTGGTTTGCAAATCGGAGGGTGGATAAGGTTACTTGGTAACCCTGCTCTAGACTTCTACCTAGTATCTTAATTATAGAATGAGATAAGGCGTGTAAAAGATTAGGATAGCTAGTATTTATAGAGGTTGACATTATGACATAGATTAGTTACTAACATGCCCTTGTTGGTTGATAAGGAATATCCATAATACCCTCGACTAAAATAACTGTGATGCTGTTTGAGCTTGTTTACTTGTCAACTTTGATAGGCTGTATTCTAATATCTTCACACTGACTAAGGTCTGAAATTATTTTGAACTATTACATGATGAATTTATTTGAAAAGATCGAAATGATTAAAATTAGGCCTATAACAGAGGTTTTTTCCATGGAGTACCCGAGCACTTTTCAGCACTTCTGCTAAGATAGTGTAGTGCCATTTCATGCTTCAATGCCGGCTAAAAGGCCTTCAATCTGAGATTTTTTTATTCCAATGGTCAGGAGCATCGAACCATATTAGTGATGGACAGCAGTAGAGATCTAACGGCAGCTTAGCCAGCATTCTTTGTGCATTTGAACAAATAAAGTTTGAAAATAAATTAATCCATCAATATTTATGGGCAAGTATTTTGCATTGGACAAATATTTATTCTTGTTCAACAGATACAACTCTTTGTATATCGTATGTATAGAAAAAAAGTTGTAGTCAAACTTTTTTTTCCTATAATTTTTGTCTAATGATCTAATAGGCATTCAAGTTGTCTTGTAATATTAACTTCTGAAAGGAGTACTCAAATCAAGTCGCGGTCTCTGATTTTCACTTTAAACAACAATGAAATAACTTCCGCAAACAATTACACATAAGACCTTCTAGAAGCATTTTGCTTGGATCCTAATTCCAAATCAGGGCCGGCCTGAGTTTTGAAGGTTTAAAAGAATGACAACAAAAAACGGCGCTTTTCATGAATTACTATTAAAACGAGCGTAAAAAAAAAGGAAGAATTTTTTACGAACAAAAGAAAGATCAATCTGAAAGAATATCAAATATAATAACCGATTATTTTAATATTTCCAAAGTATCATTTAGATATCACATTATCACTAAGTCAAAAAAGTAATTGCCAAATAGGGCCTCTTAATAAGTCTAACACTACTCCTAAACAATTAAAAAAAATCCAAAAAATTGAATCTGATGATGAATCCCCCAGGTACATAATAATTAAATTGTTTTGTACAAATTATATGCTTTAAATATATAGAATATTACAATAATCAGTATATGTAGAATATTACAGATTGATTATTTACTTTAATATTTAAGTATTCTATTTAAGTAATAAAAAGAAGAGAATATTTAAGAAGTACTCTAAAAATTTTTACTTAAAAGCTAACACACCTTGGACTTTTAAAATTTAAGTCCCGTACTGTTCCAAATGGTTCGAAATGAATTTTCATTTGGACGGTTTATAAAATGAGTTGCTAGTAGATAGTTGTATTTCGAATTATCTATGTTATATAATTACAAATATCAATTATACAACTTTAATTTAATTTTATATAATTATTCAAATAAAGTGTCCAATTTAAACTGTGTGAAATTCAAATCTATTTTGCTTAGACTCAAAGCACAATTGACACTAGTTTTTTTGGTCTATTTGTAAGTACCACTACTTGTGAGACTTTGAAATGTCAAATCGCATAAACGGGGTCTTACGATTGAAGCAAAAATACAAGGAAAACAAGACGTAGGATTGAAGATGTTATCATTGGAATGCACATATATAAATAAAAACATTATTTTATCGATTTTAAAAATATTAATTTATTTTTTATTTTTTAAAATCAATACGAGTTATGTTCAAATTCAAAAGAGATATACATTTATTTAAATGTAGTCAATAATGCAATTATGGCTAGTAAAATTAATCTAAAAAGTATTAACAAATATAAGGTTTACTGTTATCAAAAGGTAAATAAATCATATCAATTTTAAAAAAATTAAATATATTTTTAATTAATTTAAAAAAAATCAATTGGTGTTATATTTTAAAGCAAATACAATATTTTTTTTATTATGCGCCCTCAAATTTGAGTACTCAACAACTTACAGACTTGGTGTTCACTAGCCTCTTACGACACAAAAAAAAAAAAAAAAAAAAAAAATCCATAGCAAATGTTTGTTTTATTAACCTTCAAGGAAAATATATATATATATATAAATATATATATATATATATATATATATATATATATATATAGACTTATATCAAATAATTTGTTATATTTTATAACAAAAATAAAAACATTTGTTTTATAAAAACAAACATTTGTAGGAAAATATTTGTGACATTTTTTTTTTTTTTTTTTTTTTTTTTTTGTGTTTAGGAGAGAGGCTCTTACTGCTAGATTACTTTTTTAAGAGGTTCTACTATTATTTTTACTATATATTTAGACCCTATATATATATATATATATATATATATATATATATATATATATATATAGACTATATATGATAAAGAGCGTAGGAAAATATTTGTCAAGGCTAGTACTTATGTTATATTTTAAGACAATTATTACTCATTATGGGTGCCATAGTTGATAAAGGGATAGGGATAATGACATTGTACACTTTAACAACACTACTAAAAGTATACTCTTTGAACCAAAAGAAATGCTCTAACTCTCTCTTTTTATAACTATGAAACTAATGGAAAACTAAAGACTAGAATGACTAAATTACTGAATTGCTTGTGAATGGAATGAAAATGAAGGCTGCCCCCTCCTATCTATTTATAGGAGGGTTTCGGATGGGTACCTAGCCCTTGAAAAGGCATGGGATGCCTACTGAAAAGACATGTATAACACCCTTTGGTCAAAACGACGTAGTTTTGATCATTTGCAGAATAGGCATAAAACGATGTAATTTAAGCATTAGCCGAAACAAAATTACTTAGTTTTAGGCTTAAAAGAAAAGGCGCGACAAAAACGACGTAGTTTTGGGCCGCACGTTCAGACTTATATCCTTTCAGCAGATACAGTTTCTCAAAACGACATAGTTTTGATAATATAATAAATATCGCTTCTCAAAATGACACAGTTTTGATAATTCTCAAAACGACACAGTTTTGATAATAGAATTAAATAAATAAAATTTAAATAAATTTTAATAAAAAGTTTAAATAAATTTTGTTAAAAAAATTATATACAGGACCCAGACCATGACCCCATGCGAGGCGAGAGCTGAGCCGGGCCGAGGCCCGTGGGTTGGCCATGGTGGTGGCGTGGGTAGGTTCGAACCTAGCCTTGGCTAGGTCCTCTTCCTTTCACAAAAGTGGGGTGCCCCTTGGGACCCAAACCCAAGAACACTTTCCTTGTATATAAACATATGAAAACTTTAATTCCTAACCTATGCGAGACTTGGTTTTTCCCACATGTATTTATTATCATTTATCATTTCCAAGTGTGATCTTTGGGAGTTAATATCTCATTCATTACTTCATGGATTTGAGTTTCTAAATACTTAATTTAATCTACTCATAGAGTAGAACACATTAATATATGGAATCATTAAAATTAATTAATGACATCCACATTTATTTAGGCTCAAATACTAACAATCCCCCACATGAATTGTAACGACCATGAATTTTAAACTCCTTATTAATTAAATATGTGATTTGATTTTAATGAGTTAGTTTTGCGAGTATATTTAAACCTTAAGTGGTTATGTGAATTTACGAAATGATTAAAGGGAGTCACTAATAGTTTATTTAAATTAATGGACTAACCCTAAGAGTTTGATATCAAGAAATTGATAGGATTATTATTAAGTATTCAATTTATTTGAATATGGTGGCAAGAGTTGAACATATTGGTTAATTGCAATTATGAGTAATTAATTGATAATGTGTTATTTGATAATTATTATTGGATAAATAATAATTAATGTGTAAGAGTTTAATAATTTGTAAAGTGATTATATGTTTGTTTGATTTATTTGTGCAAAGCATGCAATATAGTATACCTTTATTATGTGGTAGTTAATTGTATATTTTATATGGTACAAGGTGGTACATTAATATGTCTATATATTATATATATAGACTATATATGAAGTTATTTTCATTCATGTGAGTTGCATAATAATATTGTTATATGTATGTGCACTACTAGATATCTTGTAATTGGAAAATACATTGTATGCCTTTTAAATCATTATAACCTATGTTATATGAAGTGAATTGTGTATACCTATTTGATAACCAAACTTTATATTATGTGTATATTTGTTATAAGCCAAATGTTGCATTTCATTGTTTGCAAAATGCTGAGGATTTCTCTTGTCCCATAATAAGAGTCCCATTTCTTTCTTATATGTGAACAAGCAAACGAGCCTAGCCTAGTTTCATCTCAAATTCACCAATCTAGATCAATTAGTAGATGGGGAGTGGGATTCATGATTGAGATTACCAACTCTCACCAACTCTCTCTTAACCTTTGTGCATTCTTGAAAGCCAATGGATTGATTTGTGAGGTAATGACATTGTCTAGATAATCAATCTTCTATAAATAAGACCTTCACCTTCCTTATTGTAATTGCTGAGAATTAGTTGCTAAGAGCTTGTAAGGAGTGAGAGTATTGCACTCAATTACCTCAAGAGGTATGAAAATCCCAATTTATGTTCTTAGTTGATTTTTGTTAAGATTCTTTGAATTAAGCATGAATTGGTTGTTAGTTGATTTGGGTTATGTTTCTTAGTGTTATATATGCTTATAAGTGAGTTGGGTTATGATAGAAGCAATGTTGTAAGGATTTTTGCATGATGGGTTCACGAAGCGCAAGCAGTAGTCACTTCATCGTCTTTGATCTGAGCACGCGTAGCAATTGCGCGCCCTAATTGTATTTAGGGTGCAGTGGTAATTTCTTTAAAGAATCTCGAACTTCGATTTTGTCTCAGATATGCGCAATTGCGCCCTAATTATCTTAGGTGCGGTAGTTGTGCATTGCTGCTGATCCGCACTGACGATGTTTTCTGTTTTGATCTGTTTCATGCTAACTTGTTAGTACATGGTAGAGCAAGCTTGTAAATTGTTTTAACATGCACACGTAGGCACATGCATGTAGTATGAACATGTATAGCAATGATGGACACAATACTTGTAGTATTGAAATAAGATTTGTGATTTCAAAAGTGAACTTGACCAAGACTTTGTCTTATAAGATCTAACCATTTGAACATGCATATGTGGCTTGAATATATGTTGTAAATGAATGAGAGTTACATGTTAAGATGCCTTGTATATGCTAAGTTGACTTAGTGTAAAATTCAAAGAAAAATAGAATGAGGAAGCTAATGTCATCACGTAGTGAGTAACATATGTTATGACCATGCAAGCATGTGTATTAGGATTCATTATGCCTATAGACATATTGACATAAACATCATTTGGTTAATGTATGGTTTTCACTTATTCACATATAGTCATAAAATGGGAAATTTCTAGAATATGGATTATGTGAGTAAGGTATACATGTGTTGTCTATATACGAGTATGACTACTAAGTATTGTATTGCCAAGATTGTATTAAGCATGATGATTACGTGACTTTTTATGTTTTAATGACATATAATGTGTAAGTTAAACTTGTGGTAATGAACTCAAGTAGAATCATGTGGTATATGTGAAACTCTAGCATGTATGTATGTTAAAATGTATGTGTGATTAGTGTGTTAGAATTGGACTAGAGTCAGGAGAGCAGAAGCTCAATCACGAGTCTAGCCGAGGACAGCAGAAGCAATTGCTGTAGTCCCTAAGCTGAGACCAAAGCAATGTTGCTGTGATCTGTGATCTTGCCAAGATGATCTATTTTTGGTCTAAAGTATTAAGGCATGCTTACATGATCTCTTTATCTTGTAGTATATGACCAATGTGCCATGTAATGTGTTGAGAAGCATGCTATGTGATGACTTAATTCTTTTAAGTGTAGACTCGTATTAGTATACACATACTAATTGAAAGACCGACTTGTTAATGTTAGGTCATTTCAACGCAAGTTAGTTAAAGCTAGTATTATACTGTAGCTGAGCAAACAGGCAAGTTCCCTAAACTTACTCCATTTATTAGTAAGCAAGTATCCAAAACCCTTGCATTACTTTATTCGATGCATACCGTAAGCAAGTTCCTTGAACCCTACTTTTGTTAAACAAGTTCCCCTAAACTTACTCTAAATTATATTGAGCAAGTATCCGAATTTATTGTGTTGCAAGTAATAGAGTTTGAACCTTTGTTCGGTCAGACAAGCCTATGAAGTTTTATAAAAGCTATCCAAACCAATTGATGGTAAGGATTCTTAGACTGAAAGAACACCCCTTTCTATGATAGGGGATTGCAGGTATCTAATAAAGATACAATGAACATATTTAAATGTTATGCATATACATAGAGTACGTGAGGCTGATCCCCTCAAGTACTTATTCTGTAGCCAGTAACCAAAGGGTCAATTAGCTATTGATTCCATTAGAGTGTTATAGTTCGAAGTCTATTTGACTAGCAGTTATTCTAAAAGCAATCATTATCTTTGCTTATGATATTCATATTGTTGAATCCTTCAGATATTATGCTGTTGAACCCTTTGTTAGACATTTTTCTATTCATCATGATATATCCTTATTGTTGTACTTAAACTTGTTAAGCAAACTTGTTGCTCATCCTTACTATATCATGAATTATATTGCAGCTAAGCCCGAGACCTCAGGAAAGAACAAGAGTAAAGGGAAGATGTAGGATTATTACGAGAAGCAGAATTTATCTTATGCTTAGTTTAAATTATGATTATATAATATGAACCCTAATGTTTATTTTAGGGTATGTTTGTAGAATGATATTAAGGTTATCGTATCTTGGGACTAGTAACACCTTTTGAATGAACGACGTACGTTTATTATATTCCGCATTTTAGTTATCGTATGTTGTTTAGAGGTGGATGGATGTTTGTATTTTATCGTGATGACCGAACCGGGGTCAGAGGACCCGGATTCGGGGGCGTCACATGAATGATATTGACTGTCAGCCTTATGTAAATGTTATGCAGACTGATGAGTGAGTTTTATACCCATAAATTGAGTGTGTTTCAGCTTAATCTTTTGGAAGTTTTAAAGTGTTTGTGTCTATTCATGCATGTTTTATATTGTTTTGTAGGAATTGGGACAAAATTTACTTGGATCAACGTTTGGGGTTGCTAGATTCGCATTTTCGGCTTGCCATTTATATAGCAGCCACTTCAAGACCATTTTTAACATTTGACCATCCCATATTTCAAAAAACTCAAAGAATGAAAGTTGTAGATCTACATCTCCTCTTTGCAGAACATCTTGAATCATCAAAATCGGAGTTCGGATGAAGAAGTTATGACCATTTTCCCGAAGGACATCAGAGCAGAAAATTCCTGAAAAAGGTCCCAGTGCCGGGGCGCCCAAACAAAGGCCATTTCTAGCGTCGGGGCACTAAGAGGCAGGTTTGCATCATCGTGAGTAGCGCCGGGGTGCTGGGGTCGGGCCAGAAAAAGTTAGGACGCATTTTGGGGCGAATTTGGATACTTTTTTGACTCCAAATTAGATTGGGTTTGCTCCTAAGCTAAAAATTGGACTTGTAGCCTATAAATACATGTTGTGAGGCATAGAATAAGGGGGATGAGATAGATTATATCAGAAAAAAAATACTCCATTAGATTAAACCCTTGTTTATATTGGATTGTTGGAGATTGAAGCAACTTGGAGATCCTTGAAGATCAAGAGCAGGAGCAAGAGGGGAGCATCAGATTTGCAGACAACATATTTTATTCTCTACTCTACTTCTATTCTTGTCTTTTAATGTCTATTCGGTTGTGGATTCTTAACTTTAATTCAATGATTATACGCTAAATTCTTGTTTAAGAGTGCAACAAATCTTATCGCATAGCTTATTTTAGTATGCTTCTCTATTAATTACTGTGATCTATTCTATGGATTATCTATTATGACTGCGTTTAATTGTTTAATTGTCTAGCTAACAATTACCATGATAATTTATATGAATTCGGGAGATAAAATATAGATTTAGATATGATCATAATAATATGTGATTGTGTTTTCTGTATAGTGATGGAATTCATGATTTGTGTTTAGGATAGGGATATGCCTTTACGCCGCGTGTAATCTGATAGGGAACCTGTATTTTAAATCCTTTTTAATTGTAATTCACATACGAATATAGTGAATTAGTTAATTAGGGTGTTTGATTCAATTCTATCAATTGTGGATTTGGATTAATATGTTTGTGATGCATCGAAAGGTGGTTATAAATACTAATAAGTTCCTGATTAACAATCTAGAATAGTGAGCATAATTAATAAGAAGTGTTTTAATATAAGTGAAACAATAAGTGATGTTGTGATTTTAAATCTCCATAACCTGATTTTCAACTAGTGGTAGTAGTAGTAGTAGTTTAATTATATATTTTAATTCACAACATTAAATCAATTGTTTAAATAAAATAAATTAGTTTGGTTAAGAACTAGTACTTGGTGATTTTTATTAAATAATTCCACGTGGGAACGATACTCTACTTTCACTTTATTACTTGTTAGTCGTGTATACTTTCACGTATGTTTTGATGGTGAAATCGATTAACAAGTTTTTGGCGCCGTTGCCAGAGAATTAGTTTAATAATTTTACCAATATTAATTTTAATCAAATTAGTTTTAATTTAACGTTTCTTATTTTTATTTTTATTTGATTCTCTTTCTATTATTTTTCTTTCTTTTTAGTTACTATGGCGGAATTTAATTATCAATGGTCGTATACGAGAATGACTCAGCCAAGGGGAGCAGAGATTGATGGACTCGCGACACTTTCTGCATTGTCGACCTGATTGAGACACTTTCAAGAGGTGGACGCCAGTAGCACAACGTCGTCAAAGTGTGGCGGTTACTTATGATTATTGTGCTGGAAATCATCTGAGTCATCAATGCGCCATCTGTTTTGAGCCGGTATAGTATGGTGGTGATTAGCCTAACAATTATATCTATCCCAACAACTATCATCAGGATTGGGGGTATCACCCAGATTTTTCATGGAGTCATACTCATCAAGATCAATTTTATGCCCCATGTCCAACATACCCACCAGAGTTCTCGTGTCCACCTCCACTACAGCAGGAAGAACATTCCAATTTGGAAGAAACTCTGTCCAAGTTCATAGCTTCAAGTGTGGAGAGGATGATTAATCAAGAGATATCGAGTCAAAATTTTGCGAACCAGATGGAACAACTACTTAATGGCTCGAACATTTGTCCTCAATACACTTGGCCCTATGACATGGTTTTTGAGACTGATGTTGAGCCCGAACCAAATCTGCAACCGGATGTGCCAAATGATATAAATGTTCAAAGAGAGGATACTCTTGGGGACCAAGAAAAGGAAGTCGGGGAAGATCTAACTTTGAGTTCCAATGAAGATGAGCCGATTTTGATAGTGACCCATGTACCTTCGCCACCAAAGTTTAAGAATCTGGGCAGTTTTACAAAACCATGCCCAATTGGCAGTCATGTCGTCGACAAAGCTCTTTATGACATGAGAGCTAGCAAAACTTTAGAGCCATGGTGGGACCAGAAAGGGAAGATCGAAAAGGAACCTGTTGTGTTTGACAAGCATCCATGCCATAATTTGATCACAGACACAATGGGGAAAGTACCTAGTGGTTTGTCGTACTTAATGGGGATCCTATCTAAAAAGATCATGCTAGGCGACTTAAATTCAATGGCCATTACAAATGGGAACCTCCCAAAAGAGACATTACTATTAATGGAATGGAGGATTCCTTAATTTTTGTAGGAGAATTAGATAGAGAATTGAAGAAGTCAGGCTGAGACAATAAAACAAGCGCTTATTGGGAGGCAACCCAAGTTTAATTTTTATTTTTAGTTTTTATTAGGTTTTATATTAGTAACTTTGAATCGACATTTATTTAGGATTTAATAAAATTATTTCTAATCATGGTTTACAGGTTATTCAAGTCAAATTCAAGTGTGGTGCCCAATTTGTTCCATGTGCCTAGCCTATTCTCCAAACTTAACGGACAAGGAGGAAGATTGCTATATTTTTAGGGAAGTCCTCTGCTTTACTTTTTTCTATTTCAGCCATTGAGGACAATGTCTAGTTTAAGTTTGGGGGCATTTTAGTGTCGTATTGCATATAGTTAGTTATTTGCATTGTAATTCGTTATTTTTACATGTTAACATTGTGTTTTTGCATTTAGTGTGCATATAATACATGGTAGTTAATTACATATTCATATATGTGTTGCATTAGTATGTGTTCATGTAGTATAATTTCATTTTTTTTTGCATGAATATGTGCGATCAGTTGGTGTGGTCTTAGCTCGGCCTATGATAAGATTGGTTTTGCATGTTATTTTGAACAATGTTGATAATTGATGATGAGTTCTAATTTTAAACATGAAGAAAATCTGAGCCTGTTTGAAGCTTATGTAACCGGTTAGCACTTAAAGTTTAACTGTTTTAATCTACTTGGTTCAAGGGTTTCATAATTTGTTTATGAGGGAAAAATCTTGGTTAAAATTTAAGGAAATTAGTGAACTGGCGGTAAAGGTTGGAATGACGTAAAAGCTTGAGTTTGAGGGAATCTATGGGGTATATATATACAAAAAATGAAAGAAAAGAAAAAAAAAAGAAATGATGAAAAGAAAAATAAAATAGAAAATCCAGAAAAAGAAAAAAAATGAATAAACACCGTGGCATACTTGTCTAGTTTTGTGGCCTTTGTTACTTGAGTAAGTAAGCTCGAGGGGATTGTCTTTACACCTAGAGCCCTAAGGTCTTAATGGCTTGGGAGTCTTTGGTCGAAAGCTTGTTAAGGTAGCATTGAAAAACCTAAGGGAATAAGACATTGCACAGCCATGAGAAAAATAAAAAAATGAATAAAACACGAGAAATAGCAAAAATGCCCTCGTGATTGAATAAAAGTAAAAATAAATCCTGTATTTACTCTTAGACTTGGTAATTGCTTAGTTTTAATCAGAGTTATCATGTTCACAAAAGTAATTGAATTGAAACTGAAATTTTCCTTCTAAGAAGTTTGTTTTGTGATTATCTTGAACTGTAGTTGGTTAGAATGGTTAAAAAGCACACATGCACAACATGGGTGATGACATGTTTGAATTGACTAATTGGTTAGAGTTATGGACTTTGACTTGATTGGATATATTGTTTGAGTATCATTGGTATCTTTGAGGCCAGTTGCTATATATCATACTGATTTATTACTGGGTTCATAGGTGTATTAGGAAGTAGATCATGCATATTCATTTATGTAGTTGAGTTAGGTTGTTTAATTTTAGTTCGTTTGTGTTTTTGCTTAAGGATAAACAAAGGTTTAAATTTGGGGGTATTTGATGAGTGAGTTTTATACTCATGAATTATGTGATAACCTAATTTTTTGGGTAATATTAAAATAAGAATTAAAAAAAAAAAAATTCTTATTATATGATATTTTATGTGATATTGTAGTGCACAAAGGAATATGTGCCATGCAATATGTGATGTTGTGTATAATAAATATATTATAATTATATAGTTATTATATGTAAGTAAGGTGTAGGAGTAAATTATTAAAGGAAATTAGATGGGTAAAATTAAAATAATTTATAATATTAAATTATTTTAATGTGGCAAATTGGTGGCATTAAATATACTTCATGTATAGCCACTATTTTATTGAAGAAATCATATATTACATTATTGAGTGTAACATATGCATGTATTTAATGTGGTGAATATATTAATATATTTACTACAATTAAATAAATTGTGAAGACAATTTATATAAAGTAAAAAAATAATTGAATATATTATATTATGTTACATGGATAATGATATGATATTTAATATTTTACCAAATAATGTAAAATAAAATATGAGATGAGATCCAATATGTAAATATGTAAATATGTATATTGGTATCAACTAGTTAGTAAATTAAATTCATATTTGAATAAATGATTGAATATATTAAATTATATATTTAATATATAAATAAATTATTTGAAAAACAATTTATGGAGAGAAGGAGGAAACTAAATTTAATTATACAATATAAATTGTATAATTTAAATAAGTTATTTAAATTAGGTATGAGGATTAAATGACCTAAAGAGATATTTTTATTTAGTGGTCTAGTATTTAATTATATACTAGTGACATAATCTAAGATAATTATGGTTTTTAAAATATATACTAATTCAAGAGATTTATTTTATATATCTCAATTAATTAATTTTATAACCTAATTAAGGCAAGTCTAATTGGGTTAAGAAATTAAATATACATGAATAAGGATATGAATTATAATTGAGTATATGGAAATCCTAATTAAATGATTAGAGTAAGATAGAATTTAATGTTATGGACCATATTAATTTTTATGGCCCAAATATTTTAGTTAGGAAGTCCAAATATTTTAAATTGGAAAGCCTCAAAGGAATAAAGTGTTAAGCCCAAGTGAGCCCAATTGTTAAGGAACATGTGTGACATTTGCTAAGTAAATAAAGTATTAGAAATTAAACCAAGAATGGGGGAAAGTGGCCCAATATGCCCAACACATTGAATTAAGTGGCCCAAGCTAAGTTTATTTATTAAGGAACATGTGAGAGAATAATAATAAAAATAATAATAATATTAATTTAAGAGATATTTTTTTATTCTCTCAAGTTATTAATTTTATAACTTAATTGAAACAAGTTTAATTGGGTTATAAATTTAATGTACAAAAAAATGATTTAAATTCTAAATGTTTGAAATGAAAACCCTAATTAAATATTTAGGGTGAGATAAGATGAAAAGGATTGGACTATATTAAATTACATGACCCAAAGAATTATTAGGAAAATCCAAAAGATTAAATAAGTGGCACAATTTTTTAAAAACAATTAATGAGGGCATTTTGGACATTTAATAAAGCAAATAAAAAAAAGATGTGGGAGCTAAGAGGCCACATGTGCTGAAATAGAGAAGATAAAAAATGATAATTAGAGATAAGAAAGAAGAAAGAGATAAGAAGAGAAAAAGAGATAAGAAGAAAGAGAAAGAGGAAAGAAGAAAGAAAGAGAGAGAGAGAGAGAGAGAGAGAGAGAGAGAGAGAGAGAGAGAGTGGAGAAGCCATGGAGAGAGGAGGAGAGGCGGCGGCTCCATGAGGGAGAGAAGAAGAGGAAAGAGAAGGTTCTCCAAGGAGGAAGAAGAAGAAGAAGAAGAAGGAAGGCTTGAGAAAAAAAAAGGTAAAATCCTAAAACTAGTTTATGTAATTGATTTTAGATATTCTAAATCAAAGCTTGGATTTATGTTTATAAACTCAAAAACTTTGAATATACATGATTATGAGTGTTTTATATTTGGATTTACCCATATTGGGTGTTGATTTGGTTGGAATCAAAAGAAAAGAAAAATAATTTTTTTTCTAGTTAGAAACTCAAATTTCTATACACTTTGAATATCCACCGTTTTAAATCTATAACTCTTTTTTACTATCCATTAAAGGAGGGGGGGGGGGGGGTTCTAGATATGTAAGTTATGTAGTAAACCCAAGTGATAGCACTAAAAAAGGATGAGTTTACAAGCCGTAGTGGCTGTGGAAGCCAAAACAGTCTCGTTTTTGTAAAAGAAATAGGAACTTAGGTATGATAATTTGATGAGTTTTCTAGATTGTGTCCAAAAATGACGATTTTTGGATGTATAGATTGAGAGTTATGGATTTTATAGGAAAATACTATTTTCAAAGTAAACCTTTATAACTCCTTGTGGTTAACTCCAAAATTGGTGAAATTTTTATTGGGAGTACATGTATATAATAGGAGTATACCCTATAAGTTTCAGAATATTTGGACAAAAGGACAGTTTATGATAAATATCTCAAGATTCGGCAGTTTTGGCCATTTAAAAATTAGTAAATGAATTTTTAAAATTTCGGAAAAAATGTATGTTCAATATGGGACTATATTTTGCCAAATCCTAGAAAAGAAAATTTTTGGAACTGATTTGGTATTTTTCATGAAAATAGATTAGTTATGTGTAAATGAATTAAATTAGTTATGTGATGATGAAAATTTGGAAAGTAGGATGTTATGGCTTGGAAATCCTATATAGGGTATATGCAGATTTTTGGTGAGAGATTTGGTCATTGGTGAGGAAATCTTATGAGTGTGACATTTTAGAATGATTAAATGCATTAATTAGTAAAGTGTAAATAATTAAAATAAATTGTTTATAAGTTTAGTAAATGATTAAAATATTTTTAAAATATTAATAATATTAGATTATGAGATTATTAAGTGATTGATAACATTAGAATTAAAGTGTTATGAAATTATTGATTTAAAATATTATTTAATGATAAATAATATTAGTAAATGAATTTAATGTTATTATATAATGAATAATATTAAATGGAGTTTAAAAGAGGAGTTAAGTTAATTTGACATTCAATAGATCATATTGAATGTATAGTATGATGAATTGGAAATTTTATATATTGGAAAACAACTTGCTGAATTAGTGAAAACAACTTGCTGAATTATAAAATAGTTTGCTGGATTGTAAGTTAGTTTGAATCCAAGTTGCTGGATTGGAGATTAGTTTGAATCCAATTTGCTGGATTGAAAAACAGTTTACCAAATTGAAGAATAGTTTCAATACAGGTTGCTGGATTGATATGTATATAATCCAGATTATAATAATAGTATTTGGCCTACTGGATTATAGAAAGAACTTATAATATGAAAGATTAAGTGTTAAATCATAATGTATATGATACAGTGATTGAAGAATTATCAAAGGACGATAATAATACTAATGTGTTAGGATGTTATCTAATATTTAATTTTTGTGATTAAGTGTTAGATACTTTATGGATAAAGAAATAGTATTATGAGTTAACAGGTATGTTATGCTAATTGAAAGATCAATCTGATAATTGATAGGTCTTTCATGAGAGATTACATTAGATTGCTTAGCGGTAATCAGCGGTACAGGCAAGTTCCTGAACTATACTCTTTTATTGAGCAAGTTCTTTAACTTAAACTCGAGTTGTTATTGTAAAGCATGTTCGTGGTTAATCATTGTTGATTATACCACATCTTTGATTATTGATTCACACATTGTGCATGTTGCATATGTTCATCAGGTATGAAAGGCTGATCACCTTTATTACCATATGTTTTAATTAAATTTGTTCATGTTCATTGTTGACATCCAATATTATTGGTTCAGTCATTCAATCATTGAAATTGATTTATGCTCTTTCACAATCATTATATTGTTGAAAGTTTGACAACTTATTTCTTTTCAATCATGATATATCCTTATTGAACTTAAACTTGCTGGGCAAACTTGTTTCTCACCCTTGCTATATCATGATAAAATTTTTTAGATTAAGATGAAAGCTCGAGTAAAGTCAGAAGCAAAGACAAAGTGCAAGATTAAATTATGGTGCAGTTAGATCTATTAAATTTTCTGACGAAAATAGCGTTGTAAACCTTTTTAGATATTGAAGGTATGTATTAAGTTAAGGTTGTAGACCTTGGGAATGATGTGTAAAAGTTTAATATATAAATAATTTATGTTTATATCTTCCGCAATAGTTATAAAAATGATGTACCAGATCTGAGGTAAAAAGTACCCGGATTTGGGGGCGTCACAAATTGAGTGCGTTTGAGCTTAATCTTTTGGAAGTTTTTAAGTGTTTGTGTCTATTCATGCATATTTTATATTGTTTTGTAGAAATTGGGACAAAAGTTACTTGGATCAATGTTTGGGGTTGCTAGATTCGCATTTTCGGTTTGCCATTTACATAACAGCCACTTTAGGGCCAATTTCAGCATTTCGTTAGCCCTTATTTCAAAAAACTCAAAGAATGAATGTTATAGATCTACATTTCTTCTTTTCGGAACATCTTGGATCATCGAAATTGGAGTTCGGATGAAGAAGTTATGGCCATTTTCCCAAAGGACATCATAGTAAAAATTTAGAAAAAGGTCCCAGCAATGGGCGCCCAAACATAGGTTATTTCAAAGGTTGGGGCACTAGGAGGCGGTGTTTTTGTGGCCAGGGGGAGCTAGGGTCGGGCAAGAAATAGTTGGGACGCATTTTGGGGCGAATTTGGATACTTTTTTGACTCCAAATTGGATTGAGTTTGCTCATAAGCTAAAAATTAGACTTGTAACATATATATACATGTTGTGAGGCATAGAATAAGGGGGATGAGATAGATTAGATTAGAAAAAACATTCCATTAGATTAAACCCTAGTTTATATTGGATTGTTGGAGATTGAAACAACTTAGAGATCCTTGAAGATTAAGAGCTTTAGCAAGAGGGGAGCATCAGATTTGCATACAACATATTTTATTCTCTACTTTACTTCTATTCTTGTCTTTTATGCTACGTTTGGATTGAAGGAATGGAATAGAGTAGGGAATGGAATAGATGAGGGAATGGAATAAGGAAGGGAATAAAATGATTTTTTAATATTCCATGTACATGTTTGGTTGATGTTAGGAATACATCTAAGAATGAAATAAATAATTAGAAAGTGACCTAAATGCCCCCAAATGTTCAAATTTAACTTAAATTCAATTTATATTAAAAATTTAACACATATTTCTCTAGATTTTTTTATATTTATATTCTTCTTTTTTTTACTATACTAGTAATAGTCAACATATAACGGTTTTCACGGTATTGCAATAGTAATGTGTTCATATAGTAATGTGTTTATATAGTAATGTGTTCAATTTATGTTTTTTTATTAGTTTTATTTTTATTTTTATAATAGTAATGTATTCTTCTTTTTTTTGTTTGGTTGATTTTTGTTTTTTTTATTATAATATGTGTTCATATTATGTTTTAACGTTTTTTTTATATTATGTTTGTTTTCAAATTATTTTTTTTGTATTTTTTATGTTTTTTATAAGTAATGTATGTTGCCTAATAACATCTTTGCCTAATGTATGAGCTTTAATTCTTAATTCTTACTACTAGTAATAGTGAAGAATTGCCGTGATTTTTAAGGGGCATATTTGTCAATTACTTAAAAATAATAGATGGAATAAGTTATTCCTGACCCTCCTTCTAGGAATAAAAATTATAATTTTAAGTTAACACCTATTCCACTAGGAATATATTATTCCGTTGGAATAAACAAACCAAACAACATTTTTATCATTCCAATGGAATGATTCATTCCATTCTCCCTGCTATTCCATCGATCCAAATGTAGCATTAATGTCTATCTAGTTGTGGATTCTTGACTTTAATTTAATGATTATGTGCTAAATTCTTGTTTAAGATTGCAACAGATCTTATTGCATAGCTTATTTTAGTATACTTCTCTATTAATTATTGTTATCTATTCTATGGATTGTTAATATTTTAATTGTCTAGCTAAAAATTACCATGACAATTTATATGAATTCGGGTGATGAAATATAGATTTAGATACGATTATAATAGCATGTGATTGTGTTTTCTGCATGGTGATGGAATTCATGATTTGTGTTTAGGATATGGATATCCCTTTATGCCGCGTGTAATCTGATAGGGAACCTGTCCTTTAAATCCTTTTTAATTGTAATTAACATAGGAATATAGTGAATTAGTTAATTAGGGTGTTTGATTTAATTCTATCAACTGTGGATTTGGATTAATATGTTTGTGATGCATCGAAAGGTGGTTATAAATACTAATAAGTTCCTGATTAACAATCTAGAATAGTGAGCATAATTAATAAGAAGTGTTTTAATATAAATGAAGCAATAGGTGAAGTTGTGATCTTAAATCTCCATAACCTGATTTTCAACTAGTGGTAGTAGTAGTAGTAGTTTAATTATATTCTTTAATTCACAATATTAAATCGATTGTTTAAATAAAATTAGTTTGGTTAAGAACTAGTACTTGGTAATTTTTATTAAATAATTCCTTGTGGGATTGATACTCTACTTTCACTTTATTACTTGTTGGCCGTGTAAACTTGCACTTATGTTTTGATGGTGAAATCGATTAACACAGACTCTGAGAGATAGATAGAATGAGAAATCATCTGTATTGAGAGAGGTAGCTTTTGGCTTTGAACCTTCCCTTGTGAAAGACTATCGGGTTTACTAGTTGTCTAGTGAACGTTGTGACGCCCCCAAAATAGGTCCACACAACCCATCTTGGGTTTCCAGATATACGGTACAGAATTCAAATACAAACTTTATTTATACAACTGTTGAACTGTCGTGCAAAATACGACAACACATAAGTTGTGAGTTTTAATACAGTATTGTCTCGTAGACAGTATCCAAACTCAAATATATACAATGCCATATAAAATACAACAACAAATATTTCAAGACCCCAAAGAAGAACGAGAAGATTACTATCCTGTTCATTCTAAAGAGGTGCGCTTTTGACACTTTCAAAGTCGGGTTCTCATCACCATATTGTTGTTCACCAAAATCAATTATTAAGTGGCGTATAAAATATGACACACGCATCTTAGGTCCTCAATAAAATTATATCTTTCATGTCATGCAGTTTTATAATGTATTTAAAAACTTCCATAGTCTCGGACCATCACACTATTCCCTTGTTATCCTCGCTCGACCTAGCTACACTCTTATTACCTGAAAGGAATTGTGAAGCAAAAGGGTGAGCTCAACTAGCCCAGTAAAGAGTATTACGACTAAGATAATTACATTATCAATAGCTTTCATATATAATAAATCAGAAATTTAGAACATATGGTAGATAATAAAAGTTTTCAACCATAATTGTAGCGGAATCAACAATCCATTAGAAGAGTCAAGTAGAACATAATGTCTACTATCTTCTCAAAATTAAAAGTCCATCGTTAATATTTCATTCATGTAATACTCATCAACAGTTCTTTGTTGTACTCAAGACAAAGAGAACTCTCAGCACCTGTCTTCACCTGAACCACCAAAGATTATGGTTAAATTCACAATTCATATTTATAATCATGTAAATCAACAGTCCATCCTTGTCACAAAGGCTTAATAGAATGTTTACTCAATATCCTTACCCCAAAGGCTAAAGATATTCAAATGTAATAACAATGATCATACCAATCAGTTGTCTATCTTTGCACTACGGACCAAAGATATTCAACTATAAAACTAATGGTCAAGATCATACCAATCAATTGTCTGTCAGTGCACTACGGCCAAAGACATTCAACTGTAAAACCAATTGTCATGATCTTGCCAAACACATCATCAAATTATCTATGCACTACGGGCCAAAGATATTCGTTAGTATCACCAGTGGTCATGATCATATCATACACCTGTCCATCTTTGCATTATGGGCCAAAGCTATCAATCAATAGTTCATCTTTGCACGTAAGCCAAAGATATACAACTGTAAAACCAATAATCAACAGTCCATCTTTGTACGTAAGACAAATATATATAACTGTAAAACCAATACTCAACAGTCTATCTTTGCACGTAAGCCAAAGATATACAACTGTAAAACCAATAATCAACAGTCCATCTTTGCACTACGATCGAAGATATCAATCAACATTCCTTCTTTGCATTGCGGGCCAAAGATGACTTTCGTTACAATATAAGCATGCAGATGATGACAATGGTATAAGCATTCAATTAGATGAGATCAAGGATAAATATTAGAAAATTTATAATTTAATTTATCAAGAGTTCAACAATATCCAAATTTTCAACATGATAACTAAATGTGGAGTAAAATCCAAGATTTATATTCATGTATCAAAAACAATTTTGAATAAAAAGAAATTAATTTTTATCGTGAATAATATCCCATGAATAGTACTTCATGAATAGTACCCCGTGAATATTACTTTGTGAATAGTACCCTGTGAATAGTATTCTATGAATAGTACTTCGTGAATAGTATCCCGTGAATAGTACTTCATAAATAGTACCCCATGAATAGTACCCCCGAGTGTATATTACCCCTTACGAATATTGAACGAAGATAATATTCCTTATGAATATTGAACAAAAATAAAATTTCTTACGAATACGAAAAATAATATCGTAAGCGAATATGAAATAAATAATACCCTTTACGAATACGAGAGAAATAATACCATTTATGAATACGAAAGATAATATCGTAAGAGAATATAAAATAAATAATACCCCTTATCATAATAATGATATCCCTTACCATAATAATGATATCTCTTACCATACGTAAAATAATGTCCCTTACCATACGTAAAATAATGTCCCTTACCTTAGTAGGAGATAGTATACTGCAATAGTGAAGTAGCATAATACTCTTCTTTTTTCTCTCTATAGTTTCTCTCTCTATAGTTGCTCTTGTGAGTCTTAGTGAATTGGTGAGAATGAAAGAAGAAATAAGCTTCTATTTATAGGAGAATGGATAAAATAGTAACTGATTTATGGACGATCCAGATTGATTTACTATTAAAACGGACGGTCCATATTAAATTTACTATTCATCACTGCGCAATAAAATATTCTAATAAAATGAAAATTTTATATAAAATATAATATATTTTATTTATAATCTAATAAAATGAATAACTTTATATATAATATAAAAAGTATTTTGTTTTATATAAAAAATTTTCTGTTTTATATAAAAAGTTTTCTGTTTTATTACTATTATAATAATAATAAAACAAAACTGAGATAACCAGATCCTTCCAAGGAAAGAGGAGGCTTTTCGATAAGGACTGTTTTATATAATTTTTTTCCTGTTATATTACTATTATAATAATAATAAAACAAAACTGAGACAACCAATAAAGGAGTGTCCTCCCATGAAGGTAACTAGAATTTGGGAGATATGGACCAATGAGAGAGCGCCCTTATTCACAAGTCAGTGAATAGTAGCTGCATTAATTGAAAAGTTGGACAATAATCTCATATCCCACCAATCACAAGATTACCTTCTTTGAAGGTAATTTGCCATACGAAAAAATTATGTAACCTTTAAATGAACAAACACCATCCACTCATCAATTATTATTCTCATCTTTAATCAACACGATCTTTATTCATTGTTAATATAATAACTCGCAATATTAACAACCAGATCATTCCAAGGAAAGAGGGGGCTTTCCGATAAGGACTTCTCCTTATTGGTGCGCAATTAGGTGACCAAACCCCTTTTCTCGACAGATTTTTCTAGACATTGTCAATAATACAAATAATAATATGAATAATTTTGTCGTCTAAATTATTGATTTAATAATATAAAATATTGTGCAGATATTACTGTGACAATAAGTGACTAAAACTGAGTGACTTCTTACGTAAGCATCAATAATCAAAGATACTGTACAATACCGCGTGCTACTATGCAACCACCCGTATTACTATACTTTTATCAACGTATATTTCAATAGTTTAACGGTAAAAGTCTTGCCGTTATTTTTATAAAAAGGTTATTTTTGTCGCTTTCTAACTCCGACAGTAATTCCATTATGGGTTTCACCAATGATTATGCCTTTGTACGAATATTCCCGATAAAATAAATATTCCCCGACCAAACAAATATTTTATGACAACTTGCTTACTTTGTAAAATTTTCACATATCACCCTTAACTTTAACCTTTTATCAATTAAACAATTTACTAAATAGAATAATAATTATAAGAAAACTGAATACTTTTATTTCATAAAATTCGGGGTCTTATAATCTCCCCTTCTTATGAAATTTTGCCCTCAAAATTTACGTACCTGGTAGTTCGAAGATGTGAGAATACCTTGCTTTCTTTTTAGATTGTATCTTTCCGGTCATTTCCTTTGTATCATCATTTTCCCATTGCTCATCTCCTGTATTTCAGATATCATTTTAGAATACAGCTTCAAAATAACGGTTAATTGGCATATCATAATTTGTCAACTTAAGTAAGAAAATTCAGCTTAGGTAGGACACACACTAGCGAATGATATTACTCGTCTCTCCCCTCCTAGTTCTAATCCCGGATCTTCGCCAGAGATAATATCCCTAAGCTCTGATAACAAATGTGACCCTCATCCAAGACTAGGATATCACCTCACATTGATACCTATTAGCTTGCTACCATTATTCACGGTAGCCCCTACAGAGAGTCTGGCTTCAGTACATCCTAAGACTTGGAAGTCACCAGCAAGAGGCTCGATGCTCTTTACTTATAGCTCTGGTACCAAATGTGACGCCCCCAAAATAGGTCCACACAACCCATCTTGGGTCTCCAGATACACGGTACATAATTTAAATACAAACTTCATTTATATAACTGTTGAACTGTCGTGGAAAATACGACAACACATAAGCTATGAGTTTTAATACAATATTGTCTCGTAGAGAGTATCCAAACTCAAATTATTACAATGCCATATAAAATACAGCAGCAAATATTTCAAGCCCAAAGAAGAACGAGAAGATTATTATCCTGTTCATTCTAATGAGGCGCACTTTTTGCTGCTTTCAAAGTCGGGTTCTCATCACCCTATTGTTGTTCACCAAAATCAATTATTAAGTGACGTATAAAATATGACACACCCATCTTAGGTCCTTAATACAATTATATCTTGCATGTCATGCAGTTTTATAATGTATTGAGAAACTTCCACAGTCTTGGACCATCACACTATTCCTTTGTTATCCCCGCTCGACCTAGCTACACTCTTATTACCTGAAAGGAATTGTGAAGCTAAAGGGTTAGCTAAATTAGCCCAGTAAAGAATATTATGACTAAGATAATTACATTATCAATAACGCTCATCAATAATAAATAAGAGATTTAGAACATATGGTATATAATAAAGTTTTCAACCATAATTGCAGCGGAATCAACAATCCATTAGAAGAGTCAAGTAGAACATAATGTCTATTATCTTCTCCAAATTAAAAGTCCATCGTTAATATTTCATTCATGTAATACTCATCAACAGTTCTTTGTTGTACTCAAGACAAAGAGAACTCTCATCACCTATCTTCACCTGAACCACCAAAGATTATGGTTAAATTCACAATTCATATTTATAATCATGTAAATCAACAGTCCATGTAACGATCGAGAAATTTTATAATTTAAATATTTATTGAATTAAATAAATATTTTAGAATAATTTATTTATTGAGAAAAATAAATAATTTATGAAATTGTGATATAATAATTTAGTTACGTGTGTATGATAACTAAATTAAAGCAATGGTAATTTTATTATTTGAAGATTTAATTTAATAAAATAATTAAATTAAAAGAATTATTTAATATTTAAGAAAATAAGTAAATTAAATAAAGTGATGTTTAAGTCTAATTTTATAATTAAATCATATATATAATTATTTATTCAGCATAAGTATAATTATAATAAAAATTATAATAATTATAATTATAAGTGTAAGCTAATTAAATGGGTTACATGTGTGACAAATAAAAATTATATAATATAAATATTATTAAAATAAATTGGAATGGGGGAATTGGTGTGTAGCTGTTGGGTAAAATCTAATTACGCACAACACGCAAGTATATGTGGTCAACAAGTAATAAAGTGATAAGTTGAGTATCTTTCCCACAGAGAATTATTTAATAAAAATCACCAAGTACTAACTCGTAATCAACTCAATCTTATTTAAACGAATGAATTTCAATTTATAAGTAAACTAATTCTAATTACCACTAGTTAAATTAAGATTACGGAGATTTAAGATCATAATTTCACTTATTGCTTCATTTAAGCTAACACACTTCTCATCAATTATTCTCTATCCTGAATTGTTAATCAAGAACAGTAAAACAGATAAAACCACATCTCGATGCATAATACCCATACTCACTTAAATCCACAGATGATAGAATTAAGTAAGACACCCTAATTAACTAATCCACTATATCTCTATGTGAATTACAATTAAAAAGGATTTAAAACACAAGTTCTCTATAAGATTACATATGGCGTAAAGGCATATCTCTATCCTAAACACGAATTATGAATTTCATCTATGCATAAATCACAAACACATGCTATCATGATCAGATCTAAATCTAAACTTCATCTCTCGAGTTCATATAGATTATCACGGTAATTAATGACCAATTAATTAAACAATTAAGTCCAAATCACAATAGACAATTCTCATGATAGAACATTATAATTGATAGCGAAATGAATTAAAATAAACTACACAATAAGATCCATTGTAATCTCAAACAAAGAATTAGTTCATTGAATTAAAACTAAGAATCGACACTTGAAATAACATTAAAAGATAAGAATAAGGGTAGAGTAAAGAATAAATCTGTTGTCAGCAAATCTCCATCTTCCTCAAGCTCCTGCTCTTGATCTTTAATGGTCTCCAAGTTGCTTCAATCTCCCATTCTAATCTAATCTAGGGTTCCTAATCTAAGAAAGAAAGTAAGAATCAGATTCTAGAAATCTATCCCAAGAGGGATTTTATAAAGTCTTAGAATTAGCCTCCCAATCCAAGTTAAACTCAAGTATTTAGAGTTCTAATGGATATCCTAGCAAGTTAGGCAACTAAGAATCCTATTCTAGCTCAATTTGGACACCAAATAACCCAAAATGACTCATTTCCGCCACTTAGCGCCTAGCTGCCGCTAAACCTTTTCAAGGACCCGTAGGACTTTTTGATGCAAGGCTTTCAGTAGCTAGCGCGTAAGCGTAGGTCCGCGCTTACTGTTTTTTCGTCTTGCGACGTCCTTTGGTAAAACAGGAATAACCTTTGATCCGCTTGGAGTTATGGGGCCTGCCACCTATCAAATCGAAGATAACGACGAGATGTATAATGTTCATTCTTTGAGGATTGACAGATTCGGATTGGATCAAGTTGGAAATCGGGCTTGAAGTAGATGCTATGTAATTGGCAAGTATGACAACTCTTAACTTTGATCTTCGTTGATAAAAGGCCATAACTCTCACATCCGAACTCCGATTGGGATGATTCAAGATGTTCCGGAATGCTAAGAAGTAGAGCTACTATAAAATCCAAGTTCTAAGCCAAGAACATGCATCTAACTTGGTATTAAAAGTCCTTCAATATTCCCTTCTTGCATTTGCTTGCGTATTTTAGTCCAAAAGATGTCTGAATAGCTTATCCTTACTTCTTTATGCCAATGTCAAGTCACAGCCTACAAAATAACATAAAATGTATGAAAAGTAACTAAGAACATGAATACAAGCAACTAATTCAAGTAACAGATACCGGATAAGTAGGTATAAAACCTACTTATCAAATACCCCCAAACTTAAACCTTTGCTTGTCCTCAAACAAAACCACAAATTAGAAGGATTCATCCTCTAGCAATGATCCACCCAAACAATGAATCAATATGAATTCGATCAATGGCCTCAAAGGTTACAATAGATAATAACCCGTAGAAAATTTCAAAACAATGTCATGTCTAAAATTTCAACAACTGTCATTAGACTCACATCTACTCTTGATCCTTTAAGTGCGTGTGTGCATCCACATGTTCAATCCAGTTATAATTTAGATTAAATCAACCAATACTCATAAAAGATTTTCAAAAATAACTTTCAAAACTTCTTATCACATCAATCACCGCTAATATAGACATAACACAAATTTTTCTTGAGGATCAACTGGATATTTAAACTTTTAAGCACGTAAGAACCCTTCCCAAGTATTTCAAACATACATATTTTCTTTTTTCTATTTAGTGAGTGCGTTTTACGCTCCATCTCACTTTCCACTTTTCATTGAACGAAAAGTGCTTTTACTTCCATCTCGCTTTCCATCTCGAATTTACACTCCACTTTTTCATCGATCGAAAAGCGTTTTACGCTCCATCTCGTGCTCGTGTTTATGGGGAGTGCATGTTACGCTCCATCTCGACCCACCACAAGATTCAATTATTCAACCTGAAGGTTCCAATAATTTTTTTTTCATAAATACCCCAAGATTTCCCCCAAACTTATGTGAGTGCCTAATTTTCACTTTGAATGATGCTCAAATAAGATGTCTCAAGTTGCAATGGTATCTTTCATAAGCATTTAGCCAAAAAAATTTCAATCCCAACTGGCTAAACAAATGGATATGTGTAAAAATTTTCAAAAATTTTGCAAGTAATGTGAAACCCAACTAACTAGTTAAAATATAGACTAAGCATGCTCATCAATTCTCCAAGAGTTAACAATATCAACCACCCACTTATCATTGGCCAAAATCAAATTCCATCAAAATATTGCCCAAGTAAATACTAAACATGATAAATACCTCCAAACTTAAAACAGACATTGTCCTCAATGGCTAAGATAGGAAAAATTAAAAGATAGGACTTCCCTGACATATAACAATTTATCTCTTTGTCTGCGAAGTTTGAAGAATAGGTTAAGCACATTGGAATGAATTGAGCATCACACTTGAGTTTGACTTGCATAACCTTTCTATAATCTTTTGGTTGTCCATTGAACCTCCAATACCTACAATGAAAAGAGACAACATGGATTAGAATAACACTATAGATTGGTAAGAGAACTTAATAAGCAAATTAATTCCTATCTACTAAATAAACTAGTAAAGCAAATAAATAGAAAAATTCTTGGGTTGCCTCCCAGTTAGCGCTTGAATTATAGTCTTTCAGCCTGACTTTGTCTGGTCAATGCTATCCTATTCCTCTTCGATAATTGAGGAACCTTCCATCCATCGGAAATAATGTAGCTTTTGGTAGGTTCCCAATTGTGATAGCCATTGCTTTAAAGTCACCTAGCATGCTCTGATTTGGTATGATCTCAATCAAGAACGTCCCCCATCTAGGTGTTTTCTCCATTGTGTATGTGATCACTTTGGGACATGGAAGCTTGTCACACACAATGGGCTCTCCATCTATCCTCTCTTTCTTGTCCCACCATGGATTCAAAATTGTATTCGCTCTTATGTCATCAAGAGCTTCGCCAACGACATGACTACCAAGTGGGCATGATTTTGCAAATCTGACCTACTCTTTGATCTTTGGTGGAGACCCATTTAGATCTTCGTCGACCTCTATTTCATTATCCCCAATTGTCTCCACACTTCCGATATCTTGTGGCTCATCCAGTTGCAGATTTGGTTCTGGGTTCTCCATCAATTTCGAAATCCATGTCATAAAGCCAAGTGTTTGGAGGAAGGTTGTTTACGACGTTGGTCATTTGCTCTATCTGATCCATAAGATTTTGACTTGACCTCGCTTGATTACTCATCTTCTCCTCAGCTACTATGAACTTGGACAATAATTCCCCCAGCCTTGAATTTTCTGTTTCTGTCTCGGAAGCCATGTATTGAGGACCATTGGTTGAGGTAGTGATGAGTTGTTCCATTCGATTATTAAAATTTTGGGTTGATAACTCCTGACTCATTATCATCTCTTCTTTTTCTGCTATAATCCTTAATATGAATTCCTTGAACTCTGAATTGTCTTCTTGTTGCATTGGAGGTGGATTTGAGAAATTTGATGGATATGTTGGATTTGGAGCGTAGTATTGGTCTTCATAAGTATAGCTCCACGATTTAATCCGGTGATACCCCCAAACTTGATGATAATTAACATATGTATAATCGTTGAGGTATTCACCACCGCATGCATCTACCAAGATTAATGGTGCATTGATTACTCGGGTGATTACAAAGACAATAGTCACACATAATCGCCATCCTTCGACTCCTTTTCAATGCAGTAAAACGCCCAACTTCCTCGAAAGTTCTTCAATCAGGCCGATATCATGGAAAATGCATTAAGTCCATCAATCCCCGTTTCCCTTGGTTGAGTCATGTTCGTGTATGGCCATTGATACGCAAAGTCATCCATGGTACCTAAAAAGAGAGAAATATAGTAAGAGAATTAAAATTAAAAATAAAAATATTTAAATTAAGACTAATTTGATTGAAATTAATATGGTAAAAAAATATTAAACTAATTCCTAAGAAGGCGCCAAAAACTTGTTGGGTAAAATCTAATTACGCACAACACGCAAGTATACATGGTCAACAAGTAATAAAGTGATAAGTTGAGTATCGTTCTCACAGAGAATTATTTAATAAAAATCACCAAGTACTAACTCGTAATCAACTCAATCTTATTTAAACGAATGAATTTCAATTTATAAGTAAACTAATTCTAATTACCACTAGTTAAATTAAGATTACGGATATTTAAGATCACAACTTCACTTATTGCTTCATTTAAGCTAACACACTTCTCATCAATTATTCTCTATCCTGAATTGTTAATCAAGAACACTAAAGCAGATAAAACCACCTCTCGATGCATAATACCCATACTCACTTAAATCCACAGATGATAGAATTAAATAAGACACCCTAATTAACTAATCCACTATATCTCTATGTGAATTACAATTAAAAAGGATTTAAAGCACAAGTTCTCTATAAGATTACATATGGCGTAAAGGCATATCTCTATCCTAAACACGAATTATGAATTCCATCTATGCAGAAATCACAAACACATGCTATCATGATCAGATCTAAATCTAAACTTCATCTCTCGAGTTCATATAGATTATCACGGTAATTAATGGCCAATTAATTAAACAATTAAGTCCAAATCACAATAGACAATTCTCATGATAGAACATAATAATTGATAGCGAAACGTTTTAAAATAAACTACACAATAAGATCCATTGTAATCTCAAACAAAGAATTAGTTCATTGAATTAAAACTAAGAATCCACACTTGAAATAACATTAAAAGATAAGAATAAGGGTATAGTAAATAATAAATCTGTTGTCAGCAAATCTCCATCTTCCTCAAGCTCCTGCTCTTGATCTTCAATGGTCTCCAAGTTGCTTCAATCTCCCATTCTAATCTAATCTAGGGTTCCTAATCTAAGAAAGAAAGTAAAGAATCAGATTCTAGAAATCTATCCCAAGAGGGATTTTATAAAGTCTTAGAATTAGCCTCCCAATCCAAGTTAAACTCAAGTATTTAGAGTTCTAATGGATATCCTAGCAAGTTAGGCAACTAAGAATCCTATTCTAGCTCAATTTGGACACCAAATAACCCAAAACATCTCATTTCCCACCGCCTAGCGCGCTCTCTTGCTGACCCTAAGGTTTTTTCGGCGGCGCTTCGCCGCCTGTGGTCAAAACATTCTCGGTGGCCTAGCGCGCTCCGCACTAGGCGTAGCGCGGTCCGTGCTACTCTATTTTCTGCTGCGACGTCCTTTGGTAAAACAGGCATAACTTTTGATCCGCTTAGATTTACGGGGCCTGCCACCTATCAAATCGAAGATAACGACGAGATATATAACTTTCATTCTTTGAGGATTGACAGATTCGGATTGGATCAAGGCGGAAATCGGGCTTGAAGTAGATGCTATGTAATTGGCAAGTATGACAACTCTTAGCTTTGATCTTCGTTGATAAAAAGGCCATAACTCTCACATCCGAACTCTGATTGGGATGATTCAAGATGATCCGGAAAGCTAAGAAGTAGAGCTACCATAAAATATAAGTTCTAAGCCAAGAACATGCATCTAACTTGGTATTAATAGTCCTTCAATATTCCTTCTTCAATTTTAGTCCAAAAGATGTCAGAATAGCTTATCCTTGCTTCTTTATGCCAATTTAGTCGACCTACAAAAAGATGTCCAATTGCTTAACTAAGAACATGAATACATGCCTAATGTCATGTCATAGCCTAGGTAAAATAACATAAAATGTATCAAAAAGTAACTAAGAACATGCTTATAAGCAACTAATTCACCTTTTTGGTTCTTACGGATAATGTGGGAAGCCTTGATTTATATGTTACGCGTCCTATTTTTCTAAGGCTCATGTAAAATGGCTTAGTAAGTCTAAATATTGATGTCCAATACTTGCTATAATCTGCAAATTGATGTTAGACTGCGATAGTATGTTAAGAAATGAAAACATCGTAGTTTGAATCGGGTTAATTGGTTAAGAAACGGAGTCGTGGTGATCAAATTCGCTAAAAGTGTTAAAAGTGAAGTAATTGGGAAAATTGTGGCTTTGATCCTTCAGAATTGATTATATATAGTTTTTGTGTTGTTAGAATGATGAATTACATGTTTATAGATGTTATTACAAAGTTTAAGTTGTTAAGTTTTGTGAGTTTCTGTGGAATTGGGTTAATTGGAGTGTTGGTGTAAAGACAAAGTCAGAATCGAAGTTTCATTCGTACTTATGCAGCAATTGCTACCGGGTACCATTAAGCGTAAATGGCACAGCTACGCCGTATGGCTTTCTGAAGTCGAGCACCAACGCAATTGCCCTATGTTAAGCTTGAGAGGCGGTGAAAGCATATGCAACTGCGCTCCTCAACCCAGCAAAGAAGTTTCGATTATTTATGGGTTATAATATAAGGACTTAATCTAGTTTGGCATGCATGATAATGATATTAAAACATAACGTGGTCTATAATAACAGATTGTAATGTGATGTAATATAAAGTGTGAAAATATTAAGTGATCATTTAATTAAGTTATGTAATGAACAAAAAATTGACGTTTACAAGAGTCAGAGATGAAGGGTAAAACTTATATTAAGCGATAGTAGATTTTAGATTCATTAGGGTGGTTAACCAAAATAATTAGACATTAAGTTAAGGTTATGACCTAAATGGCGGGTTAAACCTATAAAGCTAATATTAACACAACTAATTATTATTGCAATTTCAATGGTATGTGTAGGGTAATTGGCGAACATTATTATACTTGTGTAGCTTACACACGAGGAAAGTTCCCTAACTTCATTCTCTTATTAATGAATGTAAGTTTCATAGCTACGTTATCTTTTATGTCAAACAAGCTTTCTATTCCTAAATTATCATTGTACAAGTTCCTAAATTCTATGTTAAAGTCGAGCAAGCCTAATCTATCTTGTGTAAGATTGTATAAGCTCTTGTAACCTAATTAGTTGCATCGAGCGAGTTTCACTTTCCTTATTCTTGTTATTTCTATTCAAAGCATATACTATTTTAATACATTGATTCAAATGAGATGTTTCTAACTCTTTTAAATGTAGTACTTTTCATGTATACCATGTCTACTCATTTGTATACTGTTGTTATTCGATCTTTAACTTAAATAACCTTATTCACTTCTATATTATCATGTTAAACCTTCAAGTAGCAAACAAACTCTTATTGATCGAATTGGTCTATAATTGAAAAGTGTTCTAAAATTCAAGAACCACTGATAAGCTAGTTCCAAACTAAACTTTCTTTAGTGCAGAAATTCTAAATTCAAACTGAGACGAACAACCCTAACATAGGGGATTATATACGTGTACAGTTAGATGTTTGTGCACAATACATGGTACAAAGGGCTTATCCCCCTAAGTACGTAAGGAAGGGTCTGTATAGTCTAAATGACTGTTAAGGTTGGGGTAATAATACCTAAATACCGGGGACATAGTTCGTGGTCTTAAGACACTCAGATATTAAATTCAAACTTGTTTTCTATTTTTAATTCATAGAACAAGTTCACCATTATTCAGTATTCGTTGTTCATTCTCATGTTGTTATTATTATTACTCTCTATATCAGTGAGAAATTGTTTGCTCACTGTTGTATTTAAACACTGAAGCTAAAGTTAAGAAAGTCGATGAGCCATCTTCCAGCAAAGGAAAGGGAAAGATATCTAAGTGTTGAAGATTTATGAGAATTTATTTGAATGAACTATGTTATAAGACTTAATTTAATTATGTGATGTATTATGCTTACTTATGTAATAGTTTAAGGTTAGATTACCAGAGATTGTTTTAAATGGATGTAACCCTTTAATGGGAAAGATTATTATTTAAGTTATTTAAATTATGTCTTTATCCTTTGATATGGGTAGTTAGATGTAATGGTTTTGGATAGTGAGCACCAAATCCTGTGGGAATGGAGTTCCCGAATTTGAGGGTGTCACATGTTGGTATCAAAGCCTTAGGTTATGAACCTTAGGTGGGGAAACCTTAGGAAATAACCTTTAAGAAGACAGAAAAGATAGTGGTGTCAAACTCTTATCATGTTATAATGAATGGATTAAGGCATCCATTGAAGCTAAACAATAAAAGACATTATGTGCTATGTTTTAATAACTTATGTGCTCACGAGTATCGAAGGATGTCATATAATAAATAAACCCTAAACGTATTTTGTTGTCAGGATGTCTAACGATGGAGGATCCAGTCCAACTAGGGAAGAGATACCTCAAATACCTAGAGATTAGGAACCCTAGGATATCCACGTTGTGCAAGAACAGTTGACTCAGAAGGATGAGCCTGTGACTGATCCCAAGGAGGATAGTTCTAAGGAGATAGAGGAGGATGATGAGGAAGAGGATCCTGTGGAGTTTCCACCAAACTCCATATCAGCTGAGATGTATGATGCACTGTACGACCGTAACATAGAATTACAGGATAAGGTTGAGGAGCTGAAGGAGTTGGCTGAGATGCATCAAGATACGATAGAGCAGAAGGATACGGAGATTTAGGAACTCGACTCACACCTTAGAAACACAGAGTGGGACCTAGTTTATACAAAGGGTTAGCATGAATATTTGTTGGCGGTAAACGAGAAGATGAAGACTTATGTGGAGAAGTTAAAGGATGACTTGAAAGAGGAGTCAGATAAGCGTGCGAGAGCAGAGGACGCTTGGATGAAGGTGACTCAACGTGCAGATCGTACTGAGGCTAAGGTCCAAGCGAAGAAGGCCAAGATGAATGAAATGGATTATGTCTTTCATTCTGCGATTGATAGGGCCCATGATCGAGTCTTTTATTACCCACCTTAGTTTGAAGACTTGCTATGGTTCGTGATGGATCATAGGACGGTGTATCATATCATGGAGGAAGAGTGTAGAGAAGCCTCTTAACGTCTTAATATGTCCAGATAGAAAGAATAAGAATAATAATAATTTGTGACTAAGTATATGAATAAATAAACTGTAAATCCCTTATTTTGAGATGAATAAAGGGGTAATATGAATATATAATCCTGAAACTTGTCTAGTTCAGGAAAGTGGATGTTGATAGCAGATGTGCTATCTTTATTATGTTTTAAAAATGTTATGAACAAATAAAATATCAAAGTTTATTTGAAATATTATGTGTTATAGCTTTAATCTTAGAATGTTTAAGTTAAACTTTAAATACTCAAGAAGTTGAGTATTGAACTAATAAGCATATATTTTAACAGAAAATGCCTCCTAGAAGAAGACAACCATGTCAACAACCACTTCCTGAGGGGTCTACTAACAATAATAACAAGGTCAACGCTAACCTGGTTCAGCAGTTGGTGACTTTATTAACAGGAGCATTTGCGAATCAACCGCAAGCTCAAGTCACGACCTTTAAGGAATTCAAAGCGGTCGGACCTCTAGAGTTTCAAGGGTCTATGAATTCAGTTGAAGCCCAAACCTGGATCATGGAAATGGAGAAGGTGTTTGACGTTGCTAGAGTCAACGAGATCAAGATTGCGTCATAACGTTCATGTCAAGTCACGAAGTTAGCTCTTGGTGGTCATAACGACCCCAAATTTCATACAATTCAATTACTGACTTCGGTCGTTAATAATACGACTTCAATCTATCTTTACATCATTATTAGATATTAAAATCACTAAAAATGCAGAATAATTAACACTTTTATACATTTCCTTCATTATTGACCTAAATCGCAACCTTTACATTACATCTCCTTAATTCAAATTTATACCATGAATCATTACAATAAAATGACTATACAAAGTGTTACATCATAAATAGATATCCAAATACACCGGATAGCTCAACTTATAATTCAATGCACATGTTACATTCAAAATATTAAATACTTTTCTAATAAAACATAAGAAATCTTCATGAATATGGATCCTTATAATTCACTTAGCACATATCCTTACCTTGAAATCTTGTCCTGCAAAAATGGTTATTTGCGAGGTTGAGCTCGATAGCCCAACAAAATCTAACAGTTTTCATGCATCACGTAGCATATAATAACATGCTCAACATATAACTCATAAACATTGGACTATCATAACATACATGCTATAGTTCATATAACAAGTATAAAGATTGAGTTCCTTACTCAATCAGCATGCTTTACTCAATTAACGTAGTCATAAGTTGACTTTAACATTTCATACTTTCAACATATATATAACACATCATGCTCTTTGCAGTAAAGATTTAAAGCAGTTAATCATTATGTTCACATAACAAATAGGAACTGAAAGACTTGCCTTGATCGTTGTTTACCAATAACAGTTTAACAACTTATAGATATCTGCATTTCACGTGCCCTACACAATTATATAATCATTCACATTAACTATTATTCACATAGAAACACATAGTAGTTGTAATGTAAACTTTACTCTACATCTCATAACCCTTCCTATTATATATATGCAATGCACTAATATCCATTTTCCAACATAACACTCGATTCTAGTTAAACTTGTTATTTTAGTACAAGTCTTACGTTACTATATATATTTCAGAAACTACAAGTGTTGGCTTCATAACATTTATCTAACATTCATTGTGTACAACTTTGAATTTATCAATGACATATCACGGTTCTGTTTTACCCTTCTTACTACATGCTTGTTACTTTATCACACCATTAAACTAAATTATAGTGGTATCCTAAGGTCTGCTGCAGTAGCAGACTTCAATATCTCAGATAGGTAGGGTATGAATCGCTGCCATACACAAGCTTCGAGATCAAGCAAATCGCTACCGGTGTAGTCAAGATTTACAGCTTTTTTAGCGTTGGCACCAAGCGATTCTTATAATGGTGCATCGGCATGAGGCAGAGATAACAATGAGCGAGAGCAAACTTTAGCCCAACAAACACGAATTTCACCCACTAAACAGTAATATTAACACGTACAACTGATATAGAACTATTACAAACATGTTTGCTATCATATTCCTCAACATAGAACAATTTAACAACATTTATACTAGCTTAATTTCTCAAATTTCTATGTTTTCATACATAACACCATTTTTTGACATCCTTTACGAAATTCATCATTGTGATTTTAATTCTTCACCAAATCACTTCGTTCAAACTATTTTTTCTTCATTTCTTAATGAACTAGCATAAACAAGCTTCAATTTACAGTTTATCATACTAATTGACCATCATAATTGGTACTTTCATAAGCCATATGAGAAAATATTCATAAAAACATACACTATCATTATTTTCTACTCTTATACGAAATTAACATGAAATTTCATGTCTGACTACAACTTCTAACATCATAACTATATATAATTACCATAAGTAGGTTACATAACAACAATTTACAGAAAAACTAGAATTCACAGAATATAAAACTTTACCGTAATACACATATACATGTATATATATACATATTATTAAAGTTATGGAACATACCTTCAAGTACTGAGACAATCCTTGCTAATTGCAGACAATTCTCACAAGTCTCACTCTCAAGTTTTCTTCTCTGAATTCTGAGTATACTACTTAGGCTTAGCACTAAGGTTATGCGTAAACCAACTAATAATCAAGCGTAAAAAGAAAATTGATACACCTTAATACGTCTACTAATTATAATATCATTTACCAATATAACGCTTAGGTTATAAATATATTATATTTATTATTTAATTTAATTTAATTTATTTATATTATTTAAAATTTAAAAAAAAATTCAAAAGCCATAAGGCTTTGTTTGGCAAAAAGTCTTTTAAAATAAAGACTTAATATATTTAAGTCTTGTTTGACAAAACTAAATTAAACCACTCTAATTTTATTTTAATAAACCATTTAGTTTATAATTTATAATCACATATTATTTATTTGGATTTCCATATCCAATAATAATCAAATAAATTAATTACACATACTATATTTAAAATAAATATTCCACTTAAATAAATATCACAAAATTATAATCTCACTATAATTTTTATTTATTAACTTATCATACCATCTTAAATTATTAAATTAAAACAATAATATAACATCTCATGTTATATTACAACTCTCTAAATTATAAATTAATTTAATTTAGAATATTATCTAGTCATAAATATTTACTAATAATAACCACATCAATAAAATATTTATTTCATTTAATAAATATTTTAAATTACAATTACTAAAATCTTGGATTCTCATAGTGGCAGGCAAATAAGGTTCGTGGGGAACAGGGAGTAATAGCGTGGGATAGATTTAAAGAGATATTTTTCAAGATGTACTTTCCAGCGAATTCTAGGAATTAGTTGGAGGTATAATTTTTGGAGCTGAAATAAGTGGGATTTCTATTATGATTGTTTTGCATGTATGAATGCTTGATCACCATTCGTTTCAGTACTTGTATAGAATTGACAATGAACATGCAAGTATGGATTGTAATCATGACAACATACGTATATGGGGCTGTTGTGTATGGCTTGTGTATTTTGTGAACCAGATAGACGTATACTATTTCACCGTATTTGTTAACATAAGGGCTTGTGCTTAAATTTAGTATAATTTCAATTTCACATAGACATATAGTGATTTTGGTTATATTGTTGATTACATGGAGTCTATCGCTTGTGGATGCTGTGTAAGTAGGTCATAGTACATTGAAAAATGGCTATGACTCTATTAGTGCTCTTGGCTACTTTCCTGTGATATGTGAGCAATTCTTGTATGATAGTGGTAATTAGATGAAGTATTAAATGAAGTTAGGATCCCATTATTTCCAGACTTGGTTTATTCTGTTATTATTCTTGTTTTAGTGGTTATATGCAGTTAGAGTAATTCACCAATATAGTCATTAGTTTAATCATATAAATATAGTGATTTAATTGATGCCTAGTAGTTTAAATTTGACAACTTTCTCTGTGGGATCAATACTCTACTTACTCTGTAATACTTGTTGACACATGTATGCTTGCATGAGTTAGAGCTCTTTTATCAGAACTGAAAAAGAGGCAACAAGTTTTTGGATAAGTGGGTTTTATACCTACTTATTGAATACCAATTCACGTAAACTATGCCCATCTCTAGTACATTTTAGTGTGTTTTTAGTTGCATTTCATGTTATTTTGCATTGCATTTACTTAAAATTCCTTTTAGTGAAAAAGTGCAGGAAATGGCCTAATTTGATGGTATTAGAGGGCACGAGGCTAATGGACGCATGAAGCGAGGCACAAGCTGGGAGATGCGTGGCATGAGGATCAAGTGGAGCAGAAGACTAAGCATGAATGGACAAAGGAAGGAGCAGCAGAACAGATCAGTTGCAGCAGCAGAACCAGAATTCAAAGTTCTGAGTAGTAGCGCACCAGCCACGGTAGAGACAAGCTTGGGAACGCATGGCGCCATGAAAGCACCCTACTGGACAACATTACACACTGCAAGTCACACGCCCGCACAAGGATTACATTGGAGGGGCGTGCGGTCGCGCACGATGCCTGAAGCTGCTGATTTGTTTTATTTTATTTTTTAATTAAAAGGGTTGTAATTGATTAAAAATGATATCTGACTGGTGTCTGACGTATCTTTGATTACTTTTTATGTTTTTTCATAGTAGGAACTAGGGTTTACAAGTTGAGGGAGATTCCAACATAGAACGAAGCTTAAACGCCTACTTCTCCAATTCTTCTTGGGATTTTCTATCATTGTGGATTATCATTATTATTTTGCTGGATTTATATGAGGATTTGAACGTTAACTTTGTTCTATAATCAACAATTGGGTTTGATCATTTCTATCCTTCATCTTTCAATTGTTTGATTATTAACCATGTTTAGATTTGATCCCATAATGGCTTTTGGTTCAGTTATGAACTAAACTCCATTATGGGATTCTAACGGATTTTAATATGTAGTTTGGTTGCATTCTTGATTGCTGGGGCTGTTTTACATATCATGTGGGATTTCTATTATGATTGTTTTGCATGTATGAATGCTTGATCACCATTTGTTTCAGTACTTGTATGGAATTGACAATGAACATGTAAGTATGGATTGTAATCATGATATCTTACATACGATATGGGGCTGTTGTGTATGACTTGTGTATTTCGTGAACCATATAGAAGTATCTTTAAAGATTTCATGCTACTTGATTGATAGAGTTCAATAGTAGTTGAAGGAGATTGGTTTATGTGTTTATATATATACTCTTAAACCATGTTTATGTTCTAGGAGTCGTATAAGATAGTAGTTACAAAATGTAACACTTGTTGCGTTGTAAAGTTGTATTATGTGATAGATAGAGAAATTCGAATTGAGATGTAAATATTTATATAGTAATTCGAATAAGAAGAATCATAATATAATTTGATTCAGGGATTTGTAATTGATTCAAGTTAAGAAATCAATAAAAGATTTTTTTTAAAGAAGATTGAAAAAGTTTAAATTATTCCGCATATTTTTATAACATTGAATATGATGTAAGACAAGAATGGTAAATGACCAAGATTTGAAACATATAATAGTTTGGGGTCATTACATAGATCCTGGAAGTGGAAAGAATTTATTGTCAAGAAAGAGAAGACTAGCTCAAGTGCTTCAGCGTAAACAACCTCCAAAGCTGAAAGATCCGGGCAGTTTCATAGTTCCATGCACGATCGGAAGGATAAACTTCTAAAAGTGTTTATGTGATCTTGGGGCAAGTATTAATCTGATGCCCTTGTCAGTGTTTAATCAGTTGGGATTGCAGGCGCCAAGGCCGACAAACATTTCTTTGCAGCTAGCTGATATGTCCATCACGTATCCACAGGGAATTGTTGAAGATGTATTGGTGAAAGTGGATAAATTTATCTTTTCGACTGACTTTATCATCTTAGATTATGAGGAAGACAAAAGTATACCGATCATACTAGGGAGACCATTCTTAGCCATATGAAGGACTTTGATAGACGTTCAAAAAGGGGAACTCACTATGCGGGTACATGATCAGGAGGTCACATTTAATGTCTTCAAATCCATGAAGCTCCCAACAGATGAAGAAGAATGCTTCCGGGTGGATTTGGTGGATCGGGTTTCAAATGATGGAGTACAGCGAGTAGTGGGTTATGAACCAGTGAGAAGTGTAATTTTTGAAAATTTAGATATAGAGGATGAGGAATTAAATGAACTCGTTCAATATCTAGATACCACTCCACAGTATGGAACCATTGCAGTATGTGATAAGTTTCCAGACGAGCCTTTTAAAGTGAATGGACAGAGATTGAAGCGTTATTTCGGTGGTGAGGTAGACAGAAAGAAAGTCACCTCGATTCTATCTTTAACACGAGATTCAGAGACAGTCAAGCTAATTGACTATAACTTAGCGCTTGATGGGAGGAAACCCATTGTTTCTATCTCAACTTAGTAGTTATTCAGTTCAAGTTGCTTTTGTTAGCTTATTTTCATTTTTCGTTAGGATAGTGTGAGTCTCTTTACTTAATTTTCATCGTAGCTGAATCACATAGGAGTGTGTTTGTGCATTGCATTGAAATAAGGGTGATAGAATAGGTACTCATTTTTATTTAGTAAATCATGCTGTGACAAGATCTATTGATGTTATTGCAGATGTATTGGAGTAAATGCCTCACTGTCTTGCAGTCCTGAGAATAAAAGTTAGCAGTGCAGATACAAGGATCACGCGGCCACGCGATAATTTCAGCACAGACCCGCACGCCCGTACGATAAGCTTTCTAGACTACGATTGCCACTGGCGCGCCCGCGTGCCCAGCCCATTAAAAACTTGAGCGACCGCGCGCAACAACAGACGTGGAATTTTTTTTAAGTTTAAAAACGTGATTGAGATCATTTGGACTCTCATTTGAAACCATAACAGCAGCATAATCACCTTAGTCTCTACAATGTACGTCTCTTTCTCTCTATCAATTACAAATCAAAGCCATTAATCTCAGCACATACCCACGGTTCTCTCCACGATCAAGGCTCAAACCCACTCTCTCATCCACTGCTATAAAGCTAGGGTTTTAATCGGGAGTGTAGAAACGAGTTTGGAGATATTGTCATCAGCCGCTCTTAGTCATTATCAAGAATATCATTCTCAGTTCTTTCTCAAAGCAAATGGGTCCTAAGCGAGCTCGTTCCATTTCATCTTCTTCATCATCTTCCTCCAGTAGTCAAGGGGAAGATATTGTCGACCACAACAAATTTTTGAATTTGGAAGCTCAGCAGGAGTATTATAGAATTGTGGCAAAGACATTTATCAAAGAAAGGGGATTCAAACCGGAAGGACAAGATGGTCAGTTTTGCGCCATGATCCGCGAGAGAGGCTGGGGTGGACTGACTGCCTCTCCCACGCCCATTTCGATGAGCATAGTCTGAGACTTTTACGCCAATGCCAAAGTCACCATGAGTGGTATCGCTATAGTTCGAGATTTCGAGATAGACTACAGACCCACCACCATCAGAACTATTTTAGACTCACCGAGACACCACCAACAGGGGCTGCTAATTGGATCACAGGGGCACATATGGAAACAGACTTGGAGCTTGTTATTGCTGAATTGTGCGTGCCAGGCACAAAGTGGACTTACAAAGTCGGCACGAACCAACCTCACATATTCCCAGCAGCCACACTGAATCGATATGCCACGACATGGAATTTGTTCATATGTGCCAAGCTATTGCCTTTGTCTCATCAGCATTAGATTACGGCGGAAAGGGCCATAATTCTGTGGGGTATAATTACGGGAAAGTATATTGACGTGGGTCATTTGATTCACCAAAATATTTTGAGGTATCTGCGGGGAAGCACTACGGGGAGTATTCCCCACGCCTCAGTGATAGCTATGCTATGTGCTCATCAGGGTTGCAATTAGGGCAATGAACAGATGCAAAACCCAAGTCAGGACATCACACATGCCTGACTTGGTTATAGACATATAGAGATTTTGTGTCCAGATATTGAACGAGTTCATTTATTTCCTCATCCTCTACATCTGAATTTTCAGAAATGTCACTTCTCACTGGTTCATAACCCACTACTCGCTGTACTCCATCATTTGAAACCCGATCCACCAAATCCACCCGAAAGCATTCTTCTTCATCTGTTGGGAGCTTCATGGCTTTGAAGACATTAAATGTGACCTCCTGATCATGTACATGCATAGTTAGTTCCCCTTTTTTCACGTCTATTAAAGTCCTTCCTGTGGCTAAGAATGGTCTCCCCAGTATGATCGGTATACTTTTGTCTTCCTCATAATCAAAGATGATAAAGTCAGCCGAAAAGATAAATTTATCCACTTTCACCAATTCATCTTCAATAATTCCCCATGGATACGTGATGGACTTGTCAGCTAGCTACAAAGAAATGTTTGTCAGCCTTGGCACCGGCAATCCCAACTGATTAAACATTGACAAGAGCATCAGATTAATACTTGCCCCAAGATCACATAAACACTTTTCGAAGTTTATCTTTTCGATCGTGCATGGAACTGTGAAACTGCCTAGATCTTTCAGCTTTAGAGGTAGTTTACGCTGAAGCACTGCACTGCATTCCTCTATCAAGGCCACTGTCTCAAACTCATCTAGTCTTTTCTTCCTTAACAATATACCCTTCATAAACTTTGTATAGCTTGGAATTTGTTCCAATGCTTCGACGAACGGTATATTGATCTGCAATTTTTTGAATACCTCCAAGAACTTACTGAATTATTTATCTTCCCTCTGCTTATTTAATCTCTACGGATACGGTACTTGAGGGTGAATTAGTGGCACTGAACTCTTGAGCTTCTCCTCTGAACCTGCTTTATCTTTCTCTTCCTGCGGAACCTCAGAATTTTCCAGATTTTCTTCCTCAGCATTCACCTGCTCTGCCTCGCATGGTCGCGTGGCTTCCTTAGTGTAATCAGGCGCGGGTGCGCGACTTACAGAGTCTGCAATGTTTTTCCTAGATCTCAATGTGATCGCTTGACACTGTTCCTTCCCGTCTCTTCTTGGATTTGTCTCTGTATTACTTGGCAATGAACCCTGGGGCTAGTTGTTGAGCATGCTAGCAATTTGCCCCATTTGAGTCTCCATATTCTTGATAGCCACTGCTTGGCTTTTAATCATAACTTCCATGTTTGCCATGTATTTCAACATCATCTCCTCCATTTCTAATTTCTTTTCTGGCTGTGGTGCAGCTAGAGTGTGATGATATTGTTGTTGAGAAAATCTCGGTGGAAACGGTGGTTTTGATGCAAACTATGGCTGAAACTATTGGTTCGGCTGAAACTGATTCTGCTGATTTCATTGGTTATTTGACCAACTAAAGTTTGGATGGTTTCGGTTATTGGGGTGGTATGTGTTCTGAAACTGTCCTTGATCTTTCCTGTAATTGCCCACAAACTGTACCGACTTCGAGCTGATAGCACATTGATCTGTCGAGTGTGACCATGCACAAATCTCACATACGAAAGCAACTATTTTCACTTTGCTCTCTGTCAGTGTATCTATCTTTTTGCCATCGCTGCCATCTGTACCGACAACTGGGTAATAGCATCTACCTCCAACACACCTGCAACTTTGGGCTGTGGCATCCGAGATGTAGGATTCTGGTAATCATTTGTAGCCATAGTCTTGATAAGTGTATAGGCCTCGTCATAGCTCTTTGCCCATAATCCCCCTCCTACAGCTGCATCCACAATAGGTCTCGACTGCCATCCCAATCCATTGTAAAACGAGTTGAACACCATCCAATCTGGCATACCGTGATGCTGACACTTCCTCAGCATCTCTTTATATTTCTCCAATGCTTCATATAAGGACTCACCTTGTTTGTTGCTCAAACTGTGAGATAGCTGTCCTCATTTTTGCAGTCATAGCCATTGGAAAGAACTTAGCTAAAAATTTCTATGCTAAGTCCTCTTATATAGTGATTGAACCTGACGGCAAAGAATGTAACCAACTTCTCGCCTTATCCCTCAATGAGAATGGGAATAACCTAAGTCCGATAGCATCCTCTGTCACACCGTTGTATATGAATGTATCATAAATCTCAATAAAGCTCAATAAGTGTTCATTCGGATCATTCGTAGCAGCACCCCCAAACTATACCGAATTTTGCACCATCTGAATAATGCCCGATTTTATCTCAAAAGTATTGGCTGCTATCGCCGGTCTAACTATGCTAGATTGTAGTCCGTTTATATTTGGCATGGAATAGTCCCTTAGAGCCCGATGCTCTTCTCTTTGCTCAATTCTCTGTTCTTCTGCCATACTAACTGTAGTACTCTCTAACTGAGCTTGCAAATTTCTTCGCACACTAGCTTTCCAACCTCTTCTGTTAATGTTATCCTGTACTAGTGTTAATTTTGAGTTGGATGATCGCATGTGCATAAAAATCTACAAGTACCTGGAACCAAAAACAAAACAAAAATAGAAATGAGAAACGATCAGAATTATCTAAGTCATACAATATAGCTTGAAACTGATGATAATTATTTAAATTAAACGCCTTTCCCCGACAACGGCACCAAAAACTTGTTGCCTCTTTTTTAGTTCTGATAAAAGAGCTCTAACTCATGTAAGCATACATGTGTCAACAAGTAATACAGAGTAAGTAGAGTATCGATCCCACAGAGAAAGTTGTCAAATTTAAACTACTATGCATCAATTAAATCGCTATATTTATATGCTTAAACTAATGACTATATTGGTGAATTACTCTAACTGCATATAACCACTAAAACAAGAATAATAATGGAATAAACCTAGTCTGGAAATAATGGGATCCTAACTTCATTTAATACTTCATCTAATTACCACTATCATACAAGAATTGTTCACATATCACAGGAAAGTAGCCAAGAGCACTAATAGAGTCATAGCCATTTTTCAATGTACTATGACCTACTTACACAACATCCACAAGCGATAGACTCTATGTAATCAACAATATAATCAAAATCACTATATGTCTATGTGAAATTGCAATTATACTGAATTTAAGCACAAACCCTTATGTAAACTCATACGGTGAAACAGTATACGTGTATCTGGTTCACGAAATACACAAGCTATACACAATAGCCCAATATACGTATGCTATCATGATTACAATCCATACTCGCAAGTTTATTGTCAATTCCATACAAGTACTGAAACGAATGGTGATCAAGCATTCATACATGCAAAACAATCATAATAGAAATCCCACATGATATGTAAAACAGCCCCAACAATCAAGCATGCAACCAAACTACATATTAAAATCCGTTAGAATCCCATAATGGAGTTTAGTTCATGACTGAACTAAAAGCCATTATGGGATCAAAGCTAAACATGGTTAATAATCAAACAATTGAAAGATGAAGGATAGAAATGATCAAACCCAATTGTTGATTATAGAACAAAGTTAACATTCAAATCCTAATATAAATCCAGCAAAATAATAATGATAATCCACAATGATAGAAAATCCCAAGAAGAATTGGAGAAGTAAGCGTTTAAGCTTCGTTTTACATTGGAATCTCCCTCAACGTGTAAACTCTAGTTCCTACTATGAAAATACGTAAAAAGTAATCAAATATATGTCTGACACCTATCAGATATCGTTTTTAATCAAATACAACCCTTTTAATTAAAAATTAAAATAAAACAAATCAAATAGCCAGTATCGCAGCGCAGCGCGCGACGCCCCTCCGAAGTAATCCTCTACGGCGGCATGACTTGCGACTTGCAATGTGTAATGTTGTCGGTAGGGTGTGCTTTCATGCGGCGCGTGTTCAAGCTTGTCCCGCCACGCGGCCGTAACTTTGAATTCGGTTTCATTGCTAGTAACCGATCCGTTTCGCTACTCCTTCCTTTGTCCATCCATGCTTAGTCTTCTGCTCCACTTGATCCTCATGCCACGCATCTCCCAGCTTGTGCCTCGCTTCATGCATCAATTAGCCTCGTGCCCTCTAATACCACCAAATTAGGCCGTTTCCTGCACTTTTTCACCAAAAGGAGTTTTAAGTAAATGCAATGCAAAATAACATGAAATGCAACTAAAAACACACTAAAATGTACTTGAGATGGGCATAGTTCGCGTGAATTGGTATTCAATAAGTAGGTATAAAACCCACTTATCAAATACCCCCAAACTTGAATTATTTCTTGCCCTCAGGCAATGCATACTAATGAACAATGAAAATGCAGCTACATTACTATGCAACTAAGCTATGATGCAAACTAGTCTCACATAGTTCCAATTTCAATGTAATTTCAAATTCAAATTGCCTCAGTGAACTATCCATATTCAAGATTACCATTTCAAACCAAACTATAGGCATAATATCATACACTCAGATAATTCATATATGCTATAGAGATGCTGTGTGTGTGTGTGGTGTTCACCAAAACTTGACTTAAGCAAAGAATACACATGTTACATTGCTCAAAACAGAAAATTATAGTCTAAATCAAAACTCACGTATACTCATGCAACACAGACTGTTTCAACATATCAACACAAACTAAGGTTCAACAATGGGTTTAACTACTTTATTGCTACTCACGAGGGTGATTTTTGCTCTTTCCCGTGGTGTTTATTGCTATTTTTTTTCCACATGACTGTGCAATGTCTTATTCCATTAGGCAACACTGCTACCCCTTAGCGAGCTTTCAACCAATGACTCCCAGACCGTGAAAGACCTTAGGGCGCTAGGTGTAGAGATAATCCCTCAGGCGTACTTACTCAAGTAGCTAGGGCCCCGAAATAAGACTAGCCACGTTACTGCTATTTAATTTTTTTCTTCTTTTTTTTATATATAGCATACCCATGTTTTCCCAAAATTTGAATATCAATGCTTCATACAGTTTAAAATCACTTTCCACATATTTCTCTTTTTAAAACTACATTTTCTATCGAGCAATGCAACACAAACTTCTTATACCTACAAGTGATTATGAACACATTCGTGCAAACCGAAAGCATTTAAACAACAATATGAATTTCATCGTGTAAAACATTATATCTCAGCTCATGTTATCCACAATACTCAAGAATCTTTCAAAAGTCACTATCATCATTGGCTAGACAAAATTTCCATAAAGCTAAACATTGTGAGACATGCAAACTAAAACATACTAGCACAAGCAATAATAACTAAAATTTAAAAATTTTCTGCAAAATTTTATCTAATACATAAACATGCAAAATTAAAACTAAACATAGAAAAACTAAATGAAACTATATGCAACTATACTACTACCCCAATACCCCCAAACTTATAATATTCAATGCCCCATTGAATGAAGGTAAAGGGTACAGAAAACTCCCCTAATGATCGGCTGTACCACCCTCCTCGGGTGGTGAATATCGTGGTTGATATGGCACTGCTGTCCCAAACTGAGGCCACTCTAGCATCGTTCCTTGCTATGTAAAAGCCTCGGCCAAGGACATCGTGAGTCCCGCAGCAAATGCTGCAAAGTTATCGTACATGGCATCGACTTTTCGCTCCAACCTTCGAAGCTGGCGATCACCATGGGCAGCATGTACTTGTGTGGACAGGCCTGCCTCATTTGTCTGAGGGGGCTACTGTGATGGCTCTAAAAATGTGGATCGGAGAATAAATCCTTGTCCGTGCGGGTGTGGTTTACCTCTTGCCCAATCTTCAAATTTCGTAATGGTGGCATGTGTGATGTCCTAACTTGGGTTTTGCATCTGTTCATTGCCCCAATTGCAACCCCGATGAGCACATAGCATAGCTATTACTGAGGCGTGTGGAATACTCCCCGTAGTGCTTCCCCATAGATACCTCAAAATATTTTGGTGAATCAAATGACCCACGTCAATATATTTGCCCGTAATTATACCCCACAGAATTATGGCCCTTTCCGTCGTGATCTCATGCTAATGAGATGAAGGTAATAGCTTGGTACATATGAACAAATTCCACGCCTTAGGCATATCGATTCAGTGCGGCTGCTGGGAATATGAGAGGCTGGTTCGTGCCGACTTTGTAAGTCCACTTTGTGCCTGGCACGCATAATTCAGCAATAACAAGCTCCAAGACTTTTTCCATATGTGCTCCTATGATCCAATTAGCAGCCCCTATTGGTGGTGTCTCGGTGAGTCTGAAAATGGTTCTGATGGCGGTGGGTCTGTAGTCTATCTCGAAACCTCGAACTATAGCGATACCACTCATGGTGACTTTGGTATTGGCGTAAAACTCTCAGACTATGCTCATCAGAATGGGCGTGGGAGAGGCAGTCAGTCCACCCTAGCCTCTCTCATGGATTATGGTGCATAACTGACCATCTTGTCCTTCCAGTTTGAATCCCCTTTCTTTGACAAATGTCTTTGCCACAATTCTGTAATACTCCTGCTGAGCTTCCAAATTCAGAAATTTGTTGTGGTCGACAATAACTTCCCCTTGACTGTTGGAGGAAGATGAAATGGAACTGGCTTGCTTAGGACCCATTTGTTTTGAGAAAGAACTGAGAATGATATTCTTGATAATGACTAAGAGCGGCTGATGACAATATCTCCAAACTTATTGCTTCACTCCCGATTAAAACCCTAGCGTTATAGCAGTGGATGAGAGCGTGGGTTTGAGCCTTGATCGTGGAGAGAACCGTGGGTATGTGCTGAGATTAATGGCTTTGATTTGTAACTGATAGAGAGAAGGAGACGTGCATTATGTAGACTGAGGTGATTACGTTGCTGTTATGGTTTCAAATGAGAGTCCAAATGATCTCAATCACGTTTTTAAACTTAAAAAAATTTCCACGTCGATGTCGGCTTGTGGCCGCGTGCGAAGTTTTTAATGGTTGGAGCTGCGGCACTAGAGTGGGAGTCTGGCAAGCTTATTATGTGGGCGCGCGGGTCTGTGCTGAAATTGTCGTGCGGCCGCATGATCCTTGTATCTGCATTGCTAACTTTTATTCTCAGGACTGCAAGACAGTGATGCATGTACTCCAATACATCTGCAATAACATCAATAGATTTTGTCATAGCATGATTTACTAAATAAAAATGAGCACCTATTTTATCACCCTTATTTCAATGTAATGCACAAACACACTCCTATGTGATTCAGCTACAATGAAAATTAAGTAAAGAGACTCACACTATCCTAACGAAAAATGAAAATGAGCTAACAAAAGCAACTTGAACTGAATAACTACTAAGTTGAGATAGAAACAATGGGTTTCCTCCCATCAAACGCTAAGTTATAGTCAATTAGCTTGACTGTCTCTAAATCTCATGTTGAAGATAGAATCGAGGAGACTTTCTTTCTGTCTACCTCACCACCGAAATAATGCTTCAATCTCTGTCCATTCACTTTAAAAAGCTCGTCCGGAAACTTATCATATACTGCAATGGTTCCATACTGTGGAGTGGTATCCAGATATTGAACGAGTTCATTTAATTCCTCATCCTCTACATCTGAATTTTTAGAAATGACACTTCTCACTGGTTCATAACACACTACTCGCTGTACTCCATCATTTGAAACCCGATCCACCAAATCCACCCGGAAGCATTCTTCTTCATCTGGTGGGAGCATCATGGCTTTGAAGACATTAAATGTGACCTCCTGATCATGTACACGCATAGTGAGTTCCCTTTTTTGAACGTCTATCAAAGTCCTTCATGTGGCTAAGAATGGTCTCCCCAGTATGATCGGTATACTTTTGTCTTCCTCATAGTCTAAGATGATAAAGTCAGCCGGAAAGATAAATTTATCCACTTTCACTAATACATCTTCAACAATTCCCCATGGATACATGATGGACCTGTCAGCTAGCTGCAAAGAAATGTTTGTCAGCCTTGGCGCCGGCAATCCCAACTGATTAAACACTGACAAGGGCATCAGATTAATACTTGCACCAAGATCACATAAACACTTTTTGAAGTTTATCCTTCTGATCGTGCATGGAACTATGGAACTGCCCGGATCTTTCAGCTTTGGAGGTTGTTTACGCTGAAGCACCGCACTGCATTCCTCTATCAAGGCCACTGTCTCAAACTCATCTAGTCTTCTCTTTCTTGACAATAAACCCTTCATAAACTTTGTATAGCTTGGCATTTGTTCCAATGCCTCAACGAACGGTATATTGATCTGCAGTTTTTTGAATACCTCCAAGAACTTACTGAATTGTATATCTTCCCTCTACTTATTTAATCTCTGTGGATACGGTACTTGAGGGTGAATTGGTGGCACTGAACTCTTGAGCTTCTCCTCTGAACTTGCTTTATCTTTCTCTTCCTGCAAAACCTCAGAATTTTCTAGATTTTCTTCCTTAGCATTCACCTGCTCTGCCTCGCACGGCCGCGCGGCTTCCTTAGTGTAATCAGGCGTGAGCGCGCGACATGCAGAGTATGTAATGTTTTCCCCAGATCTTAATGTGATCGCTTGACACTGTTCTTTCCTGTCTCTTCTTGGATTTGTCTCTGTATTACTTGGCAATGAACCCTGGGGCCTGTTGTTTTGCATGCTCGCCATTTGCCCCATTTGAGTCTCCAGATTCTTGATAGCCACTACTTGGCTTTTAATCATAACTTCTGTGTTTTCCATGTATTTCAACATCATCTCCTCCATTTCTGATTTCTTTTCTGGCTCTGGTGCAGCTAGAGTGTGATGTTGTTGTTGTTGTTGAGAAAATCCCGCTGGCAATGGTGGTTTTGATGAAAACTGTGGCTGAGATGACTGTGGCTGAAACTGTTGGTTCGGCTGAAACTGATTCTGCTGATTTCCTTAGTTATTTGACCAACTAAAGTTTGGATGGTTTCGGTTGTTGGGGTGGTATGTGTTCTAAAACTATCCTTGATCTTTCTTGTAATTGCCCACATACTGTACCAACTTCGAGCTGATAGCACATTGATCCGTCGAGTGTGACCATGCACAAATCTCACATATGAAAGCAACTATTTTCACTTTGCTCTCTGTCAGTGTATCTATCTTCTTTGCCATCGCTGCCATCTGTGCCGACAACTGGGTAATAACATCTACCTCCAACACACCTACAACTTTGGGCTGTGGCATCCGAGATGTAGGATTCTGGTAATCATTTGCAGCCATAGTCTCTATAAGTGTATAGGCCTCGTCATAGCTCTTTGCCCATAATGCCCCTCTTGCAGCTGCATCCACAATAGGTCTCGACTGCCATCCCAATCCATTGTAAAACGAGTTGATCACCATCCAATCTGGCATACCGTGATGCGGACACTTCCTCAGCATCTCTTTATATCTCTCCCATGCTTCATATAAGGACTCGCCTTGTTGTTGCTTAAACTGTGAGATAGCTATCCTCATTTTTGCAGTCTTAGCCATTGGAAAGAACTTAGCTAAAAATTTCTGTGCTAAGTCCTCCCATGTAGTGATTGAATGTGACGCCCCCAAATTCGGGTATCTTCCAACCTGACATATGGTGCTCCACTATACTAATATACATGTAATCATTTCATTGAAATACAACCAAATGAATGTAATTACTATCTTCTTATTACAATCAAAGTATAATCCTTCCCAGGTTCATAACCAATTACATCGTTAGTTGTTCATAATGTAATAATACATATAAACATACTAATCTATTAAATAATGGCTAAGCATCCATCTTAGCTTTGCCCTTATCTCTCTTAGCATTCTCAGGATGTTCATCCTTAACTGCAGTTATATAATTCACGCAAGAAGTGAGAGTGGCGATTTCCAAAGAAGTTTAATGAAGGATAACAGTAATACCACATTCGTGAAAGATATAACAATTCCTACATAACTGAACAATAGTTATGAAGTATCATGAAACAATAATACTTTAACAGTTCATAACATCAATTCCCAAAGTATAGAATAGATTAGGAATTCTGAACCGATCGATAGACCATGAACAGTAACTTTTAGTTTTCATACTTGAAAAGGATTCCACAAAGACTAAAGGTCATTACGTCAGATTATTTACGAGCACTTCTAGGTGATCACCTATAGTACTCTATGTTGATCAACACTCATTCATTAAACGATTTACGTTTAATATTTTTGGCAAACTCAGCGTGCCCATCGAATAATCGATGAAAATACTTTTGTTTGTTCATAGACAAACCTTACCTTCACGTCCGTACCAATTACTTGGCATAGGATAAGCGTTAACATTTCTATATAGAAAGATATGAATCATAATCAATCTATATCTTACGAATAGTCTAAAGAGTTAAAATCGCATCAACCCTTTCTTTAAAACCAATCGTGCAATTCAGTTCATCGAATCACATAAAACTTGGCTAACTTGGAAGTTAGACAAGCGTTAAGAAAACTTGCCTTTCAGCGTCTTCAAATAACTTAATCGACTGGCCACAACCTTTACAGAATCTACATGATATATTCACATAGCACACTGTAATTAGCTAACAAACAAATGTTCACATTATTTTACCAACTTCTTTCTCTTCTATGTCTTAGTTAACTTAATATTAATAATAAAGTCAACTTGACTTACTACCCTTCATCCCGGCTTATTAACCAACTTACGTTATTAACCAGACTCGAACATTGTTGATAAAGTACCAACTTCGTTCATCATTTATAACTCATTAACATACATTCAATTCCTAAGTTCAATACCATATACCTTAGTATAGGTCTTATAGGAATAGCTTTAATATACTTATGAAGTCTACAAACATTACCCCTATAGGTCCCTGAACAATTGAAGTTCAAAACCTAAGTCAATATCCAAAGCCTAACACTTTATATTTAAGCTTGACCCATCCTAGTAGATTAGACTGGAATTGCTGGCGCCAGTTAGCGATGGCAAGGCTTGGTCTCTGTCATGCAAGCGTAGAATAGTGGCATTGTGGTGCCATTTAGCGATAGTTAACTTTCTTTGGCAAGATCTTTGGCGGCGCGACATTTAACATTACTACGGCGGCATACGCCAGACCTCAGTACCAAAACTTCAACAATTTTGAAAAATTTTGTGAAATTCTCGGGGCCGTAACTTCTTCGTTATAAGCCTGATTTGGTCTGTTCAAAAGCCTACATGTTATAAATGACATACTCTACGCGTTCATATAAGAATTCGACACTTTCAAATCCAATAACTCAAAATTCACTATTGAGTTCCATTTCTAGATGTTCGTAAATGTTAATGAGCGTTTAATGCTCGTTTTCTTCGTTTTAAGTCGGAATCTGACGATTCTCTAACCCACAACTCTTAATTACTCTATCTCATGTGTTGACATTGAAAAACAACGTTTTTAAGTCTCACGACAACTTTCGACCTCCCATCCGGAATTTCAACGTTTTCGACGTTTAACGTCTAATTACGTAAAATTTGCCATAACTTCGTTACTAGGGTTCTCTAAGCCAAATCACATGGAATACTCCATGGATTTCATATCTACATCCTAACCAAGTAAGATGCATATATAACGTATTGATGGAGTTCAATCGTTTAAAAACAATCGATCTCAACAAACAATATTTTCATGGGTTAAAACTATATCGAATCTTATGATTCGTACGATCTCATGACTTATAGATATTGAATCTATGGTAAGTCATCTTTAATCCACTATACAAGACATATACCACCCATTTTATGATCCTCCAAGTTAAAAGAAAATCAAAAGATATGGAAATGAAAGATAAGGATTATTACCTCAAGAACTCTTATGAATCTTTTGAAAACTCTAAGTCCAATCTTCCAAAATATATGTTGTGTGTAGTTTAGCTCTCTTTCTCTCTCAAATAATCTAGGTTAGGCAATTGAAAAACTCTCAAATGGCCAACCTTGCCTTCTTATATATAGGAAAATAAAATGGAGGGCAATATGGACATTACACTCCCCATCTCCTTACTATTCACAGTTGGTCACCAAGTAAAATGCTTGGTGACCAAGCATTATTCTTGGCTTGCACACCAAGGTGGCCGGCCCACCCATTTCCATGGGTCATCCCATGGGTTGCCCCATGGGTTCTACCCATTCGGTGACCCACCGGTTCGATCCACGGTTCGATTTTTATGCATTGGGCTTAACCAACCTAATATTGGGCCTTGAATTGGACTTAACCAACTAATCCCTTGGGCTTGCTCATTCAAATAATTGGACTAATTAATAATCCAACTCAAATGAATTCACATAAGACTTAACTTAATTCTATAATACGAATCGTATTTTATACATACCATTCACGTATTCTCTCCGTATACTACTCGTACAATAATCGTATTGTACTTCGTATTTACTCATCGTATTATAAATAGATACTAATTAGTACCATAATTGTATAACACTAGCCTTAATTATAACGCAAATCCCTCTACGCGTTTCATTTCCTTCTCAGAAATCAATATACTCAACCCTTAGGTTTTAAGTCCGCAGGCGAAAATTTCGTTTGCCATAAATGAAATATTATCAGATATTCCATCTTATCTCGATATTCTATCATTACGCGTTTCTCGGAATTTCAAAATAATTCCCCGAACAGAAACGGATGAATAATGTTTTTACGGAAATTTCTCGGAAAACATTTATTTTCGTCTTGGAAATTCTAAACAATTAATTCTAGCACGTAGCTAGATTACTAACCATATAAACACATTCTAGGTCATAGAACGACCTTCACATAGCTTACTCACATAATAAATCAATTAAATTCATTTAATTCACATAATCGAATAAAAATTTAATTGTCATAAAAATCCAATTTTCTCGGGCGTTACATTGAACCTGACGGCAAAGAATGTAGCCAACTTCTCGCCTTATCCCTCAATGAGAATGGGAATAGCCTAAGTCTGATAGCATCCTCCCTTATGTTAACTCATACGGTGAAATAGTATACGTGTATCTAGTTCACGAAATACACAAGCCATACACAACAGCCCCATATACGTATGCTATCATGATTACAATTCATACTCGTATGTTCATTGTCAATTCCATACAAGTACTAAAACGAATGGTGATCAAGCATTCATACATGCAAAACAATCATAATAGAAATCCCACATGATATGTAAAACAGCCCCAACAATTAAGCATGCAACCAAACTACATATTAAAATCCGTTAGAATCCCATAATGGAGTTTAGTTCATGACTGAACCAAAAGTCATTATGGGATTAAAGCTAAACATGGTTAATAATCAAACAATTGAAAGATGAAGGATAGAAACGATCAAACCCAATTGACTGATTATAGACCAAAGTTAACGTTCAAATCCTAATATAAATCCAGCAAAATAATAATGATAATCCACAATGATAGAAAATCCCAAGAAGAATTGGAGAAGTAGGCGTTTAAGCTTCGTTCTACGTTGGAATCTCCCTCAACTTGTAAACCCTAGTTCCTACTATGAAAATACATAAAAATTAATTGAAGATACATCTGACACCAGTCAGATATCATTTTAATCAAATACAACCCTTTTAATTAAAAATTAAAATAAAACAAATCAACGACTTTTTATCATCGCAGCGGCGCACAAGACCCTCCAGTGTAATCCTCGGCATGGCGTCGACTTGCGCGTGTGTAATGTTGTCGGTCGGGTGCTTTCATGGCGCACGCAGCGTCCCCATGCTTGTCTTGCTTGGCGGCCTCGCAACTTTAAATTCGGTTTCATCTGCTGCAATCGATACGTTTCGCTCTCTTCCTTTTGTCCATCCATGCTTAGTCTTCTGCTCCACTTGATCCTCATGCCACGTATCTCCCAGCTTGTGCCTCGCTTCATGCGTCCATTAGCCTTATGCCCTCTAATACCACCAAATTAGGCCATTTCCTGCACTTTTTCACTAAAAGGAGTTTTAAGTAAATGCAATGAAAAATAACATGAAATGCAACTAAAAACACACTAAAATGTACTTGAGATGGGCATAGTTCACGTGAATTGGTATTCAATAAGTAGGTATAAAACCCACTTATCAATGACTGTGCCAGAATATGCTGCGAAGTTTAATGAGTTGGCAAGGTTTGCCACTTATCAAGTTAATACCGATGAGCGTAAGGCAAGAAGATTCGAACAAGGATTGAAGCCCTGACTGTATAGCAAGGTTTCAATGTTTTAGTTAAACACATTTGCGGTTGTACTAGTAAAGGCAATTATCGCGGAAGGTGGAAGCGATGCCTTAACCAAGTACAACCAGGAATAGAAAAAGAGAAAGAATGAGAACGAAAATAAGGCTAGTGGGAGTAATAATGGAAGTAACAGTCAGAAGAGGAAGTGGATCGAGAATTTGATTGCGGGAAGACAACAAGGAAGTTAACAAAAGAAAAAGTTTGAAGCTTGTGCTACGTGCGGGAAGAACCATACGGGGGTATGTTTGAAGGGAAAGCGGGTGTGTTTCAACTGTGGCCAGGAGGGACACATTGCACCGAACTATTTTAGCCCAAAGAAAGAAGCATGTTTTACCTACAGTTCGAAGGATTGCATGGCTCATGATTACCCTAAAAAGCCAGTGGGAAGTGCAAGCGGAGGAAATGGAAATAACAGTGGTGGTACATTAACTATCACTGGACCAGCACAATCAAGCCGACCTAGTGCGAGGACTTTTAATATGACCGTGCAGGATGCTGTGCAGTCTAAGGATGATGTGGTGTTAGGTATCATTCCAATTAATGGTATTAATGCCTATGTGCTATTTGATTCAGGTGCTACTTGTTCATTTATATCCGATGAATTTGCTCAAAACTTAGAATTGCCTCAGGAAGAATTAAATTATCCTTTGAGCATACATATTGCGAATAGGGAAGTGATTCCTGTTAGATTCATATACAAGAATTGTAGAGTGGTTATAAAGGGTCACGAGATGATGGTAGATTTGATACCAATTAAACTTGGGGAATTTGATGTTATACTGGGAATGGATTGGTTATTCAATTACGGGGCAGTAATTGATTGCCAAAAGAAATGTGTTAACCTTATGACTCCATGTTGGGTAAAATCTAATTACGCACAATACGCAAGTATACATGGTCAACAAGTAATATAATAGTAAGTAGAGTATCGTTCCCACAGAGAAATAAGTAAGAATTTTAACCTCAAAATTATTAGTTTCTTATTAATCCTAATTTTATTAAACTATCCAAATTAATGATTAAAATTATTAAAACTAAATTACTAAAAATGCTATGATCATAAAACAATCACAAATATTAAAAACTAAAATTTCAAACAATTATTGGAGAATTAGGCTTACGACTTCACCTTAAGCTTCACTCTGATTTTTACACCTTTAATCCAGTTCAATTCACTATCCCAGTTTATTAATCAAGAACACGTATGTAGCATTAGCCACCTCTCGATGTACTAATACCGTATTAACTCAAATCCACAATTTAGATAGAAACAAGTTAAACACCTTAATCAACTAACTCACTATATCTCTATGTGAATTATAATTAAAGAAGGTTTAAGTTTAAGTCCTTTATCTGATTACATGTGATGTCAAGCATATCTCTACCCTAACATTCATCAAAATTCTATTCATTCATAGAATTCAAGAACACATGCTATATTAACTAAGTCTAGACTCATACTTCCTTTCTCGAATTCATACAAATCCACAAAGAATTGTTGATTAGGCAATTCATAAATTCAAGCCCAAATTAATATAGATAAACTGGATAATAGCTTATTAAACTAAAAATCAAAGTTACATAATCATCATTTCACTTAAAGATCCGTCATAAGCCTAAAAAGTAAACTAGTTCATCATCAATGAAATAATAACTGAATAAATTAAAGATATCATCCTTTCAATTACAAATATAAAACCAAACGAAGAATAATTCAGAACACCCTTCACTTTAGCCTTCATCCACAATTGATATGAAAGTTCCTTTAAAATCTTCACTCCAATGCTTGATATGAAAATCTGTCCTTAATCTCTGTTAATTGCCTTCTATTTTGTATGATCTTGTTATTGGTGTTAATATATGTTTACACACGTATTCTGAGTTCAATTCTAAGCCAATTAGAGTCCCAAAGCAATCCAAGTATTAAAAAGTAGTGTTTGAATCAACAATGGACATCTCTGGTTCGGGACCACCCCCCCTGCCCCGGCGGGGGTATATACTTGTAAAACACACGCCCTTGCGGGCTAGGCTACTGACTTCAGAATTGAAGACCCCCTGCCCCGGCGGGGGTGCAAAGCTTAAATAGGCCCACCCCGGTGGGCTAGCACACTGATTTATGGCTTTGTTTAAACTCCAAACTTGCTACAATTTTGCTCCAAATGCTCCCTTTTTTAATCACTTGCCACACCAATCATCCTACACACAAAATAACAATAAACAAGTAAAAATAAACATAAAAATAAGGAATTAACAACAAATAAACTTGAATTAGAAACCGATTCGTGGATATAAAATCCACTTATCACTCCATCAAAGGTTGTGTTCTATGGCAACAAATCACCTCGACAAGCAAGTTGTCTGATGGTGATGCAAGCCAAAAGTTGTTGAGACAAAGATGTGTAGGATAATTAGCCTACATAGTTAATACACAGAAGAAGAGTGTGAAGCTAGAAGAGATACCAGTTCTAAGAGATTTTTCAGACGTATTTCCAGAAGATTTGCTAGGACTTCTGCAGGATCGAGAAATCAAGTTCGTGATTGATTTAGTACCAGGAACGACCCCGATATCTAAAGCCCCATATAGAATGGCTCCAGTAGAGATGAAAGAGTTGATGGTGCAGTTGCAAGAATTGCTTGACAAGAAGTATATCCAACCGAGTGCATCGCCGTTGGGAGCGTTGGTGTTATTTATTAAGAAGAAAGATGGATCGATGCGGCCCTACATTGACTACCGAGAATCGAATAAGGTCACGATTAAAAATAAGTATCCATTACCAAGAATCGATGACCTGTTCGATCAACTAAAAGGAGCAAGGTATTTCTCAAAGATAGATTTGAGAAGTGGTTATCATCAGTTGAAGGTGGGGCCGGAGGATGTACCAAAAATAGTGTTTAGAACTCGGTATGGTCATTATGAGTTTCTAGTTATGTCATTTGGTTTAACCAATGCACCTGCAGCGTTCATGGACTCGATGAACAGGGTGTTTAAGCCATTCTTAGACAAATTTGTGGTGGTGTTTATCGATGATATATTGGTGTAATCCAAAACTAAGGAGGAATATGTGGAACACTTAAGAGTGACGTTGGAGACATTGAGAAAAGAGAAGTTGTACGCTAAATTCTCAAAATGTGAGTTTTGGTTGGAACATGTACAGTTTCTCGGGCATGTTATTGATAAGGACGGAATTTCGGTAGATCCATCAAAGGTGGAAGCTGTAATAAACTGGGATTAGCCGAAGACACCGTCAGAAGTAAGGAGTTTCTTGGGATTGGCAGGTTACTATAGGGTTTTATACAAGAATTTTCCAATATCGCAACTGCATTGCCGAATTTAACTAGGAAGGCGGTTAAGTTTGTTTGGATAAAGAAGTGTGAGGAAATTTTTGAGAATTAAAGAAGAGGTTGAGTTCAGCACCTATGTTGTCATTGCTTGATGATACAGGAAATTTTGTAGTGTATAGTGACACATTGCATAAAGGACTAGGCTGTGTGCTTATGCAAAATGATAGAGTCATTGCGTATACATCCCGTTAATTGAAAGATTACGAGAAAGGGTATCCGACTCATGACTTAGAGTTAGCCACGGTGGTGTTTGCCCTGAAGATTTGGAGACATAATCTTTATGGAGAAAGGTATGAGATATATACCGACCATAAAAGTTTGAAGTATATCTTTAGATAGAAAGATTTGAATATGAGATAGAGAAGATGATTGGAGTTGATAAAAGACTATGACTGTGAGATTTTCTATCATCCCGAAAAGGCGAATGTTGTTGCTGATGCCTTAAGCAGAAAGGGACGGGAGAAGTTAATGATGTTGACTGCTCAGGAGAAGCTAATATCGAAAATGGCAAAAATGGAGTTTGAAATTAAATATCTGACAAAATTCGGTGAAAAATTCTTCCAAGAGAGAGACAGTTCAACGTTGGAAGATAAGCTGAAGAATGCACAACTTCAGGATGAGCACTATGAAGAGATAAGAAGAAAAGTATCTAAAGGTGAGGAAAACAAATTTAAAATCGATTCAGAAGGGTTACTTTGATTCAAAGGGAGAATTTGGGTTCTGCCAGTACTGGAAGTAAAGGAGGAAATTCTGAGTGAAGCTCACAATTCAAGATATTCGATTCATCCTAGAAGTAGGAAAAATGTACCAAGATCTTAGATATCATTTTTGGTGACTGAATATGTGTAAGATCCCAACTTATTATAAATAAAATTGAATTTTCTCTATTCATTATCTTGAAATAATAAGGAGTTAATTTGATATAATGTTTTGGTTATGGGTGAAATATGCAAATTTTGCAAAATAAGCAAGTGGTTATAAAATATTCATTTTTGTCGGGGAATATTCGTTTGGTCGTGGAATATTCTTGTTATCGGGGAATATTCGTATGATGTACGTTAGCAACCATTTGTGGGGCCCATAATAACGAATAAGCATCGGATGAAGAAAGCGACAAAGTTTGAGTTTTTATAAATAATAGCGTAATTGTTACCATTAACACTTTATTGGATTACACGGTGGTTAAAATCTAAGAATGTCTGGCGTGTTTGCATAACGATGCATTATACAGTATTACCTAAAGTATTGTTGAATTATTGATTCTTGCGTAAGAAGGCACTTTTCAATAATTGTTACAAGTATTTTATTTAATATATTATTTTATTGATTCAATAATTCTTTGCGTTGATATTTTATATTATTGTTGTTTCAATAATTGTCTTTGCCTGATATTTCCCATTATCGGATCAATAATTCATATTATTTGAATAATATTATTAGATATCATTATTGGCAATGTCTAGAAAGTTCTGTCAAGGAGAGGTTTGGTCACCTAATTGCGCGCTAGTAAGGAGAAATCCTTATTGGAAGCCCCCTCTTTCCTGGGAACTGCCTGGTTGTCATAATTATGATTCTGTAATATTATTTGTAAATAATTAGTTATTGATTTATATGATAAGGAAATATTTATTTGATGTGGATATAAATGATGGATTTATTTATGTGACTATAAAAGAAGGGATTAATGTTGAGGTGTTTTATCAGTATTTTATTGGATTGGAGGTATTAAAAGATCAAATCAGTGTTCTTGAGATATGTTGCGTGAGTTATAATTTTTAATCCGACCGTTGGATCGTTATAATTTTTGGATATGTTATTCATATATAAGTTGAGTATATATCCATAAATTTTGAACCGTTAAAAATGAATATAAGATTTTTTATGAATTTTAAGAGGTGAGTGGTTCAGAAATTGTTGAAGTTTCTGAATTTATCATTTTGGTGGAAAATTCTAGAATTAGTGGGCCTCACTTTTGGTTGGTGAGAAATGTGCTCAAATGGAATTTCAAATGTGGTGGGTGGCAATAGTAGCAGGTCAAGTCTGCTTTGGCGTGCTATCATTTTTCTATATATAGAGGGCTAAGTTAGAATTGAAAATCACATCAGAAACACATTTTCTTTCTCTCTATATTATCGAGCGTATTTTTGTGAGTATTTTGATACTTTGAGAGTTGTTATTCAGTATAAGTTTCCTTGACTTTATATCCATATATTCGATCGTCAATCTTTGTTATTTTGAGGTAAGGGATGTTATTTTTTTTTCGTAATGATGTTATTCTTTCAATATCATTATGCCGAAATATTGATATGAATTTTATTGTGGAAATTCTACCTTTTTGTATCGGGGTTACTATTCACGTATACAACACTATTCACGTATATAATACTATTCATGTATACGACACTATTCACGTATACAACATTATTCACGAATACGGTACTATTCACGAGTATTGTTTACGAAGTATGATTTTTCTTGTGGAATTTATACCTTTTTGTGTCGGGGTTACTATTCACGTATACATCACTATTCACGAATACGACACTATTTACCGAAAAATGAAATTTTCCTTTTTGTCGAAGATGTCTATTATGGTTACTATCTTTGATTGTATCCATGTTTTGATCTATATTTTTGAATTCTGCTTCACAATTGGTTATTATGAAGTATTATTGATCTTGGATAAACTATTATCTGAATCCCCAATATTTGTCCTTCATCTCATGGATTCGTTTTTCTTTAAAATATTTTCATCATCCTCGGTCTTAAATGATGATGTTCTTGAATATCTTTGTCTGTAGTGCAAAGATGAATGATTAATCGATGAATATCTTTGGCCCGTAGTAGTGCGAAGATGAGCAGTGTTGAGATGAACATGATTGACTAGTGATACAAATGAATATCTTTGGCACGTAGTGCAAAGATGAATATTTGATTAAAGATGTATATTGATTGTTGTTACAGGGATAAAATATTGATGATGGACTTTTAAATCTTAGAAAATAGTAGAACTCATTCTCTATGTGACTCTTCTAATGGATTGCTGTTTTCGCTGCATTTGTTGATCTTTAAACTTGTTGTCTATTATATTCTATCAGATTTTTCCCTGTTGAAGACTAATGATAATTTTTTGTATATTATCTTAGTCATAATATTCTTTACTGGGCTAGTTGAGCTCACCCTTTTCCTTTTTGTTCCATTTTTCTTCTCAGGAGGTGAGAACATAGCAGGATCTAGTTGGGGTATGGAGTGATGGCTCTAGAAAGATGTTTTAGCAGTCCTCACTATTTTTGAAAAATAGTATATGAATAATTGTTATGAGGACTTATTTGAGTGTGGATATTGTCTAGAAGACAATATTTGTATTTAAACTCACAGTATGTGTTGTCGTATTTTGCACGACAATTGTATTATTGAAGTTGTAGTTTGCTTTCTGTACCATGTATTTGGCGACTCAGAATGGGTGTTGTATACCTATTTTGGGGGCGTCACAGTTGGTATCAAAGCTTAGGGATATGATCCCTGGCTGAGATGTGAGACTAGAACTAGGAGGGGATAGACGGGTAAATCCTTCGCTAGTGTGTCCTACTTAAGCTTATTTGTTGGTCGGTCATAATATAGGGATATTATGTGATATGTTAATTTGTTTAGTTAACCCTTGTTTTATGGTAGTATTTAAGAATGGCAGCTGAGAACGTTAACAATGGATTGAATGAGACTGTGGAGACACCTCTAATCACCAACCAGGATAATGTGATGTCAGGCGAAGAAGGAATTAGAGATATTCTTGTGGTGAGGAAATTAATAGTTAGTTGCTCAGAAAGTGTAGCGCAGAGGTAGCAAAGTGAGAGTGAGGAAGAAGAGGAACCTGAGGAGAATTTATTAGAGGTATTTTATGATCAAAATGTAGAATTGCAAAATCGTATTCATGAGTTAGAAGAGCAGGCTGAAGAACGGCAGGCGGTCGTGGAGTAAAAGGTTGCAATGATTCAAGCTTGTGTTACCCGATATGTTATGCTTAAACAGAAGCACTCTTTGGCAGAGTATAATATGATAAAGCTAGAATCTAAGCTGAAAGAAGAAACAACTGAACGAGTGAGAATGAGTGATGCATGGGTAAAAGCCGCACGACGCGTTGATATTGTGGAAAGAGATGTCCGATCTAAGAAGGCTAAAATAGATGATATGTATTTCTCTTTTTAGACAACAATTGAGAGAACCCAACATCGAGTTTTGAATTATCCTGTACATTGCGGTCAACCCCAATTCGATATGGATCGAAGATTAATGATTCAGATCATGAAATAGGAGTACGATGAAGCAGTTGAGGGTGGAATATGCCTTATAGCAAAAGACAATTCTAGCGGTAATGATGACACCAAAGGCTGTCCCAGACAAGTCAAAATCGGTGGTTCAAGTGAGAGCGCCTTTCGTAAAAGCGAGGAACCAAACGAAGTTATCACAGGTTAGTTAATCATAAATTTTTACGAAGTTTATACCTTGTTAGATACTGGTTCTACCCATTCTTTTATCTCTCCTGTTTGTGCTCAACGTTTAAACTTGACTTCGGAGAAATTAGATTTTGATTTATCAGTGGAGACTCCGTTAGGAGAAACTTTTGTTACATCCACTGTTTATAAATCTTGTTTGATCCAAGTGGGTACAATCACATTACTTGTTGATCGTATCTCTTTAAAGATACTTGCTTTTGATTTGATTTTAGGGATTGATTGGTTAACTACTCATCATGCCAAAATTGATTGTTTTCATAAGGTTGTTAGTTTTCATATTCCTAACCAACCTGTTATGCAAATTCAAGCAACCAAACCATTGAAGTCAAACACTTTCATATCAAGCCATAAAGCCATTCGTTTATTGAAAAATGGATGTCAAGCTTTTTTAGCCCATTTCATGGATTTAAACAAAAATACGTCAGATTTGGATAATATTTCTATTGTTAGTGAATTTCCTGACGTATTTCCTGAAGAATTTCCTGGCATACCCCCAGAGCGTGATAATGAATTTTGTATCGACTTTAAACCTGGTACAAAACCCATTTCTAAAATCTCATATCGAATGGCTCCTATTGAACTTCAGGCGTTAAAGAAAATCAAGTACAAGAGTTGGTACTCGAGCCTCTATCTGGTGACTTCCTTTGTGGAATGCACCGAAGCCAGACTCTCCGCAGGGGACGTTATATTCATGCGGTGGTAAATTGATAAGAGCCATTGTGACATGCTATCCAAGATTGGGATATGAGTCACAGTTGAGAACAACCTAAGTCAGTAATCGAAATATCTAGCTTTCTAGGCTTAGCTGGTTACTATCGGAGATTCGTGGAAGGATTTTCTCGAATCGCTACTCTGTTAACTCAGCTAACTCGGAAAGATACAAAATTTGAATGGAGCGAGGAATGTGAGACGAGCTTCGAAGAGCTCAAGAGGGGACTCATTTCGGCACCTGTTCTGACCATACCATCTTGGAAAAGCGAACATGGTAGCTGACGCGTTGAGTAGAAGATCGTACGCGAGTACGAGTGTGATATTATTGAACACAAAGACCTATTTTGTATAATTTAAAAATGATAGAGATAGAGTTAAAGACTCTAGGGAACCATGTGATGACATACGAGTAGAATCGACTTTAATTGATAAAGTTAAAATCGCTCAAGCTACACACTGGAGTTGATGAATATAAAGAAGAAGGTGCAAGAAGGCGTTTTTCTAGAAGTACGAGTCGATGAAGAGAAGAAATCTCAAACCTTCGATTTATTTGAAATCCTCGATCGAGTAAGAGCTGTGGCCTATAGACTCGCCTTAACGCTAAGTATGTCACGTGTCCATAACATTTTTCACGTATCGATGTTACGTAAATATGTGGACGACCCAAACCACATTATTGCGTTAGAACCAGACGAGATATCTAAAGATTTATCGTACGAGGAGGTACCTGTCAAGATATTGGATAGGAAAGAGCATGTCCTACGAACAAAGGTTATACCATAAGTTAAGATTTTGTGGAGGAACCATGCTATTGAGGAAATGACCTGGGAGTTGGAATCGAAAATGAAAGCGAGGTACCCTCACCTTTTTGAAACACCAGGTACGTACGTCAATTTCGAGGACAAAATTTTATAAGGAGGGGAGGTTGTAAGACCCCAACTTATTATAAATAAAATTGAATTTTTTTTATTCATTATCTTGAAATAATAAGGAGTTAATTTGATATAATGTTTTGGTTATGGGTGAATTATGCAAATTTTGCAAAATAAGCAAGTGGTTATAAAATATTCATTTTTGTCGGGGAGTATTCGTTTGGTCGTGGAATATTCTTATTATCGGTGAATATTCGTACGATGGCGCAGCCATTTGTGGGCCCCATAACGGAATAACTGTCGGATGAAGAAAATGACAAAGTTTGAGTTTTTATAAATAACGGCGTAATTGTTACCGTTAACATTGTTGGATTACCCGGTGGTTAAAATACGATGTCTGGCGTGGTTACATAGTAGCACACGGTATTGCACAGTATTGTTGAATTATTGATTCTTACGTAAGAAGGCACTACTCAATAATTGTTACAGTATTTACTATTCAATATTTTATTTTATTAATTCAATAATTGTTGCGTTCATATTTTATATTATTGTTGTTTCAATAATTGCCACTGCACAGTATTTCCCATTATTAGATCAATAATTCATATTATTTGAATAATATTATTAGATATCATTATTGGCAATGTCTAGAAAGTTCTGTCAAGGAGAGGTTTGGTCACCTAATTGCGCGCTAGTAAGGAGAAATACTTATTGGAAAGCCCCCTCTTTCCTGGAAACTGCCTGGTTGTCATAATTATAATTCTGTAATATTATTTATGAATAATTAGTTATTGATTATATAATAAGGAAATATTTATTTGATGTGGATATAAATGATGGATTTATTTATGTGGCTATAAAAGAAGGAATTAATGTTGAGGTGTTTTATCAGTATTTTGTCGGATTGGAGGTATTAAAAGATCAAATCAGTGTTCTTGAGATATATTGCGTGAGTTATAATTTTTAATCCGACCGTTGGATCGTTGTGATTTTTGGATATGTTATTCATATATAAGTTGAGTATATATCCACAAATTTTGATCGTTAAAAATGAACGTATAATTTGTTATGAATTTTAAGAGGTGTCTGGTTCAGAAATTGTTGAAGTTTCTGAATTTATCATTTTGGTGAAAAATTCTAGAATTGGTGGGCCCCACTTTTGGTTGGTGAGAAATGTGCTCAAATGGAATTTCAAATATGGTGGGTGGCAATAATAGCAGGTAATGCCATCAGGTAGCAGGTCATGTCTGCTTCGGCGTGCTATCATTTTCCTATAAATAGAGGGCTAAGTTAGAATTGAAAATCAAAACAGAAACAAGTTTTCTTTCTCTCTATTTTATCGAGCATATTTTTGTGAGTATTTTGATACTTTGAGAGTTGCTATTCATTACAAGTTTCCTTCGACTTTATATCCGATATTCTGATCGAAATACTGTTATTTTGAGGTAAGGGATGTTATTTTTTTTCGTAATGATGTTATTCTTTCAATATCATTATGCCGAAATATTGATATGAATTTTATTGTGGAAATTCTACCTTTCTATGTCGGGGTTACTATTCATGTATACGTCACTATTAACGTATACAACACTATTCACGTATACGACACTATTCATGAATACGGTACTATTCACGAGTATTATTCATGAAGTATGATTTTCTTGTGGAATTTCTACCTTTTTGTGTTGGGTTTACTATTCACATATACAACACTATTCATGTATACAACTCTATTCACGAATACGACACTATTCACTGAAAAATGAAAATTTTCCTTTTTGTCCAAGATGTCTATTATGGTTACTATCTTTGATTGTATCCATATTTTGATCTTTATTTTTGAATTCTACTTCACAATTGTTTATTATGAAGTATTATTGATCTTGGATAAACTGTTATATGAATCCCTAATATTTGTCCTTCTGTCTCACTGGATTCGTTTTCTTTAAAATATTTTTCATCATCCTCAGTCTTAAATGATGATGTTACTGAATATCTTTGGCCTGTAGTGCAAAATGAATGATTAACTGATGAATATCTTTGGCCTGTAGTGCAAAGATGAACAGGTGTTGAGATGAACATGACCGACTGGTGATACAAATGAATATATTTGGCTGTAGTGCAAAGATGAATATTTGATTAAAGATGTATATTGATTGTTGTTACTGAGGATAAAATATTGATGATGGACTTTTAAATCTTAGAAGATAGTAGAACTCATTCTCTACGTGACTCTTCTAATGGATTGTTGTTTCATTGCATTTGTTGATCTAAAACTTGTTGTCTATTATATTCTATCGATTTTCCCCTGTTGAAGACTAATGATAATTTGTTGTATATTATCTTAGTCATAATATTCTTTCTTGGGCTAGTTGAGCTCACCCTTTTCCTTTTGTTCCATTTTTCTTCTCGGGAGGTGAGAACATAGCGAGGATCTAGTGGGGTATGGAGTGATGGTTCTAGAAAGATGATTTAGCAGTCCTCACTATTTCTGAAAAATAGTGTATGAATAATTGTAATGAGGACTTATTTGAGTGTGGATATTGTCTAGAAGACAATATTTATATTTAAATTCATAGTATGTGTTGTTGTATTTTGCACGAAAATTATATTATTGAAGTTGTAGTTTGCTTTCTGTACCATGTATTTGGCGACTTAGAATGGGTGTTGTATACCTATTTTGGGGGCATCACAATATGAAGAAGGATGTGGCTGAGTGTGTGGTGAAATGTTTAATGCGTCAGAAAGTTAAAGCTGAGCATCAAAGGCCAAGCGGATTATTGCAACCATTGGAGATACCGAAATGGAAATGAGAGCATATCACAATGGATTTTTTTGGTAGGTATTCCAACAACTAAACAAGGTTTCGACGCCATTTGGGTGATTGTCGATCGATTGACAAAGTCAGTACACTTTATGCCAATCAAGATTAGATTTAACCAAGATCGGTTGGCAAAACTATACGTGAAGGAAATTGTTTCAAGACACGGTGTACCGGTGTCCATTATATCAGACAAAGATCCACGTTTTACATCAAATTTTTAGAAACAACTACAAGAATGTTTGGGAACACAGCTGAGAATGAGCACAGCGTACCATCCCCAAACCGACGGACAGAGTGAGACAACCATCCAGACACTAGAGGATATGCTCAGAGCATGTATCATGGATTTCAAGGGAAATTGGGATGACCATCTACCATTGGTTGAATTTGCCTATAATAATAGTTATCACACGAGTATTGGTTATAACAACCCGGAGAATCTGGATTGTTCAGAAATTAAGATTTAAAGAATTAGTTATTAATAAAATGAATTTTTATTAATAATATTTTTTGCTATGTGTTTATTAATCGTTCTACAACCTAGGATGATTATAAATCGGGAGGATTCTGGCTACGAGCTACACTGAACGAGTAAGAATTTTCAAGACGAAAATAAAATTTTTTCGGGAACAAAATATTTTTGGGGAAAAGACGAAATAGGCACTATTCACCCAACAAAACTCTATGGGTTAGGGTTTGAATAACCTAAGCCTTTCCGAGAATTCAGTATGTCAAAATGACATTCTGTCGAAAGATTTGACGATAATATATCGTGAAAAGTTAAGTATGTCGATTAAAGTTTTTCTCGGAAAACATGTAGAAATCAGACGATATAAAAACAATGAAAAGTACTATTATGTACTTTTCATTCGTTTAACTACGTTAAGGAAAAACATGAAGGAAAACACTTAATGTGGAAAAGTTTTTTTTTCAGTTTTTCGGATATCCGAAGAATACATAAAAGTTAATCGGTAAAGGAAAGACGAAATATCCAAAAATATTTGGATTCCGAGAATCATAATTTTTAAAACTGTCGGACGAATCCCGAAAAATGGAACCACAAAACTTCCAAGGGAAGTTTCGTGAATAGTAAGGAGGTGGAGTAAGGAGGTGTGAATAATAATTCTTGGGGCGAAATGACTTTTTTTACCCTAGCTTTGAAAATCTATAAAAAGGAAGCTAGATTTCATTTGTTTGGAATTTTGAAAATCCTCCAACACTTGAGAGAGAGAGAGAGAGAGAGAGAGAGTTCGGATGGGAGGAAGAAGAGGAAAGGAAGAGGAAAGGAAGAGGAAAATCTTGCTTGGGAGCAAACTTTATCCGACGGAAGGAGATTAAAGAAGAAAGGGAATGGAATGAGCAGTTAATCGTAAGCTGTAGCTGGGCATAAGGTAAGTTTCTTAACTTTATTCATATTTTAAATGAATGCTAGTTTCTAAAACTTCTCAGATGTTGAACTTGAGAAGTTCTGTCTATGTGCTAATGTGTGATATTTGTACAAGGTGGTAGAACGTATGAGGCCTTGTGCCAAAATGTGAACACTTCGGTGTTTCTATGAGATGAACTGTTCTGTGATTGAACTGTTTAATAAGTGAATGTTCTGTTTATACATGATTCGTTATTGTTAAGTCTGTGCTATTGATTCTAGTCAGACAGAATGTGTATGAAAAAGGCAGAAGAAGGAACGTATTTCAAAATGAATGTGAAGAATGTTTTAAAATGATAGGAATCGAGATTATTCCTATTGTTCAAGCAGTTTCATAACCTTTGTTCAGTTATCGAAGATTTAAAGACATGTTTGAATTCTTAACGTTGTTAATTCAACTGCTATAACTTGCTGAGCAATTGAATGCTCACACTTGCTTTAAATGAAAAACATTTTTAGCATACGATCTTAGAAGAACTTAAGGATCCCGTGAAGATCAAGCTGATCGGTATCCAGATGAAGTGCCATTCATTAGATGAATGAGTGTGAAGATCAAGAGAAGACTTGTAATGTAGAATGATAAAATTAAGCTATAGACTGGTTTAATGAACAATTATGTATCCTTGGTGGTGAAAGTAGTTTGCACACAAGCGAATCATGTTTGATGATAAAGCATATACTTTGTAACAATCTTATTCATTTATTAATAAAAAGTATAAATTTATTAAAGGCTTTTAATTATCTACATGATGTTGTTTTATAATATGTTATAAACCCATAGTTTTAAGCAATGCTTTTAGAATAATGATGATGATCATTCTAATGAGATCTAAATTCTTAGAAAGCTTAAAACTAAAATAGTTCCCAATCGTTGGATTACTAAATTGGGGATTAATGAATCCGGATAGATTGGTACATACGTTGCTTGCTCATTGGATGAGGATGATTGATCTCATGATCATTTGTGTGGAGACACTAAAGCAAGTATGTAGGTGCTTATTAGAGAATAAGTTCACTGAACGTGGCTCGCTAAGGAATACCTAATGGAGTTTTACTTGCATGCCAATAGGAATTTTTGTAGTGATAGTAGTACAAGTGATCCTTGGACTTGAGATCATCATAGTATCTTGTGTATGATGAGTTATACTTTGACTTATTCCTTAAGACCCTTAGGGTATATCAAAGGGTATGCTTGGGTATAATAAGTTGTACATGGAGATAATGTATGATCAATAAAGAATCTACTACTTCTAGTAAAAGAAGAGAAATGTCCTTGGTGATTCAATAAATGACAACCCAATAGTCCTTGGCCAAGGCAGAATGAAATTAGAAAGGAGTTTCTAATTTGCATTATTTGGAGTTGTGTATTTAAGAGTCGAAATACATATAATTAAATAAAATAAGACTTGACAGTAATTTCATGTCTTATATTTAATTGGGACATTATATGGTGGAAGGATTGAATTGTACGGTAACTATTTACTCAAAGGTTCTTTTATCATTAATGTTAAAATCTATATTATTTGGAAAGTCGTTAATCGGTAGGGAGGCTTATCCCTATTGTAGAATAATTAATATTTAATTTATTTATTTAAATAAGATTAGAATTGTTCTAATTGATTTATTCACAACCGGTTTAATATGGAGAACCTAAAGGGTCAGACCATAAAAGGAAGAATAATTATTTAAGAAGTTAATGGCATAATTGTAATAATAAGTTAAGTATATTTAATTTAATCTATGGTGATAGAATAAATTAAATAGCTTAATATATTATTATTTAATATTTTGGAAATATTAAATATAAATTAATAAGAGGAGTCTTATTATTATTTAATTCCTAAAGGAGTTTGAGAATTAATTAATAAAAGTACTCTTATTTATTCTTAATAAGATTAGGAGGCTAATTAATTAAAAGTTTAATAAATTATTTCTAATAAGACTAGGAGCCTAATTAATTAAAGGAGTTTAATTAATTAAAATAAAACCCAATTCCTTAATTGTTAAGGAGGGTTGCCCACATCTATAAATAAGAGGAGTTTTATTATAGGTGGGGTTGTTGTTGACTTTTTCACAACAGACGTGATTCCAATTGTTGAAGAGTACGCTCCTTTTCTATGAGAGATAGAAAAACTAGGGTTTTGCCAAACACCCATCTTCTTGAATCTTTATTCTTTCTTGGTGGATCACCTCTAGAGGCCAAACACTTGGGTGGCTAACGTTGATCAAAGAAATGAACCAAACCCGGTTGATTCAAGTTGAACGCGAAAAGGATTGGAGGTGAACTTGTACCTAAGGAAGCTCGGATCTTCAAGGGTATGATTCTTGTTCTTTCTTTTTCATTTAATTAATAATTGTGCATAAAGGGTGATCTGGGTATATGGTTTGTAAAATTTTTAAATTCTGATTTTTCCACGTTTTCGCTTTATTTTGTGCAATTTGATTGCGTTCATGAATATTACAAACCTAACAGTGGCATCAGAGCCAAACCTTTATGCGAATTATTAATTATTTTAATTTGATATGTATATTAATATGTGTTTAGAATAATTTAATTGGGCATAATTTTATTGTATATAAAAAAAACGCGAATACCGTTTTTTACTTTTCGCTGAACTCTTAGTTATTCAATATACTAATCCCACGAATTGATATGATCACTTGAATGGATATGTGATTACTTATATGTAACCCTATTACATGCCACACCATCAGGTTATCAAAGATATACTAAAGGGATTCAAAAGGTTGCAGGATTCAAATTAACGATTATATATATATATATATAATATTCTTAATTATTTATAATTAAAATAAAAGTTTATTTTAACATTAAAATAAAAAGGTTTATTTTAATTTTAAAATTAATTTCATGCTAACTAATTAGAGTTAGAATTAGATTCCATAATAACTAATTAGAATTGAAATTGGATTCCATGTTTCCTTAAATAAAGGAGTTTAATTAGATATGAAATAAAATTTCCTATTATTCAAATTAAAAGAGTTTATTTGTGAATAGGAAAGAGAATCAAGTATTTCTTTTTAAATAAAAGTTTATTTAGATATGAAATAAGATTTCATATTATTCAAAATATATGGGTTTATTTGTGAATAGGAAAGAGAATCCGTGTTTCCTTTAATAAAGGTGTTTTTTTACTTGAAATTAGATTCCATAATTAATTAAAATAAAGGAGTTTATTTTGATTAAAGATTTTGATTAAAATAAAATAGTTTATTTTATTCAAAATTGGATAAATTAAAATAAAAAGTTTTATTTTGATTTAAATTTGGGTAGGGTTTCGGTGATTCGGAGGACGGAATTCTTATAAGGAGGGAACGATGTGACAACCCGAATTTTTATAAATTATTAAAATAGAAATTTAATAATTAAAATTCTTATTATGAGATGTTTTGAGTTTGATTATATATATATATATATATATATATATATATATATATATATATACTTATATATATTTTGAAATATGTGATCGGTGTGAAGAGAAATATATATTCATATATTGGGAAAGTGAGGTTTAATAGTTGAGTTAACTATTGAAGGAATTAAATGAATTTTGTAATTAATCTTAAATATTTATTGAATTAAATAAATATTTTAAATAATTTATTTATTAATAAAAATAAATAATTTATGAAATTGTGGTATAATAATTTAGTTACGTGTGTATGATAATTAAGTTAAAGCAAATGTAAATTTTATTCTTTGAAGATTTAATTTAATGAATTAATTAAATTAAATGAGTTGTTTAGTATTAAAGAAAATAAGTATATTAAATAAAGCGATGTTTAAGTCTAATTTATTAATTAAATTAGATATATAATTATTTATTAATTATAAGTATAATTATAATAAGATTATAATAATAATTATTATTATAAGTTATTTAAATTAACTAAAGGTGTGATACATGAAACTATATAATATAATATTATTAAAATAATCTAGTTTGGGAGAATTGGTGTGTGGCCAAACAAGGCCTTGTGGCCTTTGGTCTAATGTAACTGATGAAGACGTATTATTGTATAACTGAAAGAGTACGTGGGAGGATGGCCATATCAGTTTATTTTTTTACGCGTCTAATTTTTTAATGCTAAGTTTAGAGAGGGTTTGGTGAGAAGAAGGAAACAAAGAGTTTGGAGAGAGAGCAAGAGAGGAAACATAGTGAATTGGATTCTCTGTGATTGTCAAGGAGAGGAATTTTAAACCTAGTCATCATCTTTTGCTAGTCAACAATTAAGGAATAAGGTTCAAAATTCAAGGTAAAGTTATGTGTTACTTGAAAGACATGAATCGGATGTGATACTTGAAGATTTATACACTTTGGTTGTGTTATTATTATTTGAACCATGTTTAAGGTTCCGAATAATGTATTAATGTTGAATTGTAATATCATTTTGCAATGTAAAGTTTTGTAGTATTAAAATGATTTTGAGATATATAGATGTAAAGGTTGAAGGTTTTGGGAACGAGAATAATTTGTAATAGAAAATTTTAATTATTCCGCAAATTTCAATGGTTGTATTATCGTTTAATGATGTAAAATTAGTGGTTGAATGTATTATTAACGACCGAAGTCAAGAATTAAATTGTATGAATTTTGGGGTCGTTACAGTTGGTATCAAAGCTGTAGGTTATAAACCTTAGGTAAGAGTACCCTTGGCTATAACCTTAGAGAATAAAGGAGAAGATGATAAAGAAGTTAACAATCAAAAAGTTATATTTAAGTATGGTACAATTGTACCCTTTAATAGTTGATGTATGGTATCTGGGCTAAACGATTCCTTAATAGAGCGAAGGTATATACGAACTAGCAACTCGGAACCTAGTTTGTTGGTTATTTGTGGGAAACCACTCATTGTACCATATTGAAACTATTAGAGACTCGATGTGTACCAAGTATAGAAATGGATACGTCTGATGAAAATGTGGAACTTAAAAGAAATGTTGAGCAATGTAAATGAAGTTAGAAATTCTTAACGGAAGAATTGTTATATAAACAAGAAAATTCAAAGAAGAATCTTGAAGAGATATAAAGATAAGATATGGGAATTGCATAACTCCAATAGCCAAGATAACGAATAATAATGAATAGACAAAGTCTGGAAGATTAAAAGCATAAACAAAATCGTAAATGATGAAAAAGGAAAGAAAAGGATTGTAAAACAAAACGATCACGAGTTAAGAAAATAATTTTAAGGGAGATGATTATAGAATAAGATCACGATGTGATCAGTTTAAGTTATAAAAGAAAGATGGTCTGTAATGTTTGAATAATTATAGCTTGATGCTATGAAGTTAATGTACTATGATATAGTACGAGATAAACTCACGAGGAGTTATAGATAATGTGATACGAGGAATTCGTATCGAGCAAAGAGCAAGTGATAAACGAGATAGAGTTAGGTGGGATTTCAATTGAGGACTCATGTGATGGCTGAGTTGTACAAACCTTTGTATGGGTGAGGGTTTTGTTCTTGCACTCAGTTTATCACATTGATAATCATTGGAATGTTGGTGTCGCGCTATCAATGTATATGTGGCGAAAAGGTGATTCTTTTCTCATGTGTATATTTGATAGTTAGAAACTATTAAGATTAGTCAGATATTATTCGGATTAGGTGCGATTCTTAAAACTAATGCATATGGTAAGTTCGTGACTCATAATAATATGGTATGTTTTGAACCCCTCAACGAATGGGCGCCTATGGTCTGACTAGGATAAGTTCTTAAATTCATATTATTGTGGTAAGTTCCTGAACTTCCAATGTGCGGTAAGTTTAATGAACTATACTGGGGGTATACGAGGATGGTAAGTTGAAATACAAGAATATTTAGTATAAAGATTGAAATTGATGGAGAAAATTAGATATTCTAAATCTACTAGCTATGCTAGACTTTCGAAATTTATTGACTTCGTGACGATGGTTGTACTTTTGATTTTTGAAAAAAATGTTGGATCACACTAGTGAACCAAAGAATTTTTAAAACAGTGCTATTATTCGCATATCTATGTTGTTTGTTTCGGCTAGAATTTTTTTTTTTTGAATTTTCAAAATATATTTTAACTATATGTATCGGGTGATATGATAAATGATGAAGTCATCAATGCAATGGAACCTGGTGTTGGATGTGATCATATGATCGTCAGCCCACTATGGTGAGATGTAGTATTACAACGTCATAATCATGACGTCATAAAAGGATTTTTGAGATTTCTTTAAGATATGAGAAATATATATATATATATATATATATATATATTTCGATTGATGTCCGAATTGTTGTAGAAGTCTACTATTTATTTGATTCATTTGAGGCGAATATTGAAAGATGATCATAAAATTCAAGTGTTTCTTGAGAAGTTATGCCAAACCAAATTATTTTGGTGCGGATTCAGATGTTGAAAAGCTGAGATGAACAACCCTTTTATAGGGGATTACGCAGAAGCGTTTAGATGTTTGTGCACAATACATGGTACGAAGGGCTGATCACCCTAAGTACGAGAGTCCCTATAGTCTAATGACTGTTAAGTTTTAAGTTGAAAGAGTACTTATAACCATGGACAGAGTGCACAATACATCGTACGAAGGGCTTAACACCCTAAGTATGGGAGTCCCTATAGTCTAATGACTGTTAAGGCTTAAGTTGAAAGAGTACTTATAACCGTGGACGTAGTTTAAGGTCTTATGACCCTCAGCATGATTTTGAATCTTTTAAATTCCTGTTATTCATATCACTTCCCAATTATTGAGCAATTGTGGAAGATTATTATTATTTTGAAAGGTGAAAGTGGAAAGGATGAGAAAATTAAGCAAAATATAATAATTTCAAGAAAGAATTGAAACTCCAGAAAGAAGAGAAATGTGAAACTCTTAGAAGAGGAAGAGGTGATGAATATGATGATCTTAGAAAGTTTCTTAGAGAAAGAATTTGGTTGCAGAACCCAATGAATGAATAAAGTATTAACGTAAAATCTATTTTGATAGATTGAATTAATAAAGATTAATAAATAAAATTTTGAGGAAGAAATTCTTAGAAGAAAGGGTGAATGTAATATCCCGAATGTTTATGATAACGATCCTTAGAAAAGGAAAAGAATGGGTTAAAGAATATATAATATTTGATATATGGTATGTTTAATTGAAGGTTATGTAATAAAACCTAAAAGTTGTTGAAGAAATGAATGTAGTATATATATATATATATATATATATATATATATATATATATATGTAAAATTTTTGCTAAGTTAACGTGTTGAAGTTATTCAACGATAATTGTGAAAAAGATTTTGTGAAAACCTTAGTAAGGTAGGGTTTCGGTGATTCCGAGGATGGAATTCTTATAAGGAGGGAAGGATGTGACAACCCGAATTTTTATAAGTTATTAAAATAGGAATTTAATAATTAAAATTCTTATTATGAGATGTTTTGAGTTTGAGTATATATATGTGTGCTATATATTTTGAAATATGTGATCTGGTGTGAAGAGAAATATATATTCATATATTGGGAAAGTGAGGTTTAATAGTTAAGTTAACTATTGAAGGAATTAAATGAATTTTGTAATTAATCTTAAATATTTATTAAATTAAATAAATATTTTAAATAATTTATTTATTAATAAAATAAATAATTTATAAAATTATGGTATAATAATTTAGTTACGTGTGTGTGATAATTAAGTTAAAGCAAATGTAAATTTTATTCTTTGAAGATTTAATTTAATGAATTAATTAAATTAAATGAGTTGTTTAATATTAAAGAAAATAAGTATATTAAATAAAGCGATGTTTAAGTCTAATTTATTAATTAAATTAGATATATAATTATTTATTAATTATAAGTATAATTATAATAAGATTATAATTATTATTAATTATTATTATTATAAGTTATTTAAATTAACTAAAGATGTGTCACATGAAACTATATAATATAATATTATTAAAATAATCTAGTTTGGGGGAATTGGTGTGTGGCCAAACAAGGCCTTATTGCCTTTGGTCTAATGTAACTGATGAAGACGTATTATTGTATAACTGAAAGAGTACATGGGAGGATGGCCATATCAGTTTATTTTTTACGTGTCTAATTTTTTAAGGCTAAGTTTAGAGAGGGTTTGGTGAGAAGAAGGAAACAGAGAGTTTGGAAGAGAGAGCAAAAGAGGAAATATAGTGAATTGGATTCTCTGTGATTGTCAAGGAGAGGAATTCTAAACCTAGTCATCATCTTTTGCTAGTCAACAATCAAGGAATAAGGTTCAAGATTCAAGGTAAAGTTATGTGTTACTTGAAAGTCATGAATCAGATGTGATACTTGAAGATTTATACACTTTGATTGTGTTATTATTATTTGAACCATGTTTAAGGTTCCGAATAATGTATTAATGTTGAATTGTAATATCGTTTTGCGATGTAAACTATTGTAGTATTAAAATGATTTTGAGATATTTAGATGTAAAGGTTGAAGGTTTTGGGAACGAGAATAGTTTGTAATAGAAAATTTTAATTATTCCGCAAATTTCAATGGTTGTATTATCGTTTAATGATGTAAAATTAGAGTTTGAATATATTATTAACGACCGAAGTAAAGAATTAAATTTTATGAATTTTAGGGTCGTTACAAGGAAGAAGAGGAAAAGTTTGCTCGGGAGCAAACTTTGTCCGATAGAAGGAGATTAAAGAAGAAATGGATTGGAATGAGCAGTTCAGCGTACGCTGTAGCTGAGCGTAAGGCAAGTTTCCTAACTTCATTCATATTTTAAATGAATGCAAGTTTCTAAAACTTCTCAGATGTTGAACTTGAGAAGTTCTGTCTATGTGAAAATGTGTGATATTTGTACAAGGTGGTAGAACGTATGAGGCCTTGTGCCACAATATGAACACTTCGGTGTTTTTATGAGATGAACTATTTTGTGATTGAATTGTTCAATAATTGAATGTTCTATTTATACATGGAACGTTATTGTTAAGTCTGTGCTATTGATTCTAGCCAAACATAATGTGTATGAAAAAGGTAGAAGAAGGAACGTATTTCAAAGTAAATGTGAATAATATTTTAAAATGATAAGAATCGAGATTATTCCTATTGTTCAAGCTGCTTCATAACCTTTATTTGGTTATCGAAGATTTAAAGGCATGTTTGAATTCTTAAAGTTGTTTATTCAACTGCTATGAGTTGCTGAGCAATTGAATGCTCACACATGCTTTAAATGAAAAACATTTTCAGCATACAATGTTAGAAGAACTTAAGGATCCCGTGAGGATCAAGTTGATCGGTATCCAAAAGAAGTGCCATTCATTAGATGAATGAGTGTGAAGATCAAGCGAAGACTTGTAATGTAGAATGATAAAATTAAACTATAGACTAGTTTAATGAACGGTTATGTATCCTTGGTGGCGGATAAAAGTCACTCGTGTAAGATGTAAAGAATAATGTAATTATCATTATTTGTAATGAAAGATGTTATAAGGTATTAGAAACTGGGAATTGAGAATGTATGTTGTTATATTTCAGTATATAATGATGTATATTTGGAAAGAAGTGGGACCGTGACGTACGAAATCCGGGTATGAAGATAGATCGATTTTGGGCGTTACATTAAGATGTTACCTACGTGGGAACTTTAAGATGTTATGATGAAAAATTATCCTCAGTTATTTGCTTAATCTTTTATAGCGATTCTGGTGACAGAATCATGTTAAGGAGGGAAGAATGTAATGAATAAATTTATCGAGTCATGATTCTGGTGACAAAATCCTTTTAAGGAGGGAAAGATGTAACAATCGAGAAATTTTATAATTTAAATATTTATTGAATTAAATAAATATTTTAGAATAATTTATTTATTGAGAAAAATAAATAATTTATGAAATTGTGGTATAATAATTTAGTCACGTGTGTATGATAACTAAATTAAAGCAATGGTAATTTTATTATTTGAAGATTTAATTTAATGAAATAATTAAATTAAAAGAATTGTTTAATATTTAAGAAAATAAGTAAATTAAATAAAGTGATGTTTAAGTCTAATTTAATAATTAAATTACATATATAATTATTTATTCATCATAAGTATAATTATAATAAAAATTATAATTATTATAATTATAAGTGTAAGCTAATTAAATGGGTTACATGTGTGACAAATAAAAACTATATAATATAAATATTATTAAAATAAATTGGAATGGTGGAATTGGTGTGTAGCCAAACAAGGCCTTGTGGCCTTTGGCTTATTTTTAACCGATGCAACCCTTTGGTTCTTACCTGACGAACGTGGGAAGCCTTCAATTTATATGTTACGTGTCCTATTTTTCTAAGGCTAGCACAGAGAATATAGAGAAGAAAGAAAACACAGTGGTTTTGAGAGAGAGTGTTCTGAGATTGTCAAGAGCAAGAGAAGGGTTTGCTAATCATTTTGCTAAATCAAGGATTAAAGGTATAAACTATTCCTAATTTTAACTCTTAGTTTTGGTAGTATCTATTCTATATGATTTAGAAATTACGTTGGATTGTTGTATATATATGTGTATATAGTTTTGTAAAAACTATTAATAATCATATATGAGTGATATTTGATTTTGAAACACGTGAAATTGGGTTAAGGAAGAAAATTGAAATAACAATGTATGTTCATGTAAAATGGCTTAGTAAGTCCAAAGATTGATGTCCAATACTTGCTATAATCTGCAAATTGATGTCAGATTGTGATAATATGTCAAGAAACAAAAACAACATAGTTTGAATCTGGTCAATTGGATAAGAAATGAAGTCGTGGCGATCAAATTCGCTAAAAGTGTTAAAAGTAAAGAAATTGGGAAAATTGTGGTTTTGATCCTTCAAAATTGGTTATATATAGTGTTTATGTTGTTAGAATGATGAATTGCATGTTTATAGATGTTATTACAAAGTTTAAGTTGTTAAGTTTTGTGAGTTTCTGTGGAATTGGGTTAATTGGAGTGTTGGTGCAAAACAGAGCTTCAAATTGTAGTTTACACTTTTGTATGCAGAGTCGCTCTTGTAGATACTTCTGACTAGTACTACTATTCGCAACTACGTCGTATGGATTTCTAAAGTCGAGCACCGGTAGCAATTTCTAGGATTAGTGTAAAGCTTGGGCATAAGCAATTTTGACTGCGTCTCCTAACCTAAGCGAAAGAATTTTTGATTATATATGGGTTATAATATAAGGACTTAATCTAGTTTGGCATGCATGATAATGATGTTAAAACATAACATGGTCTACAATAATAGATTATAATGTGATGTAATATAAAGTGTGAAGATTTTAAGTGATCATTTAATTAAGTTATGTAATGAACAAAAAAATTGACGTTTACAAGAGTCAAAGATGAAGGGTAAATCTTATATTAAGCGATAGTATATTTCAGATTCATTAGGGTGGTTAACCAACATGATTAGACATTAAGTTAAGGTTATGACCTAAATGGTGGGTTAAACCTATAAAGCTAATATTAATACAACTAATTGTTATTGCAATTTAAATGGTATGTGTAGGGTAATTGGCGAACATTATTATACTTGTGTAGCTTACACACGAGGCAAGTTCCCTAACTTCATTCTCTTATTAATGAATAAGAGTTTCATAGCTACGTTATCTTTTATGTCAAGCAAGCTTTCTATTCCTAAATTATCATTGTACATGTTCCTAAATTCTATGTTAAAGTCTAGTAAGCCTAATCTATCTTGTGTAAGATTGTTCAAGCTCTTATAACCTAATTTGTTACATCGATCGAGTTTCACTGTCCTTATTCTTGTTATTTCTATTCAAAGCATATACTGTTTTAATACATTGATTCAATTGAGATTGTTCTAACTCTTTTAAATGTAGTACTTTGCATGTATACCATGTCTACACATTTATATAATGTTGTTATTCGATCTTTGACTTAAATAACCTTATTCACTTCTATATTATCATGTTAAACCTTCAAGTAGAAAGCAAACTCTTATTGATCGAATTGGTCTATAATTGAAAAGTGTTCTAAAATTCTAGAACCACTGATAAGCTAGTTCCAAACTAAACTTTCTTTAGTGCGGAGATTCTAAATTCAAACTGAGATGAACAACCCTAACATAGGGGATTATGTATGTGTAACATTTAGATGTTTGTGTATAATACATGGTACGAAGGGCTGATCCCCCTAAGTACGTAAGGAAGGGTCTGTATAGTCTAAATGACTGTTAAGGTTGGGATAATAATACCTAAATACCGGAGACATAGTTCGTGGTCATAAGACCCTTAGATATTAAATTCAAACTTGTTTTCTATTTTTAATTCATTGAACAAGTTCACCATTATTCAGTATTCATTGTTCATTCTCATGTTGTTATTATTATTACTCTCTATATCAGTGAGAAATCATTTGCTCACTCTTGTATTTAAAACACTGCAGCTAAAGTTGAGAAAGTCGATGAGCCATCTTCCAGCAAAGGAAAGGGCAAGATGTCCAAGTGTTGAAGATTTATGAGAATTTATTTGAATGAACTATGTTATAAGTCTTAATTTAATTATGTGATGTATTCTGCTTACTTATGTAATTGTTTAAGGTTAGATTACCTGGAATTGTTTTAAATGGATGTAACTCTTTAACAGGAAAGATTATTATTTAAGTTATTTAAATTATGTCTTTATCCTTTGATATGGGTAGTTAGATGTAATGGTTTTGGATAGTGAGCACCAAATCCTGTGGGAATGGAGTACCGAATTTGGGGTGTCACAGTCCATCCTTGCCACAAAGGCTTAATAGAACGTTTACTCAATATCCTTACCCCAAAGGCTAAAGATATTCAAATGTAATAACAATGATCATACCAATCTTTTGTCTATCTTTGAATTATGGGGCAAAGATATTCAACTATAAAACCAATGGTCATGATCATACCAATCAATTATCTGTCAGTGCACTACGACCAAAGACATTCAACTGTAAAACCAATGGTCATGATCCTGCCAAACACATCGTTGAATTATCCAAGCACTACGGGCCAATGATATTCGTTAGTATCACAAGTGGTCATGATCATGTCATACACCTGTCCATCTTTGCACTACGGACCAAAGCTATCAATCAATAGTTTGTCTTTGCACATATGCAAAAGATATACAACTATAAAACCAATAATCAACCATCCATCTTTGCACGTAAGCCAAAGATATACAACTGTAAAACTAATAATCAACAGTCCATCTTTGCACGTAAGCCAAAGATATACAACTGTAAAACCAATAATAAATAGTCCATCTTTGGACTATGGCCAAAGATATCAATTAATATTCCTTCTTTGTACTACGGGCTAAAGATGACTTTCGTTACAATATAAGCATGAAGATGATGACAATGATATAAGCATTCAATTAAATGAGATCAAGGATAAATATTAGAAAATTTATAATTCAATTTATCTAGAGTTCAAGAATATCCAAATTGTCAACATGATAACTAAATGTGGAGTAAAATTCAAGATTTATATTCATGTATCAAAAATAATTTTGAATAAAAAGAAATCAATTTTTGTCGTGAATAGTACTTTATGAATAGTACGCCGTGAATAGTATTTCGTGAACAGTACCCCGTGAATAGTACTTCGTGAATAGTACCCCATGAATAATACTTCGTGACCCCGTGAATAGTACCCCCGAGTGTATATTATCCCTTACAAATATTGAATGAAGATAATATTCCTTACGAATATTGAACGCGAAAAATAATATTCCTTACGAATATTAAACGAAAATAAAATTCCTTACAGATACGAAAAATAATATCGTAAGCGAGTATGAAATAAATAATACCCCTTACGAATACGAGAGAAATAATACCCCTTACAAATACGAAAGATAATATCGTAAGTGAATATGAAATAAATAATACCCCTTACCATAATAATGATATCCCTTACCAAAATAATGATATCCCTTACCATACGTAAAATAATGTTCCTTACCATACGTAAAATAATGTCCTTTACCATACGTAAAATAATGTCCCTTACCTTAGTAGTAGATAGGATACTGCAATAGTGAAGTTGCAGAATACTCTTCTTCTTTCTCTCTATAGTTGCCCTTGTGAGTCTTAGTGAATTGGTGAGAATGAAAGAAGAAATAAGCTTCTATTTATAGGAGAATGGACTTAATAGTAACTGATTTACGGACGCTCCATATTGATTCACTATTAAAATGGAGGGTCCACATTGATTTACTATTCAGCACTATGCAATAAAATATTCTAATAAAATTAGAACTTTATATAAAATATAATATATATTCTATTTATAATATAATAAAACGAATGTAATATAAAAAGTATTCTATTTTATATAAAAAGTTTTCTGTTTGATTACTATTATAATAATAATAAAACAAAACTGAGACAACTAGATCCTTCCCACGAAAGAGGGGGCTTTCCGATAAGGACTATTTTATATAAAAAGTTTTCTGTTTTATTACTATTATAATAATAATAAAACCAAATTGAGACAACCAATAATGGAGTCCCCTCCCATGAAGGTAACTGGAATTTGGGAGATATGGACCAATGAGAGAGCGTCCTTATTCATAAGTCAGTGAATAATAGCTGCATTAATTGAAAAGTTGGACAATAATCTCATATCCCACCAATCACAAGATTACCTTCTTTGAAGGTAATTTGTCATACAAAAAATTATGTAACCTTTAAATGAACAAACACCATCCACTCATCAATTATTATTCTCATCTTTAATCAACACGATATTTATTCATCGTTAATATTATAATTCGTAATATTAACAACCAGATCATTCCCAAGAAAGAGGGGCTTTCCGATAAGGACTTCTCCTTATTGGCACGCAATTAAGTGACCAAACCCCTTTCATCGACAGAATTTTCTAGACATTATCAATAATGCAAATAATAATATGAATAACTTTCTTGTCTCAATTATTAATTTAATAATATAAAATATTGTGCAGATGATACTATGACAATAATTGACTAAAACTGAGTGACTTCTCAAGTAAGCATCAATAATAAATGATACTATACAATACCATGTGCTACTATGCAACCATGAGTATTACTGTAGTTTTATTAACAAATATTTCAACAGTTTAATGGTAAAAGTCTTGCCGTTATTTTTATAAAAAAGTTATTTCTGTCACTTTTTAACTCCGACGGGAATTCCGTAGTGGGTTCCACTAATGATTGTACCATCGTACGAATATTCCCTGAAAAAACGAATATTCCCCGACCAAATGAATATTTTATGACAACTTGCTTTCTTTATAAAATTTTCACATATCACCCTTAACTTTAACCTTCTATTAATTTAACCATTTACTAAATAGAATAATAATTATAAGAAAATTGAATACTTTTATTTCATAAAATTCGGGGTCTTACAATCTCCCCTTCTTATGAAATTTGTCCCTCAAAATTTACGTACCTGGTAGTTCGAAGATATGATAATACCTTGCTTTCTTTTCAGATTGTATCTTCCTAGTCATTTCCTTTGTATCATGATTTTCCCATTGCTCATCTCCTTTATTTCAGATATCATTCTAGAATACAGCTTCAAAACAAAGGTTAATTAACATATCACAATTTGTCAACTTAAGTAAGAAAATTCAGCTTAGGTAGGACACACATTAGCGAAGAATATTACTCGTCTCTCCCCTACTAGTTCTAATCCTGGATCTTCGCCAGAGATCATAACCCTAAGCTTTGATACCAAATGTAATCCTCATCCAAGACTTGACATTGTCTAAGAAAGCATGACATCTATTTTTCAATAAACGAATGGCTTTATGGCTTGATATGACAGTGATTGACTTTAGTGGTTTGGTTGCTTGAATTCGCATAATAGGTTGGTTAGGAATATGAAAGCTAACAACCTTACGAAAATAATTAATTTTAGCATGATGAGTATTTAACCAGTCGATTCCTAAAATCACATCAAATGCAAATGATTTCAAAGAGATAAGATCGACATGTAATGTGAGGGTGCCGATTTGAATCAATTAAGATTTATAAACAGTGGATGTAATGAATGTTTCTCCCAACGAAGTTTCAACAGATAAGTCAAAGTCTAATTTCTCCGGAGTTAAATTTAAACGTTGAGTGTAAGTAGGAGAAATAAAAGAATGGGTAGAAATGGTATCAAATAAGGTATAGACTTCGCAAGAGTTTATGATTAGCTTACCCGTGATTACTACGTTCGGGTTCCTCGTCACGAAAACGTTCTCCCTTAAACTACCGACTTTGACTTATTTGGGATAGCCTTTAGTGTCACCATCCCAATTGGATTTGACTTCTCTACATGACAAAATCGAGCTAGGTGACCTTCTCTGTAACGACTGAGAAAATCAGATTATTTGTAAAATAATTTTATTTGAATAAATAATGAATACAAATTATAATATATGTTATTATAATGAGTAAGCAAGACGAAGGTTGTTCTATAACCTAAAAGTGGAGTAAAGTCGTAGTAATATGGCTACGTGATAGAATTAAGGTGTTTGAATTTCCAAGACGAAAATAAAAGCTTTTCGAGAAATTCTCCGAAAAACACTATTCATCCATTTTTGCTCGAGAATTATTCTTGAATTTCTGAGAAATACGTAATGATAGAATGATAAGGAAGGATGGATTATTTACTAATAATTCAGTTATGACAAACACAGTTTTTTGCCTACGTACTAAGTTCCAGAATGTTAAGGAAAGTAAAGATTTGAATAAATGGCGATCGTATAATAAGAAAGTATTATACGAGGCAAAGAATACGAGTATGATACGAAGTATTGTACTAGTATATAAGGAAGATGACATAACGTATATGATGAATGATTATATGAACAAGTATACGCAATGATTACGAGGATTATACGTTAAAAGCTAAGCCATTTGTTGCCTTGTTCAAAAACACCAACATCTTAGCACAATTATATTAAGAGAAAAGTGAGAGGTGTCTTGCTAATTCAAGAAGAAAAGAAGAAGAATCAAGTTAAGAACACAAAAGTAAGGAATCCTAGACCATTATTCTTCATCTCTTAGATTGCAATTTGATAGAGAAGTGAATATTTGTGGAGCATGTATCATAAGGAGTAACAAGGATGGCTATTAGTGGACTTAAGCCTTAATAAACCATGTTATAAGTGAAATCATAATCATAGAATTATGTACTAATGAAGAACACATGAAAAAAATTGTCATTTTGTTATTGATGGAGAAGTTTAAAACCATCGTGTATAGGATTAGATGATATATGTTTGGTTAAGATAATAGAATGATGGAATGAATTTATTTTGAACGGTGTAAAAATCTCAAGTAACGAAGTTATGGCAAAATTTACGAGATTAGACGATAATCGTCAAAATTATGAAATTCTCGGAATGAAAGTCAAAAGTCACTATTTAACTTGGAAACATTAGTTTTCAATTGAGTATAGCATAACTTTTCATTTTAGAGTTTTGGACTCAATAATGATCGAATTCCAACTTAAAACGAAGAAACGAGCTATGAACGTTCACGAACGTTAAATGAACGCGTAATAAAGAACTTAATCGTTGAATTCCATGTCAACGGATTAGAAAATGTAATATTTTTTAATGAAAACATAGTACATATGATATGTGAGCTAATGGCTTTTGAACGAGCCAATTCTCATTTATAATAAGTAAATTATGAGCCCGAAAAAATTGCAGTAGAAAACTGAGAAAATCCTCTATAGGGCACAAGGCCGACACCGCCTAAGCTTCTAAGGTTGGCACCGCAGCGCTAGAACAAACCCTCACCCACTGTTAAGTCATGCCGCAGCGCGACATATAGAAAAGAGAATAGCTTCTAAGGTTATAATGTTAATTATAACCTTATTTAACTTAGAGTAACATCATTAAGGATGATAATAACCTTAAGTTTGATAGTTAAAGGTTGACAAAAGGTTTCTTGATTGTAAACACAAAGTAATACGACAAACCATAATGAACGTTAATAAATCTAATGAATGATTAGATTGAGAAGAAGGGTAAAATAGATTAGTGACCATACATGATTATTTATGACTTTATATGGTATGTTATGTGATTATGTATTAACTATAGAAGACGCTGAAGGAAAGTGTTCTAAACCCTTGTCTATGTTCTTTTTGGACAAGATTTATGATTCATGTATCCTACTCATGAATTGATGTATAACGAAGTCGAAGACAATTCCTTCGGCTAGACTTAATGTGTTTATGGATTTCCTTATAATCTATCAAGATATTATCAAAGTTGTTATCTTTTGCCAACTGTTTTGGTATGGATTTCAAAGAAAGACTAAGTATGAATAAACAAATGTTTTGTCGTCAATCGACAGGCACGCGGGGTTGCCAAAACTTAAACGTAGATACGTTTAATGAAGTAGTGTTGTACAACATAGAGTACTATAGGATGATCACCTAGACATGCTCGTAAGAAATGTCAGACTAATAGACTTGGTGCCGAGTTTTTCTTTTCAAAGAAAGAATGAAATGCTCAAGGTCTTGGAACAAAATTGATGTTTAACATATTTTGTGCATTGTTAAACATTTTTAAGAAAAGAGAAGCGCCATTTTGGAATTATCTATAGTACTTCATAACTATTGATTCAGTTATAGAAGATATATGATTCATATGATTCAAACCTATTGCTTAAATGAAATTATCATACTTGCTGAGCTAGTTACTTGAACCATATGAATGCATCTAAGACCGAACGTACCGAAGGATCCAGTAAAGATAAAGGGAAGGCTAAGGCATACAAGTAGTCGTCTTTGTAATATCATAGTATGAACTTTGTAGTTATTTGATAATATGACGAAGAAAATATATAATGGTTACAAAGACCCTGGGAAGGGAAATATTAATTTGTAATATATATAAGATATATTCACTCTTTTGAGGTATTTTAATTGAATGTTTGTGTGAACTGTAGCACTGTGTAGCACCATCTATTGGGTTGGGAGATACTTGGATTTGGGGGGAACACATTCTCTTCCACAATTGAAACATACTTTGGGTTGCTACGTATACTTTGGACAGACGTGTCCCTCTTATCCGCATTTGTAATATACGACCGGTGGTCATTCTCCTTCCTTTGAAACGGGTGCAGGTGCTGCTACCGACGTCTTTCTATCATTGTTGAATCTTCTCTTCTTAAAGTTGTTCTCACTTAGTTCACCTTTCCTATTATCTCGGACATGATTACCACCGAAGTGGTTACTATTTCTGGCATGATAATTTCCACCACGATGGTTATCGTTGTTCCGATGGCCATTGCCACCGGTACAATTATTATCGTGTTGTTGGTCATTGTCTTTTGGTTGGGCTGAATCATTATCGTGCTCCAATAACTGAGCCCTATTCACAACATCTGAAATATAAACAAAGTTTAAGAGAAATGAGGTAATAACATATTTTGGGTTTCAAACCTCGCAGAAACATTCGCGTCATTCGCTCCTCATTATCTACCAAATGAGATGCAAACCGGGATAACTTCACAAACTTAGTCTCGTATTGCGATACGGTCATATTGTTTTGCTCCAGCTTGATGAATTCGACCTCCTTCATGTGATGAATACTTTTAGGAAAGTACTTGTGGTTGAACAATTCTTGAAACTTCTCCTAAGAAATCTTTAGTGCGGTAGGTTGAGTACATTTTACAAATTCTCACAAGTAATCTGCCTCTCCTCTCAACATGAAGGTGGCAAAGGGAACCTTTTGCTCTGTGGAGCATCCCAAAACATCAAATTTCTTGGTGATCCGCTTTATCCACGTCTCTTCCTTAAGTGGTTCTGGCTTTCCCAATAACTTCGGTGGTCCCAGCTCCTTAAACTGTGTAGCAGTGACCATCTATGAGTTTCCAGTGTTTCCACCTACATTTTGAACAGGAGACTCACTCGCTTGATGGAGCATGAATTGCAGAAAGCCTCTGAACATTCCATCGTTCATCATTTGATCGGTCTTGTTATTTGCCTGAGGATTATTGCCTTCTTGATGTACATTATCCTGGTTATTAATCATCCGTGACTCAACAGTCTCATGTGCTCCATTACTTATCTCAACATTTTCAAATGTCATTTTCAAACACTGCCACAAAATAAGGGTTAATTGACATGCCTAATATTATCCCTATATTCTGACCGATCAATTAAATAACAAATAAGCTTAGGTAGGTCATACTAGCGAAAAATTTACCCGTCTCTCCCCTCCTAGTTCTATCCTCAAATTTCAGCCAGAGATCATATCCCTAAGCTTTGATACCAACTTTGACTCGCATCCAAGACTTGGATAGCACCTCCCATTGATACCTATCAACTTGTCGTCGTTATTCACGGCATCCCATACGAAAAGTCTGGCTTCGGTGCATCCCAAGACTTGGAAGTCACCAGATAAATGCTCAGGGCTCTTTACTTATAGGTTAGATAACCACTGTGACGCCCCCAAAATAGGTATGGGGGCAACATATTCTCTTCCACAATTGAAACATGCTTTGGGTTGCTACGTACAGTTTGGACGGACGTGTCCCTCTTGTCCGCATTTGTAACATACGATCGGTGGTCATTCTCCTTCCTTGAAACGGGAGCAGGTGCTACTACCGACGTCTTTCCGTCATTGTTGAATCTTCTCTTCTTAAAGTTGTTCTCACTTAGTTCACCTTTCCTATTATCTTGGACATGATTACCACCAAAGTGGTTACTATTTCTGGCATGATAATTTCCTCCACGATGGTTATCGTTGTTCCGATGGCCATTGCCACCGGTATAATTATTATCATGTTGTTGGTCGTTGTCTTTTGGTTGGGCTGACTCATTATCGTGCTCCAATAACTGAGCCCTATTCACAACATCTGAAAAATAAACAAAGTTTAAGAGAAATGAGGTAATAACATATTTCGGGTTTCAAACCTCCCAGAAACATTCACGTCATTCGCTCCTTATTATCTACCAAATGGGATGCAAACCGGGATAACTCCATAAACTTAGCCTCGTATTGTGATATGGTCATATTGTTTTGCTCCAGCTTGATGAATTTCACCTCCTTCATGTGATGAATAATTTTAGAAAAGTACTCGTCGTTGAACAATTCTTGAAACTTCTCCTAAGACATCTTTAGTGCGATAGGTTGAGTACATTTTACAGATTCTCACCAGTAATCTGCTCTCCTCTCAACATGAAGGTGGCAAAGGGAAACTTTTGCTCCGTGGAGTATCCCAAAACATCAAATATCTTGGTGATCCACTTTATCCACGTCTCTGCCTTAAGTGGTTCTGGCTTTCCCAAAAACTTCGGTGGTCCAAGCTCCTTAAACTGCGTAGCAGTGACCATCTATGAGTTTCCAGTATTTCCACCTGTATTTTGAACATGAGACTCACTCGCCTGATGTTGCATGAATTGCAGAAAGCCTCTGAACATCCCATCGTTCATCATTTGATTGGTCTTGTTATTTACCTGAGGATTATTGCCTTCTTGATGCACATTATCGTGGTTATTAATCATCCGTGACTCAACAGTCTCATGTGCTCCATTACTTATCTCAACATTTTCAGATGTCATTTTCAAACACTGCCACAAAATAAGGGTAAATTGACATGCCTAATATTATCCCTATATTCTGACCGATCAATTAAATAACAAATAAGCTTAGGTAGGTCAATCTAGCAAAAAATTTACCCGTCTCTCCCCTCCTAGTTCTAGCCTCAAATTTCAGCCAGGGATCATATCCCTAAGCTTTGATACCAACTTTGACTCGCATCCAAGACTTGGATAGCACCTCACATTGATACCTATCAATTTGTCGTCGTTATTCACGGCATCCCATACGGAAAGTCTGGCTTCGGTGCATCCCAAGACTTGGAAGTCACCAGATAAATGCTCGGGGCTCTTTACTTATGGCTTTGATAACAACTGTGATGCCCCCAAAATAGGTATGGGGGCAACACATTCTCTTCCACAATTGAAACATGCTTTGGGTGGCTACGTACAGTTTGGACGGACGTGACCCTCTTGTCCGCATTTGTAACATACGACCGGTGGTCATTCTCCTTCCTTCGAAATGGGTGCAGGTGCTGCTACCGACGTCTTTCCGTCATTGTTGAATCTTCTTTTCTTAAAGTTGTTCTCACTTAGTTCACCTTTCCTATTATCTTGGACATGATTACCACCGAAGTGGTTACTATTTTTGGAATGATAATTTCCTCCACGATGGTTATCGTTGTTCTGATGGCCATTGCCACCGGTACAATTATTATCGTGTTGTTGGTCGTTGTCTTTTGGTTGGGCTGACTCATTATCGTGCTTCAATAACTGAGCCCTATTCATAACATCTGAAATATAAATAAAGTTTATGAGAAATGAGGTAATAACATATTTCGGGTTTCAAACCTCGCAGAAACATTCACGTCATTCGCTCCTCATTATCTACCAAATGGGATGCAAACCGGGATAACTCCACAAACTTAGCCTCAGATTGCGTCTGATCATCTTTGTTTTGCTCGACTTGATGAATTCCACCTCCTTCATGTGATGAATACTTTTAGGAAAGTACTTGTCGTTGAACAACTCTTGAAACTTCATCTAAGACATCTTTAGTGCGGCAAGTTGAGTACATTTTACAGATTCTCACCAGTAATCTACCTCTCCTCTCAACATGAAGGTAAAAAAGGGAACCTTGTACTCCGTGGAGCATCCCAAAACATCAAATATCTTGGTGATCCGCTTTATCCACGTCTCTGCCATAAGTGGTTCTGGCTTTCCCAAAAATTTCGGTGGTCCCAGCTCCTTAAACTGCATAGCAGTGACCATCTATAAGTTTCCAGTATTTCCACCTTTATTTTGAACAGGAGACTCACTCTCCTGATGTTGCATGAATTGCAGAAAGCCTCTGAACATCCCATCATTCATCATTTGATCGGTCTTGTTATTTACCTGAGGATTATTGCCTTCTTGATGCACGTTATCCTGGTTATTAATCATCCATGACTCAACAGTCTCATGTGCTCCATTACTTATCTCAACATTTTCAGATGTCATTTTCAAACACTGCCACAAAATAAGGGTTAATTGACATGCCTAATATTATCCCTACATTCTGACCGATCAATTAAATAACAAATAAGCTTAGGTAGGTCATAATAGCGAAAAATTTACCCGTCTCTCCCATCCTAGTTCTAGCCTCAAATTTTAGCTAGGGATCAGATCCCTAAGCTTTGATACCAACTTTGACTCGCATTCAAGACTTGGATAGCACCTCATATTGATACCTATCAACTTGTCGTCGTTATTCACGGCATCCCGTATGGAAAGTCTGGCTTCGGTGCATCCCAAGACTTGGAAGTCACCAAATAAATGCTCGGGGCTCTTTACTTATGGCTTTGATAACAACTGTGACGCCCCCAAAATAGGTATGGGGCAACACATTCTCTTCCACAATTGAAACATACTTTGGGTTGCTACGTACACTTTGGACGGACGTGTCCCTCTTATCCGGATTTGTAACATATCGATCGGTGGTCATTCTCCTTCCTTCGAAATGGGTGCAGGTGCTGCTATCGACGTCTTTCCGTCATTGTTGAATCTTCTCTTCTTAAAGTTGTTCTCACTTAGTTCACCTTTCCTATTATCTTGGACATGATTACCACCGAAGTGGTTACTATTTCTGGCATGATAATTTCCTCCACGATGGTTATCGTTGTTCCGATGGCCATTACCACCGGTACAATTATTATCGTGTTGTTGGTCGTTGTCTTTTTGTTGGGCTGACTCATTATCGTGCTCCAATAACTGAGCCCTATTCACAACATCTAAAATATAAACAAAGTTTATGAGAAATGAGGTAATAACATATTTCGGGTTTCAAACATCGCAAAAACATTCACGTCATTCGCTCCTCATTATCTACCAAATGGGATGCAAACCGGGATAACTCCACAAACTTAGCCTCGTACTGCGATACGGTCATATTGTTTTGCTCCAGCTTGATGAATTCCACCTCCTTCATGTGATGAATACTTTTAGGAAAATACTTGTCGTTGAACAATTCTTGAAACTTCTCCTAAGATATCTTTAGTGCTACAAGTTGAGTACATTTTACAGATTCTTACCAGTAATCTGCCTCTCCTCTCAACATGAACGTGGCGAAGGGAACATTTTGCTATATGGAGCATCCCAAGACATCAAATATCTTGCTGATCCGCTTTATCCACGTTTCTGCCTTAAGTGGTTCTGGCTTTCCCAAAAACTTCGGTGGTCCCAGCTCCTTAAACTGCGTAGTAGTGACCATCTATGAGTTTCCCTAGTTTCCACCTGCATTTTGAACAGGAGACTCACTCGCCTGATGTTGAACGAATTGCAGAAAGCCTCTGAACATCCCATCGTTCATCATTTGATCGGTCTTGTTATTTACCTGAGGATTATTGCCTTCTTAATGCACATTATCCTGGTTATTAATCATCCGTGACTCAACAGTCTCATGTGCTCCATTGCTTATCTCAACATTTTTAGATGTTATTTTCAAACACTGCCACAAAATAAGGGTTAATTGACATGCCTAATAGTATCCCTATATTCTGACCGATCAATTAAATAACAAATAAGCTTAGGTAGGTCATACTAGCAAAAAATTTACCTGTCTCTCCCCTCCTAGTTCTAGCCTCAAATTTCAGCCAGGGATCATATTCCTAAACTTTGATACCAACTTTGACTCGCATCCAAGACTTGGATAGCACCTCACATTGATACCTATCAACTTGTCGTCGTTATTCACGGCAGCATCCGTGAAGAAAGTCGGCCGATTGCATCCCAAGACTTGGAAGTCACTAGATAAATGCTTGGGGCTCTTTACTTATGGCTTTGATAACAACTGTGACGCCCCCAAAATAGGTATACAGAACCCATTCTGAGTCACCAAATATATGGTACAAAATTAACTATACAACTGTCGTGTAAAATACGATAATACATAAGCTGAGAGTTTAAACACGAATATTGTCTCGTAGACAATATCTAAACTCAAATGGAGTCCTCATTACAATTATTATCACACTATTTTACAGAATAGTGAGGACTACTAAAGCAACCATTTGGACCATCACTCCATTCCCCGACTAGTCCCAGCTATATTCTCATTTCTTAAAAAGAACAATAAAAGCAAAGGGTGAGCTCAACTAGCCCAGTAAAGAATACTATGACTAAGATAATGCAGAATAAATTATCGTTAGTCTTCAACAGTGTTAAACTAATAGAATATAATAAACAACAAGTTTAACTGTAGCGGAACAAGCAATCCATTAAAAGATTCAAGTAGAGCATGATATCTACTATCTTCTATGATTTAAAAGTTTATCATCAATTTTATCATTGAGACTCAACTCAATAAATAATCCACATCAATGAATTATTCATGCACTATGGGCTAAGGATATTCATTATTATCACATCCATGAATTATCCATGCACTATGGGCCAAAGATATTCGTATTATCACCAATGGTCATGATCATGCCAACAACTATCCATCAATGCACTATGGGCCAATGAGGACTTTTACCACATTATTTGTAACATTACAGGTCATGATTATACCGATACATATTCTTAATCATACCAATCAACAGTCCACCTATGCACTACGGGCCAAAGATGACTTTCATCACAATATAAGCATGAGGATAATGACAATGATATAATAATTCAATTAAATGAGAGAAAGGATAAATTTTAAAGATTTATAATTTAATTTATCCAGAATTCAATAATGTCCAAATTGTCAACATGATAACTGCTTTGTGGAGTAAAATTCAAGAATAATATTGTATAAAAATAAATTTGGACAGAAAAGAAATCAATTTTTATCATGAATAGTACCTCGGGTGAATTGTACCCAAGTGAATAGTACATCATGAATAGTAACCCGTGAATAGTACCCCGACATGAAAAGATTAAAAATTATCAAGAATTGTAAAACCCTGACTTTTATAAAATAAAAGTCTAATTTAATTTATTATTATTATTTTTAAAATTTAAAAATGTTAAATTGTTAAATGGTCAAATGAACAATTAATCGGATAAATGAGCAAATAAAGAGGAGATGGAAATAATTTTTTAGAGGAGTTGCCCATGTGGGCGGCTGAGATATGAGAGAATGGTGGGAGAAATGCTGATATTAATTTTCCATATGCTCCAAACTTTTCATAATTCATTCACCAAAGTCTTTCATGATTGGTAGAATATTTCAATGTTAGGCAAGTGTGGGGCAATGATGTTGGCTAACTTATTAGTCTAATAAGGCAATTATCAGCTTTATTTTCATTCCATTCTCCCGTAGCAACAATTTGAGGGAAAAAGAAAAGAGAGAAAGGAAGAAAAGAAAGGGAAAAGAAGGAGAAAGGGAGTAATAGAAAGAGAAAATAGAGAGGTAGGGAAGCTAGAAGAGGAAGAAGAGTTAAACCCATAATTTCATATATTCTTCATCCTTAATCATTCCATGATCACCATATTCATCTTCATCCATTAAAACATCCAAGAAGCTAGTGAGAGAATCAAGTGAGTGTAATGGAAAAGCTTGAGGAAATTAAAAAGGTATGTTTAAAAATCTTTGATTTATTCTTAGATTTAAGTTTTTATGGATTTTATGTAAATATTACATACTTATGTATGTATTAGATGTTTTAAACTTACAAAATATGAATCAAATGAGAGAAATTGAGAAATCAAATGAAAAAAAAAATCTGGAAATTTTCAAAAAAATTAGTTTACTACTTGATTTTGTAAAATTCATAACTCTTTGTGTATAATGAGTTAGGAGATGAGCCATATATCAAAAGAAAGCCCTGGAAGTAAGCTAACTGCAGAAATTTGAATCACCCAAAAATCCTTTGTGGATTTTTCGTAGTGACTGTTTGGAATGAAACTGGTCCGAAGGACTCATAGTTCGAAAAATCAGTATTCATAAGCTATATTGCGTGAGTTATAATTTTTAATCCGACTGTTGAATCGTTGTGATTTTCGGATATGTTATACATATATAATTTGAGTATATGTCTACAAATTTTGAACCATTTAAGATTAATTTATGATTTGTTATGAATTTTGTGAGGTGGCTGGTTCAGAAATTTTCAAGCAGAATTTTTCGGGAAGAATATCTTTCTATGTTAGAGTCAGAATTTGGGAAAACTTTCTTCTACAAAGTTGTAGAGAATTAAATTTTACATGGAAAAGGCATACGATCTTTATTTTTCTGATAAAAGGATAATTATTATGAATTATTGAAATTTCTGAATATTGGAGTTTATAATTAAATTATCAGAGAAATTATTTGGGTTGAGATATTTTTACAGAATTCTTATAATATCAGTTTAGAGTTTCTGTAAATTTTTGATGAATTATTGAAAAGTAGAAGTAATTATTATATTTTAGGACTATTTATAGTTAGTTTAAAATTGAAGAAATTCATAGAAAATTCCATGAATGATGAAAAATTATGAAAGTTGGTGAAAAATCTTATAATATTATTTTATAATTTACGGAGAGTTTTGGAAAATTATTGAATAATGAAATATTTATTGTATTTTTAAGCTATTTATGGTTAGTTTAAAATAGAGGAAATTCATAGGAAATTCTATAAATGGTGGAAATTTATGAATTTTGCTAAAAATATTATAATAATATAAGATTAATATTTATGATGTTTTAATGATAGAAAAGTATGTGAAGTTTGTATTTCTATTTGAAGCTATTAAATGATAGTTTTTATAAATAGAAATAATTATAGAAAATTGTTGGATAATCAGAAAAATGTGAAAATTATTTGGAAAGTTCAGAATCATATTTTTAAATATTTTAGAAGTGTTAGTAAGCTCGTGAGGTATGGGGATGTAAACGCACTAGTAACGAATGAGTTATGATAAAAACAAAATTGATATTTTTGTTAAAGTAAAAATGGTGATAATATCATAATAATGGATTGTCATATATGAGGTTTTATATTTCTCAAGTTTTATTATTCATTTCTAAAGTTTTGGAATATGAATAATGATTGTATGCGATAAATAAAGATAATTGGAAAGAATAATGAATTATTAGTTAGTTTAAATGTTGTTCGAGATAAATATGATTTGGTGATGATCTCTACTTTTAATAGAATTTAAATTATCTATAGCAATGTATTGATTTGATTCTTACGTAAGAAGTCAATCAATATTTTATTTAATAATTGTCACAGTAGTTATTGCACAGTGATTCATATTATTGATTTTTAATTACGTAAGAAGTCACTTAGTCTTTCATTCAATAATTGTCACAGTAGTTATTGCATAATGACTTATATTATTTGTTATGATATAATTAAACTAGTTGACAGTGTTGTGAGTATATATTAATAATTGTGAATAATTGTTGAAAGATTGAAAATGTGTAAATAATTGATGAATAAAAGGTGTTGATTAAAGATAAGTATGATATACAGATGTTTGTTCAATTATTTTCTTTTTACAAAAGTAAGTTTGGCAGGACTTGCCGACACTCTACTTTTCTTAAAGTAATATGGACCACAACTCTATTATTGAACAAATGTTGTTAAAATTTGTACAAGTTGGTTTTCTCTGTGGGACCATAAATTCCACTACCATTATTATATACCTCATTTGGTTATTTTGTCAATGAGGGTGTGCTAGTTGTTTACTAAATTTTTAGTATAAATAGGTTGCTTGGTTGATCAACTAAACACACACCATCACTACACTAAAAATATAGAATTCTTTTACATCTATATTTTGAGTACTATAATATTGTGAGTATTTCTATTGAGTGTAATGTTACTCCAAGTGTAGATAAGGAATGCAAGCATTGTTTAAATTGATCAATTTCACAGAAAGCAGAATCAAGTCACATGCTAAGGTAAGGGATATCATTATTGTGGTAAGAGGGTATCATTTTTATGATAAAATGAATATAATTTTCTTTCATACTCCATATTATGGTAAGATATTATTATTCGTTTATTCAGTTTATCATTAAATGGTGAAAAGTCCTGAAAGGATTAGAATATCCTTAATAGTTTGTGCTTCATCTAATATTATGTTAGCAATTTGGACTCTGGATAATTAAGTTGAAAATCACTAAGATCTATGTTATCTTATTATTCTGATTATTTATGTTTATTCATTATATATATCATTGTCATCATCCTCATGTTTATATTGTGATGAAAGTCATCTTTGGCCGTAGTGCATAGATGGACTTGGTATGATTATGACCAGGGATTATTCGGTATAATCATGACCGTAATAAATGATGTGGTAGAAGTCATCTTTGGCCCGTAGTGCATAGATGGACTTGGTATGATTATAACCAGGGATTATTCGGTATAATCATGACCGTAATGTTACAAATGATGTGGTAAAAGTCATCTTTGGCCCGTAGTGCATACATGGACTTGGTATGATTATGACCAAGAATTATTCGGTATAATCATAACCGTAATTGAAAAATGGAATATCCTTGGCCCGTAGTGCATGGATAATTTGTGGTCGTGACACTATTGAGCTGAGTCTCGGCGTTATTTATTTTACAGTTGTATGTATTAGGCTTTTATTGCAAAGATGGACTGTTGATTTACCCGATTATAAATATGAATTGTGAATTTAATTATAATCTGAGGTGGTTCAGGTGAAGATAGGTGATGAGAGTTCTTTTTATCTTGGGTATAACAAAGAACTGTTGATGAGTATTACATGAATGAAATATTAACGATGGACTTTTAATCTAGAGGAGATAGTGGACATTATGTTCTACTTGACTCTTCTAATGGATTGTTGATTCCGCTGCTATTATGGTTGAAAACTTTTATCTTCTACCATATGTTCTAAATATCTGAATTCCTTTGATAATTTAATTATCTTAAGTCATGATATTCTTTACTGGGCTATTTGTGCTCACCCTTTTACTTCACCACCCCTTTCAAGTAATAAAAGTGTAGCTGGGACTAGCAGAGAGAACATGGGTATAAAGTGGTGATACGAATTAGTCACAAACCTAATCAAATTATGAAACGGTGTGTCATAATAATTGTACTGAGAACATAAAATGTGTGTGACATATTTTATATATCATTTAATATTTAATTTTGGTGAACAATAATAGGATGAGGCGAACTCAAATTTGGAAGCGTCAAAAATGCACTCCATTAGAATGAGGAGGACATAAATCTTCTCGTGTTCCTTTAGGGACTTGAAATATTTGTTGTTGTACTTTAGATGACATTGTAATAATTTGAGTATGAATATTATCGTATTATATACGTTACAATATTTGTATTGAAACTCACAGTATATGCGTCATCGTATTTTGCACGACAGTTGTATAAATGAAGTTGTCAATAGTGTATTTTCTGGTGACTCAAGATGGGTGATGTATACCTATTTTGGGGGCGTCACAAAAATGTTTAGAATAATATTTCTGTGAAAAGATACTAGATGAAGCATAAATTTCATGAATATTCTACTAATTTCAAGGAGTATAGAAGCAATACTTAACAAAATGAGTATAGAATTCAGAATCTAAAACGAAATAATATTACTTACATACTACAGAGTATGGAAGAAAATATTATTTCATACGAATATTGAACAAAAATAATATCCCTTACGACTGTTGAACGAAAATAATATTCCTTATGAATATTAAACGAAGATAATATTCCTTATGAATATTGAACGAAAATAACATTTTTTACGAATATTGAACGAAAACAAAATTCCTTACGAATATTAAAAATAATATCGTAAGCGAATATGAAATAAATAATACCCCTTACCTCAAAAGAAGAGTATTTCTGATTGGTATAGTGGATATATTCTTGAAGAAAACTTTCACTATTTTCGACATTCAAAGCTTCCTTAAACTCAAAAGAAATACGCTCGATATTATTGAAGAAGAATTCTCTGATTCTGGTGTGATTTTCAATTCTAAACTAAGCATCCTATTTATAGGAGAATGAAATGATACTATTTAGAAAAATAATCATGGATGCACAATATTTTCTTCACGGGCGCCGAATCTATCGGTGATTTTTTTATATTTTACTATGTTGCACTATGCAGCACTATACAAATACTATGCAGTACTATGCAACACTATGCAGTACTATGCAATCAAATAAAATATAGTATATTCTATTTTACATAAAAAAACAAAACTTATATATATATATATATATATATATATATATATATATATATATATATATATATATATACACGGAACCTTTCTACCGACGATTTTGAAAAATAAGTAAGTGGGGGTCCATATAATAAGTAAAATTTACAATAAATACTTCAATAAAAACCCCTCTATTTATCTCAACTCACTTGGCTTCACAAAATACATTTTTAACAACATTTATTCATCATTAATATTATAACTCGCAATATTAACAACCAGATCATTCCTAAGAAAGAAGGGGCTTTCTGATAAGGATTTCTCCTTATTGGCACGCAATTAAGTGACCAAACCCCTTTCCTCGACAGAACTTTCTAGACATTGTCAATAATGCAAATTATAATATGAATAACTTTGTCGTCTCAATTATTGATTTAATAATATAAAATATTATGACAATAATTGAATCAATAATGTGAGATATTATGTAGCAATTACTGTGGTAATAATTGAATAAAACTGAGTGACTTCTCATGTAAGCATCAATAATCAAAGATATTGTACAATACCGTGTGCTACTATGTAACCACATGTATTACTATACTTTTATCACTGGGTATTTAAACAGTTAATGATAAAATTTTTGCCGATATTTTTATAAAAAGTTATTTATGTCGTTTTCTAACTCTGACCATAATTTCGTTGTGGGGTCCACCAATGACTGTGCCGTCGTACGAATATTTTATGATAAAATGAATATTCCCCGACCAAACGAATATTTTATGAAAACTTGCTTACTTTGCAAAATTTATAAATATTATCCACAACTATAACATTATATTAAATCCACACGTTATTATTCAAAAATAATAGGTTTAACGGGGTCTTACACCATAGGTATAATGGGGCGTAGCTGCGCTGTGCCTCAGTCTTGGATTCTACAATTCTGCTATTGTGCCTTCATTATTTTCCATGTAATGATCACGTTTAGCCTCTATTTCCACCGTTTATTGCCCAATGTTATCAAAAAAGTTCCCAAGCTTGAATCCTACAAAATGGGAAAAAGATGCATGAACAACTACTTAAATAAATGAGATTAAGTAACAATTATAATAAGTTAGTATCCAAGAAGTAGGTATAAAACTTACTTATCAAATACCCCCAAACTTAAACCGTTGCTTGTTCTCAATCAACAAAATAAAAAGAAATGGAAAAGCTAAGCAATATGCAATCTACTCTATGTGACACCCCCAAATCCGGGTTTCCTAACCTCGAATTTGGTGTTCACGATACTCAACAACAAACATATTTTCTAACTAATGCGGAAGAATAAACATACATTGTTTATCATAATAGTAATAAAGTCTTACAATCATAGTCCCAAGGTTCTTTAACCTTAACTTAAAACACACTCTTAATACTATAAAGAGTTTACATAACCAAATTACATTTAAAATAAACTAGTACATAAGCCTTCTCAAACATCTACTCTTGAACCTTCCATTTTCCTTTGTCCCCTTTGGACATTTTTGCCTTAGTTGAAATAAATATCATGATATAGCAAGGGTAGGAAACTAATTTGCTTAGCAAGTCTATACACAAGGGAGATATATCATGATTATAAAGAAGTTTTGCTTTCAATGTTCAACAACAATATAAAATTATGAAGGAACATGAATTAATAGTCAACAGCTGAATATTCAAATAATTGAATAATAGGTACCAAGTAGTTTGAAATAACCATAAACATTTGCCAAGGTTCTCAACATTTAAATTGGACTTTTTAATAAGTTTTGATAATCTAGGGATAAGCCTTTCATACCCCGTGATTTATACATAAACACTTAATAATCCAACATTGATATCATGTTTTAATCAAATTCGTCCTTTTTTCAGCTAAGAGTTCTTACCATATCAATTTAATAAGAACAAATTTTAAAACACATTCGATTTAACAAATTTAGACATGCTTGATCTAGTTAATACAATTAGCATAGATCTATCTCATAAACAGTTCATAAATGAAAGAACTTTAATTTAATTCACAGTTCAATAATAATAGAACATGAATTCAATTGCACAAGGTGCGAATCTCAATAATTAGTATAGATGATAATTATTCATTAACATGCTTCAAAAATAATAACTCGAGTTTGAGTTAGGCAACTTGCCTCGTTTGTAGGCTACTGCTACGCAATTAAATTCTATCCGCTAGGCAGTTTAATTATCTTCCTTTAAGAGACTTATAGTTAATCTTTCAATTAGCCATAGCATAACATTACATTATGTAATCCCATAAATGTTACATATTACATGTAGTTCTCAGAAATATTATCATGTCTCGATAATATTACTATTAAATAACAACTACGTTTAATTCACTTAATATTATTAATCTTGATAATATTTAATTCATCTCTTAGTATTATTAGTCCAATTGTAAGACCCCAACTTATTATTAATGAAATTTAATTTTCTCTATTTATTATTTTGAAATAGTAAGGGTTGATGTGATTAATGTGGATAGTTAGGGGTAAAATACATAAATATTTGAAAAAATAGTGGTTATGGTTATAAAATATTCATTGTTGGTGCGTGGAATATTAAATGCGGGAATAATATATGACCATGTGTGGGCCCCATGCCCCATGTGAAAGCGATTGGATGAAGAAAGCGACAAATATAAGTGGTTTAAAAATACTTGGCGTAGTTATTTACCATTAATCTTTGTTAAAATACCGGTGGTTAAAACACGAGTGTTGCGGTATTGCACCAATTGTTGATTCTTACGTAAGAAGGCACTACTCGATAATGGTTACGATAATTCTTTATTCGATTATTTTATTGAGTTAATAATTCTTTGCGTTGATATTTTATATTCTTTGTTGTTTGATAATTGTCATTACGGGTATTTTTCATTATCGAAGCAATAATTCATATTATCGAATAATATTATTAGATAACATTATTGGCAATGTCTAGAAAGTTACATCTAAGGAGAGGTTTGGTCACCTAATTTGCGCATGATGAAGAAATTCTTATTGGAAAGCCCCTCTTTCTGAGGAGCTGCTGGTTGTCGATATTGTGATTCTGTAATATTATTTGTGAATAATTAATTATTGATTCATATGATGAGGAAAATATTGATTTTATGTGGATATAGATGGAGAAAAATTTTAATGTGACAATTGTTGAAAATTGAAATTTTATCTTTTTACGATAAAATAATTCTTTTAAATATATTATTATATTTTAATAATATAATAATGGTGATATTTTACAACGAATGTGGGATATATGAGTATCTGAGGAGGAAGAGTATTTTTGTTGCAATAAATGTTTAAAACATGTTAAACATGTCGATTGGACCCCATTTATTATTTGAAATTTGATTATAGCTTTGTAAAATCCCCCGTTTGTGGATTTTGGTCAATTTACATTTGGAATTTGGAAAAACTTTCTTACGCAAAGTTGTAGAGAATTGAATTTCCTATAAAAACTCATGAGATTCGAATTTTACGATAGAAGGGCTATTTATTATGAATTATTGAAGTTCGAAGCTCAAAATAATTGATTTTGGAAGTTTAAAATATTTTAAATAATAAAAACGTTTTTTGTTTGTTTTGTGGGCTACAACATGTGCATAATGAGCTGAGATCAGATCTAGGAAGGTGGGCGTAGAAATCTTATATATATATATTAATATTATATTAAATTTTACGCTTTGGTGTTCTAAGCATTTTCTATAAATAGGGTGCTTAGGTTAGAATTGAAAATCTTTTAGAAGCTGAAGTTTTCTCTCTCTATATTATCGGCGTATTCTTGTGAGTATTTTGAGTATACTTTGAGTATTGTTAGGCGGTGCAAGTTCCTTGACTATACCCGGTATTCGATTAGAAGTACTAATCTTTCGAGGTAAGGGATGTTATTTTCTTCTCGAATGATATTATTTCTTGATATCATTATCTTTGAAATATTGGTTGGAACTTTTATCAAATTTGGAACTTTTTCATGTCGGGGTTACTATTCATGAGTTCTTATTCACGAGTTATTATTCATGAGTTACTATTCACGAGTTCTTATTCACGAGTACTATTAAGTATGAAGCGTGAAGTGAAGATTTTTTGTGGAATTTCTATCTTTTGGTGTCGAGATTACTATTCACGATATCGACATTATTCACGATATCTGCTTTATTCACGTATCTGCACTATTCATAGAAAAATGAAATTTCTTCTTTTGTCCAAAATATCTATACGGATACTAGCTTTGATTGTATCCATGTTTTGATCATTCTTGAATTTTACACCTTTATGATTATTTTTGAGGTATTTTTGGACATGGATAAAACAAAGTATGAATTCTTAATCCTTAATCCTTGTCATTTTGTTTCCTTTGGATTCGTTTCTTTTAAAATATTTTTCATCATCCTCGGTCTTAAATGATGATATTATTGAATATCTTTGGCTTTTGTAGTGCAAAGATGAATGATTTCTGAAGAATATCTTTGGTAGTAGTGCAAAGATGAGCAGTGTTTAGATGAACATGATTGGTGATGAATATCTTTTGGCTGTAGTGCAAAGATGAATATTTGATTCTAGATGTATATTGATTGATGTTACTGGGGATAAAAGATGAGCGATGAACTTTTAAATTCATACATAGAAGATAGTAGTTTGCATTCTCTACTTAACTCTTCTAATGAATTATTATTTTCAGCTGCGAATATTGATTTAAAATTTGTTGTCTATTGTATTCTATTAGATTTTTCCTGTTGAAGACTAACGATAATTTGTTGTATATTATCTTAGTCATAATATTCTTTCTTTGGGCTAGTTGAGCTCACCCTTTTCCTTTTTGTTCCATTTTTTTCTTCGGGAGGCGAGAATATAGCGAGTATCTAGTGGGGGGGTATGGAATGAAGGTTTTAGAGAGAGTTGTTTAGTAGTCCTCACCATTTTTGTAAAATAATGTATCAATAAATGTGATGAGGATTTATTTGAGTATAGATATTGTCTAGAAGATAATATTTGTATTTAAACTCACAGTTTCTTGTTGTAATAATAAAGTTGTAGTTGTTTACGTACCATGTATTGACAACTTTCGGAATGGGTGATGTATACCTATTTTGGGGGCGTCACGGTTTGTATCGAGCTTAGGGATATGATCTCTGGCGGAGATCGGGGAATAGAACTAGGAGGGAGGCGAGTAAATCCTTCGCTAGTGTGTCCTACCTAAGCTTATTTTTTTAGTTGGTCGGTATATAAGGATATTATGTGATATATTGATTTTCTTAATTAACCCTTGTTTTATGGCGGTATTTGAGAATGTCATTGAGAATATTAACAATGGAAATGAGGCCAGTGGAGGCGCTTTGTACTCACCAACGAGGAGAGCGTGCTGCAGTGGCAATGTTCCTCCTGTGAACAACACCACTGGCGAGATGATGAGCGAGGGATGTTTAGAAGTTTTTTGCGATTCATGCAAAATCAGAACGAGGAGACTCGTGTTCAAAATCTGAGGAGGAAATGATAGCAATTCACGGGTTGTCTGACCCAAGAGCAGATTCAAAAGTTGGGACCACGAATTTAAGGGAAAGCGGATCCGATCATGGCGGAAACATGGGTCAAACAAATTACCAAGATATTCGATGTCTTGGGATGCGGAGGAAACAGAAGGTTCCATTCGCCACCTTTATATGTTAGTGGCGAGGCGGACTCTTTGGTGGGAGATGCGTGAAGCGTACCCATCATCCCTTTTCACTCGGCATGTCTTGGGAGGCGTTTGAAGCTATTTAATGACAAATACTTTCACGAAAGTGTTCGTCGTATGAAGGAAGTGGAGTTCATCGATTGGAACAAAACAACATGGCGGTGTCTCGATGACGAGGCAAAGTTTGCGAGTTATCTAGGTTTGCACCTCATTTGGTGGAGAATGAGGAGCGTATACGCGGATGTTTCTTAGAGGTTTGAAACCGGCATACGTCAATATCTCATTTCTCATAAATTTTCTCTCTATTCGGATGTTGTTAATGCAGGGCTCAATTGTTAGGCGAGATAGCGAGTATATTCATTTGAGGACCATAACGAGGATCGTACCGGAGATAGCGATCAGCGAGAATAATGATAACCGGCGAGAGAAAAGCAGAGCGGACAAAAATGGTAACCACTCTGGTGGTAATCATGGCCATGAAAATAGAAGAAGCGAGTCGGGGAGGAGATTTTAAAAGAGGAGATTTAACAACGACCATGTGAAGGCAGCGGTCTTGCGTGACAAGCGGTTCTAAGGAGGAGAACGACCACCGGTCGTATATTTACAAATCACGGAAAAAGAGGACATATCGGTCAAGCGCCCACAACGATTCAAGGTATGCTATAATTGTGGAAAGGAAGGACATATCGCTCGAGATTATGCGATAGCGAAACCTAGTTAAGTGGGGACGGTGACTCAAAAGTATCCCGAGAAAAGTCAAAGTCAGCGATTAGGGAAGGCGTTTGTTGTGGTGGTCAAAATCTGAGAGAAACCCAAAGCGAGGTGATCACGGGTAAGCTATTTATAAATTCTTGCGAAGTTTATACCTTACTTGATCTGGGTGCTACCCATTCATTTATCTCTCTGCATGTGCTCAGCGTTTAAACTTGACTCAGGAAAAATTAGACTTTGACCTATCTGTGGAAACTCAGTTAGGAGAAACTTTCATCACATCCATTGTTTATAAATCTTGTTTGATTCAAGTTGGCACCATCACCTTACACATTGACCTTATCTCTTTAAAGATACTTGCTTTTGATGTGATTTTAGGGATTGATTGGTTAACTACTCATCATGCCAAAATTGATTGTTTTCGTAAGGTTGTTAGTTTTCATATTCTAACCAACTTTGTTATGCAATTCAAGCAACTAAACCATTAAAATCAATCCTTTGTCATATCTAATCATAAAGCTATTCGTTTATTGAAAAGCGGATGTCAAGCTTTCTTAGCCCATGTTATGGATTTGAATAAAGACACGTCAAATTTGAATAATATTCTGTTGTTATTGACTTTCGGCGTATTTCGAAGAACTTCGGTCTACCCCCCGAGCGTGAAGTTGAATTCTTTATTGATCTTGAACTGGTACAAAGCCCATTTCTAAAACCCCATATCGAATGGCTCTATTGAACTTGAGGAGTTAAAGTCCAACTACGAGGAATTGTTGGACATCGGTTTCATTCGATCTAGTACATCTCCTTGGGGTGCTCTGTTTTATTTGTAAAGAAGAAAAGGCGGGAGTATGCGACTTTGTATTGACTATCGGGGAATTGAACCATGTCACCATCAAGAATAGGTATCCTCTACCTCGTATTGATGACTTGTTTGACCGATTGCAAAGGCACAATTCTTTTCAAAAATCGATCTTCGATTACGGATATCATCATTTGAAGATTAGGCGAGGATATTCAAAGATTGCCTTTAGAACTTCGATGCGGGCATTATGAATTCTTAGTCATGTCTCTTCGGATGACTAATGCTCCCATGACTTTCATGGATATGATGAGCCGAGTATTCAAGGAATATTTGGATCGGTTTGTTGTTGTCTTTATTGATGACATCCTTATATATTCCAAAAGTCGTGAAGATCATGAGCACCATTTGAAATTTGGTACTCCAAAGGCCGTGAAAACCAACTATATGCCAAATTGAAGAAATGCGAGTTACGGCTTGAGGAAGTAGCATTTCTTGGGCGCGTCAGTGTCGAAACATGGAGTATCCGTGGATCCGTGAAGATTGAAGCAATACAAAGTTGGGAACAGCGAAGTCGGTGGATGTTGAAATCGTAGCTTTTGGGCTTAATTTGGTTATTATCGGAGATTCGTGGAAGGGTTTTCTCGAATCGCTACTCCATTAACTTCGGCTAACTTCGGAAGGATACAAAATTCGTTTGGAGCGAAGAATGCGAGAAGAGTTTCCAAGAGCTTAAGAGGAGACTTATTTGACTGTTCTAACAATACCATCTGGTTCGGATGGATTTGTTATCTGATGATGCTTGAGGCAAAGGGTTAGGATGTGTTCTCATGCAGCGTGGGAAAGTCATAGCCTATGCCTCGCGACAACTTAAAGAGTATGAGAGGAATTATCCTACTCATGATCTAGAGTTAGCGGCCCGATCGTTCAGCGCTAAAGATATGGAGGCACTATCTATATGGGGAGAAAGTGGAGATATATTGGACCATAAAAGCCTTAAATATTTCTTCACTCAAAAAGAACTCAACATCTCTGGCAATGACGTTGGCTCGAGCTATTGAAAGACTACGACCACACTATTGATACCATCACGAAAAGCGAGCGTGGTAGGTGACGCGTTGAGTAGAAGATCATATGCGAGGAGCGAGTGCGATGATGTCAAGTATCGTAGAGCCCGACTTTAATAGAAAAAGTTAAGGTTGCTCGAGCCCGCAGGCCGGGTGATCGTATGAAGAAGAAAGTACAAGAAGGAGCTATTAGGAAGCGAGAATTGATGAAGAAGGAATACTTGAGTCCACTCTAGACTTTGTGTTCCTAACGACTACGATTTGAAGTACAAGATTATGATGGAGGCACACAATACACCATTTGCAATCCATCACGGAAGTTATAAAATGTATCGTGATCTTGACATACATTTTGGTGGAACAATATGAAGAGAGAGATTGCAAAGTTTATCTCGATGTGTTTAACTTGTCAGCGTGTAAAAAGCGGAGCATCTAGTACCTAAGGGTCCGTTGCAACCACTTGAGATTCGAAATGGAAGTGGGAACACATTACCATGGATTTAAATTCTACGGGTCTTCTCTACGGTTTCTCGGGCATCAATGCTATTTGGGTTATTGTTGATAGATTAACTAAAGTACGCTCATTTCTTGCCGTCACGGAGACTTATTCACTTGAGCGTCTTGCTAGTATATGCGTGAATGAGATTGTGAGGTTGCATGGCATACTGTATCCATAGTTTTGGATCGTGACCCAAGATTCACTTCAAGATTTTGGGTTAGCTTGCAAAAAGCTATGAGCGCAGTTCTGATTGATTGGCATACCATCCTCAAGCAGACGGACAATCGAAAGGACTATTCAAACTCTTGAAGATTTATTAAGACTACGTGTCCTAGACTTCATGGGCGGTTAGGATAAGTATTTACCATTGGTGGAATTCTCCTACAACAACGAGTTATCGAGGCAAGTATAGGTGTAGCTCCATTTGAAGCATTATATGGGCGAAAGTGTCGCTCTCCGGTATGTTGGGGACGAGGTGGGTGAAACAACCTTTGTTGGGACCCGAGTTGATGCGTATGACTACGGAAAAGATCAAATGATTCGACAGCGTATACAAAGCGGCACAAGATCGACAAAAGAGTTATGCGGATCTTCATCGAAAGGGCGTGGAATTTAGTGTAGGGGATCATGTATTATTGCGAGTTGCTCCATGGAAGGGAGTTACAAGATTTGGGAAGAGAGGAAAGCTCGATCCACGATTTATTGGTCCATTTCAAATTCTTGATGGAGAGTAGGAAATGTAGCCTATAGACTTGCGTTACCTCAAGTATGTCTCGTGTTCATAATGTGTTTCACATATCGTGCCGTAAATATGTGAAAGACTCGAACCACGTTATAGAATTAGAACCAGGACGAAATAGTAGAAGACTTAGCGTATGAGGAGGTACTGTCAAGATCTTGGATAGGAAGGAGCATGTCCCTACAGCCTATGAAAGGTCATACCACAAGTTAAAGTTTTGTGGAGGAATCATGCTATAGAGGAAATGACACAGGGAATTGGAAAGCGGAAATGAAAGCGAGGTATCCTCACCTTTTGAAACACACCGAATGCGTCACGTCGATTTCGAGGATGAAATTTCATAAGGAGGGAGGTTGTAAGACCCCAACTTATTATTAATGAAATTTAATTTTCTCTATTTATTATTTTGAAATAGTAAGGGTTGATGTGATTAATGTGGATAGTTAGGGGTAAAATCATAAATATTTCAAAATAAGCAAGTGGTTATAAAATATTCATTGTTGTGGGGGAATATTAGTTTTGTCGTGGAATATTAAATGTCTTGTCGGGGAATATTAAATGCGGCGGTATGACCATGTGTGGGCCCATGCTTGAAAGCGATTGGATGAAGAAAGCGACAAATATAAGTGGTTTAAAAATAACAGGCGTAGTTATTACCATTAATCTTGTTAAAATACCGGTGGTTAAAACACGATGTAGCACGGTATTGCACCAATTGTTGATTCTTACGTGAAGAAGGCACTACTCGATAATGGTTCTGATAATTCGCATTCGATTATTTTATTGAGTTAATAATTCTTTGCGTTGATATTTTATATTCTTTGTTGTTTTGATAATTGTCATTACACGGTATTTTTCATTATCGAAGCAATAATTCATATTATCTGAATAATATTATTAGATAACATTATTGGCAATGTCTAGAAAGTTACATCTAAGGAGAGGTTTGGTCACCTAATTTATTGGCTTGATGAAGAAATTCTTATTGGAAGCCCCCTCTTTCACAGGGCGCACGGTTGTCGATATTGTGATTTGTAATATTATTTGTGAATAATTAATTATTGATTCATATGATGAGGAAAATATTGATTTTATGTGGATATAGATGGAGAAAAATTTTAATGTGACAATTGTTGAAAATTGAAATTTTATCTTTTTACGATAAAATAATTCTTTTAAATATATTATTATATTTTAATAATATAATAATGGTGATATTTTACAATGAATGTGGGATATATGAGTATACGAGGAGGAAGAGTATTTTTGTTGCAATAAATGTTTAAAACATGTTAAACATGTAAATTGGACCCCATTTATTATTTGAAATTTGATTATAGCTTTGTAAAATCCCCGTTTGTGGATTTTGGTCAATTTTGTTTGGAATTTGGAAAAACTTTCTTCTGCAAAGTTGTAGAGAATTGAATTTCCTATAAAAACTCATGAGATTCGAATTTTTTCTGATAGAAGGGCTATTTATTATGAATTATTGAAGTTAGAAGCTCAAAATAATTGATTTTGGAAGTTTAAAATATTTTAAATAATAAAAACGTTTTTGTTTGTTTTGTGGGCTACAACATGTGCATAATGAGCTGAGATCAGATCTAGGAAGGTGGGCGTAGAAATCTTAATATATATATATATATATATATATATATATTAAATTTATTAAATTTTTTAACGCTTTGGTGTTCTAAGCATTTTCTATAAATAGGGTGCTTAGGTTAGAATTGAAAATCACACGTAAAGCTGAAGTTTTTCTCTCTATATTATCGGCGTATTCTTGTGAGTATTTTGAGTATACTTTGAGTATTGTTAGGCGGTGCAAGTTCCTTGACCTTATACGGTATTCGGCTAGAAGTACTAATCTTTCGAGGTAAGGGATGTTATTTTCTTCTCAAATGATATTATTTCTTCAATATCATTATCTTTGAAATATTGGTTGGAACTTTTTATCAAATTTGGAACTTTTTCATATGTCGGGGTTACTATTCATGAGTTCTTATTCACGAGTTACTATTCACGATGAGTGAGTTCTTATTCACGAGTTCTTATTCACGAGTACTATTAATGAAGCGTGAAGATGTTTTTTTTGTGGAATTTCTATCTTTTGGTGTCGAGTTACTATTCACGATATCGACACTATTCACGATATCGACACTATTCACGTATCTGCACTATTATAGAAAAATGAAATTTCTTCTCTTTGTCCAAAATATATCTATGCGGATACTAGCTTTGATTGTATCCATGTTTTGATCATTCTTGAATTTTACACCACTTTATGATTATTTTTGAGGTATTTTTGGACATGGATAAAACAAAATACGAATTCTTAATCCTTAATCCTTGTCATTTTGTTTCCTTTGGATTCGTTTCTTTAAAAATATTTTCATCATCCTCGGTCTTAAATGATGATATTATTGAATATCTTTGGCACGTAGTGCAAAGATGAATGATTTCTGAAGAATATCTTCTTTTGGTAGTAGTGCAAAGATGAGCAGTGTTTAGATGAACATGACCCGGTGATGAATATCTTTGGCCTATAGTGCAAAGATGAATATTTGATTCTAGATGTATATTGATTGATGTTACTGAGGGGATAAAAGATGAGCGATGAACTTTTAAATTCATACATAGAAGATAGTAGTTTGCATTCTCTACTTAACTCTTCTAATGAATTATTATTTCATTGCAATGAATATTGATTTAAAATTTGTTGTCTATTGTATTCTATTAGATTTTTCCTGTTGAAGACTAACGATAATTTGTTGTATATTATCTTAGTCATAATATTCTTTCTTGGGCTAGTTGAGCTCACCCTTTTCCTTTTGTTCCATTTTTTTTCTCAGGAGGCGAGAATATAGCGAGTACGAGTCGGGGTATGGAATGAAGGTTCTAGAGAGAATTGTTTAGTAGTCCTCACCATTTTTGTAAAATAATGTATCAATAAATGTGATGAGGATTTATTTGAGTATAGATATTGTCAGAAGATAATATTTGTATTTAAACTCACAGTTTTCTTGTTGTAATAATAAAGTTGTAGTTGTTTACGTACCATGTATTGACAACTCGAGAATGGGTGATGTATACCTATTTTGGGGCGTCACTAATAATATTTTAATCATCCAATAATACTTTAATATAATATTATTCATCTTTTAATAACATTTTAATCTAATATTATTAATAAAATTTTAATCTAATATTATTAATAATATTTTAATCTAATATTATTAGCCATTTAATAATATTTTAATCATTTATTAATGCTTAAATCAAATATTATTAACCATTCAATATTATTTTAATAATGTTTTAATCTTAGTATTTTATTTACTTAAATATATAAGATTCTTATATTACAAATATCATAGTAACATTTTAATAAGTTATTAGGCAAATAAACATTTTGTTTTAATTGTTTTAAACTTTAATAAACAACTTATTTAATACCCATAAAAGGTCATAAATATTATTTATCATAATAGATTACCAAAATACCTCACATATGACATATTACACTATAATAGGAGTACCTAAGCTTTAACATCTTATTTTTCTCATTTATGACATCATTTAACCATTTATTTCCTTTTAACCATAACTATAACATTATTATGAAAAAATAGCAAACAAGTTCTGAAAATTAGTATCTTCTGGATCTGGATAGTATATGATCAAACAATGATTCACAAATTTTCCTAGAATTTTAGAAAGTGATTTACTATATTTAAAGTTCTCAAAACCTTTGAATCTTGTTACATTTTTCATAAATCGAGTTTTTTTTTAGAAAATTCTGAAACTTTTAGGATACACTCTCATAACATATATACACATACTATATAAATTTCAGATTTTTCCAAAATTTACACAGTGAGGAATCCGGGTAAAAATATTTAGGAGTCTTTCACGGTAAAAGCCATTACACACAAACCACACATCAAAACGTGTCCGTTCTTTTTCCTTCATGTAGATAACTTCTTAAGGTACCTCTGTGATTTTTTCCAAATTTTTAAAAGATCCATAACTAGTCGAAACAACCTTAAGAAAAATGGGGTCTGGGGACTTTTAGGGTTTTAAAGCTTTAAGTTCTATACCTGGACTATTTTGGGAAAATAGCCCCCAAGGCTTCAAACATTGTTGGATTTGTGTTCTACCACTTGGGTTTACTAGCTTGCTCATGTATCTAGCAACCTCCTTCGACGGATCACAAATCCAAGTTGTAAAACTTGAGTTACACAAGATTTAGTGTAAGGAAAACTAGGATTTCACCCCTAGGAGAACATATGCTCATTTTCTTCCTCTAAACCTTTGATCTAATACTCAAGATACTTAGTTCCATACATGATGATATGTAGAACTAGGGTATCTTGGGTATTTGTTCATAACCCCATCAAATCTTGCTATAACACCAAATAGAAGAAGATGAAGATTTAGGTTATACCTTGTTCTAGTAGCAACCTTCCTTGATCTACCAAAGTAAGATATGAACATAGGGTGCATTAATAAAACTAGCACACTCCTCTCTTTCTCCTCAAAAATCCGAACCCCTCTCTCTCTTTTCTCTCTTTTTATTTTGCTAGTTGGAAGAAAAATAGAAGAAGAAGAATAGGAGAAATACAATGAAGAGAAAATGAAATGTGGTGATTTAAAAATGTATCTTGCAATATAGTTAGATACAACTAGGATCATAACAAATATCCCCCATATCTTTGTTGTCCCTTGGATAAAAGGCTTTGCCTTATCTCTTGTAATTAAGCCTAATCATTTCATTAAGGGTGCTAAATAGATTTTCTACCAATGGGAGATGGACACACTTGTACTTGATGTAAGAGTTAATAATTGTACTTGATGGACACACTTGTCGGTCACTCTTGCGCCACTATCCCCTCCATTTTTCTTTTATTTTAATGCACAAATTTGATTAATCAAAAGTCTAAAATACCCTTAATCAAGTGGGCTACGTATTGGTTTACATTTTATTTCTTTTGAGCTTCTCATTTAATTATTTTGCGTTATGTAATAAACACAGTTTAACAATTTTAATATATATTACTCTAATTTATTTAGGGTTTCTATTTCCAATCTTATGAAATTTTATGAAATTTAATTACTTACACATATCTCTTTAACTTGTAACCTAATTAGGTTTACTATAATTAAGTTTAAAATTATTAATCACTTTACTGATAATAAAATTATCCACTTAAGTTATTATAAATATTAAATACTAACTATTCATTATTACCATAACTCTTAGGTTATTTAATTATCTCACCTAATGTATAATTAGGTTATGAAGCTTTCCTTTTTAATGAAATCTATAAATATATATATCCATAGCTATAGTATATATATTTATTTAGCCATACACCACTTCACATATGTTATCACATATTATATCACTATATAGCACAAAGTTTTAAATATTAATAATGTATATACATATAAAGTGACTTGAAATTCCTGGTTATTACATCCTCCCCCCTTCTAAGAATTTTGTCTCAGAATTACACATTAGGTTACTAAAAAAGTTGTGGATAATTTTCCCTCATCTTTTTCTCGAGTTTCCAAGTAGCTTCTTCAACATTGTAGTTCCTCCAAAGAACGTTTACAGAATGTATAACCTTATTTCGTAATTTCTGCTCTCTTCTATCTAAAATTTCTACCTAAATTTCCTCATATGACAAATCTTTTTTGACCTGAATTGGTTCGTACGATATCATATGCTTATAGTTAGGCTTATATGGTCATAACACTGACACAAGAAACACATTATGAATATGTTCCAGTTCAGGAGGTAGAGCTACCTCGTACGCAACTTCCCCTATCTTCCTCAAGATCTCAAATGGCCCAATAAATCTCGGAGTCAACTTACCTTTCTTTTCAAATCTTATCTTCCCTTTCTAGGGAGATACTTTCAAAAACGCATAGCTTCCCACTTCAAAATCTCTCTTCTTGCGATGTAAGTCCACATACTTCTTATGGCGATCTTGAGCTACTACCATCCAGGCTCTTATCACCTTGACGATCTCTACTGTCTGCTGCATTAATTCTGGTCCTAACAGCCTACGTTCACCAACTTCATCCTAGCATAAGGGCATTCTGCATTTCCTCGCATACAGTGCTTCATACGATAACATTCCAATGCTGGCGTGGAAACTATTATTATATGCGAACTCTACTAATGGAAGATGATCCTCCCAACTACCCTTGAAGTCCATCACACAAGCTCTAAGCATGTCTTCAATTGTTTGAATTGTTCTCTCACTTTGCCCATCAGTTCGCGGATGATATGCGATGCTCATCCATAGATGCGTGCCAATTCTTTCTTGAAGACTCTTCCAGAAGATTGATGTGAATCATGAATCTCTATCTGATATAATAGATACCGGTACTCCATGTCTCGAGATAATTTCTTTGATATATAATTTGGCTAGCTGGTCCGAACTATACCTGATCTTGATCGACAAAAAGTGAGCTGACTTTGTAAGACGATCTACAATCACCCATATGGCGTCGTGCCCTTTTTGCGTTACTGGAAGTCCCATCACAAAATCCACCGTGATGTGCTCCCATTTCCATTCTAGAATTTCTGACGGATGTAGTAATCCACTCGGTCGTTGATGCTCGTCCTTGATTCTCTAACAAGTTAGACATCTGCTGACACATTCTGCAACCTCTCTTTTCATGTTTGGCCACCAAAAGTGTTAAAACAAATCTTGATACATCTTTGTGCTTCCTGGGTGTATCGAGTACCTCATACTGTGCGCTTCTTACAAAATCTCCTCTCTTAGTTTTAGTATTGACCGTACCCAAATTCGTTCTTCAAATCTCAGCAGTTCGGTGCCATCAATCTTGTATTTCAATTCGTCACCTTTAGTTAACCGTTTCTTGATGTTGTCACAATCTTCGTCTTTCTCTTGTGCCTCGTTAACCTTATCTAATAAGGTCTGGCTTACTGCTACTATAAATAATTTTTCATCGGTCTCCATCAGATACTTGATTTCCAATTCCAGTAGTTCGAAATCTTTCACTAACTCCTCTTGAATGGTCAGTTTCAGTAACTTGTCCCTGCCTTTTCTGCTCAGGGCATCTGCCACTACATTTTCTTTGCTTGGATGGTACATAATCTGACAATCATAATCTTTGATAAATTCTAACCATCGACACTGCCCTATGTATTATTTCATTCTAGTGCCACATGTTCTTTTGTATCTGAGGAATTTGCTAGTCAACTTAAAATACCTCGAGAACGATTAGGAAATCCCTTGAACATAGTAGTTGCGAATAAGGAAGTAATCCATGTAGAATATGTTTACCGAAATTATCGCGCAAACATTAGAAATCATGAACTAAGCGTAGACTTGATCCCGATAAGATTGGGAGAGTTTGACGTAATATTAGGAATGGATTGGTTGTATAACCATGCGACGATAATTGATTGTCAGAATAAAAGAGTAAACCTTCAAACTCCGAATAAGTCTAAGGTGGTGTTTTATGGTAGCTCATCGCTTAAGTAGTTATGTTGCCTTACGATGATACAGGCCAAGAAATTGCTAAGGAAAAGATGTGTAGGTTATTTAGCTTACATTGTTGATACTAAGAAATAGGGAGTAGAAATTAAGGACATATCCGTAGTGAGAGAATTTTAAGATGTATTTCTGGACGATATACCTGGTCTTTCGCTGGACAGAGAAATCGAATTCGTAATAGACTTAGCACCGGGAACTGCACTGATTTTGAAAGACACATATCGTATGGCGCCAGTAGAAATGAAGGAATTGATGATACAATTGCAAGAGTTGTTAGATAAGGGTTATATTCGACCAAGTGTGTCTCTTTGGGGAGCACCAATGTTGTTTGTTAAAAAGAAGGTTGGATTAATGAGACTATGTATCGATTATCGAGAATTGAATAGAGTAACGATTAAGAATAGATATATGTTACCAAGGATAGACAACCTTTTCGATCAACTAAGGGGAGCGAAGTGTTTCTCGAAGATAGATCTACGAATGAGTTATCACCAGTTGAAAGTACGGGAGGAGGACATATCAAAGACTTCGTTTCAAACTCGTTACAAACATTTTAAAATTCTGGTGATGTCATTCGGGTTGAAAAATGCTCTGGCAGCATTTATGGACTTGATGAACCGAGTCTTCAAGCCATTCTTAGATAAATTCATAGTAATTTTCATCAATGATATCTTGATCTACTCAAAAATAGAAGAAGAACATGCCAAACATCTAAAGATGGTTTTGGAGGCGCTAAGAAAAGAGAAGTTGTACGCAAAGTTTTCCAAGTGTGAATTTTGGATGGAGAAGTTTCAATTCTTAGGACACGTGGTGGATAAGGATGGAATTTCAGTAGACTCTGTAAAGGTAGAAGTAGTGAGTAATTGGGAACAACCGAAGACGCCAACCGAGGTAAGAAGTTTCTTAGGGTTAGCTGGGTAATATCGAAGATTTATCCAGGATTTTTTTAAGATAGCAACCCCGTTGACCAATATAACAAGAAAGATAGTGAAGTTGTGTGGACGAACAAGTGTGAAGAAAGCTTTCAGGAACTGAAGAAAAGACTAAGCGAAGCACCTGTATTATCATTACCGGATGATACATGAGGATTTGTGGTGTATAGTGATGCGTAGCACAGAGGACTTGGCTGTGTGCTAATGAAGCATGTCAAGGTCATTGCGTACGCATCGCGATAACTAAAGGATTACAAAAAACGATACCCTACTCATGACTTAGAGTTAGCAGCAGTAGTTTTTGCGTTAAAGATTTGGAGACATTAATTGTATAGAGAGAAATGTGAGATATACAAGGACTACAACAGTTTGAAATATATCTTCACACAAAAGGAGTTGAACATGCGTAAGAGAATGTGGTTAGAATTAATCAAAGATTATGACTGCGATATTCTTTATCACCCGAGAAAGGCAAATGTAGTAGTCGATGTGCTAATTAGGAAAGGAAGGGAGAAGTTGCTTCAACTGATAACCCAGGATGAGTTAATAAGAGAAATGGAGAAATTGGAAATAGAGGTAAATGGACTAGGGAGGTCTGAAGAAAAATTGTTTGCAGTGGAAGCTCGTCCAACCTTGTTGGATAGAGCAAAGGAATCACAAGAGAAGGATGAAGAGTGCGAGAAAATCAAGAAGAGGATCAAATAAAATGAGGAAGAAAAGTTCAAGGTTGATAAAGATGGTATTTTGCGATGTGAAGGGAGAGTGTGGGTGCCAGCAGTAACAGAGTTGAGGGAAGAAATTTTGCACGAGGCACATACTACGACATATTCCGTTCATCCAGGAGGCACAAAGATGTACCGAGATTTGAGGCAACATTTCTTGTTAGGTAAAATCTAATTACGCACAATCACGCAAGTATACGTGGTCAACAAGTAATATAATGAAAGTAGAGTATCGTTCCCACAGAGAATTAGTTAACAAGAATTACCAAGTACTAACCTATAACCAATTTAATCTTATTTAAACAAATGATTTACTATTTTAATTTAAAATAATTAATTAAGCTATTACTAACTATCCCTAGAATGAAACAAGATAATGAAGACTTGAGATTACAATTTCACTTAGTGTTTCATTTAAGTCAACACACTTCCTATTAAGCCAAGTTATTTATACTGGATTGTTAATCAAGAACACGAAAGTAAAATATGGCCATCTCTCAACGCACCATACTCATATCAAATAAAATCCACAGATGATATAATCAAATTGAACACCCTAATTAACTAACCCACTATATCTCTACGTGAATTACAATTAAAAAGGGTTTAAGTACAAGTTCTTATTAGACTACATGCAATGCCTCGATATATCTCTATCCTAAGCACAAATCATTAATTTCAACTCCATATAGAACACATAAATACATGCTATTATGATCAGATCTAAACCCATAATCCGTCTCTCGAGTTCATATTGATTATCACAGTAATTGTTAGCTAGGCAATTAAACAATTAAGGGCAAACCATAATAGACAATCCAAGTATAGCTAATAAGACTAACAAAGAAGCATATCAAAGTAAACTACACAATAAGATCCATAGTAATCTCAAAACAGAGTTTAATTCATAATGGAACTAGAATCCATCATCCATTATTGATTAAGCATTAAAAGATACAAATAGATAAGAAAAGAAATTAGAATTGAGATAAACAAATCTGTATTCTCTTGCTTCCAATCTGTTTCTCCAATGATGATCAATAGCTTCAATCTTCAGTTCTAATCTAATCTAGGGTTCCTAATCTACTATATTCTAATCTCATGGAATTCTCCCTTAATCCTTGCCTCCCATCATGTATTTATAGGTTACAAGTCTAATTTTTAGCTTAGGAGCAAACCCAATCCAATAGACTTTTTTCTATTGGCTAGGCTCGCCCCGGCTGGCTATGCTACTGTTTTGCAGCTTGTACCCCTGCCCTAATGGGCGGTTTTGTACATAGAAAGCCCACCCCGGTGGGGGTCCTTTTTTCTGCTGCAGTGTTCTTTGGTAAAACGGCCACAACTTTTGATCCGAGAGGAGTTACAAGGCCTGCCACCTATCAAATAGAAGATATCAATGAGCTCTACAACTTTCATACTTTGAGAATTGTGAAATAACGGACGGACTGCTATGCAAATGGTCATCCAAAATAGTGAAGTTTAAAGTCCGTTGGTACAAATGTCATAACTCTTGCATCCGAACTCCGATTAGAATGATTCAAGATGTTCCGGAAAGCTAAAAAGAAGCTCTACAACATAATCCAAGTTCCAAGCCAAGAACATGAAATAAACATGAAAGCCCAAATGATGTCCGGACTACTTTTCCTTGCGTTTTCATACCAATAGTCGCTCACACAACTCCCAAGCATAAAATCTACAAAATGAACAAAAAATGCATGAAAAGTAACTAAGAAACATGAGTTTAAGCAAGTAATTCAAGTAACAGATTCCGGATAAGTAGGTATAAAATCTTCTTATCAAATACCCCCAAACTTAAACCTTTGCTTGTCCTCAAGCAAAAACACAAAACAACAATGCTATGCAATGCAACTAATCTACACGCCTACTTAATCCAAAGAAGAATGACGTAAACAAGTCTATTCAACCGGGCTTAGAGAAATCAAGTAAACATGATAATACATCATATCAAAACAAATCAGTAATTTCTCAATCAATCATCAAATCTTAGACTGTTATTACTTATATAGTGCGTGTGTGCTCAACAACAATGCTAACTAATATAATGTTAAATACAACACATAATAGATCTCTTTAAAGGCATCATACAATGTAAACTCACAAAATCCACAAATGAGCTAGATCCAACTAAAGTCAAACATCCACCAAATTCAAGAGTCCAATCCGGGATACTTATGCTTTACTTATCATTACGGGGGCTTTTTGCTCTTTTCCCATTTTATTTTATTTTTTTTGTTTTTACTTTTTTTTTAACCATAACTGTGCAATGTCTCATTCCATTAGGCTAACACTGCTACCCCTTAGCGATCTTTCGACCAACGACTCCCAGACCATAAAGACATTAGGGTGCTAGGTGTAAAGACACTCCCTTGGGCGTAATTGCTCAAGTAACAAAGGCCCCGAAATAAGACTAGTAACGATATTTTTTCATCATTTTTTTCTTTTTCTTTTTGTTTGAAACTTGTATATCCCAATTTTTCCCCCCAAAATTAAGTTTTTGTCTAAATTCAATCATCTCCGCCTTTTCATGTCTTTCATTCATTTAAACTAATATTATCCTTAAGAAGTCCATTATGTATCAATTTAAACTTAATCAGTCAACATAGTTGTTTCTAACGTGCTAACCTTTATTATACCAGTTTCAAACAAGAAAAGATTCAATTCATTCACAGAAAATCACGTCAAAGGTCTAATAATCAGTACTATACTTGTCTACCCAATTCCAATCTCATCATTGGCCAAAATAGTGTGTAACTATCTTAATAGCTGGAAACAAGAAGATGAACATAATAACTAACTTCTATGTATATATATATTTGATTTTTTTAGACATAAATAAAAACTATTTACAACTATACTATACAAACTATTATACACTTACACTACATGAATGCAAACATATAATAAACCTAAACTAAACCAACATGACAACTTATGCAAAACTAAAAACTACTACATTAAACATGTAAAACTAAACTAATTAACTCCCCCAAACTTAACAATTACAATGTCCTCATTGTAAAATAAAGCATTAAGTAGAAGAGAACTTCCCTGTAATCAGCTAAGCGTGAGGTGATGGTGGCGTGGAACAAAGACCGAAAACTCCTCCACATCATAATTTGAAGGAGGATACTGTGGCATGGGCTCAGGTTGGTGGCTTCCCTTTCCATAATCTTTTGCCTATCCATTGAACCTCCAATACCTGCAATGAAGAGAGACAACATGGATTAGAATAACACTTTGGATTAGAAGAGAATCTTAATAAGCAAAATAATTCATATCTACTAAATAAACTAGTAAAGCATATAAATATAAAATTCTTGGGTTGCCTCCCAGTTAGCGCTTGATTTAAAGTCTTTCAGCTTGACTTTGTCTGGTTAGCACTATCCAATTTCTCTTCGATAATTGAGGAAACCTCCATCCATTAATAACAAATAATCCTTTGGGAGGTTCCCTTTTGTGATTGCTTTCGAATTAAAGTCAGCTAGCATGCTTTGTTTAAATAAGTGCCTAATTGAGAATGTTAAATAACTAGGTGCTTTTCCGTCCGTTAAGCCTATGATTCGATTGGGGCTTTGAGGCTTGGAAAGCATAACGGGCTATTCTTCTATCTTCTCATCCTCATCCCACCATGGCTTCACATTTGTACTAGCTCTGATGTCATAAAGAGCCTTGCCGATGACATGACTACCAAGCGAGCACGATTTTGTAAATCTAACTAGACCCTTGATCTTTGCTAGAGAAGGCACTTGGGGCACTAATAACATCAGCTCATCCTCGTTGGTACTCATAGTTAGTTATTCACCGACCTTGTTTTCATTATCCCCACTCGTCTCCTCTTTTTCAACATCTCGTGGCTCATCCAATGGTAGATTTGGTTCGGGCACTTCATCATACTCAGAATCCTCGTCATAACACCAATTTTTTTTGAGGACAGTTGTTCAAGGCTTTGAACATTTGATCCATCTGGTTCTGCAGATTCTGAATTGATTGCTATTGATTAATCCTCCTCTCCTCATTTAATGCTATGAACTTGGATAACAATTCCACCAACCTTTAATTATCTGTCTTCATTTTGGAATCCATGTATTGAGGACCATGGGTTGAAGTAGTGATGAGTTGTTCCATCTGGTGCTAAAAATTATGGCTCGATATTTCTTGACTCATCATCCTCTCCTCTTGGTTTGCTATGATCTTTAACATGAATTCCTCCAAATTTGACTTTTCTTCTTGTGGCAATGAAGGTTAACATGAGAATTCTAGTATGTATGTTGGATTTGGAGCGTAGTATTGATCTTCATAATTGTAGCTCTATGAAGAATTCGGGTGATACCCCCAAACTTGATTATAATTGGCATATGCATAATCGTTGAGGTAGTCACCACTATGTAGTTCTGGCCCAAAACTAACGGTGCATTGATTACTCGGGTGATTGCCAGCACAATAATTGCAAGTAACTGCTATCCTTCGATTACGTTGGGCTGCAACAACGTCCAACCTCCTCAAAAGTGTCTCAAGTTGTGCTGATAATGTAGAAAATACATTGAGTTAATCAATCCCTGCTCCCCTTGGTTAAGTCATACTCGAATATGGCCTTTGATAATTGCATCCAACCATGGTACCTGAAACGAGAGAAAAATAAGAAGATAATAAAATAAATAAAATAAAAATAAAATGTTTAAATTAAGACTAATTTGATTGAAGCTAATATTGGCAAAAAATATTAAACTAATTCCCCGGCAACGCAGCCAAAAACTTCTTGGATAAAATCTAATTATGCACAATCACGCAAGTATATGTGGTCAACAAGTAATATAATGAAAGTAGAGTATCGTTCCCACAAAGAATTAGTTAACAAGAATTACCAAGTACTAACCTATAACAAATTTTATCTTATTTAAACAAATGATTTAATATTTTAATTTAAAATAATTAATTAAACTATTACTAACTATCCCTAGAATGAAACAAGATAATGAAGACTTGAGATTACAATTTCACTTATTGTTTCATTTAAGTCAACACACTTCCTGTTAAGCTAAGTTATTTATACTAGATTGTTAATCAAGAACACGGAAGTAAAATATGGCCATCTCTCAACGCACCATACTCATATCAAAACAAATCCACAGATGATATAATTAAATTCAACACCCTAATTAACTAACCCACTATATCTATACATGAATTACAATTATAAAGGGTTTAAGTACAAGTTCTTATTAGACAACATGCAATGCCTCGGTATATCTCTATCCTAAGCACAAATCATAAATTACAACTCCATTTAAAACACATAAATACATGCTATTATGATCATATCTAAACCCATAATTCGTCTCTCTAGTTCATATAGATTATCAAAGTAATCGTTAGCTAGGAAATTAAGCAATTAAGGGCAAACCATAATAGACAATCCAAGTATAGCTAACAAGACTAACAAAGAAGCATATCAAAGTAAACTACATAATAAGGTCCATAGTAATCTCAAAAAAGAGTTTAATTTATAACGGAACTAGAATCCATCATCCACAATTGATTAAGCATTAAAAGATACAAATAGATAAGAAAAGAAATTAGAATTGAGATAAACAAATCTGTATTCTCTTGTTTCCAATCTGTTTCTCCAATGATGATCAATAGCTTCAATCTTTAGTTCTAATCTAATATAGGGTTCCTAATATACTTTATTCTAATCTCATGGAATTATCCCTTAATCCTTGTCTCCCATCATGTATTGATAGGTTATAAGTCTAATTTTTAGCTTAGGAGCAAACCCAATCCAATTTGGAGTAAAAAAAGTATCAAAATTCGACCCAAAACACGTCAAAAACTTCTTTTGGCCCATACCCCCGCCCCGACGGACTTTTTCTATTGGCTAGGCCCACCCCGTCTGGCTATGCTACTATTTTGCTCCTTTTACCCCTGCCCCGGCGGGGGTTTTGTATATAGAAAGCCCGCCCCGGCTGGGGTCCTTTTTTCTACTGCAGTATCCTCTGGTAAAATGGCCATAAAATTTGATCCGGGAGGAGTTATGAGGCCTGTCACCTATCAAATCGAAGATTTCAACGAGCTCTACAACTTTCATTCTTTGAGAATTGAGAAATAATGGACGGATGAAGGTCAAAATTGGGTTAAAAGTGACTGTTATGCAAATGGCCATCCGAAACAGTGAAGTTCAACGTTCATTGGTACAAATGTCATAACTCTTGTATTCGAACTCCGATTGGAATGATTTAAGATGTTCTGAAAAGATAAAAAGAAGCTCTACAACATAATCCAAATTCCAAGCCAAGAACATGAAATAAATATGAAAGTCCAAATGATGTCTGAATTACTTTTTCTTGTGTTTTTATACTAATAATCGCTCACACAGCTCCCAAGCATAAAATCTACAAAATGAACACAAAATGCATGAAAAGTAACTAAGAAACATGAGTTTAAGCAACTAATTCAAGTAACAGATTTCTGATAACTAGGTATAAAATCTACTTATCAGTGGCCCAATCTGAAATGAGAAATCGCGAAGTGCGTGAGTAAATGTTTTACTTGCCAACGGGTCAAAGTAGAGCACTAGAGGCCGAGTGGTCTACTTCAACCATTGGAAATACCTGAGTGGAAATGGGAGCACATTACGATGGACTTTGTGGTTGGACTTCCAGTCACACAGAAAGATTTTGATGCCATATGGGTTATCGTAGATCAACTAACAAAGATGACATATTTTCTACCAATCAAGATCCGATATTGTTTGAATCAGTTAGCGAGACTGTACGTAAAAGAAATTTTTCACGACATGGAGTGTCGGTATCGATTGTCTCTGATCGAGATCCACGCTTCACGTCAAAATTTTGGAAACGCTTACAAGAAAGGATGGGAACACAGCTGAGGTTGAGAACTGCTTATCATCCGCAGACGTACGGATAGAGTGAGCGAAAGATACAAATGCCGGAAGACATGCTTAGAACTTGCGTTATGGACTTTAAAGGAAGTTGGGATGATCACCTACCCCCAGTGGAATTTGCTTATAACAATAGTTACCACGTGAGTATAGGCATGCCACTGTACAAAGCTCTTTACGGGAGAAAATGTCAAACGCCATTATGTTGGGATGAAGTTGGAGAACGAAAGATGCTAGGACCAGAGTTAGTGCAACAATCCGCGGATGTGGTGACAGTGATAAGAGCTAGGCTACTAGCTACACAAGATCGCCAAAAGAAATAAGCATATTTGCATCGTCAGGACCACAACTTTGAAGTCGGAAGTTACGTTTTCTTAAAAGTATCTCCCTGGAAGGGAAAAATACGATTCGACAAGAAGGGAAAATTGAGTCCGAGGTTCATAAAACCATTCAAGATATTGAAGTAAGTGGGCGAAGTGGCGTACAAAGTTGCATTACCACCCGAGTTGGAGCACATCCATAATGTGTTTCACATATCCGTGTTGCGTCCGTAAAAGCTTGATTGCAAACACGTGATTTCTTACGAGCCCATTCAAGTGGAGAAGAATCTGGCATATGAAGAAATTACTGTCCAGATATTAGATAGGAAAGAACATAAATTGAGAAATAAAATTATATCTTCTGTAAAACTACTTTGGCGAAACCACGATGCCGAGGAGGCCACATGGGAATTAGAAGATAAGATTGGAAGGGACTATCCCTATCTATTCGTGTAACCTTGTACTAATTTCGAGGACAAAATTTTTATAAGGGGGGAGAATGTAAGAACCGTGAATTTTATGAATAAATAATTATTCTGATATAATAAGAAAGTGAGTATTTATTTGAATATAAATATTGATGTGTTGTGAGATGAATAATTTAATTAATTCAAATTGAATTTAGAAGAAATGAGAAAAATATGGAGTTTGTGATGAGATTGTGAAATGCCTTGTGTGGCATGAGAATGGAAATTTAAGTGGTTTAATTTAATTAATAAATGAATAAATTAAGAAGTGAATGATTAATTAATATTATATTATTAATTAATTGTTATTCTAAATAATAAAATATGAATGAGCAAATTAATTCACATAATTAGAATTATATTTACTCATTTAATTGATGTGTGAAAGATATGTGATAATATATAGTTCTCAAGATTAAAAAGAAAGTGTAGTGTGACACTTTAAGGTGATAATATAATATATAAAACTATATAGTAAAATGGAATGAATTATAAGTTACATAAATAATGCTTATGTGACAACAAGTATGTGTGGAAACATTAAAGATGTACTATATCAAAGAATTACAAATTATTTCAATAATTGAGTTTAATTGGAATAATAATGTTTTAAGGAGATATTAAATTATTAGTGACCAATTAAATTAAGTCCATACATGTTACAAATATTAATTGGACTAGATTAATGTACATGGATTATATGGTATGTGTACTTATATAATCCCTAACTTTTCATTATGTAGTAGCATTAACACATTAAAATCACATTTTGGAAATCCAAGAGAACAAACTAAGCATTTTATAACTAAGTTACTGAGATTTAAAGCCTTGTCCTAAATTAATAGTCTCAGTCATTAGCCGTGTATTAGGCCAATGGCCTATCCTCCCTACTATTGCGTAACTCAGCAAAACAAAAAGGCTGGAGGAAGATGATGATGCTAGAAGTTGCTGTGATGATGGCTATGAAGGTGGTGGTTGGCCAACTCCTTCATTTCCATTATTTCCTTTCATCTTCCATTGAATTAAACCACTGTGCAAGAATAATAACTGGGCAACCAATTCTCTATATATAGCACCCTCTTCTTCTCATTCTCTGTTGCTTGAAAATTATCTGATAAGTTGCATATAGAGAGTGTGAGTTGCTGAGAATTGAGGGAGTGTAATCAATGCATTAAGGGAATTCATTTAAGCTTCAAGAGGTATAAATTCTTATTTTGTGTTCTTAAATTTGAGTTTTGCTAAAATTCTTATAATTGCTTGAATTCTCTGTCAATTGGTACGAATTGGCATGAGAGTGTGTTGTTTAAGTTTGTATGCATGCTTAGAAGTATTAGAAGTAGTCTGAGTTGATGCAGAAGAAGATTGGCAATGCTTGTGATTGAGGCTCTGCAGAAGCAGAGCCATTTTTTTTGCCTTTGGACGAAGTGGCGCGACCGCGCCATGCCACTTCCCTATTACTTCAATGTGCGGCCGTGCAGGTTGCCAGTCACATATATCGATGTTGGTTCCTTGTGTTGTCATAAACATGTTATGTTAGTTATAATATGCATATAAATAACCTTAACACATGGAATGAGGTTACTTTGTATATAGTATGTCACGTTAGCTTGATTTAAGTTGAGTTTTCAAAGAAAACTTATAAGTTTGGAAAACAAACCATGATTTCAAACAACCTTACTTGAATTCTGACCACGTGGGCATGCATAAGTAGCCTAGATATGCATGTAAATGAGTATAACATAAGGCATAATGTAATACCCGGTAAAAAAAACTATTAATAAATATTATATTAAATAAAATAAGATTATATATATATATATTAAATATATTAATTGGACTTTGTATTTTATTTGGGCCAAGTGGTCATTTAATTTATATGGGCTAATAAATATTAATAAGAGTGGATAAATTAAAATTTTAAAATTGGGCCTTAAAAACTAATTTAGTTTAATTTATATGTGGGTAATAATAAATCCTATTAAAAATAGGAGAGTAAATAAGATATATTAATTAATAAATAAATAAGTACTAAACCTAATCATATGAGCATGCCTGATACAAATTGGGAAAAGAGGAAGAAGAAACCTAACGACTGCGCTGGAAAAAGGAGGAAGAGAATCACAATTTTTATTCAATATCAGGTTAGTTTTTAATAATTAACAGTTCTTGTGTAATAGTTTGTATCACGTGTGTGATGAATACATCTAATTGGTTTAGATAATTAATTGAATTCAAGGTAATACATATTCATTCAGAAGGAATCACATAATCGGTTAAATAGTAGAAGTATGGGAAAGTATGATTGATTTAATTGGATATATATATATATATATATATATATATATATTATATATATATATATATATTATTTGTATTATATTAACCAACCTATGTTATTCATAAATTAAATTGAAAATTTTGTATACTAATTAATTAATTCTAATGATAAAATTATAAATTTACTTAATAATAAATTAAATAATATTATATTAGTAATGGTTAAATTCGTAATAAAATTTTATTTTATTTTTTTTAGATCGAACGGAGGGAATTTACGAAGTATATATGGAATATAAATTTGGGTATTGCATTATCGATTCTAGGTACGGATTCTGTACTCTTTCAGCGAGACTCTTTTGTTTTTGATTTATTCTTTTCGTTATTCGTTTCGAAATTTAGTATTGCCTCTCATAATTGTTCCTTGTCAATTTATTGTGATAAATTTGTTTTGGCATTGTATCAGAACTCATATTTGTACTCTTTAGACTAGTGTATCATGTCTAAATTTTATTTTGATATTTGTAGTGATGTACATGTTAATATATATTTTGGAGACTTTGTATTTTTGTTTCAGTTCAATTTTACATGTACATATTAGAACCCTTTGTGTTAATATTATGTCACATGTGTTGTGACATGATATTTTTGTTAAAATACCGTAGGGTATACCTGAGCTATAACCACCTGTGGGGGTACCACATGCATGTCCTCTTGGCACCGAGGCATGACACCTTCCGTGGCGGTGTGATCAGTCCACGACGTCTCCGTTTTGTGCTCCGATGGGAGTTGGCCATTTGGTGTTTTGTTGTGGGAGGCGTATGGGTCGACCCTAGTTTCTGTTTTGTTTAGTTTTGTGGATTGGTGATGTTTGTGCCAGACACACCTTCAGATTTTACATACATTGGATTCACGGTCCAATGTGTGTGACTTTCCTGTGTGGCATTATTTAATTTGCCTCTGTGGCATTATTTGACTTGCTTGTGTGGCAAGGTATATTTTTGTTTTGTTCTGAGCTCTGTATGAAATAACACCCAGCCATTTGATTCAGCCTATTATTTTGTTGTGTTAGTTTTATTCATTTCATTTCAGTTCGTTTCGTTTCATTTCGTTTAATTGAGTTAGTTATTTTGGTTCATTATTTGTATTCTATATCCGTACTCGCCATTTGGCTCATGCCGTGATTTTCTTCCGGCAGGTAATCAGGGGAATCAAGGGCAAATGTGATGAGAGCTCCCTTCATTCCAATTGTTTAGAAATATTCTGTTTAGGCTTGATATGTCAGTTTATTTGGAATGATAATAATTATTTTAGATTGTAGTTTGAGGCAGTTTGACTTTTATTATAGTTTGTCTTGTGATATTTAATCATTATGAGACCATTCTTTTGAGGCATAAAGCTTTCATTTCATTTTGTTATGTTCTGTGCGTAACCACTCTTTCTATTTCGAAAAGAGGGTGTTACACATAAGCTGGCTTCGTGTATAATAAGTATTACTAGCTTGGTTTTAATGGTTTTCTAAAGGAAAACTTGAAGTTTTGAAAAATAAAGCATGATGAACCTTGTGCCTTTAAGTTCTGATCCTTTTAGCCTATGTACATGACTTGAGTACATGCACAAATGAGTATGAAGTGTGTTAAAGTTGTCTTACATATAATAGGTTGCATAGCTTGGTTTATATGTGTTTCTAAAGAAACTTAAAAGTTTGGAGAACTAATTTGGTTGATGACAACCTTGCACGTGTTCTGGGATTTTTACTATCATGATAAGATATGATTATGCATGATTAACATGAATACCTAGCTAGTCATATGCATTGTAAATATTTAAACACAGGAAATGACAAGTTTAAATGATGTAAAACTTCATGACTTGAAATACATGACTAATCTAACGTAAGCATGTATGGTTGAGACCTATTGACCACATAACATTTGTATAACGGCTAAACTTAAGAGAATTGTGAACTGAACACTTAAAGTCTTGAATAAATAAGAATGGATAATGACCTATGTTAAATATAGGATGTAGGGTCAAACATAGTTATCCACACACTGACATATGTGTTTTGCATGATTATTCACATATGTGCAAGTCGGGTGCACACTGGGATTCTGCAGGGGCAACCATGTCTTGGTTTGCACCAGGAGCAGCATGGCCGCGCCACTCCTTAGTACAAACCAAGCACGACCGCACCACCTTGCAGTGAGATCTATTTTCTGCTGATAAATTGAAGGTTTATGCATACCTATATTGATACCTTAATCTGTAATACATGTTCAGTGTAGTAGTCAATGTGTCAATAAGCATGTTTATGAAAGGATCCTAGGTTGAATAAGTGGTTATAACCTTTAAATCAAAATGTGATTTCAAGCTATGATCTTTAAGGTCAATAATGCATTAGAAACTGATTTTCGTGTTATGTGATGACATACGTACAAGATCATATGACCAAGAGAAGACTAGCAATATATGTTTAGTATCGATGAAATTCACTTGTATATCATAGCAAATTAAGATAGTAGGTGTACATGTTGAACTTGTATAACTGATGTGTTTATACATGAATAGGATATTATAGTTCATTGGAGTGGTAGTAAGCTATAAGTTGGTAATCGACGCAAAAGGCAAGTATCTAAACTCTATTTTATATTGAGCAAGTTTTCTAACTTACTCAACTTTGAATATTGTGCAAGTATCTAAATCTTATCTCATTGGTATAAGTTCCTAACCATATTTTATGGAGTATCATTCAAGCTTGTGCTATTATTAATCGTATAAGTAAATCTTTGAAAGTATGATTCTTATCTTGTAAGACCCCAACTTTTATGAATAAAGATTTAATTTTCTCGAAATATCTTTTTGAATAATAAGGTGTGGATTTGATATAATGTTATAGTTGTGGGTAATATTTTTAAATTTTGTAAAGTATGCAAGTTGTCATAAAATATTCGTTTGGTCAGGGAATATTCGTTTTATCAGGGAATATTCGTACGACAGCACAATCATTGGTGGACCCCACAACGGAATTACTGTCGGAGTTAGAAAACGACAGAAAAATCTTATTATAAAAATAACGGCAAAAGTTTTACCGTTAACTGTTGAAATACTCGGTGATAAAAGTACATTAATACGTGTGGTTGCACAGTAGCACACGGTATTGTATAATATCTTTGATTATTGATGCTTACGTGAGAAGTCACTTAGTTTTATTCAATTATTTTCACAGTAATTGCTGCATAATATCTCACGTTATTGATTCAATTATTGTCACAATATTTTATATTATTAAATTAATAATTGAGACGACAAAGTTATTCATATTATTATTTGCATTATTGACAATGTCTAGAAAGTTCTGTCGAGGAAAAGTGTAGGTCACCTAATTGCGCGCTAATAAGGAGAAATCCTTATCGGAAAGCCCCTCTTTCCTAGGAATGATCTGGTTGTTAATATTGTGAGTTATAAATGGTGAATAAATGTTATTAAAAATGTGTTTTGTGAAGCCAAGTGAATTGAGATAAAAAGAGGGGGATTTTTATGAAGTACTTGTTGTAAATTTTACTTATTATATTGACCCCCACTTACTCATTTTTCAAAATCATCGGTAGAAAGTATGTCAGTATATATATATATATATATAATATAATATAATATATATAAAGTGGTGCCGTGGTGGTGAGGTAATGGTTATATATATATATATATATATATATATATATTATAATAAGTTTTTATTTTTATGTAAAATAGAATATATTATATTTTATTTGATTGCGTAGTACTACATATAGTGCAACATAGTAAAATCAATTTTTTTAAAAAGTTTCGTCCGTCAATTCAGATTTCGTTCGTGAAGAAAATACTGTGCATCCATGATTATTTTTCTAAATAGTATCATTCCATTCTCCTATAAATATAATGCTCAGTTTAGAAATGAAAATTACAATAGAATCAGAGAATTCTTCTTCTATAATATCGAGCGTATTTCTTCTATACTATTTATGGGATAATTTTCACTCGGGTACTATTCACCCAGGGTACTATTCATGATAAAAATTGATTTCTTTTCTGTCCAAATTATTTTTGATATATGAATATTATTCTTGAATTTTACTCCACAAAGCAGTATTATGCTGACAATTTGGACATTTTCAAACTCTGGATAAATTTAAAGTCTTTAATATTTATCCTTGGTTTCGTTTGACTGAATTCTTATATCATTGTCATCATCCTCATGCTTATATTGTGATAAAAGTCATCTTTGGCCCGTAGTGCATAGATGGACTGTTGATTGGTATGATTATAACTTTATATCGGTATAATCATAACCAGTAATGTTACAAATGATGTGGTAAAAGTCCTCATTGGCCCGTAGTGCATTGATGGACAGTTGTTGGTATGATCATGATCATGGGTTCTCTTTGGCCAAGGGTGAAAAAATGAATAACAACAAAACTTTTACCGTTATAAAACTATTGAAATACCTGGTGATAAAAAGTAATAATACGCTGGTTGGTTTACAAGTGGCTACGGTATTGCACCGCGAGCGCCCCAAACTGGGTATCTTCCAACCCGACATATGGTATTACACGGTACTACAGTTCACACATACATTCAATTGAAATGCCTTAAAAGAACGAATATGTATTACATATATTCCAAACAATATTACCATTCCCCAGGTTCTTAATAACCATTACATTTGTTCTTGTCATAAATATCAAATAATATCAACATTCAACCTATACTATTACAAAAGCAATCTATAGGTTCGCCTTAGCCGTCCCTTTATCTTTTCCGGATCCTTCGGTCCATTCGGTCTTAGCTGCATTCCTATGGTTCAAGCAAGAGTGAGCATAACTAGCTCAACAAGTATGACAATTCCATTTAAACAATATGCTTGAAACATATAAATCGTATATCTTCAATAACTGAACAATAGTTATGAAGTACTATCGATAATTCAAAATAGCACTTCTCTTTTCCTAAAATGTTTCACAATGAACAACATTCAGTAAAACATCAATTCCGGTTAAAGACCTCGAGCATTTCATACTTTCTTTGAAAAGGACAACCCGACACTAATTTCGTAAGTCCTGCATTACTTACGAGCATGTCTAGGTGATCAGCCCATAGTACTCTATGTTGTACAACACTACTTTCTTTAAATGTATGTACGTTTAAGTTGTGGCAACCTCACGTGCCTGTCGTTTGATGACAAAACATTTATTTAGCATACTCAGTCTTCATTTGAAAACCATACTAACATAGTTTTGCAAAACTTGACAACAGTTCAATAGATTATAAGAAATCCAAAGAAACATCTTAAGTCTAGCCGAGGGAATTGGCTTTGACTCCATCATACATCAATTTATGCGTAAGAAACATGAATCACAAAGCTTGTCCAGATTGAACATAGACAAGGGTTAGAACACTTGCCTATAGCATCTGCTACAGTATAATTACTTTCCCTTTGAGTCTTTAAGAATTCTACAACACATGATCACATAACGTACCACATTATGTCATATATAATAGAGTATGTTTACTACTCTATCTTACCCTTCTTCTCAATCTAATCATGCCTTAGATTGTTTATTGTTGGTTCTGGCTTGTCGTTATGTTTTACATCATTCTTACATTCACGTTTAAGTAAATTATCTTTAACCTTTAGTGTAATACTGAAGGTTTATAACATCATAATTGATGTTACATTAAGCTAATTATGGATATAAATTACCATTAATTAATTAGCTCCTTCATTTCATATTCAAAAACATTCATTTCTAGGTCTTTTTAGTCTTTGCTTACTTCTGACCACTTGTCTCTCTAAGTATTGTATGCCTACTCTTCGATGGCTTTCACGGTCCAAGGCTATGGCGCCAAATCCGATTAAAAAGCGCACTGCACAATGTGAAACTCTGATGAGGTTACGGGCATGGCTCAAGCGTGACTGCGGTGCCACCTTTTAGCCTCATTTTGTGCTAAGCGCTAGCTCTGTACACTAGATCGAAATGACAGTTTTCTTACTTTGCGAACTTTCCAAACTCCAAATTTGATCATTTTAAGTCCGGATTGGCTCGTTCAAAAGCCATTAGCTCACAAATCACACACTCTAAGTGTTCATGCAAGAATTTTACATTTTTGAATCCGTTAACTCGAAATTCACCTTTGAGTTCATTTTTAACAAAAACGATAAACTTTTATGATAAATTAACCAACATATTTCATTACATCATATAAATGATAAGTTCTTACTTGTTCTTCATGATTTTATAACTAATAAAAGTATAAATTACTTATTCATGGCTTATTAAGGCTTAAGTCCTTTGATTAATCATTCTCATCACTTCTTAGCATACATAATGCACTAATCAATACTTCTCTATCAAACTACAATTGAAGAGATGGAAGATTAATTATATAAGATTCTTACCCTTAAATATCACTTGGTTCTTCTTATTTTCTACTTGGATTATCAAAATCTAGCTTTTCTAGCTTTTTCTCTCTAACAAACAAGCACTTAAATGTTTGTTGGTGGAAATCTAACAAGTAAGAAATGAACTAGCAAGCTTCTATTATATAGGAAATCTAAGGTTAGGGTAGTTTAGTCATTAAACCACTCCATCTCCTTATTTTACCTCCTTAACCACCTCCTTACTATTCATCACTTGGTGATCAAGTTTACTTGGCCACCAAGAACAACCATGTGCTCATAGGGCCCACATGGGTTGCCCCATGGGTCATCTTTACCCATTGGATAGATCCACGGATACAGTTCTTACTTTAGGCTTTTAGTTTAATTAACTTAGCTTATACTTTGGGCTTGCATTAAATCAACAGTTGAGCTTTAACATTAATTAACATTGGGCTTTATCATAATTCCAATTGGACTTTACAACTTCCTACCCAATCCTACAAGTCCATTACATTTGGCTTAAATCCTTATAACGTATAATCTACGTATTATTCTTGTATACTAACTCGTATACTTATTCATATACGACATACCATCATTCATACATAATCGTATAATACCTCGTATCATACTCGTATTCATTACCTCGTACAATACTTACGTATCATACGATATCATCGTTTAATTCATTAACGCTTTACTTTTCTTAACATTCTCAAATTAAGTCCGTAGGTGAAAAACTGCATTTGCCAAACATGAATTATTATTACATAATCAACCTCACCTCGATATTCTATCGTTACGTATTTCTCGGAATTTCAAAAATAATTCTCAAGCAAAAATCAGTGAATAGTGTTTTTCGGAGAACTTTTATTTTCGTCTTAGAAATTCAAACACTTTAATTCCTTTACGTAGTTGAAATACTACGACATTCCGACATCTCTAGGTTATAGAACGACATTCATATTGCTAACACATAATAATAACATATAATATAATTTTATTCATTATTTAATTAAATAAAATTATTTTGCAATAAATCCAAATTTCTCGGTCGTTACATTCTTCCCCCCTTATAAAGATTCTGTCCCCAGAATCTCGTCTTACATTACACAAATAATTGAGGGTAATCCTTCTTCATCTTTTCTTCTAATTCCCACGTTGCTTCTTCGGCATCGTGGTTCTTCTATAACACCTTTACTGAAGGTATAACTTTGTTCCGTAGAACTTGCTCTTTTCTATCGATAATTTGAATCGGCATCTCTTCATATGTTAAGTCCTTCTCGATATGAATAGGTTCATACTCTATTACGTGCTTATAATCTTGCTTATAAGGACGTAACACAGATACATAAAATACATTATGTATTCGTTTTAAGTCTGGAGGTAATGCTATCATATAAGCTACCTCGCCTACCCGTTTTAACACTTCAAAAGGTCTTATAAACCTTGGACTTAACTTTCCCTTCTTTCTAAAGTGTATCTTTCCTTTCAGGGGGATACCTTTAGAAATATACATACGAGCCTACTTCAAACTCCCTATTTACTCGATGCGAGTCCGCATACTTTTCTGTCTGTCTTGTGCTGCTACGAGATGCATCCGTATCAACTTCACTACATCCGCTGTCTGTTGCACCAATTCTGGCCCTAGCATTCGGCGTTCTCCGAATTAATCCCAACACAATGGTGTTATGCACTTCCTTCCGTATAAGGCTTCATAAGGTGACATACCTATGCTTGCATGATAACTATTGTTATACGCAAATTCTACTAATGGTAGATGATCATCCCTGTGTCGCCCCAAATTTGGGTCTCTTCCAACCCGACAGATGGTGCTACACGGTATTACCATTCATTTCATTCATTCATTTGAATAGTCTCAAAAGGACTAATATAACTTCTATATATCCAAAATAATATTACATTTCCCAGGTTCTTTGTAACCCATTCGTTTGTTCTTGTCATAATGTTCAATATATTACAGACATTCAACTATTCTATTACATAAGTAATCTAAGGGTTCGTCTTTGCCTTGCCTTTGTCCTTGCCTGAGCCTTTGGTCCACTCGATCTTGGCTGTGTTCATATGGTTCAAGCAAGAGTGAGCATGACTAGCTCCGTAATTACTACAATTCTAATAAACAACATGCTTGAAACATAGAACTCATATATCTTCAGTAACTGAACAATAGTTACAAAGTACTATTGACAATTCAAAATAGCACTTCTTTTCATTCAAAACGTTTTCCAACAACAATATTTAGTAGAATATAAACTAAGGCTCAAGACTATGAGCAGTTCATAATTTCTTTTGAAAAGGACAACCCGACACTAAGTCGATAAGTCCGGCATAGCTTACGAGCAATTCTGAGTGATCAGCCCATAGTACTCTATGTTGATCAACACTACATTCATTAAACATGTATACGTTTAAGTTATGGAAACCTCACGTGCTTGTCGTTAAACGACAAAAACATTTTAGCATACTTGGTCTTCGATTGAAAACTATACCAATATAACTCGGTAAACATAAATCATGCTTGACAGAATCATAATATAAGTCTAGCCGAAAGAGTTTGCTTTAGACTTCATCATTCAAGACTTCATGTGAAAGAATACATGAATTACAAAACTTGTGTAGATAGAACTGGAACAAGGGTTAGAATACTTGCTTTCAACGTCTGCTTACTGATTAACACACGTACACTTTAAGTCTCTATGTTTCGACAATACATGATCATATAACGTACCACATTAGGTCATATATAATCAAGTATGTATACTATTATATCTTACCTTCATCTCAATATAAATCCTAACTTAGATCTACTATTATGGGTTTTCAACTTTCATTACGTCATTCACATTTCATTCATCTTCGATTGATTATTAACTCTTAATCATCATACGTAAGTGTCTAACAATATCCTAACAATGTCATGTTTATGCCTTAGTTCATTACTATAAAGTTCCTTTCATTCTGTACTTGTAATTATTCTTTATTGTCCATTGCCTAGGGTTGGCGCTGCAGCGCCACCCATTACTCTTCATCTCATTGCTTGCATGAAAGTTAGCAAAGACTGCATCGGCATCCGGATAATGGCTATGGCGCCACACTTTGTTCTTTATCTCGTGATACGGCGTGAGTTAGCAGTGTGCTCAGACACTGTTACGGCGCCGCGGCGCCACTCATTTGGCCTTGGGTCTGCACCGCGGCGCCAACTCTGTGCCTCAGATAGTTTGCAATTTTTGAAAATTTTACGAAACTCCTGGTCTCATAACTTCTTCGTTATAAGTCCGAATTGGCTCGTTCAAAAGCCTACGGTTCACAAATTACATACTCTTTGCATTCATGCAATAATTTTATCTATTTAACTTGGTTTGCTAAAATTTCACCTATGAGTTCATTTTTAATGAAAATGATAAACGTCCGTGAACGTTCAACGCTCGTTTCTTCGTTCTAAGTATGAATTTGGTCATTTTTGAGTCCACAACTCTATAATGCCAAATATGACTTGTCTCCATCGAAAACCAACGTTTCTGACTTCAAACATAAAATACGACTTCCATTCCGAGAATTTTACGAATTCGACGATAATCGTCCAATCATGTGAATTCCGGCAAAGCTTTATTACTAATAATTCTAAATGGATTCAACCAACATATGATCATTACAAGTTACTTATTACACCAACTTATAACCAAGGTAGGTTTTGACTTATTCTCATAAGCCAATGACATTAATCAACTTATTAACTACAAATTCTCATGCTTATGACTTACTATGGACATAAGTCCATCAATCAATGTTCTTATACTATATTGAACATACTAACATCATATGACAAACATATGACAAGTTCTTCATGATTCTTTCAACTTATTAGAGTTCAAGTTGCTTATTCAACTTATTCGGCTTAAGTTCATTCATTAATAACTTATTATATGTTATTATCAAACAATCTCACTTCTCTATCAATCCTATCATAGAAGAGATAAAGATATAATAGACATGAGTCTTACCCTAGAAGTACTTGTGCTTTTCTACCTTGAAGATTTATCAAAGGATGATTGACTTATTCTTGACTTATGTGCTTACTCTCTCTAACCAATAAGTTACTCAATCTTAAGAGGAGTTGGGAGAAATTGAATAACCAACAAATGAAGTAAGGCTTCTCTATTTATAGGCAACCAAAAGCTAGGGAATTATAGTCAATTGGACATTCCACCTCCTTTAATCACCTCCTTAATACACCTCCTTACTATTCATAACTTAACCTCCAAGTCTACTTGCTAACCACTTCTAATACTTGATCATCACACATATTATTTGCCCATCAAGACTACCCATTTCACACTTGGATTGCCCCATGGATCATGGCTTCTCATATGGCTTGTTAATTAAATCTAACTACTTCCTTATTGGGCTTATGTTACCATAGTTTGGACTCATGATCTATTAAACACATGGGCTTGATTGTCACCTTCTATTGGACTTCTCTTATTAGGCTAATAATCCTACAAGTCCATTACCTTAGATTTAAGAACTTAACATTTATACCCCACGTATAATCTTCGTATGCTAGCTCGTATATTAATTCATAATATACGTTATCTCATTCTTCATGCATAATAGTACAATACGTTGTATTATACTTACATTCATTACCTTCATATAACGAATACACATTATACGATCACAACTTTCTTCCTTTAACGCTTAATAAACCTAATGTTCCCAAATTAAGTCCACATGTGAAATATTATGTTTTCCATACTTAGGTTATATTACATAATCCATATCACCTTGATATTATAACATTACGTATTTCTCGAAAGTTCAAAAATAATTCCTGAGCAGAAATCTATGAATAGTGTTTTTCGGAAAATTTCTCGGAAAGCTTTTATTTTCGTCTTAGAAATTCAAACACTTTAAATCTCCCGCGTAGTTAAAATACTACGACATTCCAACGTTTTTAGGTTATAGAACAACATTCATCTTATCCACACGTAATAATAATAAATAATATTATTTTATTCATTATTAAAAATATTTACAAATGTTCGATTTTCTGGGGCGTTACACTCTCTCCCCCTTATAAGGATTCTGTCCCCAGAATCTCGCTAAAAAATAAATTTATACAAATAAATGCGGGTAATTCTTTTTCATCATTTCTTTTAACTCCCACGATGCTTCTTCTGCATCGTGGTTCTTCCATATCACCTCTACCGAAGGTATGACTTTATTTCGCAGAACTTGTTCTTTTCTATGAACAATTTGAATTGGCGTTTCCTAATACGTTAAGTCCTTCTCGAAATGAATAGGCTCATATTCTATCACGTGCTTATAATCTGGCTTATAAGGATGTAACACGGATACATGAAATACATTATGTATTCGTTCTAGGTCTGGAGGTAAGGCTATCATATAAGCTACCTCACCTACCCATTTTAATACCTCAAAAGGTCCTATGAACCTTGGACTTAACTTTCCCTTCTTCCCAAAACGTATCTTTCCTTTCTAGGGAGATACTTTTAGGAATACGTACGAACCTACCTCAAACTCCCGATTCTCTCTATGCGGATCCGTAAACTTCTTCTGTCTGTCTTGAGCTGCTAGAAGACGCATTTGTATCTTCTTGACAATATCCGCTGTCTGTTGCACCAATTCTGGTCCCAACATTCGGCGTTCTCCTACTTCATCCTAATAAAGTGGCGTTCTGCATTCCCTCCCATACAAAGCTTCGTAAGGCGGCATACCTATGCTTGCATGATAACTATTGTTATACGCAAACTCCACTAATGGTAGATGATCATCCCAACTACCCTTGAAATCCATGATGCAAGATCTCAGCATATCTTCTAATGTCTGAATTGTCCTCTCGCTCTGTCCATCAGTTTGTGGATGATACGCTGTACTCAAATTCAACTGTGTTCCCAACTGCTCTTGTAGACTTCTCCAAAAGTTCAACGTGAATTGTGGATCAGGATCTGACACAATCGATACTGGCACCCTATGTCTAGAGATTATTTCCTTAATATAGAGTCTAGCCAACTGATCTAAGTTATACTTAATCCTAATTGGTAAAAAGTGAGCCGACTTCGTCAATCGATCTACTATTACCCAAATCGCATCATACCCCTTCTGAGTAGTCGGAAGTCCTACCACAAAATCCATCGTGATATTCTCCCACTTCCACTCCAGGATTTCTAATGACTGTAGCAAGCCACTAGGTCGTTGATGTTCAACCTTAACTCTCTGACAAGTTAAGCACCTACTCACGTACTCTGCTATTTCTCTCTTCATGTTCGGCCACTAGAAACTCTGTCGAAGATCTTGATACATCTTAGTGCTACCAGGATGAATCGAAAACCTCGAACTATGAGCCTCTTGCAATACCTGCTCCTTTAATTTCGTCTCATTCGGAACCCAAATTCTTCCTTTAAATCTTAACAATCCCTCATTATCAAGACTATACTTAATATCTTTTTCATTGGCCAGCCGCTCCCTTATCCGATCACACTCATCAGTTTTGAGTTGTACCTCCTTAACTATTTCTACAATGGTCGATTGCATCTCCATTGCAAACAACATTTATCCACCGTTACTTGGCAGCTTCACTTCCAACTCCATCCTAGCCATCTCTGTTATTAACTCAGTTTGAGCCGTCGATAAAGACAACTTTTCCCAACCCTTCCTACTTAAGGCGTCGGCAACTACATTAGCTTTTCCCGTGTGATACAGGATTTCAAGTAATCCTTTATCAACTCCAGCAATCTCCTCTGCCTCATATTCAACTCCTTCTGTGTGAAGATATATTTTAAACTCTTGTGGTCCGTGTATATCTCACATTTTTCTCCATAAAGATAATGTCTCCATATCTTTAGAGTAAAAACTACTGCGGCCAGTTCCAGATCACGAGTAGGGTAAACTTTCTCATAATCCTTCAACTGCCTAGATGCATACGCAATGACCTTGCCATGCTGCATGAGCACGCAACCAAGTCCTCTATGCGAAGCATCACTATAAACTACAAAATTTCCTGTGTCATCAGGCAATGACAAAACAGGCGCTTCACTCAATCTCTTCTTTAGTTCTTGAAAAATGTCCTCACACTTATCAGTCCAAGCGTATTTCACTATCTTCCTTGTCAAGTTAGTCAACGGTGTAGCTATCTTCAAAAAATCCTGGATGAATCTCTGATAGTAACCCGCTAACCCTAGGAAACTCTGCACCTCAGTCGGCATTTTCAGTTGTTCCCAATTCATCACGGCTTCCACCTTCGCTGGATCTACTGAAATCCCCTCATGGTCAGTGACATGACCTAAAAACTGTACCTTCTCCAACCAAAATTCACACTTAGTGAATTTCGCAAACAACTTCTCCTTTCTTAGTGTCTCCAACACTAATCTAAGGTGTTCAACATGATCTTCTGGCGTCTTAGAATAGACTAGAATATCATCTATAAACACAACGATGAACTTGTCCAAATATTGTTTGAACACTCTGTTCATTATATCCATGAATGCAGCTGGTGCATTTGTCAACCCAAACGACATTACCAGAAACTCGTAATGACCATAACGAGTCCTGAATGTTGTCTTTGGAACATCCTCCTTCCTAACCTTCAACTGATGATACCCCGTCCTTAAATCTATTTTTGAAAAATACTTAGCCCCTTTCAACTGATCAAAGAGATCATCGATCCTGGGCAATGGGTATTTATTCTTTATCGTTAACTTGTTCAACTCTCGATAGTCGATACAAAGTCTTAACAATCCGTCCTTCTTCTTGACAAATAGTACCGGTGCTCCCCACGGCGAAACACTCGATTGAATGTACTTCCGGTCCAACAGTTCTTGCAACTGCACCATCAACTCCTTCATCTCCACTGGCGTCATACGATACGGTGCCCTAGAAACTGGTGCCGCTCCTGGCACAATGTCTATCATAAACTCTATCTCCCTATCCGACAGAAGACCCGACAATTCGCTCAGAAATATATCGGCGAATTCTCTCACTTCAAGTATTTGTTCCATGGTTGCTACCACTCTTTGGGTATCAACAACATGACACAGATAACCTACACATCCCTTTCTTAGTAATTTCCTAGTTTGTGTCATGGTTAGACAACACGATCGTCCCGGCGATCTATTACTGTAAAAATACTACCCGACGTTGTTCTAACGTCTTAATGTTCACACATTTATTTTGACAATCTATAATTGCCCCATGGTTTACTAACCAATCCATTCCGAGAATTACATTAAATTCCCTTAACTTTATCGATAACAAATCTACCGATAATTTACAACCCCGTATATCTACACAACAACTCTTATGAACATCTTCAACAGGAATTATTTCTTCGTTTGCTACCTTAATATTTAAAGGTATAGGCAACTTTTCGGGAAGTAATCCTAATCGTCTAGCAAAATCGCATGCTATAAATGAACAAGTAGCACCTCAATCAAATAGAACGTACGCATTGATATCATTGATCGGAATAATACCTACGACGACGTCCCCTTATGCGACTGCATCTTTGACTGTCATGTTAATGGTACGACCCATCGGCTTACCCGGCTGCGTTGGACCCCCAATAGCTAACTTACCACTATTAGTGCCTCGGTTCCCATCCGTCCCCTTCTTCGGGCAGTTCTTTGCCATGTGGTCAGTTGATCCACACACAAAGCATCCGTGGTTCTTCTTTGGACTCGGGCAATTAGGCGCAATATTCCCCTCCTGTCCACAATTGTAATAGACGGCCTTCCCCTTGAGACAAACTCCTAAGTGAGTCTTCCCACAGGTCTTGCAGGCCTCCATTCTTTTCTTCGGGTCTCCTTGCTTCACTCTGGTATTCCCAAAGCTAAATACCTTCCTCTTTTGACCCTCGCCACTACCACTGGCTCCCTCGATCGTTACTCTCCCGTCTACTTTAACCTTGCTTTTCTTGTCCTTGTGGTATTGACTTAAAGCTTCACTACCACCCTCGGCGATTATCGCCTTCTCTAACATGGTTCCAAAAGAAGTACTTTGGAACACCGATATACAGTTTTAGAGCCAGGGTTTCAAGCCCTGCTCGAACCATCGCGCCTTCCTCACCTCAGTATCCACTTGATGTGGAGCGAACCTTGCCAGTTCATTAAACTTGGCGGCGTATTTGGGAACCGTCATGTCCCCTTGTTTCAACGCAAAAACCGCATCTCCATCCTCCCTTGCATGCTCATGGGAAAGTAGTTCTCGAAGAATATCTCCTTGAACATCTCCCACGTCAGATTCGGTATCCCGACCCTAGCCTGATTGGCTTCCCACCAAAAGTTGGCCTCTCCCTTCATCATATAGGTCGCAAAGGAAACCTTTTGGGCCTCATCGACGTTTTCTATTACAAATGCCTTCTCTATCTCCTTAACCCACGTTTGGGCTTCAATAGGGTCCGTAGTTTCTTTGAACTCCAGCGGACCCACGCTCTTGAAATCCTTAAAGGTAGTAGCTCGTGCTACTCCTGAATTTACGGGGATATTAGCCCCTGTTCTATTAAAGGCAACTGTTATTAAATTAACAATCTCCTGCATCGGATTAATAGGACCTCCCTCCGGTTGATTTACGCTCGCACCTTGATTACGTTGCACTCTTCTTGGCGGCATTTTACTGATACAATAAACACATTTCGTTATTATTCATTTCTTCATTAGTTATCATTAATATTAACAATAACTCCAACATCCATAACTCATTGCTTTCCATAAAAATGACTTATATTCATTCTTCGTAGTATAATACTACATCGGTTACATACACAGCCTAAGCTGATTACATTACTTTCCCGCTATCACTTTCCAAAAATTGGGATTTACAAAAGACTACCCTTTACTATACAAAAAGGGCTTTACGTCACTACTACTTACAAAATATGTACATACCACTCTAACTACTACTAGTCTACATCTACCTCAAGACATTCTCTAAATCTGCCTTGGAAAGACCGGCAATGATATTACGGCTAATAGTATGCTGTGTTTGCCCCACCTCCACAGGATATCCAGCTACCTGCTACTGGAAATCTGTATGAGAACTCCAATAGATATAGGACATCTTGCCTATCTTCTGCACCTTGGTCTTTAGCTCCTCCTTGAGCTCAAAGACCCCGTGCTTTAAATCGTGGACTTTGTCCTTAGCCAAAATCCGTTCATCATGCTCCTGCTCCCACATGGACTCGACATCAGTCTTGTCCTCTATAACCATTTGGAGCTCTGCTTTCAGCTCCTTGACTTCCTAACAGTAATGGATATTTCTATCCAACACTGACATGAAAAGAGACATCATCGACCCCCCAGGAGCTATCTCTGCTGCTATAGCCACTAGATTAAAGGACACTGTCTCTACTTCCTCCTCTATCATCCCGTCGAATACTGACATGTAGTCAGCATCATCCGAGTCTCCAGACTCAATAACCACAACTTCAGGTTCGATATAACCTCTACTTGGTTCACCGATTCTTCACTAATGGCTTGACCATCTACAAACATTCCATTTACTCCTGACATCTACACAAAATAGTTAAGTTGATTAGTACACGTCAGTAGAATAATAAAAACACAAAACATATCATAATGCATTTTTATAAGGTTATTTTCTTCTTTTACTTCTTTGACTTCTCTTAAGGTTATAACTTAAGGTTTTTAATCCCCCTTAAGTTTTATAACCTAATGCTTTGATACCAACCTGTGACTCCCCCAAATCCAGGTCTCTTCCAACCCGACAGATGGTGCTACATGGTACTACCATTCATTCATTCATTCATTCAATTGAATAGTCTCAAAGGACTAATATAACTTCTATATATCCAAAATAATATTACATTTCCAAGGTTTTTTGTAACCCATTCGTTTGTTCTTGTCATAATATTCAATATATTATAGACATTCAACTATTCTATTACATAAATAATCTAAGGGTTCGTCTTCGCCTTTCCCTTGTCCTTGCCTGAGCCTTCGGTCCACTCGATCTTGGCTGTGTTCATATGGTTCAAGCAAGAGTGAGCATGACTAGCTCTTTAAGTACTACAATTCTAATAAACAACATGCTTGAAACATAGAACTCATATATCTTCAGTAACTGAATAATAGTTATGAAGTACTATTGATAATTCAAAATAGCACTTCTTTTCATTCAAAATGTTTTCCAACAACAATATTCAATAGAATATCAACTAAGGCTCAAGACTATGAGCAGTTCATAATTTCTTTTGAAAAGGACAACCCGACACTAAGTCTGTAAGTCTGGCATAGCTTACGAGCACTTCTGGGTGATTAGCCCATAGTACTCTATGTTGATCAACACTACATTCATTAAACGTGTATACATTTAAGTTATGGCAACCTCACGTGCCTGTCGTTAAACGACAAAAACATTTTAGCATACTTGGTCTTCGATTGAAAACCATACCAATATAACTCGGTAAACATAAATCATGCTTGACAGAATTATAATATAAGTCTAGCCGAAAGAGTTGGCTTTAGACTTCATCATTCAAGACTTCATGTGAAAGAATACATGAATTATAAAATTTGTCCGATCGAATCGAACAAAGAGTTAGAATACTTGCCTTTGGCATACGCGCCATCGATTAACACACGTACACTTTAAGTCTCTGTGTTTCTACAATACATGATCATATAACGTACCACATTAGGTCATATATAATCAAGTATGTATACTATTATATCTTACCCTTCATCTCAATGTAAATCCTGACCTAGATCTATTATTATGGGTTTCCGGCTTTCATTACGTCATTCACATTTCATTCATCTTTGATTGATTATTAACTCTTAATCATCATACATAAGTGTCTAACAATATCCTAACAATGTCATGTTTATGCCTTAGTTCATTACTATAATGTTCCCTTTCATTCTGTACTTATAATTATTCTTTACTGTCCATTGCCTAGGGTTCAGCCATGCTGGCCACCCATTACTTCTTCATCTCGCATTTGCGCATGAAAGTTAGCGAGACTTCAGCATCCGGACATGGCGCTGCGATGCCACACTTTGTTCTTTATCTCGCACTGCGGTGCGAGTTAGAAGTGTGCTCAGACACTGTTATGGTGCTACGGCGCCACTCATTTATCCTTGAGTTGGAGCCGCGGCGCTAACTCTGTGCGTCAGATAGTTTGCAATTTTTGAAAATTTTACGAAACTTCCGGACTCATAACTTCTTCGTTATAATTCCGAATTGGCTCGTTCAAAAGCCTATGGTTCACAAATTACATACTCTATGCGTTCATGCAAGAATTTTATCTATTTCACTTCGTTTGCTAAAATTTCACCTATGAGTTCATTTTTAACGAAAGTGATAAACGTTCGTGAAGGTTCAACGCTCGTTTCTTCGTTCTAAGTTGGAATTCGGTCATTTTTGAGTCCACAACTCTATAATGCCAAATATGACTTGTCTCCATCGAAAACCAACGTTTTGACTTCAAACACAAAATACGACTTCCATTTTGAGAATTTTACGAATTTGACTATAATCGTCCAATCGTGTGAATTCCGGCAAAGCTTCATTACTAATCATTCTAAATGGTTTCAACCAATATATGATCATTACAAGTTACTTATTACACCAACTTATAACAAAGGTAGGTTTTGACTTATTCTCATAAGTCAATGACTTAATCAACTTATTAACTACAAATTCTCATGCTTATGACTTACTATGGACATAAGTCCATCAATCAATGTTCTTATACTATATTGAACATACTAACATCATATGACAAACATATGACAAGTTCTTAATGATTCTATCAACTTATTAGAGTTCAAGTTGCTTATTCAACTTATTCGTCTTAAGTTCATTCATTAATAACTTATTATATGTTATTATCAAACAATCCCACTTCTCTATCAATCCTATCATAGAAGAGATAAAGATATAATAGACATGAGTCTTACCCTAGAAGCACTTGTGCTTTTCTTCCTTGAAGATTTATCGAAGGATGATTGACTTATTCTTGACTTATGTGCTTATTCTCTCTAACTAATAAGTTACTTAATCTTGAGAGGAGTTGGGAGAAATTGAACAACCAACAAATGAAGTGAGGCTTCTCTATTTATAGGCAACCAAAAGCTAGGTCATTATAGTCAATCAGACATTCCACCTCCTTTAATCACCTCCTTAATACACCTCCTTACTATTCATAACTTAACCTCCAAGTCTACTTGCTAACCACTTCTAATACTTGATCATCACACATATTATTTGCCCATCAAGACTACCCATTACACACTTGGATTGCCCAATGGATCATGGCTTCTCATAGAGCTTGTTAATTAAATCTAACTACTTCCTTATTGGGCTTATACTACCATAGTTTGGACTCATGATCTATCAAACACTTGGGCTTGATTGTCACCTTCTATTGGACTTCTCTTATTAGGCTAATAATCCTACAAGTGCATTACCTTAGATTTAACAACTTAACATTTATACCCCATGTATAATCTTCGTATGCTAGCTCGTATATTAATTCGTAATATACGTTATCTCATTCTTCATGCATAATAGTACAATACGTTGTATTATACTTACATTCATTACCTTCATATAACGAATACACATTATACGATCACAACTTTCTTCCTTTAACGCTTAATAAACCTAACGTTCCCAAATTAAGTCCGCATGCGAAATATTACATTTTCCATACTTAGGTTATTATTACATAATCTATATCACCTTGATATTATAACATTACGTATTTCTCAGAAGTTCAAAAATAATTCCCGAGCAGAAATCTATGAATACTGATTTTCAGAAAATTTCTCGGAAAGCTTTTATTTTCGTCTTAGAAATTCAAACACTTTAATTCTCCCACGTAGTTAAAATACTACAACATTCCAACGTTTCTAGGTTATAGAACGACATTCATCTTATCCACACGTAATAATAATAAATAATATTATTTTATTCATTATTAAAAGTATTTACAAAGGTTCGATTTTCTGGGGCGTTACAATCCCAACTACCCTTAAAAAATCCATGACGCAAGATCTTATCATATCTTCTAACGTCTGAATTGTTCTCTCGCTCTGGCTATCAGTTTGTGGATGATAAGCCGTACTTAACTTCAACTGCATCCCAATCTATTCTTGCAGACTCCTCCAAAAGTTCTATGTGAATCATGGATCACGATCTGACACAATCGAAACTGGTACTCCATGTCTGGAAATAACTTCCTTAACATAAAGTTTAGCTAGCTGGTCTAAGTTATACTTAACCCTTATTGGTAAAAAGTGAGCCGACTTTGTCAACCGATCCACTATTACCAAAATTGCATCATACCCCTTCTGAGTAATCGGATGTCCCACCACAAAATCCATCGTGATATGCTCCCACTGTTGGGTTTTGTGAAAATCTGAGTAGCAATCAAATTGAAAAATATAGCGGAAGCGAGATAAAATCAGATTTTAAAATTTTTCACAAACCAATTACCCGGATCATCCTTTATTCATATTATTAATTAAACGAAGAATAAGAAATTATGAAATCATACCCTTGTAGAAACGAGCTTCCTCAGGTACGAGTTCACCTCCTACTTCTCCGCGATCTCCTTGAATCTCCGGGTAGATTCCTTCCTTTGAATAATGCAAGCCACCCAAGTGTATGGCCTCTATAGGTGATCCACCAAGGAAGAGGAATTTTTCAAGAAGAAGGGATTTGGCTCAAACCCTAGTTTTTTCTATCTGAATAAGAAAAGGGGTGTACTCTCCAAATCTAGGAATTACGTATATTAGATATCTAATATAAGACTCCTCTTATAAAGATATCATGTAACCCTATTTTAATTAAAATAAGGTATTATTTATTTAATTAAACTCTTTTAATTAAATGGGCTCCCTAATCCTATTAGGGTTAATTAATTAAACTCCTTTAACTAATTTTCTTTCCTAATCCAATTAGGAATAAATGAGAGTACTTATATTAAATTAATTCCTAAACCTTTTTAAAATTAAAATAATAATAATTATAATAATATTAATAAGACTCCTCTTATTAATTTATATTTAATATTTCTAAAATATTAAATAATAAATATTAAGCTATTTAATTTATTCTATCACCATAGATTAAATTAAATATACTTAACATATTATTACAATTATGCCATTAACTTCTTAAATAATTATTCTTCCTTTTATGGTGTGACCCTTTAGGTTCTCCATATTAATAGGTTGTGAATAAATCAATTAGAACAATTCTAATCTCATTTAAATAAATAAATTAAACAAATAATTTATTTAAATAAATAATATTTATTCTACAATAGGGATAAGCCTCCCTAGCGATCAACGACTTTCCAGATAATATAGATTTCAACATTAATCATAAAAGAACCTTTGAGTAAATAGTTACCGTACAATTCAATCCTTCCACCATACAATGTCCCAATTAAATATAAGACATGGAATTACTGTCAAGTCTTATTTTATTTAATTATATGTATTTCGATTCCTAAATGAACAACTCCTAATGAATGCAAATTAGAAACTACTTTCTAATTTCATTCCACCTTGGCCAAGGATTCCTGGGTTGTCATTTATCGAATCACATAGGACATCTCTCTTTTTTACTAGAAGTGGTAGATTCTTTATTGATCATTCATTATCTTCATATATAACTTATTACACCCAAGCATACCCTTTGATATACTCTAAGAGTCTTAAGGAATAAGTCAAAGTGTAATTCATTATATATAAGATACTATGATGATCTCAAGTCTAAGGATCATTTGTACTACTATCATCACTACAGAATTCCTATTGACAGTAAGTAAAACTCCATTAGGTATTCCTTAGCGAGTCACGTTCAAATGAACTTATTCTCTAATAAACACCTACATACTTGCTTTTAGTGTTCCACACAAATGATCATGAGATCAATCATCCTCATCCAATGAGCAAGCAACGATGTACCAATCTATCCGGATTCACTAATCCCCAATTTAGTAATCCAATGATTGGGAACTATTTTAGTTTTAAGCTTTCTAAGAATTTAGATCTCATTAGAATGATCATCATCATTATTCTAAAAGCGTTGCTTAAAACTATGGGTTTATCACATATTATTAAAACAAAGACCATGTAGATAATAAATGCCTTTAATAAATAATTCTTTTATTAATAAATAAATAAGATTGATTACACAAAGATATGCTTTATCATCATACATGATTGGCTTGTATGCATAATACTTTCAATCTCCCACTTGCACTAAAGCCAATCGCCGTGGTATCTCATACCCATCTTCTCTAAGTGACGATCAAACTACTATTGTGTTAACGCTTTAGTAAATGGATCGCAATATTGTCTTGAGAGTCCACACGCCTCGTGGTGACGTCTCCTCTTTCAATGATCTCTCCGATCAAATGAAATCGCCGCAACACGTGTTTGGATTTACGATGAGACACGGGTTCCTTAGCTTGCAAGAAACAGCTCGGTGTTGTCACGAATAAAGGCACCTTGGTCCTTTAATGCTAGGAACAACACCAAGTTCAGAATGAACTTCTTCATCCAAACAGCTTCTTCTTTGCGGTTCACTTGCGACTATGTACTCGGCCTCATCCTTTGAATCAAGAATCGTTTGTCGCTTGAACTTTTCCAACTCATCGCGCGCCACCGTTTAAGGTAAACACATACCCCAAACGGATTTTATGTCATCTTGGTCTGCTTTGAAAACTTGAGTCCGTGAAGCCTTCTAGTTTTAATTCGCACTCCACCGTAGACAAGAAATACATCCTTAGTTCTTCTTAAGTACTTTAGGATATTTTTCACCGCCTTCCAAAGTTGTTCTTCTCCCGGATTCGACCGATATCTCGCTTGTTACACTAAGTGCATGAGCGACATCTGGTCTAGTACATATCATACCGCATACATGATAGATCCTATTCTTTGAAGCATAAGGAATTTTACTCATGCGGTTTCTCTCCTCAGTGTCTTTGGGGCTTGTTTCTTGAGAGATGTATTCCATGGCTCATCAAGATGAGACCTCTTTGGAATCTTCCATGCTAAACCTTTTTAGCATCAAGTCAATGTACATTCCTTGGGACAAGCCAAGCATCCTATTAGATCTATCTCTATAGATCTTTATCCCCAAAATATAGGATGCTTCTCCCAAGTCCTTCATGGAGAAGTGTTTAGATAACCAAATTTTTATTGTTTCATAAAGATAGGAATATCATTCCCTATCAGTAATATATCATCAACATATAATACAAGGAATGAAACAACGCTCCCACTTACCTTCTTGTACACACATGGTTCATCCTCATTTTTGATAAAATCAAACTTTTTGATTGTCTCATCAAAACGGATGTTCCACCTTTTTAGAAGCTTGCTTTAATCCATAAATGGATCGTCAGTAGCTATGAGACTTGATTTTGTTCCAACCTTTGAAACAAATTCCTCCGGTTGTGTCATATACACATCCTCCTCAAGTTTCCCATTGAGGAAGGCCGTTTTCACGTCCATCCGCCAGATTTCAGTAGTCATGGTAAGCTATGAATCATAAGCAAAATCCGAATGGACTTGAGCATCACTATTGGTGAGAAGGTTTCGTCATAGTCAACTCCTTGTCTTTGTTTGAAACCTTTTGCAACCAAGCCGGGCCTTATAGGTCTCTACCTTGCCGTCTGCTTCCATCTTTCTTTTAAAGACCCATTTACACCCATAATAGCTTAATGCCTTTGGGTGGTGAGACCAAAGTCCATACTTGGTTCTCATACATGGAGTCCATCTCGGATTTCATGGCTTCTTGCCATTTCTCCGAGTCTTTACTACTCATAGCCCTGTTCAGAATTCAATGGATCATCATCATCTATGATGCGTACCTCATTGTCATCTTCTATGACAAGTCCATACTGTCGATATCTTTGGTACTCTTCCCATTTCTGAATAGGGTGTGGTATGAAGAATCTCTACTTGATTAGGTACCTCACTTTGATCTGTAGTATTTTGTGGTTCTTGAACTTCTTCAAGATATATCTTACTCCCACTGACCCCTTCAAGGATAAACTCCCTTTCCAAGAAGGCAACATGTTTCGCAACAAACACCTTTTGATCAGTTGGATGATAGAAATAATATCCCGATGTTTCTTTAGGATATCCCACAAATCTACATTTGTCAGATCTAGTCTGCAGCTTATCGTTTTCAAACTTTTTGACATAAGCTGGACAACCCCAAGTCTTAACATGCTTAAGATTTGGTTTCCTCCCTGTCCATAACTCATATGGGGTCTTGGGGACGGATTTTGTAGGTACCTTGTTAAGTAGGTATGCAAAATGATTCTAGGGCATATCCCCGAATGAAACCGGAAGGTCAGTAAAACTCATCATAGATCGAACCATGTCTAACAATGTTCGATTTCTCCTTTCAGATACACCATTCATCTGTGGCGTCCCTGGTGGAGTCCATTGTGAGATTATACCATTTTCATTGAGACAATTGAGAAACTCACCACTTAAGTATTCTCCTCCTCGATCAGATCGAAGAATCTTAATACTCTTACCAGTTTGCTTCTCAACTTCACTTCGAACTCTTTGAACTTTTCAAATGATTCAGATTTGTATTTCATTAAATACACATATCCAAATCTTGAGTGGGTCGTCAGTGAATGTAATAAAATAAGAATACCCTCCTCGTAAGGTCGTCGTTATCATAGGTCCACATACATCCTGTGTGTACCAACGCTAACAACTCAGTAACTCTTTCTCCTTTTCCACTAAAAGGAGATTTAGTCATTTTACCCATGAGACAAGATTCACAGGTTGGATATGATTCATAATCAGATAGCTCTAGGAGCCCATCTTTATGCAACTTGGATAATCTTGTTTCATTAATATGACCGAGTCTACAGTGCCACATGAAGGTATAATTAACATCATCTCTTTTCCTTTTATTAGTTTGTTCAATTTGAAATATATTTTCATGCAAGTCAAGTATATAAAGTCCATTTCGCAAATTACCAACACCATATAAAACATTATCATTATAAATGGAACAACTGTTGTTCTTTATTATAATATTAAAACCATCCATATCCAATACGAGAGATAGAAATAATGTTTCTTATGATATTTGGAACAAAATAACAATTATTTAAATTAATGAACTTGCTCGTAGAAAAGTGCTAAACAATAAGTCCCCATGACTAATGCAAAGAACCTTTGCTCCATTTCCCACTCGTAGGACGACCTCATCCTTGCTCACTTTCTACTTCGACCGGTCCTGATATTATTACATATGTGAGAACCACATCCCCGTATCCAATACCCAAGTAGAAGATTGACTTTCGTAAAAATTAATTTCAATCATAAACAAACCTTGATTAGGATTCAAGCTTCTCCAAGCTTCTTACGCTTTTGTTTCATGAGATAATCCTTGGTTCCTCTTCCAAATGAATTCGACTTATTGCAATGGAAGCAAATTCCTTTGCTAATTTGGATCAGTTTTTGATCCTTCACTTTTGCCTTTCCCTTAGCCTTCTTGGATTTCTTCTTTTCAAAAATACCTTGGGCCTCTTCCTTTTCTTGGAAGAATCATCCACCAAGAAGACATGGTTCTTCTTGGATGGGAAGTGACCTTCAGCAGATTTTCAACATGTTAAGTAATTCGAGCAAGTCGACATCCAACTTATTCATGTGAAAATTCACAACAAATTGTGAGAAGGTATCGGGAGTGACTGCAAGACTAAATCTTGACTCAACTCCCCATCCATGGCGAACCCAAGTCATCCCAAGACGCTCAATCAGATTGATCATCTTTAGGACATGAGTCTCGGCGGCGATAGGTGCCCTCGGTCATCCGAGATCGGAAGAGCTCCTTAGATATTTCATATCTAGCGGTCCTACTTTGCTCACCATACAACTCTCCAAGGTGCAAGAAGTATAGTAGGAGCATCCATATTTTTCATGCCGACGTCAAGCTCGTTACTCATGGATGCGAGCATGATGCATTGAGCCACAGATGCATCATCTTGCCCCCGCTTAAAAGTAGCAATCTCTTCCTCAGAGGTCGCCTCTCGCAACTTTTTTGCAGTGTGCAGGCGAATTTAGGACATAAGAAATCTTTTTCAAAGAAGTGAGAACAATTCTCGATTCCTTAACCAAATTCGTAGTTAGTTGGTCCGTCGGTTTGTTAGCATCAAGTATGCTACGCAGTGAAATTAGTGAATGTGACATTTTCAAAATTCTGCATGTAAAAAGACAATATTTTAGCAAACATTCATTTAATTAATTACCAAAATAAATTAGGTCTTATTTTATATTGGTATCTCCCACTATTTTCTTCAAACTATATTACCCTCATTTATATAGTTCGGCAAAATCTAATTAAAGTTTTTGCTAGTGAGAATAAGGATCCCATTTCAAATATATATAGCCTTGTGGTGACACAACAAACTATATATAAATAAATAGGTAGACAACTCCTTTCAATTACATCAACATGTAACTCCTTATGTTTTGCCTCTTGGATTATTTTGATCAAGTGGTGGCACATCCGAATCAAAATTATCTAAGTTAAGTCCAACCTAGCACTTCCATATATTCAAAAAAGAAAAATATCGCCCTTGTGGTGACACAACAAAACAATATTGTTCAATTTTCTTTATAAGCATCAAATGTGATAAATTAACATCTTAAATACTTAATACTTGCCTTGTGGTGACACAACAAACTCATATTAAATATTTAATACTCTATTAATTTTATCATGCTAGAAGGCTTAACGCTCGATATTCTAAATATCTTTGAACGCTTAAGACTTAATAAAAACTTTGAGGGATTTGTTATTATTTGTCTCATCTTGTTTAGCGCATGCAAATATATATATAAAATACGGCGTATATATTATTAAACATGCGAAGCATGTTTGCATAATATATAATATATATAATACTAGGATGCACATATAGAATACTATATTCTACCCGGATTGATTATGGACTTTTATTCTAGTTTGGTTCACTAGAGCAACCAAGTGAACCAAAAGGTCAAACCCTAGGGTGCAAAGAATAAACATTTAAATATAACTATTACATTTAAACCCGGGCTCCATTACAAACGGGTCTTTTAGCGCTCCTTGATCTCCGGTTCTTCAAAAAAATTCTAACTAATCCTATTACATTAAACTATTTAATTTAAATAGAAACCTTGATCAGCAGTCAAGGGGAAGTACATAGGAGAGAGATAGAATTTACATCAAGAAGAAAACCGTAAAAGACGAGAGGCACGCAGTAACCCCATTTAATAAAACCCATTCATTCAAACATCCAACTAAAATAAATCCAATCATATTGGTCAATTGTCCATAATCAATCCCATTTATTATCATACATATCATCATATGTATCAATAAATTAAATCATTCCATATATATATGAGTATCATTTAATGGGCAATTTTATGTTGCATGAAATCCAATTTCAAGATTAAAATAAACTCTTTTATTTTAATTATAAAATTATTAAATTATATATATATATATATATATATATATATATATATATATATATATATATATATATAAAATAAAATCGACTTTTTTTTATTCTAGGACTGCTTTTGCTATCAATATTATATATAATATATAACATAACAACCATGGGCCCCACGCGATAAACAAAAAAAAAGCGATTCGCCATCTTTTAATTCATGTATTGCGTGATGGCCTTGTATCCTGATCAATTCAAAAAGTAATACTTGTTTTTTATTTCCTAGACATTTCTCCCAAGAAGTAATACTTGTTTCCTACGTGGTGGCCACACAAAAAAAAATTTAAACCGGGACTCACTTAAAAAAAAAAAAAAATTACCGAATTCAAAAAAAAAAAAAAATTCCAAAACCGTTTTTTTTTTCGGTAAAATAATTTTTTTTTTTCATAAAATAATAATTTTATACAACAAATTATGCCCAATAAATAATTCTAAATTCATACCCATACATATATAGAATCAAAATAATTAATAATTCGCATAAAGTTTGGCTCATGATACCACTGTAAGGTTTTGTGAAAATCAGAGTAGCAATCAAATTGCAAAATATAGCGGAAGCGAGATAAAATCAGATTTTAAAATTTTTCACAAACCAATTACCCGGATCATCCTTTATGCATATTATTAATTAAACGAAGAATAAGAAATTATGAAATCATACCCTTGTAGAAACGAGCTTCCTCAGGTACGAGTTCACCTCCTACTTCTCATGATCTCCTTGAATCTCGGGTAGATTCCTTCCTTTGAATAATGCAAGCCACCCAAGTGTATGGCCTCTATAGGTGATCCACCAAGGAAGAGGAATTTTTCAAGAAGAAGGGATTTGGCTCAAACCCTAGTTTTTTCTATCTGAATAAGAAAAGGGTGTACTCTCCAAATCTAGGAATTACGTATATTAGATATCTAATATAAGACTCCTCTTATAAAGATATCATGTAACCCTATTTTAATTAAAATAAGGTATTATTTATTTAATTAAACTCTTTTAATTAAATGGGCTCCCTAATCCTATTAGGGTTAATTAATTAAACTCCTTTAACTAATTTTCTTTTCTAATCCAATTAGGAATAAATGAGAGTACTTATATTAAATTAATTCCTAAACCTTTTTAAAATTAAAATAATAATAATTATAATAATATTAATAAGACTCTCTTATTAATTTATATTTAATATTTCTAAAATATTAAATAATAAATATTAAGCTATTTAATTTATTCTATCACCATAGATTAAATTAAATATACTTAAATATATTATTACAATTATGCCATTAACTTCTTAAATAATTATTCTTCCTTTTATGGTGTGACCCTTTAGGTTCTCCATATTAAACCTAAGTTATGAATAAATCAATTAGAACAATTCTAATCTCATTTAAATAAATAAATTAAACAAATAATTTATTTAAATAAATAATATTTATTCTACAATAGGATAAGCCTCCCTAATGATCAACGACTTTCCAGATAATATAGATTTCAACATTAATCATAAAAGAACCTTTGAGTAAATAGTTACCGCACAATTCAATCCTTCCACCATACAATGTCCCAATTAAATATAAGACATGGAATTCTTGTCAAGTCTTATTTTATTTAATTATATGTATTTCGATTCTTAAATGAACAACTCCTAATGAATGCAAATTAGAAACTACTTTCTAATTTCATTCCACCTCGCCAAGGATTCTCGGGTTGTCATTTATTGAATCACATAGACATCTCTCCTTTTTACTAGAAGTGGTAGATTCTTTATTGATCATTCATTATCTTCATATATAACTTATTACACCCAAGCATACCCTTTGATATACTCTAAGAGTCTTAAGGAATAAGTCAAAGTGTAATTCATTATATATAAGATACTATGATGATCTCAAGTCTAAGGATCATTTGTACTACTATCACTACAGGAATTCCTATTGACAGGTAAGTAAAACTCCATTAGGTATTCCTTAGCGAGTCACGTTCAATGAACTTATTCTCTAATAAACACCTACATACTTGCTTTAGTGTCTCCACACAAATGATCATGAGATCAATCATCCTCATCCAATGAGCAAGCAACGTATGTACCAATCTATCCGGATTCACTAATCCCCAATTTAGTAATCCAATGATTGGGAACTATTTTAGTTTTAAGCTTTCTAAGAATTTAGATCTCATTAGAATGATCATCATCATTATTCTAAAAGCATTGCTTAAAACTATGGGTTTATCACATATTATTAAAACAGCACCATGTAGATAATAAATGCCTTTAATAAATAATTCTTTTATTAATAAATAAATAAGATTGATTACACAATATATGCTTTATCATCATACATGATTGGCTTGTATGCATAATACTTTCACCCACTTCCACTCCAGAATCTCCAATGACTATAATAAGCCACTTGGTCGTTGATGTTCGGCCTTAATGTTTTGACAAGTCAAGCACCTAATCACGTACTCTGCTTTTTCTCTCTTCATGTTCGGCCACCAAAAACTATGTCAAAGGTCTTGATACATCTTAGTACTACCAGGATGAATCGAGTACCTCGAACTATAAGCTTCTTGTAACACTTGCTCCTTTAATTTCATCTCATTCGGAACCCAAATTCTTCCTTCAAATCTCAATAACCCCTTGTTATCAAGACTATACTTTAAATTTTTTTCATGTGCTAACCGCTTCTTCATCTGGTCACACTCATCATTTCTGAGCTGTACCTCCTTGACTCTCTCTACATTAGTTGATTAAATCTCCGTCGTAAATAGTCTCTGCCCTGATTCACTTGGCAACTTCACCTTTATCTCCATCCTAACCATCTCTGTTATTAACTCAGTTTGAGCCGTTAACATAAACAACTTTTCTCGACCCTTCTTACTTAAGGTATCGACAACTACATTAGCTTTTCCAGGGTGATACAGGATTTCACTGTCATAGTCCTTTATCAACTCCAGCCATCTCCTTTGTCTCATATTCAACTGCTTCTCTATGAATATATATTTTAGACTCGTATGGTCCGTGTATATCTCACATTTCTCTCAGTAAAGATAATGTCTCCATATCTTTAAGGCAAATACTATCGCGGCCAATTCCAGATCATGAGTAGGGTAAACTTTCTCATAATCCTTCAATTATCGTGATGCATACGCAATGACCTTGCCATGCTGCATGAGCACGCAACCAAGTCTTCTATGTGAAGCATCGCTATAAACTATGAAATTTCCTATATCATCAGGTAATGACAATACATGTGCTTCACTTAACCTCTTCTTTAGTACTTGAAAACTGTCTTCGCATTTCTCAGTCCACACGTATTTCACCGTCTTCCTTGTCAAATTAGTCAACAAAGTAGCTATCTTAGAGAAATCTTGGATGAATCTTCGATAGTATCCCACTAACCCTAGGAAACTTCACACCTCAGTCGGTGCTTTCGGTTGTTCCCAATTCATCACGGCTTCCACCTTCGCTGGATCTACTGAAATCCCCTGGTGGTCAATATAAAATGACCTAAAAACTGTACCCTTTCTAGCCAAAATTCACACTTAGTGAACTTCGCATATAACTTCTCCTTCCTCAGTGTCTCCAACACTATTCTTAAGTGTTCAGTATGATCTTCTGGCATCTTAGAATAGACTAGAATATCATCAATAAACACTATGACGAACTTGTCCAAATATTATTTGAACACTCTGTTCATCATATCCATAAATGCATCTGGTGCATTACTCAATCCAAATGACATCACCAGAAACTCGTAATGACCATAACAAGTCCTGAATGCTGTCTTTGGTACATCCTTCTTCCTAACCTTTAACTATTGATACCCCGTCCTCAAATCTATTTTAGAAAAATAATTTGCCCCTTTCAACTGATCAAAGAGATCATCGATCCTGGGCAATGGGTATTTATTCTTTATCGTTAACTTATTCAACTCTCGATAGTCAATACAAAGTCTTAACAATATGTCCTTCTTCTTTACAAACAGTACCGGTGCTCCCCACGGTGAAACACTCGGTTGAATGTACTTTTTGTCCAACAGTTCTTGTAACTAAACCATTAGCTCCTTCATCTCCACTGGCGCCATACGATACGGTGCCCTAGAAACTGGTGCCGCTCCTGGCACAATGTCTATTGCAAACTCGGTCTCCCTATCCGGTGGAAGACCCGACAATTCACTTAGAAATACATCCATGAATTCTTTAACTATAGGTATTTGTTCCATAGTCGCTCCCACTCTCTGGGTATCAACAACATGCCACAAATAACCTACACATTCCTTCCTCAAAAGTTTCCTAGTTTGTGTCATGGTAAGACAACACGAACGCCCTGACGATCTATTACTGTAAAATACTACATTAGGCTGTCTTAATGTTCTAATACTTACACATTTCTTCTGATAATCTATAATTGCCCCATGGTTTAACAACCAATCCATCATGAGAATTACATCAAATTCTCCCAACTTTATCAGTATCAAATTTATCGATAATTTACAACCTCGTATGTCTACGCAACAACTCCTATGAATATCTTCAACAAGAATTATTTCTTCGTTTTCTACCTTAATATTCAAAGGTATAGGTAATCTTTCAGGAAGTAATTCTAATCGTCTAGCAAAATCACATGCTATAAATGAACAAGTAGCACCCGAATCAAACATCACATAAGCATTTATATTGTTGATCGAGATAATACCTGTAACTACATCTCCGAATGCAACTGCATCTTGCACGGTCATATTAAAGGTGTAGGCCATCGGCCTACCTGGCTGCACTGGACCACCAATAGCTAACTTACTGCTATTAGCGTCCTTATCACCGTCTGTCCCCTTCTTCGGGCAGTTCTTTGCTATGTGGTCAGTTGACCCACATACAAAGCATCCATGGTTCTTCTTGAAACTTGGACAATTAGGCGAAATGTGCCCCTCATGTCCACAGTTGTAACGTACGGCTTTCCCCTTGAGACAAACTCCTAAGTGAGTCTTCCCACAGGTCTTGCATGCCTCCATCCTCCTCCTAGGATCCCATTGCTTTACTCCAGTATTCCCAAGGTTAAACCCCTTCCTCTTCCGACCTTCGCCACTCCCGCTGGCTCCTTCGATCTTCACTCCTCCATCCACCTTATTCTTGTTCTTCTTCTCCTTGTGGTACTGGCTTAGAGCCTCATTCCCACCTTTGGTGATTATCGCCTTTTCTAGTATAGTCCCAAAAGAAGTACTTTGGAACACCGATATTCGGCTATAGAGCTAGGGTTTCAAGCCCTGCTTAAACCTCCTAGCTTTTCTCACCTCAGTGTCCACCTGATGTGGAGCAAATCTTGCCAGTTCATTGCACTTGATAATGTAATAACCCGATATTTTCTATATAATTAAATCAGAAATTTTGCATATAAATTTTTTTTTATTTTAAAGGTGAGAATGCGTGCAAGGTAATGTGTATATATTTATTTGATGAATATAAAATATATTTATTACATGAATGATTACAAATAATTTTATTTTAGAATTATTGATCCTTATAAATTATATTCTTATAATAATTTATTTTATAGTAGAAATGTTTTTATTAATTATTTTCATTAAAATATGATTTTATATTATTTAAATAATATATGAAATGATTATTAGAATTATTATAATAATTATTTTATTTTATTATATGGATTTATTTGATTAGTTAAGTTAATTATTTTTTACTTAATTAATAATGTTATATATGAAAGATAAGTCGGATATGGAATCTAAACCCTAATTTCGTAATTGGAATAAGGAATGAGAATATTATTATATAATATTATTTTTATTGCGGTGCTATGAATATGGATATGTGTAGACTGATAATGGTTGGTCAATTATGATACAATATTACAAAATTCTAGTATTATTTTATTAAACCCTAATTCGATAGTCAAATAATACTGTAAGATTTTCAAGTAATTATGTTAGGTTATGAATGTCATATGTTATTGATTTTAACCCTAATTATTATTTAGGAAACCCTAATTGCAAATTGATAAACTAAATTGTAAAAATTAGGAATTTTAAATGTTAAAACAAAAACCTTAATTGTTAATTGTAAACCCTAATTGCTAATTTGACACGCTTAATGATAATTAGTAAAATCGAAACCTATTATTCAAGTCTATGTAATGAGGAAACCTAATTAATTAAGGAACCTTAATTTTGTATTTTTAGAAACTAAAATTTTATTTTTACAAACCCTAATAAGAAATTCTACAAATTTTGTGCCAAACCTTAGGGTTAAACCCTAAGGGTTGGACACGTTACAAATGTGCCATTAAATTTATAAGCCACTTGACAAGATTACCCTTTTGTCACATTTTTATAAGATTGCTTGCAAATCTTACCATATATATAGTAGTTGAACTACTCTTGACTTTGCATGTTATTAATAAATGCTAGAAAATCAGCAAACAAGCAACAATATCTCAGCCAAATATATTGCACCAATATATATATATATATATATATATATATATAGATTAAGAGAGAGAAAAATTCATTTTAAGCCTCTTTTGTGACCAAATACTCAACCAACCCATTCTCTCTCCTAAGCTTCAAAATTATGTAGTAGACTAGTCACAAAATCAAGCCCCACTATCACCATAATAGATCTAGAAGCCAAGAATCAAAGCTTGTTCATAGAAGGTATAAAGCTAACCCTAGAAATCTGATCATGTATACTATGTTAGAAGTTATGATTTTGTGTTGTAATGTGTTGTTTATAGTGTTATTAAGTGATCTGGGTTGATAGATGTTAGATCCATAACATCTATAAGCTCAGATCTAGTGTTTTTCAAAATCTGGAAATTTTTATTTTTGTGTCTGACAGTCAAATGTCAGTCCTCATAGATCTTTGTATGTTATGTGTTTTTGTTGTTTAAAGGTTTGATCTTGTAGTATGTTATGAGCTCTTTAATCTGAAACTTGAATCAAGTCCAGATCGATTTAAAGTTATTCATGGTCAAAGGTCGTTGACCGACAATGACCTTACAAAATCTGGGTAACCCAGATGTTACCCAGAACTCTCTGACTAGATGTTCATGCCCTTAGATCTTTCATATGTTTATTGTTTTGATCTGTTTGTTGCATCTAGATTATAACCTGGTATTTGGATTGTAAAGTAAAGCTTTTAGAACACCTAAATGTTAAACAAGGTGCAAGTAGTGGTTGGTCAAACCTGTATAAAAGATCACGAAAATGGTTTTCTGGAATTTCCAGAAAATCAAGAACATGTCGTCTGACATGGTTTGACCGGATGGTAGATCATGATTCTGTTATAGTTTAACTGATTTGATGAATGTTATATATACTCTGTTATTTAGACTACAAGTTTGACCCATTATATCACCATAACATCAATCAGAACCCTTAAATATTTAAGCAGAAAGTGCCTACTCGAAGCTGACTGGGTTTCTAAGTTACCAAGAAAAACCCAGTAAGCTCTGACAACTTATTTAAAGCCTTAGATCTTGACGCTTGTTGATTTTCAGACAATATAAAGGCTTAAAACATGTACTATGTTAGTTTGTCTACATAGCCCGACGTCTAGAACACTTTTATTTTGAATAGATTGCATGCTAGAAGGCCACAAAGGGCGTTGACCGGCCATGACCTTAGGATTCTGGGCAGCCCAGAAACGTGAAGAACCTTCTGATAGCTAGTTTGTTTGCTTGTAACTTTCATTTGTGATGTTGTATAACCTTGTTATTTGATGGATCATGTAGTGTTACATTAGTAGTACATGATAAAAGTTATAGCATGCCCAGAAACCTCATAACCTGACACTTATTCTTGGTAAAAGTATGCAACTCGATCACTGACTTTGAAGATCTAGACAGGCTCAAGAACGCAAAGAACACCTATAGCGACAGTTCTGTCGCTATAGGCACCCTTTAGCGACAATTATTTGCAAAATTATTATTTCAAATAAATAATTAGTATTGAATGGTTTTTAATTATTAAAAATTATTTTAAAGCCTAAAAATTAGTTTTTAATATATTTCATAAATATTTAATATTTTTGGAATATTAAAGATATTTAATTTATTTAATGGTTATATTAAATAAATTATTTAAAAATGATTTTAATACTTAAAAATTATTTAAAATTATATTATAGTATAAGAAAATATTTTAAGTTATTTTTAATGACTTTTAATATTTTATGATAAATTTAATTAATAAATTAATATTAATGATAATTAAGTTATTTAATAAATGTATTAAATAAATTATCAAAATAGAATTAATGATTTAAAAATCATATAAAAATGATTTAAAGGTTATAAAAATATTTTAAGTTATAAAATATAAATTTTGATATTTCGACATGAAAAATATTAATATTTTAATATTAATGATATTAGATTTATTAGTTTAAAAATAATTTTAATATTATAAAAATCATTTTAAATGAAAATAAAGTGTTTAAGAATATTTTAAGTTATAAAATATAACTTTTAATATTTAAAGGATAATTTCATTAATAATTTGATATTAATGATATTAATTTAATATTAATGATATTAAGTTTATTTAATAATTATATTAAATAAATAGTTTAAAATGGTTTTATTAATTTAAAAATCATGTGAGCAGAATATATATGAATTAATGACTTTTAATATTTTGATAAATAATACATTAATACGTTAATATTAATGGTAATTATTTAAAAGTGATTTTAATTATTTTAAAAATCATTTAAGGGTAATAGTAATACTTTAAAAATATTTTAAGTTATTATAAAAAACTTTAATAGTTTGGCGATGGTTTCATTAATAATTTAATATTAATTTTATATTAATGATAATAGAATTATTTGATATTTAAATCATTTTATAATGATTCCAGTGTTTGAAAAATCATGATAAATTATAATAATTATTTAAAAAATATTATAAGGCTATGAAAAATAATATAAATTATTTAAACTACAGGATAGAGTCTTAGACTCGCTAATTGCCCGATAAAGCCGTCGGTATAGCCGACATATTTTAGAAATTGATTTGGACTTATATAATTTGTCTGTATATGTGTTTGTTTGTGATCCAATGACAGTGAAATATGTGTGACAATGTGATTTAGTAATGTGTTAACTACAATAAACAGTATTATGTAATATGATATGTTATTCTAATCGAAAGAATGATCTTATTAATGATAGGTTGCTTTATAAAAGATAAAACCAAGTTGTGTATTGTAAGCAGCAGACCAGGCATGTGAGACCCCAGATTTTATCAATAAAGATTTAAATTTTGTCGAAATAATTTTTTAATATTATGGTGTGAATTTGAGATAATATTATAGTTGTGGGTAGTATTTATAAATTTTACAAAGTATGCAAGTGGTTATATTATATTCGATTGGTCGGGGAATATTCGGTTTAGCGAGGGAATATTCGATCAACGACTCAATCATTAGTGGACCCCACAATGTAATTATTATCGATTGAGAAAACGACAAAAATATTTTATTGAAATAACGGCGGAAGTTTTCTTGTTGATCATTGTTGAACTACTCGGTAGTAAAAGTACAAAGAATACGTGTGGTTGCATAGTAGCACACCAGTATTGATTATTGATGCTTATGTGAGAAGTCACTCGGTTTGATTCCATTATTGTCGATTAATAATATGAATTATTATAGCGATAATGACGTTTTTTTTTTTCAGTATTATTAACGTAATAAAAGTAAACATATTTTTATATAAAACAAAATACTTTATTAAAGTTATTCTATAAATAGAATATATTATATTTTATTATGCATAGTGTTGCATAGTGTTTTGCATAGTGTTGCATAGTGTTTGCATAGTAAAATGTTTTTTATATAAATAAAATATATGATATTTTATTTAAAAGATTTTGCTTTAAATATGGATTTGTCAGATTAAAGTAATTAATACGGACCGCTCAAGGATTAATTACTATGCATTCTATTTTCCTATAAATAGAAGCTCATTCCTTCATTATTTTCTTATTTAATTCAATTTGAAACTACAGAGAGAAATTATAGAGAGAAGCTATAGAGAGAAAATCTATAGAGAGAAAGAAGAAGAGTATTCTGGCACTTCACTACTTTGATATCCAGTGTCTTTTACGGTAAGGGATATTATTTGTTGTACCCGTAAGGGGTGTTATTCTTTCTTATTCATGAAGAGAACTTCTGTTATTCCATTCATTATTATTCTGCTGGAATAACCTGTAAAAGTGGCATACCCTATACATAACCTGTATACGCGGCATACCCTATACTTGGTGAAATCCTTATATTATTCCATTCTTATTTATTTCATTGGAATAACTTTGATATGTGCGGAATCCCCTATACTTGGTGATTTTCTTCTGTTATTCAATTCTTTATTATTCTGTTGGAATATCCTATCTGTGTGTTTTACACCGGACCTGGTTCCATTGTTTATTATTTCGCATTTATTATTTTGTTGGAATATCCTGTCTATGTGTTTTACACCGGACCTGGTTCCATTGTTTATTATTCAGCATTTATTATTCTGTTGGATCATCCTGTCGGTGTGAATTTCACCTGACCTGGTTCCGTTATTATTATTCTCGTTGAATAACCGCTCATGCCAAGCGGCCGCATGCATGGTGATTTCTTTTGTTATTCCATTCTTTATTATACCCAAATAAGTTAAAACTTTGACTTCTATACTCCATGAAATTAGTAGAATATCCTTGATATTTGCGTTTCATCCAAAGATCTTTTCATGGAAATATTCTTAGAGCATTCTTGAATTTTACTCTACAAAGAAGTATCATGTTGACAACTTGGACGTTATTGGTTCTTGGATAAATTAATTCTTGAACTTATTTTATTGAATTATTATGTCATTGTCATCATCCTCATGTTATATTATGTTGAAAGTTATCTATGTCTTACGTGCGTAGATGAACTTGGTATGATTATGACCGTGGATCATTCGGTATAATTATGACCGCTATAAATGATGTGACAAAAGTCCTCGGTGGTCTGTGAATGCAATGATGGATAGTTTTTGGTATGATTATGACCGTGGGTGATTCTAAGATAGTCATGACCATTGATAATTTGATGAAAATCCTTGGACCGTGGTACAGGATGATTAGATGTGGTGGTTTATTTATTGTTTGAGTCTCAGTGATAAAATTGATGAAAACCTTTTAAAACCTAAAAGATAGTAGATTTTATTCTCTACTTGACTCTTTTAATGGATCGCATATTCATCAGTAGTTAAACCGGTTGTCTATTGTATTTTATCGGTTTAACATTGTTGAAGACTATTGATAATTTATTCTCGCATTATCTTAGTCATAATATTTCATCTTTGGGCTAGTTGAGCTCACCCTTTCTTTCTTTTGTTCTCTGTGAAATGAGAACATAGTAAATTTTAGCCTGGGAAGCGGAGTAATGGTCCGGAGGATAGCATTAGTAGTCCTCACCATTCATTAAATAGTGTGACAATAAATGTAATGAGGACTCCTTGAGTATGGATATTGTCTAAATGACAATATTCCTATTAGAACTCTCGGTTTATGTATTGTCGTATGTTATATACATATACGGATGTATAATTAATTTTGTATTTGAATTTTTATGTACAATGTAAGTGGCGACCCAAGATGGGTGGCGTATATACCTAATTTTGGGGGCGCCACGGTTGGTATCGAGCTTAGGGATATGATCCCTGGCTGAGATGTGAGATATGAACTAGGAGGGGAGAGACGGAGAATTCCTTTGCTAGTATGACCTACCTAAATTTATTTGGTATTTAATTGGTCGGTCAGAGTATAGGGATAATATGTGATATGTTAATTAACAACTGTTTTGTGATAGTGTTTGAGAATGGCATCTGAAAATGCTGAGATAAGCAATGAAACACATGAGAGTGTTGATTCAGCTCAAACAAAAGGTAACAACCAACAACACGATAACAATCATACTGGTGGCAACGGCTATCAGAATAATGATAACCATCGTGGGGAAATTATCATGCCAAGAATGGTAACCACTTCGGTGGTAATCATGGCAAAGATAATAGAAGTGGAAATTGCAAGAAGAGAAGGTCATTTAGCCCAATTTTTGTTGTGCACCAAAGTCAAGTCTAGTGGGACGGTGGCACCAAAGGTGGATATGGACAAAACAAAGTCGTTGGTTTTAGGAAGTGCATTTTCACGACTTCTCAAAAAGCGAGTAAACCGAACGGTTAGCACGGGTTAGTTAATTATAAATTGCGAAGTCTATACCTTATAAGATAATTCTGGTTCTACCCATTATTTTATCTCTCTTGCTTAGCGTTCAACGTTTAAATTTGACTCGGAGAAGTTAGACTTTGACTTATTGGTTGAAACTTCGTTAGTAGGAGCCTTCGCTTCGCTTACTATTTTTAAATCTTGTTTGATTCAAATAAACACTTTCACGTTATTCGTCGATCTTATCTTTTTGAAAATACTTGCCTTTGATGTGATTTTAGGAATCAATTGGTTAACTACTCATCATGCTTTTCGTAAGGTTGTTAGCTTTTATATTCATAACCAACTTTGTTATGCGAATTCAAGTAACCAAACTACTAAAGTCAATTATTGTCATATCAAGCCATAAGTAAAGAGCCCCGAACCTTTCGTTGTTGACTTCCTTGTGTGGAATGCACCGAAGCCAGACTTTTTGTAGGCGACGTCGTGACTGAAGATGGCAAGTTGATAGGTATCATTGTGAGGTGCTATCTAGGTTAAGGGATAGAAGTCACAGTTGGTATTAATGTGACGTACTATCCAAGTCTTGGACGAGAGTAACAGTTTTGAATGATATTTCTATCATTAATAAATTTCTTGGAGTATTCTTGAAGACTTCCTAGCCTACCCTAGAACGTGAAATCGAATTTTGTATTGACCCCAGTACAAAAAACCCATTTCTTAAACCCTCAAATATTTTTTTCAACTAAAAGGATCTGTTTACGTGGATTATGATGAAAGTCATAATAAAAGTATAGAACTGATGAAAATCATGGGTATATGAAGTATTAGTAAGTTTTATGATGAGTTATGTTGGTTAGTATATGAAAACATGAAAGTTTCTTAGAAATCACAAAGAGTTGAAAATCGATTTTGGTGAAAAACGAATATGAAATTCAATTGACCATATCTCCTATTATATTTTGAATTTTTGAGTGTGGTCAAGTCCTAGAGTTAGATCTATGAGTTACCTAACTAATCCAAGTGGAATTACTGGAAAAGGTGTTGTAGATTTTTGTGTGGACTGATTTTAGCAAAGGAGTGCAAAGCTGCAAAAATCGAAAAAGTTGCTGCCATGATTTTAGAGGGGCTGTTTCGGCCACTTAAATTATGAGAAAAATTCTGTCCTTTTGGGACATGAAGGTATATGGTATAAAGTACCTCCTGTCCAAAAATGAGCTCATTCTGACTTAAAATGAGCAAGTTATGACTATTTCAATATTTAGGTTTTTCCGATTTAAAAACGCTATAACCTGAGTTCTACAACTCGATGACCATGAAATTTAAATCGAGGCTCACATTAACATGTGTAAGGTCCTGCCAAGATTTTGGAATTTCTGGAGTTAACCTTGAGGTAGCTAATTTCTTAAGGAATTAATTAGAAATTGATTTTTGAAAAATAGTAAATGAATTTTAAAAATTCCGAGAAAAATGTATGTTCATTATGGGACTATATTATGCTAAATCCCAGAAAAGAAATATATTTGGGACTGATTTGGTATTTTTCATGAAAATAGTTTAGTTTTGAACATATGAGTTAAATATGTTATGTGAAGTAACAAAGTTGAAAATAGGATTTTATGGCTAGAGAATCCTATATAGAGTATATGCATATTTTTTTTTGAGGAATTTGATAATTGGTGATGATATCTTATGAATATGGCATTTTTGAATGATTAAATGCATTATATGGTAAAAGCGTAAACAATTGAGATAAATTGTTTATAAATTTAAGAAGTGATTAAAATATTGTTATAATATTAATGATATTAGATTATGAGATTATTAAGTGATTGATAACATGGGGATATTCTTGAATCTGGATAAATTATATTATAAATGTTTAATATTTATCCTTTATCTCATTTGATTGATTCTTTATATCATTATCCTCATGCTTATATTATGTTGAAAGTCATCTCGTGGGCTGTGAAGTGCATAGATGGACTTGGTATGATTATGACTGTGGGGATTTTAAGTATAATCATAACCGTAATTGAAAACACGATTATCTTTGGTCAGTAGTGCATGGATAATTTGTGGTCGTGATACTAATGAATACACGATTATCTTTGGTCGTAGTGCATGGATAATTTGTGGTCGTGATACTAATGAATACACGATTATCTTTGGTAGTAGTGCATGGATAATTCGTGGTCGTGATACTAATGAATATCCTTGGCACGTAGTGCGGGGATGATTCGATGATATGGATTAATTATTGAGTTTGAGTCTCAAAGAATGAAATATTAATTCATGGATGTGGTAAAAGTCATCTTTGGTCAGTAGTGCATTGATAGATTGGGTATGATTATGACCAAGGATTATTCGGTATAATCATGATCAGATTGAAAACACGAATATCCGTGGCCAGTAGTGCATGGATAATTCGTGGTTGTGATACTATTAAGCTACGTCTCAGCATTATTGGTTTTATAGTTGTATATCTTTAGCCTGTAGTGCAAAGATGAATTGTTAATGAATATCTTTGGTGGATTACGAAGATGAATTTAATATTTTTAACGATAAAGGTATTCAAGGTATCCTCACCTCTTATCATACCAGGTACGTACCCTAATTTCGAGGGCGAAATTCCATAAGGAGGGGTGATTGTGAGACCCCAGATTTTATCAATAAAGATTTAAATTTTGTCGAAATAATTTTTTAATATTATGGTGTGAATTAGAGATAATATTATAGTTGTGGGTAGTATTTATAATTTTTGCAAAGTATGCAAATGGTTATATTATATTCGATTGGTCGGGAAATATTCGGTTTAGCAGGGAATATTCGTACAACGGCTCAATCATTGGTGGACCCCACAATAGAATTATTATCGGATTGAGAAAACGACAAAAATATTTTATTGAAATAACGGCGGAAGTTTTACCGTTGATACTGTTGAACTACTCGGTAGTAAAAGTACAGTAATACGTGTGGTTGCATAGTAGCACACCAGTATTGATTATCGATGCTTATGTGAGAAGTCACTCGGTTTGATTCCATTATTGTCGATTAATAATATGAATTATTATAGTGATAATGACGTTTTGTTTTATTCAGTATTATTAACGTAATAAAATGAAACATCTTTTTATATAAAATGAATACTTTATTAAAGTTATTCTATAAATAGAATATATTATATTTTATTATGCATAGTGTTGTATAGTTTTTTGCATAGTGTTTTGCATAGTGTTGCATAGTGTTTGCATAGTAAAATGTTTTTATATAAATAGAATATATGATATTTTATTTAAAAGATTTTTCTTTAAATATGGACCGTCGATTAAAGTAAATCAATCTGGACCGTTCATGGATTAATTACTATGCATTCTATTTTCCTATAAATAGAAGCTCATTCCTTCATTATTTTCTTATTTAATTCACTTTGAAACTCTAGAGAGAGAAATTATAGAGAGAAGCTATAGAGAGAAAATCTATAGAGAGAAAGAAGAAGAGTATTCGGCACTTCACTACTTTGATATCCAAAGTGTCTTTTTACGGTAAGGAATATTATTATTTGTGCAATTCGTAAGGGGTGTTATTCTTTCTTATTCATGAAGAGAACTTTCGTTATTCCATTCATTATTATTATGTTGGAATAACTTTTGTAAAAGTGGCATACCCTATACATAACCTCGATATGCTGCATGACATACCTATACTTGGTGAAATCCTTATATTATTCCATTCTTATTTATTACATTGGAATAACTCAGTATACGCTGAATCCCCTATACTTGGTGATTTTCTTACGTTATTCAATTCTTTATTATTACATTGGAATATCCATGCATGTGTTTTACAGGACTGGTTCCATTGTTTATTATTCGCATTTATTATTCTCATTGGAATATCCCGTCGTGTGTTTTACAGGACTCGGTTCCATTGTTTATTATTCAGCATTTATTATTCATGTGGATCATCCCGCTTGTGTGAATTTCACCGACTGGTTCCGTTATTATTATTCTCGTTGGAATAACTTTGTCTATGCAATACCGCATGCATGGTGATTTCTTTTGTTATTACATTCTTTATTATACCCAAATTGGTTAAAACTTTGACTTCTATACTCCATGAAATTAGTAGAATATCCTTGATATTTGCGTTTCATCCAAGAGATCTTTTCATGGAAATATTCTTCTGAGCATTCTTGAATTTACTCTACAAAGAAGTATCATGTTGACAACTTGGACGTTATTGGTTCTTGGATAAATTAATTCTTGAACTTGTTTTATTGAATTATTATTCATTGTCATCATCCTCATGTTATATTATGTTGAAATTTATCTATGTCTTACGTGCATAGATGAACTTGGTATGATTATGACCAGGGTTCATTCGGTATAATCATGACCTGCTATAAATGATGTGACAAAAGTCCTCGATTGGCTTTGTAATGTAGTGATGGATAGTTTTTGGTATGATTATGACTTGGGTGATTCAGATAGTCATGACCATTGATAATTTGATGAAAATCCTTAACAGTGAAGCAGGGATGATTAGATGTGGTGGTTTATTTATTAAGTCGTGTCTCAAATGATAAAAATTGATGAAAACCTTTTAAAACCTAAAAGATAGTAGATTTTATTCTCTACTTGACTCTTTTAATGGATTGATATTCATCGCAGATTAAACCGGTTGTCTATTGTATTTTATCGGTTTAACATTGTTGAAGACTATTGATAATTTATTCGCATTATCTTAGTCATAATATTTCTTCTTTATCGGCTAGTTTAGCTCACCCTTTCTTTTCACCGTTCTCTCTGTGAAATGAGAACATATTTGGGGACTTAGTCTGGGAATGGAGTAATGGTCCAGAGGATAGCATTAGTAGTCCTCACCATTCTGTTAAATAGTGTGACAATAAATGTAATGAGGACTCCTTGAGTATGGATATTGTCTAAATGACAATATTCCTATTAGAACTCTTAGTTTATGTATTGTCGTATGTTACACGACAGATGTATAATTAAGTTTGTATTTGAATTTATGTACCATGTAAGTGGCGACCCAAGATGGGTGACGTATACCTAATTTTGGGGGCGTCACAAGGCAAGTATCCTACATTTGCATTTACTTTATGCAATGGACATAAGTAAGAAAGTTTCAAAATTATATTATTATTATGCCAGATTAATAACCCTATTGTTATATATATTATATTCGATCATTGATTATCAACATGGTATTATATTGTAATTTAGATATATATTCTGTTTGTTAATTTCTATATATGGTTATACAAATGTCCCCACTTAGATAATCATTGTATTTAATCACATGTTGATACACATTTATTAATTTCTAGTATATATATATATATATATGTTAAATTATAAATTATTGTTGAACAAGATAAAACCTTACTTATATCCAACCGAATTGTTTTGGTTTGGAATCCCGACTAAGTATGAACATCCCGTACATGGGAAAACTTTTTGTGCGCCAAAGGCAGATAGATGAACGATAATATGGTTCTTGCATATAGTATTGATCAATACAGGGCATAACAGGCTGATCACCCCACGTGCCCGTAAGTTATGACGGTTTGCAGATGAAGTTCTGTTTATCCTTTTCGAAAATAGAAAACAATGTTCATAGTCTGTCGACTAATCCCCAGTTATAGTCAGTACGTAGTTTCAAAAATTTGATATAGAATTAATATATTATTACGGGTTTAGTTTACGTCACAACTATTTTTTAGTTCCCAGTAGGCACAATATAGATTTAGAAGGGGTGGTTGAATAGATCCTTTTTAATTTAAAATACTTTTCTCATTTATTTTGTATTGCTCATGAATTAGCATATGACAAATATAAGAATCTTTTCAAGCACAATGGAATAAGTAAAAGATCCCCTTCATTGATATATTCATAATCATACATTATTCATAGAGTTAATTCAGTAGTAAGCAGTTAAAACATACATAGCAGTTATAGCAGTTAATGTACATAATTTAAATGACATAAAGTAAAAGACACAGAGGATTTTAAGTGGTTCAGAGACTTAAGCTCCTTATCCACTCTTCTACTTTTAACTAGTAGGATTTCCACTAAGGAAAGGCAACACCCTGAATCACTAAGATTCCTTCAAGGCCAGCAGCCTTAGGACTTCAGTTCACTTAGAACTCTTCAAGGCCAACAACCTTGGAACTTCTCTAGTTCCTGCAACGCCCTAGAAAATTGGATTTTATGACAATTAAATTTTTATTTGATTATGTGAATTAAATGTATTTAATTGATTTATTTTGTGAGTAAGCTATGTGAAGGTCGTTCTATGACCTAGAATGTGTTTATGTGGTTAGTAATCTGGCTATATGCTAGAATTAATTGTTTAAAATTTCCAAGACGAAAATAAATATTTTCCAAGAAATTTCCGTAAAAACATTATTCATCCGTTTCTTTTCGGGGAATTATTTTGAAATTCTGAGAAATGCGTAATGATAAAATATCGAGATGAGATGAAATATCTGATAATATTTCATTTATGGCAAACGAAGTTTTCTCCTGCAGACTTAAAACCTAAGGGTTGAGTAGAATGATTTTAGAAGGAAATGAAACGCGTAGAAGGAATTACGTTATTGTTAGAGCGTGTGTTATACTAGGATGATACTATTTAGTATCTATGTATAATACGATGAGTTAATACAGAGTACAATACGATTATCGTACTAGTAGTATACGGAGAGAATACGTGAATTGTACGCATAAAATATGATTCGTATTATGGGATTAAGTTAAGACTTAATGTTAATTCATTTGGGTTAGATTATGTTTAGTCCAATCAATTGAATGAACAAGCCCAAGGGATTAGTGTGTTAAGCCCAAGTCAAGGCCTAATATTAGATTGGTTAAGCCCAATGCAAGAAAATCGAACCGGTGGGTCACCAAATGGGTAAAACCCATGGGGATGACCCATGGGCAAGGTGGGCCGGCCACTTGGAGTGCAAGAAAGATAATCTACTTGATCACCAAGTATTTTACTTGGCGATGAAGTAGTGAATAGTAAGGAGGTGGGACATTTGACCAAAAAGCCCTTCCTCTTGTTTTCCTATAAATAGGAAGCCTATGATGGCAATTTGATGTTTTTCCAAGACTCAACCAACATATTTGAAAGAGAAAAAGAGCTAGAATTAAACCATTCTTCTACCTTGAAGCTTTTTCATTAGAAGTTTATCAAGAACACAATGATCGTTAAGGTAATATTCCTTAATAGTAGTTCCATCTCTTTTGGTTTTCTTTTAGTATAGAGAATCATAAATGGGTGGTGTATGGCTTGTATGGTGGGATAAGAATAACTTACCATATATTCAATCTCTATAAGTCATGAGATCATAAAAATCATAAGGGTTGTTATAGCTTAAAATCATGGAAATATTGATTGTTGAGATTGATTGTTGATAAACAATTGAACTCCATCAATATGTTAATATGTGCATCTTGCTTGGTTAGGATGTAGATATGAAATCCATGGATTATTCCATGTGATTTGGCTTATTGAACATTAGTAACGAAGTTATGGCGAATTTCATGGAAATAGACGTTAAACGTCGAAAACGTAGAAATTTTGGATTGGTGGTCGAAAGTTGTCGTGAGACTTGAAAATGTTATTTTTCAATGTCAACACCTGAGATAGGGTATTTAAGAGTCGTGCACTCAAGAATCGTTGGATTCTGACTTAAAACAAAGAAAACGAGCATTGAACGCTCATTAACGTTTACGAACGCTTAGAAAATGAACTCAATAGTGAATTTTGGGTTAACGGATTCGAAAGTGTTGAATTCTTATATGAACTCGTAGAGTATGTCATTTATGACGTGTAGGCTTTTGAACGGACCAAATTGGAATTATAACGAAGAAGTTATGGCTCCGAGAAACTCACCAAAATTTTTATCTGTTAAAATTATCTGGTACTGAGGTCTGGCGCCGCGACGCCAGATAGTGTGTTAAATGCCACGCCACAGCGCCGACACAGTGTAATGGGCTACTAAAAAGTGGCACCGTAGCGCCACTGGTATAAGGGAGTCTCGCATCAGCAGCCGAGACCAAGCATAGTATCGCTAATCGGCACCGCAACCTTGATCTTGTATTGAGATGTCATAATGCTGCATGGTAAAGATGTGAGGTTTTTGATAGATGACTTTGGTTTTGAACTACAATTGTTTAGAGACCTAGAAGAGTAAAGTTTATGCACTTCATAAGTGTACTAAAACTATTCCTATACTACCTATACTAAGGTATATTGTATTGAAACTTAGGAATTAAATGCATGTTAGTAATGTATAAATGACGAACACAAAGTGTTGTCAATGAACCTTAATCGGTAAACAACGTTGGTACTTCACTAATGATGATAGAGTCCGGTTAATAACGAAAGTTGGTTAATAAGTCGGGACGAAGGGTAATAAATCGAGTTGACTTTATTAATGATATTAAGTTAACAAAGACATAGAAGAGAAAGAAGTTGGTAGGAACAATGTGAATAATTGTTTGATAGCTAATTATAGTGTGCTATATAAATATATCACGTAGATTCTGTAAAGGCTGTGGTCAGTCGATTAAGTTATTTGAAGACGTTGAAAGGTAAGTTTTCTTAACGCTTGTCTAACCTTCAAGTTAGTCAAGTTTTATGTGATTCATTGTACTGAATTGCACGACTGATTTTAAAGAAAGGGTCAATGCCAGATTTAACTCGGCTAGACTACTCGTAAGATATAGATTGATTGATAATCATATCTTTCTATATAGAAATGTTAACGCTATCCTATGCCAAGTAATTGGTATGGATGTGAAGGTAAGGTTTGTCTATGAACAAACAAAAGTATTTTTCATCGATTATTCGATGGGCACGCGAGTTTGCCAAATGTTAAATGTAAATACGTTTAACGAATGAGTGTTGATCAACATAGAGTACTATAGGCTGATCACCTAGAAGTGCTCGTAAGTAATGCGGATGTATAGCCTTAGTACTGTGATATCCTTTTCAAGTATGAAAACAGAAAGCTACTGTTCATGGTCTATTGACCGGTTCAGAATTCCTAATCTACTCTATACTTTGGGAATTGATGATATGAAATGTTAAAGTATTATTGTTTTGTAATACTTCATAACTATTTGTTCGGTTATGTAAGAATTGTCATATAATTCACGAATGTGGTATTGATGATATCCTTTGTTAAAACTTATTGAGCTTGTTATGCTCACTTCTTGCGTGAATTATATGATTGCAGTAAAGGATGAACGTACTGAGAATGTCAAGAGAGATAAGGGCAAGGCTAAGATGGATACTTAACCATCGCGTAATAGAATAGTATGTTGTATGTATTATACATTATAAACAATGAACGATATAATCGGTTTATGAACCTGGGGAGGATTATAATTTGATTATAATAAGAAGATAGTAATTACATTCATTATGTTGTATTTTAATGGAATGATTGTATAGTTATGAGTAGAGTGGAGCACCATATGTCGGGTTAGAAGATACCCGAATTTGGGGGCGTCACAGTTCCCTAGGAACTCTTCAATCCCAGCAGGCTTGGAATCTTTACTTAGTCCCTCTGGACAAGGACCCCTCAAGCCCTGGCTTCTTGTTGTTATAGTTGTTGTTGTTGTTGGTGCTGAGTTGCTAAGATGTCATTAAGCTTAAACATCTTATGTTCTTAGCAGCTTGGCGTAGTCCTCTTGGCATTCTGCTTAGAGTCTGGAATACATCTTCTTTGGTGCAGCTGATCTTTGCTCTTTACTGCTCATCTTCATTTGATGTCAGCTATGCACCATCACCATCTGGATTTGCTAAGTCTCTGAGCTTTTGGTAGACTTTGTCTAGCACTTTAAAATCCCTGAACCCTTCTTGAATGTTTTACAGACATGATTCTGCTTCTGTTCTTTTTCAGCTTTTGGTTTATGGTGATCTGTAGAGTGGCTCTCTTGATCTTCCTTGTATTTTGCCAATTTTTTGAATGTTATTTTCTTGGCCTTCTTGGCTCTCAGCTTGGCTGCCATCTTCAGTGGTATTCTCATCTTTATTGAGTGAAGCTCTAATCTGTTTAAGTCCTTCTTCAAAGCTGCTTCACTTCCACCTATGTAGTCTCACTGTCACTGAGACTTGTTCTCTTAATCTCTGGTAGAACTCGTAGAGTCAACAATAACATTTCAACAACTCAACGATTCTGTAACTTAGGAATCATCAGCTTCTTTTGATCTTTGAAGCTCTGTTGATTTATACTACTTCCCAATCTTCACGTTGGAAAGTAGCCATTAAAAGCTTTTTAAATTGCCTCGCAGATCTCGAGTTATTTGGTGTAGACTGTAGATGTGACATGACATGACTTTCTGAAACTGTAGTCTATTGTTTCACTTACCCCATCAGAGATGTTACTTTTATGTCTTGGGCAAGTAGTCAACTTTATTTCTTCCTTCTGATTTCTCGATCAGAGGTTGTCCTTTTGCATCGATGCTCTCAATAAGCTCTATTCGAATATCAATCTTCAGATTGAACCATTGCCAATGCCTCAATCTTTAGCTGTTCAAACTCTACAATTCTGATGCATATCTTCTTGGACCTGATCGTAGTGTCTTGTTGACTTGCTTTTTGACGTGTAGAATTAACACTACGATCTTGAAGAGTGTTCATTAGATCTCCAATGTGCAACACCTCTTCCTTCTCTTGTGCAGTGCTTCAACACTTCTGTTTGCCTCAACTGCTCTCAGATACTGATGACTTGACTATTTGTTATGGCCCCTTCTGAATAGCAAGACACCTCAAATTTGTGGCATGCCCAACTCACTTTCTCCTTGTGATCTCCTGCTCACTTATCATCAATGGACTGACCCATGCTTAATCACTTTAGCCTTATTCTTGAGAAGTTGGCCAGTATCTCTGTGTACACTCCATCAGTTCTTTCTTTGTTTGGCAAACACTACGATCCTAGTTACTTCCAAGATCGTTGTTATCTTACCAATTGACAGCTACTGCACCTGCTGACTTTCCTTAGTCAGCTATCGAAGTCTTCTTATGATCATCTTGTGAAAGAACTTTATCTCAAATGGCTTCACAACTTAATCTGGATGCTGATTAGGTTGATGCTTAGATCTTCTATTAGCTTGCATGCCATTCGTTGAGTGCTCTCTAGTTTCCTTCAGTTGGGATGTATCTTTGTAGTATCAACCAAAGGCTTTTATTCCTTTGGATATTCAAGGAGTGCTCAATTGTTGAGAATCGTATTTTCTCTATGATTCTGACTTGGCATTGTGAACACATATATTGAGGTCTTAGTTCTGCACTCTATGATTCAGCTTCGGCTGTGCAGACACTACGACTCCGAGATCAGATCTTGACACTCTACGATTTCTGTCATTGTTCTTGTTGTCTTCATTTGATCTTGCTCGACAACGATCTCTGCTTCTAACTATGATCAGTAGACTCTACGTCTCCGAGTGTAGTCTACGATTCTGACTTGGTTTCGGTAGATGCTCAGTCGGCTCGTAGGTAGGCTGTGTGACGCCCCCAAATTCAGGTACTTGAAACATGAACTCGGTGCTTAACGATACCATTTTTTTGAGCGAAATAATAATAATAATGTCATAAATATCAAACTTAATTACATATCAGAGTTGTCTAAATCCCAGGTACGCGACCTTAAAACATTTCATTACATGATAGATAATAAATATCATTATCTTATTTAAGTCTAGCTATTACATAAGGTAACACAAACTTATTCTGATAGCTTTCCTTTCTCTTTGTTCCTTGCAGAGCCCTCTGGTTGGTCATACTTAACTAAAAACATTTGATTTAAGCAAGGATGAGCATTTGAGTTCCCAATAAGTAATAACAATTATAAATATTAGCTGAAAGGATTAAATATTTTCTTTGTACTACACTTCTACAACAAATAAAAATTTGTAAAGTAATCTGAACTGATAATAATAACATAATAATTCTCTATCAAATTTTTTGAAACTACGTACTGACTATAATTAGGGTTAAGGTGACATACTGTGAACATTGTTCTCAATTTTTGAATAGGTTTAGCAGAACTTCATCTGCAAACCGTTATAACTTACGGGCATGGGGGGTTATCAGCCCTTTATGCTCTGTATTGATCAATTCTACATACAAGAACGATATTATCGTTCAATCTGTCCACCTTGGGCGCATAAAAGTTTTCCCTTGATCGGGATGTTCATACTTAGTTTGGAATCCGAACCAAAATAATTTGATTGGATACAAAAAGGTTTTATCATATTCAACAACATTTCTAAATCTGTGTCTAGCTGGTCAAATAGCTTTGACGACTCTTTCTTAACGTATACTTACTAGGGATCAATATATATATATATATATATATATATATATGTATCAACGTGTGATTAAATACAATGATTATCCAAGTGGGGACACTTGTATAATCACATATATAAATTTACGAACAAAATATATATCTGAATTACAATATAGTACCATGTTGATAATGATCGGATATAACATATATAACAATAGGGTTAATAATCTAATACAATAATAATATAATTCTGAAACTTTCTTACTCATGTCCATTGCATAAAGAAAATGCAAAGGTAAAGATACTTGCTCAATAATAATTGGAGTAAGTATAGGAAACTTGCCTGGTATGCTGTTTACACAACTTAGTTCTACTTTTAATTCAACGACCTATCATTTATAAATGGTTCTATTAATTAAAAAATCGTATCATAACACATCGTACTGTTATTTACAGTCAACACATAACCTAATCACATTGTCACATAGTTATATCAGTCATTAAGACGCAAACAAACACTTATACAGTCAACCTATAAAGGTTTGGATTAATTTCGATAATATTTTGGTGTACCAATGGCTTTATCAGAAAATTATCGAGTTTAAAACTCTAATCTGTATCATAAATATTATTCTGGATACTTTAAATATCAATCATAGGACTTATAATAATTTTTAATTAATTATTATAATTTATCATAATTTTTCAAACTCTAGAATCATTATTAAATGATTTAAATATTACATAATTCTATTATCATTAATATTAAAATATTAAAATATTTAAGCAACCCTTGCTAAAATATCAAAGTTATTTTATAATAACTCAAAATATTTTAAAGTATTAATTATTACCCTTAAATGATTTTTAAAACATTTAAATCATTTTAAACAATTACCATTAATATTTAAATATTAAGGTATTATTCACTAAAATATTAAAAGTCATTTATAATAAACTTAAAATATTTTTAAACCACTTTTATCCCCTTTAAATGATTTTGAAATCAATAAAATCATTTTTAATCTATTTATTTAATATTATTTTTAAATAATTTTTAGAAATTAATATAATTAAAATTAATAAGTCTGTCGCTATAGCCTTTAGCGACAAAAGCTGTCTCCTTAGGTGTTCTTGAGGCTCAAGAACATTCAAACTCAGTTTCAAGTGACCTACTTTGACCATGAATCTTTTACTGTGTATTGTGTTTCTAGGCTAGCTATTGATTAGATCTTGTAGGGTTAGTGTAGAACTACAAGGATCCATCAAGTTCTAGGTCAAATTACAACATACAAGTAAGCTCTAAAGACTCAAACTAACTGTCAGACATGTTCTGGGTTTTCTGGGTTACCTAGAAACCCAGACAGTCTCAATTGGTCTCCTTGTGGCTCATTTAATCATGGGTTCTGGCTAGTGTTAATGTGTTATAATGGTTAAAGATTATAGTCTACATGTCAAGGTACAATTATCAATCACCAGGTGAGTCAAACTACAACAGAATCACGAGTTATAGCTCGGTCAAACCCTGTCAGAGGGCTTGTTCTAAGGATTTCTAGAATTTCCAGAAAACGAAATCATGACCGGATGTCCTAGTTTGACCATCCACTACCTCAATCTTATTGATTGTTTAAGAGATCTAAGGATATGTATCTTAGTTTCTAAGAATGTTGATTAGGGTTCCCTAAATACACTAGGTCTCCTAATCACCTAGGATTTGTAAATTAGCCTATATAATGTACTAATTACCATAAGCTTGCTAAATTAATAATTAGGATTTATAACTTAGTAATTAGGGTTCTAATCTAGTAATTAGGGTTTCTAAATATTAATTAGGGTTTACCTAATTAACATTAATCATAATAATAGTCATTAATTACATAACACATAACTTAACAAACATTACGTATCATATTTGACTCTGACTATAGTTTATTAGTAATGCTAGGATTTTTTGTCTTTGTTTCACTATAAGCTGCTTCACACATTAACATTACACACATATAAGACATGTTTATATTATTGAAATATAAATAATATTATATTATTATTCTCATCCCTTATTCAAAATCTAGACTTAGGGTTTTGAATTCATATCCCATATAACCTTCATAGATACCATTATTAATTAAGTTAAAATAATTAACTTAATTAATATAATAAATTCATACCATAAAATCCATATCATATATACAATAATCATATTTTCATGGGAAATAAATAATAAATATTTTTATTACAACAAAATTTATTATAAAAATATAATCTACTATGATCAATAATTCTAAAAATAACTTAGTAACATCTAATAAATGATTTTATTTATCAGATATATACACATACTTTACTTTGCACATATTCCCACCCTTATCTATATATATAAAAAATTATTCGCAAAATTTGTTATTGAAAATATTGGGTTATTACAGGCTGTCTCTACGATTCTGAACATGACTTCCTCAGCAGACTATGGCTCCGAGGAAGTTCTCCTTGACACACTATGATCCTTCCTCGTCTCTGCTGGTAGTCTATGAACTTCAAGATCTACTATCTTGCAAACTACGATTCTGCCTTGATAGCTCTTCGAGTTTTCCTTGACTCTCATGGCAGACTACGATTTCTGGTGCAGTGCTCGATGATCAGACAAGCCTATCTATTACATTATAAGATCAACCGAACATGCTTGATCTTTCTATATTTATAGTTCTTGTACATCATTTCTTTTTAAGGACTTTACAAAGCTGTTTAGCTTATATATGATCAACCTAACATATTTGATCAATTCATTCTAAGTCCTTGTACATATATTTCTATAATCTATCAGAGGACTTTACAGCTTTTCTTAATGCAAGCATACTTGCATATTAATTCATATATATATATCATAATCAAATCATATGTAAATAGGAATATCATTCACATGCTTATTCCTAACAATCTCCCCCTATTTGATTATGACAAAAACAATAAGTGCATATGCATGTTATGAATGAATCTTATATATACAGTGAGCACCTGTATTTCTAAAATAGATAATTATGAATGTCATTTATAATGATATGGAATTTAATACAATATGACATTTTACATCCTGGATCCAGAACATAACTAGTTAGAGATGTACCTCTTTGGCTCTATGTATGTTTCCAGGATGTCTGTTGATCAGCTATTCATCTGTTTGATCTTCTTGCACCTGCTCACCTTGGGACGTCAACTTCATTTCTTTTTTTTGCTCCCCCTCAGATGTATGCTTCTCTTCTTCTTCTTCTGGCTCCCCCTCAGCCTTTGCAAACACAAACCCATCATTCTTTGGCTCCCCCCTCAGATGATGACCCAACTTCTTCTTTTGCTATCTTTTTCTCTTGTTTCCTTCTGCTCTTCTTGCCCTTTCTTGAATGCCTACCGTGCCTCTTTCTATGCCTCTTTTTCTCCCCCTTTTTGTCATTAATCACTTGATAGAGATATTCCATGTTGGACATAAGTTGCTCCATCAGATAAGAGGAGTTACCAACTTCAATCTTGAGTTTTTGTTGACTTAACTCAAGTTGTATAGAGAAATACTGATTCATGTTGTCAATCTTGTCAGAGAGGGCTTGTAGTTGCTCTTCATTTGCTTTCTGAGGTCGTAGTGCATCTGCCTTCTAATCATTTATGGCCTTCAGATAGATATGATCTCTCTCTTTGATTTTGAGAGATACATTAGCCATAGTTGCTTAGAGTCTGTCTTGAATTGAGTTACCTTCGACTGCTGTCAACCTCTTTGATTCTTCATTGATTAGAGATATCTTCTCGATCAGCTCATCAGAGTTTTTCATCAGCTCCTGCTCCATAGGAATATGGGCATCTGGTTGGGCAGCCTTTTGTTGAGCATCAGATTGGACTCTACGATTTTCATCCTTGGACAGATTTTCAAAGGTATTGAGAATCTGAATAATCGTTGAGTACTAATCGTTATTTGTGGATGAAGAAATGTTGGGTAATTGTGCTTGAGCAGATGGAGGCTTCACATTTTGGACTTGAACACCATCAGTAGTAGAGTGAACAGACTCTATAATTATTTCCTTGGTCATGATCCTCCTTCCTTCAGAATCCACTCTATGATCATAAGGAATATAATGGTTGCTAGCATGTTTGTAGAATTTATAGTGGGGCTTGTCTTTGATCATCATTGTTGCATCACTTTTCAACTTTGGGAAGTTCTGAGCCACTAGTTCTAGTCTTGGAATTTCTACAAGTACTTCTGATGGTTTATTCGAGGCTTCCACTTCTATTCTTCTGTTACTCCTAGCTGGAGAAATGACATGATGATCTTCTAGTTCTTCTGATTCCTGATGTGCAGAGTCAGAATCTTTCTCCATTTCTTCTCTTTTTGAGCCTAAATCATTATGATCAGATTCATCAATGAATTCTTCTTGTTATGTTTCATTTCCTGACCCTTCTTCACCAAGATCTTCCTTGGATTCATCTTCCTCATCATCACTTAATTCAATGACTGCAGTAGAGTGATCATTCTTCTTTTTGGAGGCAAATTGAGCAAGCAGTCAGTAGCTCTTTCTTCTCCTTGGAGGTTCATCTATAGGAGAGTCTGACTCTTCTTCCTCTTCAGACTCTGAGGCCTTTGGATCATCAGACGAACTTTCTTGAGGTTCAACATTGGCAGGAACATGTCCTTCTCTTTCAGAATCATCATTTGACCCATCATGAGGGCTTGTTGGAGCATTTACATTTGGTGATGTAGTGGAGTCATCTTGTAACTCTTCCTTATCATCAGAGTGAATACTCTAAGAGTTAGCTATAGGGCTTGAATATTCATTTTCATCAGAAGGGTTTAGAATTTCTTTCATGAATCGACCTCCACTTTCATCGCTGGATTTGTTCTTTGGGGACTCAGTCTTGAGACTATCAGTTCCCTTTTCTTCCTCTAACTCTACGTTCTACTTTTTGTTAGATGTACTTTCTTGGGAAACTGGGGTTGGTTTGTTTTCCACCTTAGCTCTCTTTCTTGATGGCCCTTGAAGCAGTCTGTTACTTCTCCTCTTAGTGGTTTCTGTAGTTAGGACTTTTTCTTCTTTGTCCTTTCTTCCATGGAGAGACTTTTGGTAGGGCCTTAGTGTTCTTCACACCTTTGGATTTCTTCCTTGCTGGTGTGGCTGCTGCCGGTGCTGAGTCACCAGACTCAGAGCTTTCCACTTCTTTCGCCTTCCTCTTTTTCCCAGAGTTCTTTCTGCTGCTCCTTATTGTTGTTAACCTTCTGTTCTCATTTGGATTTTTCTTCCAATTTACGAAAAGTTGTGGAGACATTACTTTGTGAAAATTCAGAGGTTCTCCCTCATCATCCTTGATCTTGCTTCCCAGCTTCTTCTTCGTCACAATACTTATCAGTCTTCCATGAAACACCTTTGTAAGTAGTTTTTCTATAGACTTCTTCAACTCAGCCTTTTTTACCCATTTTGAGATTTGATTGAACAAGATAACTCCAAAGTTTATTCACTTTTTTCAAAACTATTGTAGACATAATCTTCAGTTGTTGATCAAACATAGTGTCATGTGCCATATTCTTGCATAGTATACATTTGCCTACTATCTTAGCAAGGAATTCGAATTCCTCAAGAAAATCCTTTTTCTTCATGTCCTTTAGATTAGGGTTTCTTTTGTACCCCATAATCTCCTTTGCTTACTCAGTGTCAATCTCATCAAGGTTTTTCAGTCCTAGGTCAGGAAAACCTATGCATTAATTGATAATGGATGATTTCAGCTTTAGAGACTGACCTTTAACCTTGGTTAAAAGGGTTCCAACATTTATGGATGCATTTGAGTAGAATTCCTTAACTAGTTCAGTGTATACTCGAGTGCTTGCCTCAAGACATTCAGAGAATCCAGCTTTCTTCACAAGTTCAAGAATGTCTCTGAACTTCTTTTCAAATTTCTCAAACGACTTGGTTTCAAGCTGGATGCCAGTGATTACTCGCCAATCTTCCATTTGAATGATTCAAGGAATATGGGTATTGATTCAGAGATTTTTATGAGAGATAGCTGATTATGATTTGGGTTCTGGAGGCTTAATTGATTTAAGCTTCGAAGAGAATTCTAGGGTTTGAAAATGGGAGGGAGAGAGGTTCGATAGCTTCTAATAACTGTTTGCAAAATTTTGAATTTGTCTTTATGGCAGTTCCTTCTGACTCTATATATGCTGTGATGTGTCAACTAGCCATTGATCGCACGATGCCCAATAATGAGTTGTAACTCCCCCATTAACTCTTCAGTTTAATGTCCCTTTTTAAAATAAATAGTCGTCAATGACGTGGATTGACCATTGACCATCTTGGTTCGTAGAGTAGCATGGTAAGGCAGCTATGGACTCTACGTTTTCCTTTGTTAACTCACGATCAACTTTTGAGAGATGCTGTAGTGGATGGCTTTAACATTAATCCTTATCTTGAAACTGCATAGCTTGATCACTGATGTACCCTAAGCCAGTTTGGGCACTTAAGTTCTGAGATGCGTTTGCATGATATTTTTCCAAACTATATTCAAACTTATCTCTCTCATAACTTGAATGGTTGAGCAATTGTTCCGTTCTTTCAAGCTCCTCATGATTTAGAGTAGCCTCTTGTAAGACTGCGATCGTCGGGTCTATTTTTACGATCGCTGAGGTTTCACTACGGTCGTTGAGGTTACATCATGATCTTTGAATTTTCTTCAAACTCTACTCTACGATCGTTGGCTGTCTTGGTCCTTGAGATGAACTTGATCAAGTAATCCTTCTGGGTTAAGGTAGCTCAGGAAGGGCCAACCTCTTAGAGTAAGCTAAGGGTCAGGTTTGTCACTGAGGCGCTTTCCAGATGAAGTACTTTGGAAGTAATTTGCACTGATATCTCATTTGACCTTTTCTGATGGGGAGGTCCTCTACCAACTTTAAACAATTGCATTTGTTGTTATCGTGGTGTCCTCTTGCTCTTATATTATAATCAAGTGTTTGATCGTAGGTACTCCATGATTTTAAGTTGGATGGCTGATAGGTTATTAGTAGTACGTTTTGAGACGTTCCTACTGACTATGGATCTTCATTTGGTTCATCAGCCACAAAGTTTTGGGATTCTGTAGCTGGTACACTGCTTCATAGTATATCTTAGTGTTGTTGTTTCTTAACAGATCACTGCTTCCCCATGTTTATACTATCTTCTAAGTGAGGTGTGATTTCCTTTTCTTCATGTGCATTAAGAAGCATCCCTGCATATCTCCTTCTGACTGGAATTACCACTGACAGTTAAATCTATTTATATCATAGACATGGATATCTTCAGGACTGATTATTCTACGATCATTTGATAGCACTACAAACGTAGTCTTCTTTGTCAGCTTGTGCTTGTGAAGTTCTGCTCCCGTAATGAGTTCCTCATGTTTGATGTTCGATAATCCTTTGTGGTGAGCTTCCTTGAGGATTTTGCTATCATGACATGCTTTGCATGATTGATCATCTAAGACCCTTTTTCATCTTTGGTTGAATGGCCTGCTTCCATATCAAGATCAGCAGCCATGTGAGCTTTATTCAGATCAGCTCAGCGGGTCTTCAAGAACAGGCTTTGACATATAGGAGTTTTATCAGAATCATTTTTGAACAGTCTTAAAGCCTTCTGCTAGTTGAATCTTCTTGACTGAAGTCTTCTGCTTCAACATTCCTTAGTGTAGCCAGATAAACCAGGCACCTGCAGGTTATAAATTTTTATTTTTGGTACCCATGGTTAAATGGGTCCTGCTAGGTTAGTTTTCTAAACCCCTGTTCCTCATATATTTGGACAATCATCATATTTATCACCAACAGTTATATTCATGCATGTAACTAATTTAGATAATACATTTTGAGATGCATGATGGTGAGTGTGTGTAACATTTGCTATTTTAATAAAACACTCACTTTCTTTGATGATTTCATCATTTGCTAGATTATGTTCACAGGGTTTAAATGTTCACAGAGTGAGAATCAACTCTACGATTTATTTGTATCTGGTTGATTCATGGAGGTGATCAGTTTCTACGAATCTTCAAGATACTCTTGTAGAACTGATCACACTCTATGTGTTATTATACACTTAGACCATAGATTGTACATACATACTAACCCATCAACAAAGATTACTTCACATAAAATTAATTTAACATGTGATGCTTTTATGACCTATTTCAGATTACTTTCAAGATATCATCTTCAATCTAAAACTTGGATGGAGAGAAAGTTTATAGGCATTAGAGTTTCCACTCTTAGTGTACTTTCTCTCTTCACCTTTTTAGGTAGATTATGATTCCTTGAAAGAATACTGTTATAGTTCACAAAGAGGTGCAATCATGATGTACATATTTATATTAGTGAGGAACCGTACCTTTTTACTGTTAGTTTCTCAACAGTCATTTATCTTAGATATACTGAGTTTAGGCATTGATGTGCATAGTTTCTCATTTGCTCCTGACAACTAGTTGCTCTAGTTGACCTTCAATCAATCAGTCGTGGTCTTGAAGAAGCAAGTTAAGAGAATATCAACATTTTTAGTTCTTTGACATCCTTGAGTTCACAAAGTTTACATCCAGCTGCTAGTTGGCCAGACACTTGTTTGAGAAGTTCTTCTTTCTTCTCTGAATAAGCATTTCTTAGAATGTATGGCCTTTTCATCTTTCTGGCTGGCGGATGTTTGACTTTTGAGCTTTCTCGCATGGTCTTCAGACTACAAGATTGACTGTAGACAAGGATTGGTCTTGTTGATATGGCAATCAAGAACATAGACCAATTTGAGCAGCTTCAGGGGTATATACACATTTGCCTGTACACAATATTTTTCAATGTGTGAGCTCATCTGCATATAACAAGTGACTTACTACTAAACCAAGTTTAGAAAAATGTTTGTGCCTAGGATCAGACTCAAAGCAATTAGCTTTTGAATATAGCATGAGAACCTGCTCTGATACCAATTGTTAGTTCCCAGTAGGCATAATATAGATCTAGAAGGGGGGGGGGGGTTGAATAGATCCTTTTAATTTCAAATACTTTTCTCGTTTATTTTGTATTGCTCATGAATTAGCATATGACAAATATTAGAATCTTTTTAAGCACAACGGAATAAGTAAAAGATCCCCTTCATTGATATATTCATAATCATACATTGTTCGTAGAGTTAATTCAGTAGTAAGCAGTTAAAACATACATAGCAGTTATAGCAGTTAATGTACATAATGTAAATGACATAAAGTAAAAGAGACAAAGGGTTTTAAGTGGTTCAGAGACTCAAGCTCCTAATCCACTCTTCTGCTTTTAACTAGCAAGATTTCCACTAAGGAAAGGCAGCACCCTGAATCACTAAGATTCCTTCAAGGCCAGCAGCCTTGGGACTTCAGTTCACTTAGAAATGTTCAAGGCCAGCAGCCTTGGAACTTCTCTAGTTCCCTACGAACTCTTCAATCCCAACAAGCTTGGAATCTTCATTTAGTCCCTCTGGACAAGGACCCCTCAGGCCCTGACTTCTTGTTGTTGTAGTTGTTGTTGTTATTGGTGCTGAGCTGCTAAGATGTCTTTAAGCTTGAACATCTTATGTACTTAGCAGCTTGGCGTAGTCCTCTTGGCATTCTACTTAGAGTCTGGACTACATCTTCTTTGGTGCAGCTGATCTTTGCTCTTTTCTGCTCATCTTCATTTGATGTCAGCTATGCACCATCACCATCTGGATTTGCTAAGTCTCTGAGCTTTTGGTAGACTTCGTCTGACACTTAGCAATCCCTGAACCCTTCTTGAATGTTTTGCACACATGATTTCGCTTCTGTTCTTTTTCAGCTTTTGGTTCATGGTGATTTGTAGAGCGGCTCACTTGATCTTCCTTGTATTCTACCACTTTTCTGAAAGCTATTTTCTTGGCCTTCTCGGCTCTCAGCTTGGCTGCCATCTTCAGTGGCATTCTCATCTTTGTTGAGTGAAGCTCTAATCTGTTTATGTCCTTCTTCAAAGCTTCTTTACTTCCACCTATGTAGTCTCACTATCACAGAGACTTGTTCTCTTAATCTCTGGTGGAACTCGTAGAGTCAACAATAGCATTTCAACAACTCAATGATTCTACAACTTAGCAATCATCAGCTTCTTTTGATCTTTGAAGCTCTGTTGATTTATACTGCTTCCCAATCTTCTCGTTGGAAAGTAGCCATTAAAAGCTTTTTAAATTGCCTCGCAGATCTCGAGTTACTTGGTGTAGACTGCAGATGTGACATGACATGACTTTCTGACACTACAGTCTACTGTTTCACTTACCCCATCAGAGATGTTACTTTTATGTCTTGGGTAGGTAGTCAACTTTATTTCTTCCTTCTGATTTCTCGATCAGAGGTTGTCCTTTTTCATCAATGCTCTCAATAAGCTCTATTCGAATATCAATCTTCAGATTGAGCCGTTGTTAATGCCTCAATCTTCATCTGTTCGAACTCTACGATTCTGATGCATATCTTCTTGGACCTGATCGTAGTGTCTTGTTGACTTGCTTTTTGATGTGTAGAATTAACACTACGGTCTTGAAGAGTGTTCATTAGATCTCTAATGTGCAACACCTCTTCCTTCTCTTGTGCAGTGCTTTAACACTTCTGTTTGCCTCTACTGCTCTCAAATACTGATGACTTGACTTTTTGTTATGGCCCCTGTTGATTAGCAAGACATCTTAGATTTGTGGCATGCCCATCTCGCTTTCTCCTTATGATCTCCCGTTCACTTATCATCAATGGACTGACCCATGCTTAATCACTTTAGCCTTGTTCTTCAGAAGCTGACCTGTATCTCTGTGTACAATCCATCAGTTCTTTCTTTGTTTGGAAAATACTACAATCCTGGTTACTTCCAAGATCATTGTTATCTTACCAATTGACAGCTACTGCACCTACTGACTTTCCTTAGTCAGCTACCAAAGTCTTCTTATGATCATCTTGTGGAAGAACTTCATCTCGAATAGCTTCACAACTCAATCTGGATGCTGATTGGGTTGATGCTTAGATCTTCTTTTAGCTTGCATGCCATTCGTTGAGTGCTCTCTGGTTTCCTTCAGGTGGGATGTATCTTTGTAGTATCAACCAGAGGCTTCATTCCTTTGGATATTCTGGGAGTGCTCAATTGTTGAGAATCGTATTTACTCTAGGATTCTGACTCGGCATTGTGTCCACATCTGTTGAGGTCTTAGTTCTACACTCTACGCTTCAGCTTTGGCTGTGCAGACACTACAACTTCGAGATCAGGTCTTGACACTCTACGATTTCTGTCGTTGTGCTTGTTATCTTCATCTGATCTTGCTCGACTACGTTATCTGCCTCTAACTATGATCAGTAGACTCTACGACTCCGAGTGTATTCTACGATTCTGACTTGGCTTCGGCAGATGCTCGGTCGGCTTGTAGGCAGGTTGTCTCTACGATTATGAACATGACTTCCTCAGCAGACTATGGCTCCGAGGAGGTTCTCCTTGACACACTACGATCCTTCCTCGTCTCTCCTGGCAGTCTACGAACTCCGAGATCTACTATCTTGTAGACTACGATTCTTCCTCAATAGCTCTTCGAGTTTTCCTTGACTCTCCTGGCAGACTACGATTTCTGGTGCAGTGCTCGATGATCAGACAAGCCTATCTACTACATCATACCTAACATGCTTGATCTTTCTATATTTATAGTCATTGTACATCATTTCTTTTTAATGACTTTACAAAGCTTTTTAGCTTATATAGGATCAACCTAACATATTTGATCAATTCATTCTAAGTCCTTGTATATATGTTTCTATAATATATCAGAGGAATTTACAGCTTTTCTTAATACAAGCATACTTGCATATTCATTCATATATATATCATAATCAAATCATATGTAATAGGAATATCATTCACATGCTTATTCCTAACACTATTGATTCGTTGTAGAAGGGTAGTACAAAGAAAACATTTAATTCTTTCAGCTAATATTTATAATTGCTATTATTTGTTGGGCACTCAAATGCTCATCCTTTCTTAATTTAATTATTTTCAGCTAAGTGTGAACAACCAGAAGGCTCGTGCAGAATCAAAGGAAAAGGAAATCTAACCAAATAAGATTTGTGGTATTCTATGTAATAAATAGACTTTATTATGACAATGATACTTATTAATTATCATGTAATGAATGTTTAAAGGTCGCGTACCTGGGAGTAAACTCTAAATCATATGTAAATTAAGTTTGATCTTTATATTATTGTTATTATTATTAGTATTATTCCGCTCATAGACATGGTATCATGAAGCACCGAGTTTGGGTGTCAAGTACCTGAATTTGGGGGCTTTACAAGTTGGCATCAGAGCTTTAGGGTTAAAAACCTTAGCTGGGATAGACCTTAGGCTATAACCTTAGAACAGAGGGAAACGTTAAAAATATAAATAACTCATATAGAGTTTATAAGGAGATGAATTGAATAAATTCATCGTAAAACAAAATAAAAGATAACTTATACAAAACTATTATTTTCTTTGTGTATATATTATGTGCTAATCAAGATAATTTATGTGTATAGATGTCAGATAGAAAAGAATGAGGATACCCTCATATCGTAAAGAAGGATCCGATCTCCATGACCGAGCCAATATCAAAGCCAATAGCTGAAATAGAGGCTCACATTGAAAGCTACCTCAATGAGGTGGTTATTTTGGAAAATGTAGTACCGGACCGAGAAACGATAGTATAACTAATAGGTAGAGTATAGTTAGAGAATAAAAGGTTAAGTTTGAGTTCTTAAAACTTATACTTATGATAAGTTCATGACTCATAATTATATGAAATTTTTGAACCACTCAGCGAATGGACGCCAAAGGTCTGTCTATGATAAGTTCTTAAACTCATATAATTGTGGTAAGTTCCTGAACCCATAATGTGTGGTAGGTTTAACGAACTTGGTATAGTTATGTGTTAATGGATTATTGAGGATAATGAGAATATATAGAATATTACGCAATTGATCCTTGGTGAAGGTGTAAGAAATAAGTAGTATTAGTGTTACTTGGATATGTATGATTCTATGATGCGTATACGATAAGTATGTCTGTGTAATGTAATATTTCGTATAAGTTGTGGCAGCGATTCCCGACTTTTGAGTCACAAAGGGATAACAGATGATTAAAGCAGTATGTGCTATGGTATGTCAAATGCTATGAATATGAATCTATGTTTGATTAATGAAATAAGTCGGTATAAAGATAACAACTATTTATCTGAACACTTGTTAATACAATAAAACCAAATTTTCAAAATCTAATATTTTGAAAGCATGATTAATTGAGTAGAAAATTTCACGTATACGATAAGGCTTAGAATGTAAGTTAATAAGGAATAATTTATGATAATGCTGCCAAGACGAAAACGAAACCAAAGGACGTAAGAACTCACAACAAAGTCGGAAGACAACCGCATCTTATATCTGAGAATTTTCAAATATTATTGCTCAAGATATGCAGAACGGAATATCAGTCGCAAGAAATCAGCCAGACAATCAATTAACGAACTTCAAAGACTTTAAGGCATTCATACTGCCAGGATTTAGAGGATCAACTGATTCGGTAGAAGCGTTTATGATAGCTAGGATAACGGAGGGGCAAAAGACAGCTTTTGCCACCTATATGGTGAAAGTTGAAATAAATTTTTGGAGGAAGGCAAATCAAGCTAGAGCTGGAGAAGGGAGTAGTGGAAGTAGGAATGGAGAAAGGAAAGGAGATAATTTCGGGAATACCGAAAATAGGTCAGGAGGTGGAAAGAAACAGGTTGTGCAGTGTGGAAATTGCGGAAGGAATCACTCGAGAGATTGTCTAAAAGGTAAGTTTGTGTGTTATAAGTATGGGCAGAAGGGATATATCTCTCCCAACTGCCCCAATCCAAGAATGTATAGTGGATGTTATATTTATAAATCAATGGAGCATAAGGTGAAAGACGGTCTAAGAAGGAGAAGGGAAGCAAGGAATGCGAATACGAGAAAAGGTAGCAGGACATTGGCGACAAGGAGGCCAACTTCAACAAACGAACCAACAGAACCAACCGCATGAGTCTTCAACATGACTATTCAAGATACCGTGGCAAATGGGGATGCAACTCCAAGTATTATTCGTATAACTTTTATTTTCTTATATATATAATAAATTATTTTATAAAGATATTTTGAAGGAGGAAATTGAGTTCTATTAGAAATCAATTTTCTGTTTAATCAGATAGATAAGCTTTATGCTAAATAGTTAAAGATCGATTCGATCAATTATGATCGAGATCTACTTGCAATGATTGTGTATGCTATGTACCCTAGTATGTATATGTTTTAAAACGGTGATTCCAGGGACAAAATCTTTATAAGGGAGGGTGAATGTAATAACCCGATATTTTCTATAAAATTAAATCAAAAATTTTGAGTATAATTTTTTTATATTTATTTTAAAGGTGAGAATGCATGCAAGGTAATGTGTTTGTATTTATGTGATGAATATAAAATATATTTATTACATCAATGATTACAAATAATTTTATTTTAGAATTATTGATCATTATAAATTATATTCTTGTAATAATTTATTTTATAGTAGAAATGTTTTTATTAATTATTTTTCATGAAAATATGATTTTATATTATTTAAATAATATATTAAATGATTATTAAAATTATTATAATAATTATTTTATTTTATTATATGAATTTATTTTGATTAGTTAAGTTAAATATTTTTTACTTAATTAATAATGTTATATATGAAAGATAAGTCAGATATGGAATCCAAACCCTAATTCTGTAATTGGAATAAAGAATGAGAATATTATTATATAATGCTATTTTTATTGTGGTGCTATGAATATGGATATGTGTAGACTGATAATGGTTGGTCAATTATGATATAGTATTACAAAATTTTGGTATTATTTTAATAAACCCTAATTCGATAGTCAAATAAGACTGTAAGATTTTCAAGTAATTACGTTAGGTTATAAATGTCATGTGTTATTAATTTTAACCCTAATTATTATTTAGGAAACCCTAATTGCAAATTGATAAACTTAATTGTAAAAATTAGGAATTTTAAATATTAAAACAAAAGCCCTAATTGTTAATTGTAAACCCTAATTGCTAATTTGGCACACTTAATGATAATTAATAAAATCTAAACCTAATTTTCAAGTCTATGTAATGAGGAAACTTAATTAATTAAGGAACCTTAATGTTGTATGTTTAGAAACTAAAATTTTATTTTTACAAACCCTAATTGGAAATTCTATAAATTTTATGCCAAACCTTAGGGTTAAACCCTAAGGGTCAAAACCTAAAGGTTGGACAAGTTACAAATGTGCCATTAAATTTATAAGCCAATAGACAAGATTACCCTTTTGTCACATTTTAATAAGATTGCTTGCAAATCCTACCATATATGTAGTAGTTGAACTACTTTTGACTTTGCACGTGATTAATAAATGCTAGAAAATCAGCAAACAAGCAACAATATCTCAGCCAAATGTATTGTAAATATATATATATATATATATATATATATATATAGATTAAGAGAGAGAAAAATTCATTTTAAGCCTCTTTTGTGACCAAATACTCAACCAACACATTCTCCCTCCTAAGCTTCGAAATTATGTAGTAGACCGATCACAAAATTAAGCCCCACTATCACCATAACAGATCTAGAAGCCAAGAATCAAAGTTTGTTCATAGAAGGTATAAAGCTAACCCTAGAAATCTGATCATGTATGCTATGTTAGAAGTTATGATTTTGTGTTGTAATGTGTTGTTTATAGTGTTATTAAGTGATCTGGGTTGATAGATATTAGATCCATAACATCATTAAGCTCAGATCTCGTGTTTTTAAAATCTAGAAATTTTTGTTTTTGTGTCTGACAGTCAAATGTCAGTCCTCATAGATCTTTGTATGTTATGTGTTTTTGTTGTTTAAAGGTTTGATCTTGTAGTATGTTATGAGCTCTTTGATATGAAACTTGAATCAAGTACATATATATTTAAAGTTATTCATGGTCAAAGGTCGTTGACCGACCATGACCTAACAAAATTTGGGTAACCCAGATGTTACCCAGAACTCTCTGACAAGATGTTCATGCCCTTAGATCTTTCATATATTTGTTGTTTTGTTCTGTTTGTTGCATCTACATTGTAACCTGGTATTTGGACTGTGAAAAAAGCCTTTAAAACACCTAAATGTTAAACAAGGTGCAAGTAGTGGCTGGTCAAACCTGTATAAAAGATCACAAAAATGGACAGGTGTTTGGTATGATCATGACCACTGGTGATACAAACGATTATCTTTGGCCCGTAGTGCATAGATAATTCGTTGATTGAAAATAAATATTGATTGATGTTACAGGGATAAAATATTGTTGATGGACTTTTAAATCATAGAAGATAATAGACATCATGCTCTACTTGACTCTTCTAATGGATTTTTGTTTTCGCTGTAGTTATTGATCTAAAACTTGTTGTCTATTATATTCTATCAGATTTTTCCCTGTTGAGGACTAAGGATAATTTATTTTGCATTATCTTAGTCATAGTATTCTTTACTGGGCTAGTTTAGCTCATCCTTTTCATTTTTGTTCTATTTTTCTTCTCAGGAGGCGAGAATATAGTTGGGACTAGTCGGGGTGTAGAGTGATGGCTCAAGACGGTTTTTATAGCAGTCCTCACTATTTTGTAAAATAGTGAATCAATAATTGTAATGAGGACTTTATTTGAGTTTGGATATTGTCTACAAGATAATATTTGTATTAAAACTCACAGTATATGTGTTGTCGTATATTGCATGACAATTATAATAATGAAGTTTGTAGTTGTTTTCTGTACCATGTATTTGGTGACTCAAAATGGGTTGTGTGGACCTATTTTGGGGGCGTCACAGTTGGTATCAGAGCTTAGGGATATGATCTCTGGTGGAGATCTGGGATTAGAACTAGGAGGGGAGAGACGAGTAAATCCTTCGCTAGTGTGTCCTACCTAGGCTTATTTGTTTGGTCGGTCAGAATATATGGATATTATGTGGCATGTCAATTTCTTTAGTTAACCCTTGTTTGATGGCAGTATTTGAGTATGTCATCAAAAATTTTTTGAGATGAGCAATGGAGCACATGAGGCCGTTGAGACACCGACAATCAATAACCAGGAAAATGTGCATTAAGAAGGCAATAATCCTCCTGTAAACAACAACACCAACTAAATGATGAATGATGGGATGTTTAGGAGATTTCTACATTTTATGCAAAACCGGATGAGAGAGACTCCTGTTCAAAATGCAGGTGGAAACAATGGTAACTCATGGCTTGTCACTGCCAAGCAATTCAAGGAGTTGGAACCGTCGGAGTTTTTGGGAAAGCCTGAGCCACTTAAGGCAGAGGCATGTATTAAGCAGATTACCAAGACATTTGATGTCTTGGGATGAACTGAAGAGCATAAGGTTCCCTTCGCCACTTGCATGTTGTGCGGAGAGGCAGATTACTGGTGGGAATCTGTAAAACATACCCATTCGTTCGCATGTAAGATGTATTGGGAGAAGTTCTAAGAATTGTTTAACGACAAGAACTTTCCAGAAAGTATTTGTCACGTAAAGGAGGTGGAATTTATCAAACTGGACCAAAACAATATGACTGTGTCGCAATACGAAGCCAAGTTTGCGGAGTTATCTCGGTTTGCATCCCACTTGGTAGATAATGAAGAGCAAATCACGCGAATGTTTCTGAGAGGCTTGAAACCCAAAATTCGTCAACATCTTATCTCTCATAAACTTTTCTTTTATTCAGATGTAGTGAATAGGGCTCAGTTAATGGAGCGGGATTATGAATTAGCTCAACCAAAAGACAGTAATCGGCAACACTATAATAGTCATACCAGTGGCAACAATCATCGAAGCAGTGATAACCAACGTGTCAGAAATGGTAACCACTTCAGTGGTAATAATGACCAAGATAATAGGAAAGGTGAGTTAAGTGGTAATTTCAAAAAGAGAAGATTCAACAATAATGAAAAGACATCGGCAGCAGCACCAGCACCAACAACGAATTCTAGGGGAGGAGAACGACCGCCGGTTAAATGCTATAGATGCGGAGAGGAGGGACATATAAGTCCAAACTGTTCACAGCCTTCCAAGGTGTGTTTCAGTTATTGAAAAGATGGTCATATAGTCTGATTTTGTCCGGTAGCGAAGATAAGACCAGCTGGGACAGCGACACCAAAGGGGACTATGGACAAAACAAAGTCAGTGGTTCAAGGGAGAGCGTTTGTCGTAACATCCCAAAAGGTGAGGAACGCGAACGAAGTTATCACAGGTAAGATAATTTTAAACTCTTGCGAAATGTATACCTTATTAGAATCTTGGTTCTACCCATTTTTTTATCTCTCCTGCTTTGTGCTCAACGCTTGAACTTAACCCCAAGAAATTAGACTTTGACTTATCTGCTGAAACTCCATTAGAGAAACTTTCATTACATCAACTGCTTATAAACCTTGCTTGATTCAAAGTTGGGACCATCTGTAATAATTTTAGAATTTCCACGACATTACTAAATGAATATATTAATGGAAATAATATTTATGTGAATACAAGTGTTATTGTTTTATGAGTCGATTAATTCAATTGATTCATATTAGATCAATGCATTTTAAGAAATGTTAATTGACAATGAGAATTGTGAAATGCCTTGTGTGACATAATGGGAAACGAGGAAATTCACTAAGCAAATTAAAATGTGAATCGGGAAGATTAATCGTGTAAGATCATGTGATTTCATATAAGTAATCAATAAGCTCTTAGACTTGTAATATCACTCTTGTGGACATTAATTCATGTCGAGTAAAACAAGTTTGGCGATGAAAGATTGACACTGGCTTAAAGCTAAACCGATTTGGTACAATCGAGTACGACACAACCGCACCATCTCCAAAGAAGATAAACCGCACATTGCGCTAGAGAGATCGATTGGAGAAAGTTTAGTTTCTTCTGTGACAATGAAATGGGACACTTATGTATTAGGCGTGACATTAATAAAACTATACGATAGTGGTAGATTGCAATTAAATGAGATACCTAGTAGTACAATGATATCATATGAGGATGTAATGCATAAATGATTAATTATTTGGGTATTTTAGAAACTGAGAAAGGAATTCAATGTTTAAATAAACACTAATATTAAATAAGGTTATAATATGGTTATGTGAGTAGTAGAGATAATTATGGAACTACCCGGGCCATAATATTTAACCGTGTTATTTTATTACATGTATTTAATGTACATGGATTATATGATGTGAATATATATTTAATCCCTAAATTCCTAATATTTTAACAATTGTACCTTAATATTACATTATGGGAATTAAAAGGACCAAACCAAGCTTTACATGACCAAATGATGAGATTTTTCTCTCTTGTCCCAAATTTAGTGTCACCAAGTACAATGAACAGTAACATGAAACTAGAACATGTTTTTTTCCAAAAGGCTAAATAATAGGTGATCATTGGCTAGCTAAGTGGATGGTAAGGAGTTGTTAAACTACTCTTCATTAACGTATGTATCCTTCCATTGTACCATGGACTCCAAGATTGTGTAATGCTAATGTCTAGTCCATGCCTCTTCTATAAATACAATCTTAGTTTTAGTTTTTGTGTTGCAAACTTGTCTGGTAATTCTAACTGTATAGTATAAGTTGCTGAGCTATTTTAGAATCATACTCAGAGTGTAGGAAGTCCAATTCAAGCTCAAGAAGGTATAAGTTCTAATCATGCTCTTGAAATGAGTCTTGTTTGATTATTGAATTTTCATGAATTTATTTGTTAATTGATATGAATAAACATGTTATAAGGTGTTTAGGAAGTTTACTTACATGTATGAGTACTTTAATAATGGTTTAGAACATGCTTGGATCATTGGAAATCAAGTTAGTAGTTACTCTGTAAAATAGAGTATGCTTACTGCTTCTAAACTCGACCGCACAATTTGCTACTGGTCAGATTAGGGTGTAGCGCAGTGATTCTGCAGCACCTTAGAACCAGTTGATGGATTCTATCATGCTAGGTTGTTGCTACCATGGTATTATGACTTGTATATACATGAGAAATAGGTATGACATGTGTTATAAAGTTTCCTTATATAGTATGAAATGTCCAACATTATTTGGTAGAAGATCTTTAACAAGGACTTTGAGTTTTGAAAACAAACTTTGTTAAAATTCATGTTCTAAAGATTTTGAACTTAGTGGTCTATACACATGACATATATTACACATAAATGAACATGTTATAGCGTACATAGTTCTTTTGTTCATAATCAAACTAGTTATACTTTGTGTGAAGGAAGTTTTTAAGAAAACTTGGTAAAATAGAACTAAGGTGCATGAAGGCTATTTGATATACATTCTGATCTTGAGAGCATGTAGGTATGGCTTAGAAATGCATGAATAAACCATTCGCTTGTGTTTATATGATTAATAAGGAAGCATGAACATGTTGAACTTACTAGTAAGCTTTGAATGTGAATATTGTCAAGATACTTTGAGGGTTAGAATATGATAATTGTGATCGTGTTTGATGATACTCTTAGACTCACTTATGTAGCATAGACATATATACACTATGCTTGTATATCATATTTCAAGTAAAGCATAAACGAAGCATATTTTCAACCAAAGTGTTGCTAATTTCACATATGTGTTATGAATACTCGCACACATGCCTAATATGAGTTTTATAACTATCTTGTATGTATAGAGAGCAAGAATGATAGACTTTGTGGTTTCATGACCTTGAATGGCCTTAAATTGTTAAAATGATCAATTTAGAATTTTATTATGAAAGAAGGAACCTAGATTGACTAGAGAAGCAAGAGAAGGCCTTTAACATGACAAAATATATTATGTATGATTGTGTGTTCAAGCCGGACAGAAACCACAAGGCAGCAACTGAGTCTTGGCTTGGCTAGAGGATCTGATGACATCACTTTGGCCCCTAAGCTTAAGAATGGCGCAAACACCGCTTAATCCAAATCGAGAACTTGAGTAGTTTGCAATCTGATCTTTGGACTGTTAATTTTTATGATGCCTATATTGCTAGAAGTGGTTTAAAACCTACTGATACATGTATATAAGTGATGCTTAGATGATATGATGGTGTTTGCCTCGTAATAGGAAGGTCCATGGGTAAAAAGGACTTAACCTTGGGTACTCTTAATTTACTTATGAAATGACTAGGTATTTGATTCATGATGAACTTATAATCTGATTTGTACCATATGTGCATACTTGAATCGTGTCAAACTTGATTAATGAATGTGTTAGCTAATGAGCATCTTGTACTTATAATATACTTATAATACGCTATATTAGGATTCGAAAGTGTTGATTTATTAACGTGGATAAACTACGCTTAAGGCAAGTTCCTAAATTCTTACTCTTTTTTGAACAAGTATCCGAACCCTACTATTATTGTGCAAGTACCTTTGCATTACTTTATGCAACGAATACCGTAAGTAGAGTGTCTAACCCTTATTTCTTTGAATGCAAGTTATTCTACTTATTTGTTCAATTGAACCAATATGTTTAGACTCTTGTGAAAACTATTATTCATGTTGAACTTGGTATTGTTCTTGAATATTGTGAAGGAGTTGATGCCATTTGATTTTGCTAGACTATATGCATGTTTATAAAACTGTCCAAACCAATTGATTGGTGCGGAAATCTTGAAAACTGAGTTGAACAACCATTATGGTAAGGGGAGTGTATGTTGTTGAAAACCCCAACACATAAATGAGTATTATTGTGGTGTTATGCATTACTTAGAGTACTATAGACAGATCATCTATAGTACTTGACTCTTTTGGGTTATCAGTTTAATATTGGTAACTCTAGTAGATGTTCATTAGTCCTTAGTGACTACTTAGTATAAATTGTTTATCCAATTGAATACATTGATAGTGTTTGAATTCATATATATATATATATGTGTCGATTTATATTGAATTATCATTCTTATTCCAAGAATTGTTGATATTCACTATTCATGATATTATTCTGAAAGTCTGAACTATCTTAGAGATGATACCTCGATAATTCAAACTTGTGATATTATATTCTTCACCCTTAATGTATAATACTTGTTGGGCAATTTGTGTTCATCCTTGCTTATTTAAAACCTTTTAGTTAAGGCAGAACAAGGAGGTGTCTCTAGAACATACAAGGGCAAGGGTATGGCTACCGACTAGCTTGTTCCTTTACATTAACATTTCTGTGTTGTATTAAGATTATGTTTAAACTTAAGTAGGATTATGTAATAAGCCTGTAGTCGATATTATTATGTAATCTATTATGTACCGTAGGTTGCGAGACTTGGGGAATAATTATAATAAATCATTGTATATTATTCTAAATTTGATCTTCCGTTGTGAAAGTGATATTTTAGTTATTTTTTGGAATGCCATGAGCACGTGATGAACCAAATTCGAGCGACCAAGTGGAGGTCCGAATTTGGGGGTGTCACACCATCACATTACCTATTGATCTTATCTCTTTGAAAATACTTGCATTTGATGTGATTTTAGGGATTGATTGGTTAACTACTCATCATGCCAAAATTGATTATTTTCGTAAGGTCGTTAGTTTTCATATTCCTAACCAACCTGTTATACGAATTCAAGCAACCAAACCACTAAAGTCGATAACTATCATATCAAGCCATAAAGACATTCGTTTATTGAAAAATGGATGTCAAGATTTCTTAGCCCATGTCATGGATTTAAACAAAAATACGACATATTTGAATGATATTTCTGTTGTTAGTGAATTTACTGATGTATTTCCTGAAGAAATTCCTAGCCTACTCCTAGATCGTGATATTGAATTTTGTATTGACCTTAAACCCGGTACAAAACCCATTTCTAAAACCCCATATCGAATGGCTCCTATTGGACATTCAAGAGTTAAAAACCCAACTAGAGGAACTATTAAACATTGGATTCATTCGTCCTAGTACATCTCCTTGAGGTGTTCCTATTTTATTCGTAAAGAAGAAAGATGGGAATATGCAACTTTGCATTGACTATCGGGAGTTGAACCATGTCACCATAAAAAATAGGTACCCACTACCTCACATTGATGACCTGTTTGACCAGTTGCAAGAAGCTAAATTCTTCTCAAAGATTGATCTTCGTTTTGGATATCATCAGTTAAAGATTAAAATTGATGACATTTCAAATAGTGCTTTCAGGACTCGGTACAGGCATTATGAATTTCTAGTCATGTCTTTTGGATTGACAAATGCTATTACGACCTTTATGGATATGATGAACCGAGTATTCAATGAATATTTGGATCATTTTGTGGTTATCTTTATTGATGACATTCTCATCTATTCCAACAGTCGTGAAGATCATGAGCAAAACTTAAGGTTGATACTCCAAAAGCTTCATGAAAACAAGCTATATGCCAAGTTGAAGAAATACGAGTTTTGGCTTGAGGATGTAGCATTCCTTGGGCACGTGGTATTGAAGTATGGAATATCAGTTGACCCGACAAAGATTGAAGCAATACAAAGTTGGGAGCAACCTAAGTCAGTAACCTAAGTACGTAGCTTTCTGGGCTTAGCTGGTTATTATCGGAGATTCGTTGAAGGATTTTCTCGAATTGCTACTCCATTAACTCAGCTAACTTGAAAAGATACAAAATTCGAATGGAGCGAGGAATGTGAGAAGAGCTTCCAAGAACTTAAGAGGAGACTCATTTCGGCACCTATTCTGACAATACCATCAGGTTTGGAGAGATTTTTCATCTACAACGATGCTTCAGGAAATGGTTTAGGAGGTGTTCTAATGCAACATGGGAAAGTAATAGCCCATGCCTCGCGATAACTAAAAGAATATGAGAGGAATTATCCTACTCATGATCTAGAGTTGACAGCAGTTGTTTTCGCGTTAAAGATCTGGAGGCATTATCTGTATGGGGAGAAAGTGGAGATATATTCAGATCATAAAAGCCTCAAATATTTCTTCACCCAAAAGGAACTCAACATGTGGCAACAAAGTTGGCTTGAGCTGTTGAAAGATTACAACCATACCATTAAATACCATCTTGGAAAAATGAACACAGTAGCTGATGCATTGAGTAGAAGATCGTATGTTGGTACGAGTATGATGTTGTTATCACAAAGACCCATTTTTTATGACTTACAAAGGATGGAGATAGAATTAAAGGCTCCAAGTACCCACGCGATGATATCAAATATACGAGTAGAACCGACTTTAATCGGTAAAGTTAAAGTTGCTCAAGCTACATTCCCAAAACTGACGTGTATGAAGAAGAAAGTACAAGAAGGTGTTATTCCAGAAGCAAGAATTGATTTAGAAGGAATACTTCGAGTCATCTCTAGACTTTGTGTTCCTAACGACTCTGATTTAAAGCACAAAATCATGATGGAGGCACACAACACATCGTTTACAATCCATCCTGGAAGTACCGAAATGTACCGTGATCTTCGAAATACATTTTAGTAGAGCAATATGAAGAGAGAGATTGCGAAGTTTATCTCAAGATGTTTAACTTGTCAACGTGTCAAGGTGGAGCATCAAGTACCAAAAGGTCCATTGCAACCACTTGAGATTCCAAAATGGAAGTGGGAGCACATTAACATGGATTTCGTTACTGGTCTTCCCAAGGATTCTCAAGGCATAAATGCAATTTGGGTCATTGTCGATAGATTAACCAAGTCTGCTCATTTCTTGTCTATACGAGAAACTTATTCACTCGAATGTCTTGCTCGTATATACATAAATGAGATTGTGAGATTGCATGGCATCCCAGTATCCATAGTTTCTGATCGAGACCAAAGATTCACTTCACGATTTTGGGTCAGTTTGAAGAAAGCTATAGGAACTAATATACGTTTCAGTTCTGCATATCATCCTAAAACGAACGAGAAATTAGAAAGGACTATTCAAACTCTTGAAGATCTATTAAGACTCTGCGTTCTAAACTTCAAAGGAAGTTAGGACAAGTACTTGCCATTGGTGGAATTCTCCTACAACAACATTTATCAATCAAGTATAGGCATGGCTCCATTTGAGGCGTTGTATGAACGAAAGTTTCATTCTCCAATATGCTGGGACGGGGTGAGTTAAGCAACATTATTGGGACCAGAATTAGTATGCATGACTACGGAAAATATTCAAATGATCTGGCAACGTATACAAACCTCACTAGACCGAGAAAAGAGTTATGCTGATCTTCATCGAAGGGACGTGGAATTCAATGTTGGAGATCATGTATTGTTACGTGTTGCTCCATGAAAAGGAGTTACGAGATTCAGAAAGAGAGGAAAGCTCAACCCTCGATTCATTGATCCATTTAAATCCTCGACCGAGTAGGAACTTTGGCTTATAGACTTGCTTTACCGCCAAGTATGTCTCATGTTCATAACATTTTCCATATATCCATGCTACGTAAATATGTGAAAGACCCGAACTACATTATTGAGTTAGAACCAGACGAGATAGTAGAAGATTTAACGTATGAAGAGGTATCTTTTAATATCTTTGAAAAAAAGGAACATATTTTACGCTCAAAAGTTATAACTCAAGTTAAAGTTCTATGGAAAAACTATGATATTGAGGAAATGACCTAGGAGTTAGAATCAAAAATGAAAACAAGGTATCCTTACCTCTTCGACATACCAGGTATGTAAAATTTTGAGGACGAAATTTCATAAGGAGGGGAGGTTGTAAGACCCTAACTTTTTTATGAATTAAGATTTAATTTCCTTAATTATTATTTTTGAATAATAAGGTGTTGATTTAATATAATACTTTAGTTATGGGTGAAATGTGCAAATTTTGCAAAGTAAGCAAGTGGTCATAAAATATTCGTTTTGTCGGTGAATATTCGTTTTGGTCGCAAGGTATTCTTTTTGTCAAAAATATATGTACGATGGCGCAATCATTGGTGGACCATATAACGAAATAACTGTCGAATATATAAAGTGACAAAAATACCTTTTTAAAAAATAACGGCAAAACTTTTACCGTTAAAAAACTGTTGAAATACTCGGTGATAAAAATACAGTAATACGCGTGGTTTCATAATGGCACAAGGTATTGCACAATATCTCTGATTATTGGTTCTTACTTACGAAGTCACTCAATAATTGATACAGTAAAATTGCAAAGTCTTTCATATTATTGATGCAATAATTGCTACAGTGACAATTGAATAGTATTTTACATTAGTGATTAAATAATTGTCATGACATAGTAACTCATATTATTGAAATGATATTATTTGATAGCATTATTGATAATGTCTAGAAAGTTCTATCGAGGAAATGGATTAGGTCATATTATTCGCTACGCCAAGAAGAAGAAATCCTTTATCGGAAAGCCCCTCTTTCCGTGAACGATCCTGGGTTATCGATGATTGTGAATCTATAATATTAATTAGAAATAATTATTGAAAAATTGTAAATAATTGACAAATTTGGTAAATAATTATTTCTTTAAATTTTGATATAAATGGAGGAATTTTAGAATGAGACATTTGTCGAAAGTTTTTTATATTTTCTATGAAACCATAATTATCTTCTTTGATAATATATTTATTTAAATATATTATTATAATATTACATTATAATAGTATAATGTGATAATATAATAATATAATTTTTATAATTTAAATGGTAATATTATAATAATAAATTTATGGCATAAGAATAAAATGAGGTGGAAGAGATCAAATTGAATTTGGATTTCGTTTTAATTATTATAAAATTGTTTCAAAATGTGGTTAAAAGAGGGAGTTCTCATGTTGATTTTGAACTCTCCATTTTCAAATAAGTAAGCTGCTTGTTTTTGGTGCGTGTGTGTAAATTGTCAATCCTGGCGTGCTAGCACTTTCCTATAAATAGGCTATTTAGTTAAACAATGAAACTCACACCTGAATCAGAAAATTCTCTCTCTATAATATCGAGCATATTTCTTGTGAGTATAAGAATACTTTGAGTGTAGCTTTTTGTGCAAGATTTTCTCAGGATAGTATCCGATATTCCAGTCAAATCTAGTTTCTACTAAGATAAATGATATTATTTTTTTTCGTAAAGGAGGTTATTTTCTTTCAAAACTCGTAACTGATATTATTTCCTTCCATATTCGTAAGGGATATCATTTTCTTTCATACTCCATATTACGTAAGCGATATTATTTCACCCCGTATTCCTAAATTTAAATATACTACGGTAAGTATTGCTTCTATAATCCTGAAATGATTAGAAATTTCACTTCATCTAATATCATTTCACTGGAATATTGGTCTGAAATTTCTTATTAAATATGGAACTTTTCATGACTGGGTACTGTTCATGGGCACTATTCATACGATACTATTCACGGGTACTGTTCATAATTTTTTTCCAAGTTATCTGTTGTGACCTTTATTCTTGAAGTTGAATCCATGTTATGGTCTCAATTGATTCATTCTTATTATCATTATTATAATTCTCAGACTTAAATTATGTTAAAAGTTATCTTTAGCCTGTAGTGCAAAGATGAACTATTGATTGATGAATATCTTTAGCCTGTAGTGCAAAGATAAACTGTTGATTGATATCTTTGGCCCGTAGTGCAAAGATGGATAGGTGTTTGGCATGATCATAACCATTGGTGATACAACATATTATCTTTGGTCCGTAGTGCATAGATAATTCGTTGGTTGAAAATAAATATTGATTGATGTTACATGGATAAAATATTATTGATGGACTTTTAAATCATAGAAAATTGTAGACATCATGCTCTACTTGACACTTCTAATGGATTGTTATTTCCGCTGCAGTTGTTGATCTAAAATTTGATGTCTATTATATTCTATCAGATTTTTCCCTGTCGAGGACTAAGGATAATTTATTCTGCATTGTCTTAGTCATAATATTCTTTAATGGGCTAGTTGATTTTATCCTTTTCCTTTTTGTTCCATTTTTCTTCTTAGAAGGCGAGGATATAGCTAGGACTAGTCGGGGTGTGTAGTGATGGTTCAAGACAGTTTTTATAGTAGTCCTCACTATTTTGTAAAACAGTGTATCAATAATTGTAATGAGGACTTTATTTGAGTTTGGATATTGTCTACAAGACAATATTTGTATTAAAACTCACAGTATATGTGTTGTCGTAAATTGCATGACAATTATAATAATGAAGTTTGTAGTTATTTTCTGTACCATGTATTTGGTGACTCAAAATGGGTTGTGTGGACCTATTTTGGGGCGCCGCCATGATTAAGTATCGAGCTTAGGGATATGATCTCTGGTGGAGATCTGGGATTAGAACTAGGAGGGGAGAGACGAGTAAATCATTCGCTAGTGTGTCCTACCTAGGCTTATTTGTTTGGTCGGTCAGAATATATGGATATTATGTGGCATGTCAATTTCTTTAGTTAACCCTTGTTTTATGGCAGTATTTAAGTATGTCATCTAAAAATTTTGAGATGAGCAATGGAGCACATGAGACTGTTGAGACACCGATAATCAATAACCAGGAAAATGTGCATCAAGAAGGAAATAATCCTCCTGTAAACAACAACAACAACTAAATGATGAATGATGGGATGTTTAGGAGATTTCTATAATTCATGCAAAACCAGATGAGAGAGACTCCTGTTCAAAATGCAGGTGGAAACAATGGTAACTCATGGCTTATCACTGCCAAGCAATTCAAGGAGTTGAGACCGTCGGAGTTTTTGGGAAAGCCTGAGCTACTTAAGGCAGAGGCATGGATTAAGCAGATTACCAAGATATTTGATGTCTTGGGATGAACTGAAGAGCATAAGGTTCCCTTTGCCACTTGCATGTTGCGCGGAGAGGTAGATTACTGGTGGGAATCTGTTAAACGTACCCATCCGTTCGCATTTAAGATGTATTGGGAGAAGTTCCAAGAATTGTTTAACGACAAGTACTTTACAGAAAGTATTCATCACATAAAGGAGGTGGAATTTATCAAACTGGACCAGAATAATATGATTGTGTCACAATACGAAGCCAAGTTTGCGGAGTTATCTCGGTTTGCATCCCACTTGGTAGATAATAAAGAGCGAATCACGCGAATGTTTCTAAGAGGTTTGAAACCTAAAATTCGTCAACATCTTATCTCTCATAAACTTTGCTTGTATTCAGATGTAGTGAATAGGGCTCAGTTATAGGAGCGGGATTATGAATTAGCTCAACCAAAAGACAGTAATCGGCAACACGATAATAGTCATACCAGTGGCAACAATCATTGAAGCAGTGATAACCAACGTGTCAGAAATGGTAACCACTTCGGTGGTAATAATGACCAAGATAATAGGAAAGGTGAGTTAAGTGGTAATTTCAAAAAGAGAAGATTCAACAATAATGAAAAGACATCGGCAGCAGCACCAGCACCAAGAACGAATTCTAGGGGAGGAGGACGACCGCCAGTTAGATGTTATAGATGCGGAGAGGAGGGACATATAAGTCGAAACTATTCACAGCCTTCCAAGGTGTGTTTCAGTTATTGAAAAAATGGTCATATAGTCCTATTTTGTCCGGTAGCGAAGATAAGTCCAGTTGGGACATCGACACCAAAGGGTACTACGGACAAAACAAAGTCAGTGGTTCAAGGGAGAGCGTTTGTCGTAACATCCCAAAAGGCTAGGAACGCGAACGAAGTTATCACATGTAAGATAATTATAAACTCTTGCGAAATGTATACCTTATTAGATACTGGTTCTACCCATTTTTTATCTCTCCTGTTTGTGCTCAACGTTTGAACTTAACACCTAAGAAATTAGACTTTGACTTATCTGTTGAAACTCCATTAGGAGAAACTTTCATTACATCCACTGTTTATAAACCTTGCTTGATTCAAGTTGGGACCATCTGTAATACCCGAGAATTTCCACGTATTACTAAATGAATATATTAATGGAAATAATATTTATGTGAATACAAGTGTTATTGTTTTATGAGTCAATTAATTCAATTGATTCATATTAGATCAATGCATATTAAGAAATGTGAATTGACAATGAGAATTGTGAAATGCCTTGTGTGACATAATGGAAAACGAGGAAATTCACTAAGCAAATTAAAATGTGAATCAGGAAGATTAATCGTGTAAGATCATGTGATTTCATATAAGTAATCAATAAGCTCTTAGACTTGTAATATCACTCTTGTGGACATTAATTCATGTCGAGTAAAACAAGTTTGGCGATGAAAGATTGACACTGGCTTAAAGCTAAACCAGTCTTGGCACAATCGAGTACAAGACAATTGCGTCGTCAGTCTCCAAGAAGACAAACTTCATAAAGCAATTGCTTGAGAGATCGATTGGAGAAAGTTTAGTTTCTTCTGTGACAATGAAATGGGACACTTATGTATTAGGTGTGACATTAATAAAACTATACGAAAGTGGTAGATTGCAATTAAATGAGATACGTAGTAGTACAATGATATCATATGAGGATGTAATGCATAAATGATTAATTATTTGGGTATTTTAGAAACTGAGAAAGGAATTCAATGTTTAAATAAACATTAATATTAAATAAGGTTATAATATGGTTATGTGAGTAGTAGAGATAATTATGGAACTACCCAGGCCATAATATTTAACCGTGTTATTTTATTACATGTATTTAATGTACATGGATTATATGATGTGAATATATATTTAATCCCTAAATTCCTATTATTTTAACAGTTATACCTTAATATTACATTATGGGAATTAAAAGGACCAAACCAAGCTTTACATGACCAAATGATGAGATTTTTCTCTCTTGTCCCAAATTTAGTGTCACCAAGTACAATGAACAGTAACATGAAACTAGAACACGTTTTTTTCCAAAAGGCTTAATAATAGGTGATCATTGGCTAGCTAAGTGGCTGGTAAGGAGTTGTTAAACTACTCTTCATTAACCTATGTATCCTTCCATTGTACCATGGACTCCAAGATTGTGTAATGCTAATGTCTAGTCCATGCCTCTTCTATAAATACAAGCTTAGTTTTAGTTTTTGTGTTGCTTAAAACTTGTCTGGTAATTCTAACTGTATAGTATAAGTTGCTGAGCTATTTTAGAAGCATACTCATAGTGTAGGAAGTTCAATTCAAGCTCAAGAAGGTATAAGTTCTAACTATGTTCTTGAAATGAGTCTTGTTTGATTATTGAATTTTCTTGAATTTATTTGTTAATTGATATGAATAAACATGTTATAAGGTGTTTAGGAAGTTTACTTACACGTATAAGTACTTTAATAATGGTTTGGAACATGCTTGAATCGTTGGAAATCAAGTTAGTAGTTACTCTGTAAAATAGAGTATGCTTACTGCTTCTAAACTCGACCTGACGCAGTTGCGCCCTGGTTGTACTAGGGTGTAGCGCAGCTGCACCGTAACTTAGAACTAGTTGATGGATTCTATCATGCTAGGTTGTTGCTAATATGGTATTATGACTTGTATATACATGAGAAATAGGTATGACATGTGTTATAAAGTTTCCTTATATAGTATGAAATGTCCAACCTTATTTGGTAGAAGATCTTTAACAAGGACTTTGAGTTTTGAAAACAAACTTTGTTAAAATTCATGTTCTAAAGATTTTGAACTTAGTGGTCTATACACATGACATATATTACACATAAATGAACATGCTATAGCGTACATAGTTCCTTTGTTCATAATCAAACTAGTTATACTTTGTGTGAAGGATGTTTTTAAGAAAACATGGTAGAATAGAACTAAGGTGCATGAAGGCTATTTGATATACATTCTAATCTTGAGAGCATGTAGGTATGGCTTAGAAATGCATGAATAAACCATTCGCTTGTGTTTATATGATTAATAAGGAATCATGAACATGCTAAACTTACTAGTAAGCTTTGAATGTGAATATTGTCAAGATACTTTGAGGATTAGAATATGATAATTATGATCGTGTTTGATGATACTCTTAGACTAACTCATGTAGCATAAACGTATATACACTATGCTTATATATCATATTTCAAGTAAAGCATAAACGAAGCATATTTTCAACCAAAGCGATGCTAATTTCACATATGTGTTATGAATACTCTGCACACATGCCAAATATGAGTTTTATAACTATCTTGTATGTATAGAGAGCAAGCATGATAGACTTTGTGGTTTCATGACCTTGAATGGCCTTAAATTGTTAAAATGATCAATTTAGAATTTTATTACGAAAGAAGGAACCTAGATTGACTTGAGAAGCATGAGAAGACCTTTAACATGACAAAATATATTATGTATGATTGTGTGTTCAATCCGGACAGAAACCACAAGGCAACAACTAAGTCTTGGCTTGGCTAGAGGATCACATACATCTTCTTTACGGTCTAAAGCTTAGCCATGGCGAAGTCGCTTGGCCTAAAATCAGAACTTGAGTAGTTTGCAATATGATCTTTGTACTGTAAATTTTTATGATGCCTATATTGCTAGAAGTGGTTTAAAACCTACTGATACATGTATATAAGTGATGCTTAGATGATATGATGGTGTTTGTCTCGTAATAGGAAGGTCCATGGGTAAAAAGGACTTAACCTTGGGTATTCTTAATTTACTTATGAAATGACTAGGTATTTGATTCATGATGAACTTATAATCTGATTTGTACCATATGTTCATACTTGAATCGTGTCAAACTTGATTAATGAATGTGTTAGCTAATGAGCATCTTGTACTTATAATACGCTATATTAGGATTCGAAAGTGTTGATTTATTAACGTGGATAAACTACGCTTAAGGCAAGTTCCTAAATTCTTACTCCTTTACTTGAGCAAGTATCCGAACCCTACTATTATTGTGCAAGTAAAAGTATCTAAACCTTATTTCTTTAAATGCAAGTTATTCTACTTTTTTGTTCAATTGAACCAGTATGTTTAGACTCTTGTGAAAACTATTAGTCATGTTGAACTTGGTATTGTTCTTGAATATTGTGAAGGAGTTGATGCCATTTGATTTGGCTAGACTATATGCATGTTTATAAAACTGTCCAAACCAATTGATTGGTGCGGAAATCTTGAAAACTGAGTTGAACAACCATTATGGTAAGGGGAGTGTATGTTGTTGGAAACCCCAACACATAAATGAGTATTATTGTGGTGTTATGCATAACTTAGAGTACTGTAGACTGATCATCTATAGTACTTGATTCTTTTGGGTTATCAGTTTAATATTGGTAACTCTAGTAGATGTTCATTAGTCCTTAGTGACTACTTAGTATAAATTGTTTATCCAATTGAATACATTGATAGTGTTTGAATTCATATATATATATATATATATGTCGATTTATATTGAATTATCATTCTTATTCCAAGAATTGTTGATATTCATTATTCATGATATTATTCTGAAACTCTGAACTATTTAGAGAAGATACAAGGGCAAGGGTAAGGCTACCGACTAGCTTGTTCCTTTACAAGGGCAAGGGTAAGGCTACCGACTAGCTTGTTCCTTTACGTTAACATTTCTGTGTTGTATTAAGATTATGTTTAAACTTAAGTAGGATTATGTAATAAGTCTGTAGTCGATATTATTATGTAATCTATTATGTACCATAGGTTGCGAGACTTGGGGGAATAATTATAATAAATCATTGTATATTATTCTAAATTTGATATTCCGTTGTGAAAGTGATATTTTAGTTATTTTTTGGAATGCCATGAACACGTTATGAACCGAATTCGAGCGACCAAGTGGAGGTCCGAATTTGGGGGTGTCACACCATCACATTACCTATTGATCTCATCTCTTTGAAAATACTTGCATTTGATGTGATTTTAGGGTTGATTGATTAACTACTCATTATGCCAAAATTGATTATTTTCGTAAGGTCGTCAGTTTTCATATTCCTAACCAACCTGTTATACAAATTCAAGCAACCAAACCACTAAAGTCGATAACTATCATATCAAGCCATAAAGACATTCGTTTATTGAAAAAAGGATGTCAAGATTTCTTAGCCCATGTCATGGATTTAAACAAAAATACGACACATTTGAATGATATTTCTGTTGTTAGTGAATTTCCTGATGTATTTCCTAAAGAACTTCCTAGCCTACTCCTAGATCGTGATATTAAATTCTGTATTGACCTTGAACCCGGTATAAAACCCATTTCTAAAACCCCATATCGAATAGCTCCTATTGGACATTTAAGAGTTAAAAACCCAACTAGAGGAACTATTAGACATTGGATTCATTCATCCTAGTACATCTCATTGGGGTGTTTCTATTTTATTCGTAAAGAAGAAAGATGGGAATATGAAACTTTGCATTGACTATCGGGAGTTGAACCATGTCACCATAAAAAATAGGTACCCACTACCTCATATTGATGACCTGTTTGACCAGTTGCAAGAAGCTAAATTCTTCTCAAAGATTGATCTTCATTTTGGATATCATCAGTTAAAGATTAAAATTGATGACATTTCAAATAGTGCTTTCAGGACTTGGTACAGGCATTATGAATTTCTAGTCATGTCTTTTGGATTGACTAATGCTCTTACGACCTTCATGGATATGATGAACCGAGTATTCAATGAATATTTGGATCATTTTGTGGTTATCTTTATTGATGACATCCTCATCTATTCCAACAGTCATGAAGATCATGAGCAAAACTTAAGGTTGATACTCCAAAAGCTTCGTGAAAACAAGCTATATGCCAAGTTGAAGAAATACGAGTTCTGGCTTGAGGATGTAGCATTCCTTGGGCACGTGGTATCGAAGTATGGAATATCAGTTAACCCGACAAAGATTGAAGCAATACAAAGTTGGGAGCAACCTAAGTCAGTAACCTAAGTACGTAGCTTTCTGGGCTTAGCTGGTTATTATCGGAGATTCATTGAAGGATTTTCTCGAATTGTTACCCCATTAACTCAGCTAACTTGAAAAGACACAAAATTCGAATGGAGCGAGGAATGTGAGAAGAGCTTCCAAGAACTCAAGAGGAGACTCATTTCGGCACCTATTCTGACAATACCATCAGGTTTGGAGAGATTTTTCATCTACAACGATGCTTCAGGCAATGGTTTAGGAGGTGTTCTAATGCAACATGGGAAAGTAATTGCCCATGCCTCGCGATAACTAAAAGAATATGAGAGGAATTATCCTACTCATGATCTAGAGTTGACAGCAGTTGTTTTCGCATTAAAGATCTGGAGGCATTATCTGTATGGGGAGAAAGTGGAGATATATTCAGATCATTAAAGCCTCAAATATTTCTTCACCAAAAAGAACTCAACATGTGGCAACGAAGTTGGCTTGAGCTGTTGAAAGATTACAACCATTCAATACCATCTTGGAAAAATGAACATGGTAGCTGATGCATTGAGTAGAAGATCGTATGCGGGTACGAGTATGATGTTGTTATCACAAAGACCCATTTTTTATGACTTACAAAGGATGGAGATAGAATTAAAGGATCCAAGTACCCACGTGATGATATCAAATATACGAGTAGAACCGATTTTAATCGGTAAAGTTAAAGTTGCTCAAGCTACAGACCCAAAACTGACGTGTATGAAGAAGAAAATACAAGAAGGTGTTATTCCAGAAGCAAGAATCGATTTAGAAGGAATACTTCGAGTCAACTCTAGACTTTGTGTTCCTAACGACTCTGATTTAAAGCACAAAATCATGATGGAGGCACACAACACATCGTTTACAATCCATCCTGGAAGTACCAAAATGTACCGTGATCTTCGACATACATTTTAGTGGAGCAATATGAAGAGAGAGATTGCGAAGTTTATCTCAAGATGTTTAACTTGTCAACGTGTCAAGGCGGGGCATCAAGTACCAAAAGGTCCATTGCAACCACTTGAGATTCCAAAATGGAAGTGGGAGCACATCAACATGGATTTCGTTACAGGTCTTCCCAAGGATTCTCAAGGCATAAATGCAATTTGGGTCATTGTCGATAGATTAACCAAGTCTGCTCATTTCTTGTCTATAAGAGAAACTTATTCACTCGAATGTCTTGCTCGTATATACATAAATGAGATTGTGAGATTGCATGGCATCCCAGTATCCATAGTTTCTGATCGAGACCAAAGATTCACTTCACGATTTTGGGTCAGTTTGAAGAAAGCTATAGGAACTAATATACGTTTCAGTTCTGCATATCATCCTAAAACGAACAAGAAATTAGAAAGGACTATTCAAACTCTTGAAGATCTATTAAGACTCTGCATTCTAAACTTCAAAGGAAGTTAGGACAAGTACTTGCCATTGGTGGAATTCTCTTACAACAACATTTATCAATCAAGTATAGGCATGGCTCCATTTGAGGCGTTGTATGAACGAAAGTGTCATTCTCCAATATGCTGGGACGAGGTGAGTTAAGCAACATTATTGGGACCAGAATTTGTATGCATGACTATGGAAAATATTCAAATGATCTGGCAACGTATTCAAACCTCACTAAATCGACAAAAGAGTTATGCTGATCTTCATCGAAGGGACGTGGAATTCAATGTTGGAGATCATGTATTGTTACGTGTTGCTCCATGGAAAGGAGTTACGAGATTCAGAAAGAGAGGAAAGTTTAACCCTCGATTCATTGGTCCATTTAAAATCCTCGACCGAGTAGGAACTTTGGCTTATAGACTTGCTTTACCACCAAGTATGTCTCATGTTCATAACATTTTCCATATATCCATGCTACGTAAATATGTGAAAGACCCGAACCACATTATTGAGTTAGAACCAGACGAGATAGCAGAAGATTTAACGTATGAAGATGTATCTATTAATATCTTGGATAAAAAGGAACATATTTTACGCTCAAAAGTTATAACTCAAGTTAAAGTTCTATGAAAAAACTATGATATTGAGGAAATGACCTAGGAGTTAGAATCAAAAATGAAAACAAGGTATCCTTACCTCTTCGACATACCAGGTATGTACAATTTTGAGGATGAAATTTCATAAGGAGGGGAGGTTGTAAGACCCTAACTTTTTTATGAATAAAGATTTAATTTCCTTAATTATTATTTTTGAATAATAAGGTGTTGATTTAATATAATACTTTAGTTATGGGTGAAATGTGCAAATTTTGCAAAGTAAGCAAGTGGTCATAAAATATTCGCTTTTGTTTGGTGAATATTCGCGTTTTGGCCTGGGAGATATTCTTTTTGTCAAAAATATCTGTACGATGGCGCAATCATTGGTGGACCATATAACGAAATAACTGTCGGATATAGAAAGCGACAAAAATACATTTTTATAAAAATAACGGCAAAACTTTTACCGTTAAAAAACTGTTGAAATACTCGGTGATAAATGTACAGTAATACGCGTGGTTTCATAATGGCACAAGGTATTGCACAATAACTCTGATTATTGGTTCTTACTTACGAAGTCACTCAATAATTGATATAGTAAAATTGCAAAGTCTTTCATATTATTGATGCAATAATTGCTACAGTGACAATTTAATAGTATTTTATATTATTGATTCAATAATTGTCATGACACAGTAACTCATATTATTGAAATGATATTATTAGATAGCATTATTGATAATGTCTAGAAAGTTCTATCGAGGAAAGGGATTAGGTCATATTATTGCACGCTAGTAAGGAGAAATCCTTATCGAAAAGCCCCCTCTTACCTGTGAACGATCTGGTTATCAGTATTGTGAATCTATAATATTAATTAGAAATAATTATTGAAAAATTGTAAATAATTGACAAATTTGGTAAGTAATTATTTCTTTAAATTTTGATATAAATGGAGGAATTTTAGAATGAGACATTTGTCGAAATTTTTTTATATTTTCTATGAAACCATAATTATCTTCTTCGATAATATATTTATTTAAATATATTATTATAATATTACATTATAATAGTATAATGTGATAATATAATAATATAATTTTTATAATTTAAATGGTAATATTATTATAATAAATTTATGGCATAAGAATAAAATGAGGTGGAAGAGATCAAATTGAATTTGGATTTTGTTTTAATTATTATAAAATTTTTTCAAAATGTGGTTAAAAGAGGGAGTTCTCATGTTGATTTTGAACTCTCCATTTTCAAATAAGTAAGCTGCTTGTTTTTGGTGCGTGTGTGTAAATTGTCAATCCTGGTGTGCTAGCACTTTCCTATAAATAGGCTATTTATTTAAACAATGAAACTCACACCTGAATTAGAAAATTCTCTCTCTATAATATCGAGCATATTTCTTATGAGTATAAATATACTTTAAGTGTAGCTTTTTGTGCAAGATTTTCTCAGAATAGTATCCGATATTCCAGTCAAATCTAGTTTCTACTAAGAAAAATGATATTATTTTTTTCGTAAAGGAGGTTATTTTCTTTCAAAACTCGTAACTGATATTATTTCCTGCCATATTCGTAAGGGATAACATTTTCTTTCATAATCCATATTACGTAAGCGATATTATTTAACCCCATATTCCTAAAATTCCTGAAATTCATACTACGGTAAATATTGCTTCTATAATTCCTGAAATGATTAGAAATTTCACTTCATCTAATATCATTTCACTGGAATATTGGTCTGAAATTTCTTATTAAATATGGAACTTTTCATGTCTGGGTACTGTTCATGGGCACTATTCATACTTACAGTACTATTCATACGATACTATTCACGGGTACTGTTCATAATTTTTTTTTCCAAGTTATCTGTTGTGACCCTTATTCTTGAAGTTGAATCCATGTTATGGTCTCAATTGATTCATTCTTATTATCATTATTATAATTCTCAGACTTAAATTATGTTAAAAGTTATCTTTAGCCTGTAGTGCAAAGATGAACTGTTGATTGATGAATATCTTCAGCCCGTAGTGCAAAGATAAACTGTTGATTGATATCTTTGGCCCGCAATGCAAAGATGGATAGGTGTTTGGCATGATCATAACCATTGGTGATACAACATATTATCTTTGGCCCGTAGTGCATAGATAATTCGTTGGTTGAAAATAAATATTGATTCATGTTACATGGATAAAATATTGTTGATGGACTTTTAAATCATTGAAGATTGTAGACATCATGCTCTACTTGACTCTTCTAATGGATTGTTATTTCCGCTGCAGTTGTTGATCTAAAATTTGCTGTCTATTGTATTCTATCAGATTTTTCCCTGTCGAGGACTAAGGATAATTTATTCTACATTGTCTTAGTCATAATATTCTTTAATAGGCTAGTTGATTTCATCCTTTTCCTTTTTGTTCCATTTTTCTTCTTAGAAGGCGAGGATATAGCTAGGACTAGTCGGGGTATGGAGTGATGGTTCAAGACAGTTTTTATAGTAGTCCTCACTATTTTGTAAAATAGTGTATCAATAATTGTAATGAGGACTTTATTTGAGTTTGGATATTGTCTACAAGACAATATTTGTATTAAAACTCATAGTATATGTATTGTCGTATTTTGCACAACAATTATAATAATGAAAATTGTAGTTATTTTTTGTACCATGTATTTGGTGACTCAGAATGGGTTGTGTGGACCTATTTTGGGGGCGTCACAATTAGCGTGACATACCAAATTTGAAATATCAGCGTCTGAATTTGGGGGCGTCACACCAACACTATTCTTAGATGTTCAGCGTGCTCTTCTTTTCTCTATGAATATACCATAATGTCATCAATGAATAGGACAACAAACCTATCCAAATACAGCTTGAACACTCTATTAATCAAATCTACGAATGCTACTGGCGCATTCGTCAACCCAAATGACATTACTAGACAATCAAAGTGTCTATACCGAGTTCTGAATGTTGTCTACAGAATATCCTCCTGTCTCGCCTTCAATTGGTGATAACCGATCCTCAAATCGATCTTTAAAAAGTACTTTGCCCCCTTTAACTGATCAAATAAATCCTCGATCTTGGGCAATGGGTACTTGTTCTTAATTGTGACTTTGTTCAACTCTCGGTAGTCGATACAAAGCCTTAATGACACATCTTTCTTTTTTACAAATAAAATTGGTGCTTCCCAAGTTGATACACTTGGTCGAATGTATCCCTTATCTAACAACACTTGTAGTTGAACCATTAGTTCTTTCATTTCTACTAGAGCCAAACGATACGGCGCTTTGGATACCGGAGCTATTCTTGGTGCAAAATCAATAATAAACTCTACCTATCTATTTGATGGCAATCCCGGAATCTCATCTGGGAATATATATGTAGACACTCAAAATTTTCTTTTCCTGTTACTAACTGTGCAAGAGGTCAAAAGCATCTTTTTCACACTCCAGAGGTAATCCTGGAGGACCACAACATGAATTCCAACCTCAGAGATAACCCTGAGTACATTTAGAGTCAACAAAGATGACCATCTCGTAGATAATACGGGAAAAAACGCTACTTTCTGCATTTAAAACCGGAGATAACCGTGGGAGGGGCAAATAGGTCATTTTTCCAACTCAATTTAACTTCAAATCAAATACACTCATGTCAACTAAAATTGATTCAAAATTAGTCCCACAAGACTCATATCTTAACTTCGGAGTGAAAACTACGCGAAACAGCTCACCAGATTGCTTGACGGGAACCCGGGAATGCTATTTCGATCATGGACCCATCTTCCTGGAATCAAAAAGGGAAAATCCCATGTCATTGTGTAACTCTCGACAAAAGCAGTCTTAAGATGGTCTTGTACACCTCGTTCGGATGCTCGGATTGAAGTTCTGCAAGTTCGAGCGGACATTACATTGCACGAGTGCACGTACTTCGAGACGACGGGACCCGCGAGGCCCAGATGCATCACGACCAACCGCAGGTGTATCAGAGGCTACCGCAGGTACACCTGCGACCATCAGTTCTATATATATGGGGCTTGGGCTAGCCATTTTAGAGAGAGAAAAGGCGAGGAAGCCGTGTTCAATTGGCTTTATACACACCCTATATTGAGTGCTTGCTCTTTTTAAACACATATTTGCCCATACACAGTCATATATTTACCGGTGGGAGCTGAGTGTTTCTCCATTTAGAGTCATAGAAGTCTGCATTGGCTGCCCACTATAAGCCTTCTTACACTCTATAAAGCCTCTCTCTTCATATCGCACACACTATTCTACACATTGAGAGTCGTGGTGTGTGAATATGCCCACTTCATTCGTGGCTTTCATTTTCGCTCAGATATATATATACTTATATATATGTATATATTTTATATTTGGACTAACATTATCGAAGTTATACCGATCGATTGAGCCTAGAACTTATGTCCTGGAGCGTTTATTTGTTTTTCTATATATATATATATATATATATATATATACTTATATATATGAACTGTTGTTAATTTTGTTTGATGAGCTCGGATTTTACATTGAGAGCATTTACTTGCTTATATATATATATATATATATATATATATATATATAATTGTTTTTAAGATATCCGATGAGCCCCGATTTTAATTATTATAAGAATATAATTTATAATAATCAATAATTCTAAAATAAAATTATTTAACATCATTCATGTAATAAATATATCACATAAACACATACACACATTATATTGGCATATATTCCCCATATTTAAAATAAAATAAAAAAATTTATCATAAAATTTCTAATTTATTTGTATAGAAAATATCGGATTGTTACATTCACCCTCCCTTATAAAGATTCCGTCCCAGGAATCACCATTTTAAATCCTACACATACAAGTGTACGTAGCATATACAATCATTGTAAGTAGATCTTGATCATAAATGATCGTACTGATCTTTAACCTATTCACGTAAAGCTTGTCTGTCTGATTAAACGAAAATTTGATTTCTAAAAGAACTCAAATTCCTTCTTCAAATTTCTTTATAAAATAATTTACTCTATATATAAGAAAATCATATATAAGAAAATAATATTTGATTAGAATACTACCTGGAGTTACATCCTTTGCTGCCACCGTATCTTGAACTGTCATACTGAAGACTCCTATGGTTGGTTCTATTATTTTGTTTGTTGAAGTTGGTCCCGTTGTTGCCAATGTGTCCGTCCGCCTTTTCCTTATTCACATTTCTTGCCTCCCTTATCCTTCTGGGACAAACCTTTCACCTTATGCTCCATCGATTCCCAAATAAAACATCCACTATACATTCTCTGATTGGGCGGCTTGGGAGAGATATGTTCCTTATGCCCACACTTATAACATTAAACTTACTTTTAAGACACTCTCCCGAAAGTGATTCTTTCCGCAATTTCTACACTGCATAGCCTGTTTCTTTCCACCTCCTAGCCTAATCTCGGCATTCTAGAAATTATCTCCTTTCCTTTTTTTTTCCAGTCCTACTACCACTACTCCCTTTTTTTGGCTCTAGTTTGATTTGCCTCCCACCAAAAATTTGTCCCCCCTTTCATTGTATAGGTGGAAAAAGTTGTCTTTTGTCCCTCTGTTACTCCAACTATCACAAATGATTCTACAGGGTCAGTTGACCTTCTAAATCCTGGCGTTCTGACTGCCTTGAAGTCTTTGAAGTTCGCTAATTGATTTTCTAGCTGATTTCCCACGGCTAGTATTCCATTCTACATATCTTGAGCGGCCGTATTCGCAAAATTCTGTATCGGGTCTGGTTGTCTTCCAGCTTTATCGACTGGTTCTTCTGTCCGTTGATTTCTCTATCGTTTTGGCGGCATTATCTAATTAATCATAATTTATCTTTCATCAACTTACCTTCTATATCTTAGGGTATTTACATAACGTGAAATGTTCTACTCGAATAATCATATATTCAAAATATTAGATTTCAAAAACTTTGGTTTACTGTATTAACCAGTGCTCAGATAATTGATTACTATCTTTATACCAACTTATTTTATTAATCCATCATAGATTCATTTTCATAACACTTGTCATTCTATAACACATACTGCTTTAAACATCCGCTATCCCTTTGTGACTTAAAAGTCGGGATTTACAGCCTTGACTAATACCAAAAGTTGGGATCATTACATTACACGGACATACTTAACATTAAACAGACCTACACAACAGAACCTATACTACCTATTCACTACGCCTTTTTCTTGGACAACCTTTCGCTCGATGACCTTCTAATCCACAAATAAAGCATACACCTAGCTTAAAGTCGGGACAATGATGAGAGATATGTCCCTCATGTCCGCAAATGTAACATATCTTCTTCCCTTTTCTACATACGCCTTCATGTTTCTTGTCATAGTTTGTGCACTTTTCTATTTTACTAGTGTTTTCTTGTTTATTATCGGAATTTCCTAAGTCGCGATCTTTTAACTTCCTCTTCCCCTTCTTGCTCGGAGCTACACACAATGTGTTTCTTGTGGCTCCCATCTGCTCAATTTGGATTTTAAGCTTATCTTGTTCTTTCATTGTTTCTATTAACGCCTGACGTAGTTGACTATTTAACAGCTTTTATATTTCCCACAACTTTTCTGGAGAAGAAACTTTGTTCCTCAGATCCTGCACCTCTGTTGATTCTTGTTCAGTTTTAACTTTAGTGTCCGAATCACTATCTGTCAGCTCCACCATCTCCGGATCTGGTACTACGTTTTCTACAATAACCACTTCGTTTGAGTTGTTTTCATTGTGAGTCTCTATTTTAGCTATTGGCTTCGATATTAGCTCGGGGGTATGGATTTGATCTTTCTTCATGCTATAAGCATATAACAAGCCTTTTTCACCAGACATCTACACACATAAATTTTCCTGATTAGCATATAGTATATACACACATCAAATAATAGTTTTATATAAGTTATCTTTTATTTTTTTAGGCGATGAATTTAGTCAATTAATCTCTTTATAAACTCTATATGAGTTATTTATATTCTCAACGTTTCCCTCTGTTCTAAGGTTATAGCCTAAGGTGTATCCCACCTAAGGTTTCTAACCCTAAAGCTCTGATACCAACCTGTAAAGCCCCCAAACTTGGGTACTTGAAACCCGAACTCGGTGCTTCACGATACCATTTCTATGAGCAGAATAATAATAATAATAATAAGAATAATATATATTAAACTTAATTTAAAAAATTATCAGAGTCTATTCCCAAGTACGCAACCTCTAATACATTCATTACATGATAATAATAATATATATATCATCCTTATCATAATAAAGCAAACTATTACATAACATATCATAAAAACTCAATCAACAACCTTCTCTTTTCCTTTATTCTTAGCCAAACCTTCTGCTTGACCACACTTAGCTGAAAACATTTAAATTAAGCAAGGATGATCATTTGAGTGCCCAATAAGTAATAGCAATTATATATATGTTTGAAAGAATTTAAATGTTTTCTTTATACTACCCTTCTACAATCTAATCAATAGTCAGAAGTAATTCTCAACCAATAATAATAACATAACAACCCTCTTCCATATTTTTGAAACAACGATTGATTATAAATAGGTTAAGGTGACATACTATGAACATTGTTTTCATTTTGAAAAGGTTAAATGTAACTTCATCTCAGAAACCGTCATAACATATCGGGCACGGGGTGATCACCGTTGTACTCCTCAGATTGATCAATACTATATAACAAGAACGATATTATCGTTCACTCTGGCTGCCTTGGGCACATAAAAATTTTCCCCATGAATGGGATGTTCATACCTGTCGGGGTTCCAAACCAAAGCAATTTGGTTGGATAATGGTAGGTTTTATCTTGTTCAACAATAATCTATAATTTAACATATATATATACACGGGTAATTGACAAAGGTGTATCAATATGTGATTAAATGCAATGATTATCCAAGTGGGGACACTTGTATAACCATTTATAGAATTTAACGAACAGAATATATATATGAATTACCATATACTAACATGTTGATAATCGATGAGCATATATAATATAGGGTTAATAATATGTACAATAATAATATATTTCTGAAACATTCTTACTCATGTACATTGCATAAAGGAAATGCAAAGGTAGGATACTTGCCTGATGTCTGCTTACAAAATGCTACTTAGTTTTATCTCTTATATCGCGACCTATCATTAATCAGATCATTCGCTCTAGTAGAACAATATACTACAACATATAGTACTGCATTTCACAGTTAGCACATAACCTAATCACATAATCACACATTATTCAACAGTAATTGAATCACAAACAACAATTAATACAGTCAAAATATCTAAGCCTAGAATAATTTCTGAACTATATCGGTGTACCGACAGCTTTATTGGGTAATTATCGAGTCTAAGACTCTATTCTGTAACTCAATATTTGTAAATATCAGTCATAAACATTTATTATAATTCATCATAAATTTTCAAACAGGAATCATTATCAAATGACTTCAATATCAAGCAATTCTATTATCATTAATATTAAACTATTAATAAAACCATTGCCAAAATATTAAAGTTATTTATAATAACTTAGAATATTTTTAAAGTTTTAATATTACCCTTAAATGATTTTTAAATCAATAAAACTATTTTTAAACTATTTATTTAATATAATTATTAAATAAATTTAATATCATTAATGTTAAATAAATATCATTAATATTAAATTATTAATAAAATTATCCTTTAAATATTAAAAGTTATATTTTATAACTTAAAATATCATTAAACACTTTATTTTCATTTAAAATGATTTTTATAATAATAAAATGATTTTTAAATTAAATTATTTAATATAATTATTAAATAACCTTAATATCATTAATAATAATTAATTAATAAAATTCACTTTTTAAATATTGAAAGTTATATTTTATAACTTAAAATATTCTAAAATACCTTATTATTATTTAAAATGATTTTTAATATAATAAAATCATTTTAATCTATTTATTTAATTCATTTATTAAATAACTAAATTATCATTACTATTAATTAATTAATAAATTTCATCACAAAACATTAAAAGTCATTAAAAATAACTTAAAATATTTTCTCATTCCATAATATAATTTTAAATGATTTTTAAAGTACTAAAATCATTTTTAAATAATTTATTTAATATATAATTAAATAAATTAAATACCTTTTGATATTTCAAAATATTAAATATTTATGAAATATATTAAAAATAATTAAAAACTATTTTTCAGACTCTAAAATAATTTTTAACAATTTATTATGTATTTTTAATAATTAAAAACTAATTTTCTATAATTATTTAATAAAAATATAATTTTTATAATTAAACTATCGCTAAAGACCACCTATAGCGACAGAACCGTCGCTATAGGTGTTCTTCATGAAAACCTAGAACCTTCATAGCCGGTTATCAAGTGACCTACTTTGACCAACAATAAATCTTGTTTCATGATGTTTCTAAGAAAACTAATCATCACAACTTGTAGTACTAGTTCAGTACTACAATATCCAAGAACAAACATGCTCAATAAACACATAAACAAAGAGATCTAAGCCCCTAAAGTGGTCGTTGAATCATTCTTCATTTCGGGTTTGCCTGTAAATGAAGAATAAAGGCAACACGCCCACTTTGGGCTCCCCACTACATGATTTATCGTGGTAATCGCTTTTTGTGATCTAACAACTTCAAAGGTTCAGCCAACATGTAACTAAGTAGATCTATCACAAAACATTACCAAAACATCAAAACAAACATGAGATCTATTCTGGTCAAACTACGCCAGAACACATGGCCAAAGGTTTTCTGGGTTGCCCAGAAAACTGGATCCGTGATCAAGCTACCCACTTTGACCATCAATTAAATCAAATCAGTATGTTATTTACGTGATCTATAAGCCTTATCTATAGTCTATATACCATAAAACAAGTTTGTTACAACAAAAAAAACAAAACCATAAACAACCAACTGATCAAAGCCCATGAATTCGCGTTGTCGACCGCACCGAGAAACTGGTTGCCCGTAAATGGTCTTCGGTCAATGCTTGGCCAACGACTTTTGACCGTTAATAACAACCAATCTATACATCAAATGACTCTTATTCTTTTTGAAGATTAAAGACTACATTACAAGCTACACATAACAACTTAAAAACAACAGAAATCATAACCGACCAAAGATCTGTGGCTATTGACATTCGTTGTCAGACCACAGAACAAACTTTTTCCAGATTTTGAAGATCTTCAAATCTGAGCCTCTAGATGTTATGGATCTAACATCTAGCAACCCAGATCATCATTAGATACTACTAACAACATATTTTAACACTAAAAACTAACATTCAACAACAGATCAAGGATTGGATTATAGCTTAGAGTTTTATATCTTTTTGGGCTTAATCTTGATTCTAGCTTCTGATTTGTTTATGGTAATGGTGGGGCTTTGTTTGGGTCTGGTCTTAGCAATGAATTCCGTGGGTTATGAGTTGAGAGAGATTGGTTGAGGATGTGTGCACAAAATGAGCTAGCAAGAGATTTTTTTCTCTCTCAATCTATTTATAGAAGTCTAGCAAATGTGGGAATTAGCTATTATCCTCCATACTGTTGTTGTCCATTAGACAAAACTCCTTATCTTGTTATTAAGTATGCTTAGTGAGATTTCCACCAATGAGGTGTAGACAACATTGTACCTTGTGTAAAAAATTTAGAAAAGTAAGGTCATTAGCTATTTAAGGAAACTTGATTAGCCTAATTTGTTGCCTTAAAAGGCCTATTATGGCCAGCTATATATATACCCACTAATTCCTTTATTTAGATTTTATTTTAATGCATAAATTAGATAAATCAAAGGTCTAAAATACCCTTAATTATGTGGGCTAAGTTTGGGCTTGAATTTGATTTCTTTTGGGCTTCTCCCATAATTATTTTGCGTTATGTAATAATCATAGTCTAACAATTTTAATATATGTTACCCAAATTGTTTATTTAAGGTTTAAAATAAAATATAATTAGTTTATAAAATTCATAATTAGGGTTTTCTTAATTTGATTAGGGTTCTAATCATACATGAACATTAGGGTTTATTATATAATAATTATAATTATTCTTGCTAATTTAGCAATTAGGGTTTATAATTTTGGTAATTAGGGTTACCAAATCACAATTAGGGTTTATACTTAATAATTAGGATTTCAAGAACCTAATATATATAAATGCTAATTAGGGTTGACCTAGTTAATCGCAAAATCATACAACACAGTTATATAATAGACTTGAACTCACAATTGAGTTTCAAATTAGGGTTTTCCACAGTAAAACTAGAGTTTGACATAATACACCATAACTGACCATTTATTGTCAGTCCACATACATACAGTATATAATTATATCAATGAAAAATCAAAATATAAATAATATTATATTATTGTTCTCATTCCTTGATCAAAATCCAAAATTAGGGTTTGGATTCCATATCCGATTTATCATTATACTTAACATTATTAATTAAGTTAAAATAATTAATTAATAATCAGTACTAAAATTCATATAATAAAGTAATTATTATAATAATTTAAAAATCATTTCATATATTATATAAATAATATATGATTATATTTTCATGAAAAATAATTAATAAAAACATTTTCGCTATAAAATTAATTATTATAAGAATATAATTTATAATAATCAATAATTCTAAAATAAAATTATTTAAAATCATTCATGTAATAAATATATCACATAAACACATACACACATTATCTTCGCATATATTCCCCATATTTAAAATAAAATAAAAAAATATATACGCAAAATTTCTAATTTATTTGTATAGAAAATATCGGGTTGTTACAGATCCCCCATGGATACGGAAGAAGTAAACATGATCGGGTCAGGAAGCCCTGAAATATATCCAATTCGTAAGTACATACGAAGGATAGAGGACTACCCCAAAGGCTGTAACAAATGTCCTAAAGTGGGAAAACTCGGAGGAAGGTATCATAGTAATGCAAAAATTAGAGATGATCCAGAATCAAGTAAATCTGCTAGCTAAGCTGATAGTGCGCCAACATCAGGATACAAGGCATTTCTTCATTCAACTATCAGAAGGCCAAGAAAAGTGGGATGATAAAATTGCTAGCAGACCAAACAACCTCCACAAGAGCCCAAAAATTCACCCCTCGAAGCAAATCCAATGAAGAAATGCTATACTCTTTGAGAAGCGAAGGAAGGATTACTGAGTTGCTGCCTCCTATAAATCCCAAGATAAAGAGTTATGATTCCACCAAGATATGTCTCTACCATTCTAACTCACTTGGACATACGACTAAAGAATGCTGGTCTTTGCGACATAAAATCCAGGATCTCATGGAAAATGGAGAGCTGGAGATAGAAATTTCCATGACCAAAAAAGGCGAGAAGGGAATAAAGAGCTTAAGATGTCCACTCGAGACAAGCATTGCAAATGAGGTGAAGGCTATGAGCGATAATCTTGGCAGAACCCAAGATGGAATGATCCTAATGCAGGAAATGACAAAGGAGATTCTTCCGCCAACATCCGACATCCTATAGTCCAAAGATGACAACCATAGTCCAGATCTTATAACCTTGGATGATGCGGAGGAAATACTGATCCTTTTCAAGGAAGAAAAAGCAAAAAAGTAAAGTTCCTTGCAAGAAATGCGACAGCAGTTCGAGGGAGATTTCATGGTCGAATCCTCCCAAGCCCAGGAAAAGTGTGAAGGAATAGATGAAGGAAAAGGTGGCGAGGGTGTCGGGAAAACCCACCCATCAAAGGATCAAGAGTTCATACCTTTTTGCGATGGGTCCAGCTTAAGCATCCCTGAGGAATGTGCTGAACAAAGAAGTGATCAAGTTATGGCCATAAGTGAAGATAGTCAAAACCAAGAAGTAACCTCTGTCGCGATCCTTGAAGGCGACACAACCACTGACAACTGGACTATCATGCCTCAACTAATCAAAAGATGTAGGTCCAGGGGATAAATTTGTGAGTTCCAGAAGATGTTGGGACGGTATCACTTCCTTTGCAGTATGCTTTTATTTTCCATGCTTGTAAAGAAAAAAAAGAAAAGAAAAGAAAAAATCAAAAATCAAAAATCAAGTCATTCAGGTTTCAGCTCATCAAGCCTGAACTACGAAAGACCTGATCTCCCCTCTTCAATGGGAGTACGTAGGCAACCATTTATGGTGTGGTCAAACCAAACAAAAACCCAAAAAACCCAAACCAAACACTTATCAAACCAAACACTTCCCAAACAAATGCTTCTCAAACAAACACTTGTCAAGCCGTTTATCTTATTAAGTAGGAACTACGTAGACCTGATCTCCCACACTTACGGGAGTACGTAGGCAACCACCAGTGGTGCGGTCTGACCCTCAACAGAAATGTCCAAATCCAAATGTCGATCCCAAGAATGACCCTCCAAGTCAGCGACCTATGTGGAGAAGACCCAACAACACTACAATGTCATTCCATAAAATCTGGCACAAATCCAAGAAAGGAAGAAACAGTGATATGCCAAGACAACCAGCAGCGAGGACCTTCAAAGATTCGACACCCTTAATCACGAGTCTTCATCAAATCAAAAGAAAATCAAGACCGATTACATTAACAAGTCAGGAATAATGATTAAAGGCATCAAAAACCAGGTCCTATACTTGTTCACCATCTGGTACAGAGGAAAAGGTCTCTTGCGATCTCAAAGATCTTATCACCCCATCCATCCGGCCAAAGCGACTATCCTGCATAACAAGAAAGGCCGAGGCAACGATTTTAATCGACGACAACCCGATATTGTGACCACTACAAAAAGACTTGGGCAATCTTAGAAACAGCGACAACTCAACACTGGGGCATTTATCAAACATCCTAAAGAGGAAAATGCCCCAATCAACACCATCAGCATGGTCCATCATCATCAAAGCTTCCCTCACATCGGCTCACTAGCGATTTGGATATTACTCACTTACGCCTTCATCAACAAAGAGAGTTTTTTGTATGAATCCCCGAGTGGTATGCGAAAGGACTGGGGCATTTTCCGATTCCAGGAAAGCGAAGGATTTTAAAGCGAGATCAAGCCTCTCATCAAAAGAAGGAAAACTCCTGAAAGAAATCATGGCAACATAAGCGTGCCCCTACGAAAGAAGGGGAAAATTCTCAAAAAGTTCTTAACTCAAGGCCAACGATAAAAGGTCTGGCGAATGAAATCTACATCGTCAAACAAGTTAATTTGCGTCAAATCCTCATAAATTGAGACCTCTACACTGAAGTTCAAAGTTCTAAGAACGAAAAGTACGATAAAGACCTCCGTGAATATCGGTGAGATTCAGTCATCATTCAACCAAGGTTGCAAATCAAATGTTCAAGGAAATGGGGCACAAGCACCCAATAGCGAAAGGAAAATCTAAATCACCTCAAAAAGGGTGAGAAATTTTTTTAGTCCATATAAATTACAATCTGCATCAATCTAGGACAATTGGCTCCTAAAAAAATCTAGATCATCACATCATGCGTGATCTGCACGTGTGCAAATGCGCTACATCAACGTACATCTCTATCAAGCATCACATTAGGCAAAGTCTGGTGAAGAAAACCTTTGAATTTTACTTTAGCAAAGGTATTGGAAGATCCGATATTCTAAACCATTGGCATCAATTCAGTGCAACATCAAGACAGTTTAGCGATAAAATCTTTGTATACTACCGTTCGAGTGGGAACCAAAATAGTTGGGCAATGTCAACTACCAGCAGGGTAGGATTTGTTATCAAACCACCATCAGGGTAGGCACCATTGTAAACTACTAGCGTATGCATCGGTCACATCTTAATTTCTCTTCATCAAACAGGCATTAGCAACACCGACAAAAAGCCAAAAGTGAAAACATTTTAAACATGCATCATAACATTCATTACATTACGATTTGCGATTTGCGATATGCAAAATTTGATGTGCGAGTTGCGAGTTGCGAAGTGCGATTAGCCAAAAGCGAAATGTGAAGTTTGAAATACGATGTGCAATTTGTGAACTGCGAAAACATTTTTAACATTCATCATCACATTCACTGCATTGCGATCTGCATCATTGAAAATATATTGTCATGTTTCAAGTGTCTACTAATTTTTATCATGTCCATTCCATTGCATTACATGAACATGATAAAGAGGGGCATCTATAGACACTCGAAATTTTCTTTTCCTGTTACTAACTGTGCAGGAGGGCAAAAGCATCTTTTTCACACTCTAGAGGTAATCGTGGAGGACCACAACATCAATTCCAACCTCAGAGATAACCTTGAGTACATTCAAAGTCAACAACATGACCATCTCAGAGATAACCCTGGGAAAAACCTGCTACAACTGTGCAAAAACCGGAGATAACTCTAGGAGGGGCAAAATGGTCATTTTGCTAACTCAACTTCACTTCTAATCAAATACACGCATGTCAACTTAAATTGATTCAAAATTAGTCCCACAAGACTCATATCTTAACTTTGGAGCAAAAACTACGCGAAATAACTCACCAGATTGCCTGATAGGAACCCGGGAATGCTATTTCGGTCATGGACCCATCTTCTTAGAATCAAAAAGGGCAAATCCCATGTAATTACGTAACTCTCAACAAAAGCAGTCTGAAGATGGTCTTGTACACCTCGTTTGGATACTCGGATTGAAGTTATACAAGTTCGAGCGGACATTACATTGTATGAGTACGCGTACTTCGAGACGATGGGACCCACGAGGCCCGGATGCATCACGACCAGCCGCAGGTGTATCAGGGCTGCCGTATGTACACCTACAGCCATCAGTTCTATATATATGGGGCTTGGGCTAGCCATTCGAGAAAGAAAAGGCGAGGAAGCCCTGTCCAATTGGCTTTATACACACCCTATATTGAGTGCATGCTCTTTTTAAACACCTGTTAGCCCATATACAGTCATATATTTACCGGCGGGAGCTGAGTGTTTATCTATTTAGAGTCATAGAAGTCTGCATTGGTAGCCCACTATAAGCCTTCTTACACTCAATAAAGCCTTTCTCTTCATATTGGCACACACTATTCTACACATTGAGAGTCGTGTTATGTAAGTATGTCCGGACTTTGGTCCGTGGCTTTCATTTCTGTCTGTATATATATACTTATATATGTGTATATATTTTTATACGGGCTAACATTATCGAGTTATGCCTCGATTGAGCCTAGACTTATGTCTGGAGCGTTTACTTGCTTTTCTATATATATATATACTTATATATATGAACTGTTGTCAGACTTTGTTTGATGAGCCTGGATTTTACATTCGAGGCGTTTACTTGCTTATATATATATATACTTATATATATAATTATTGTCGGACATATTCGATGAGCCCGGATTTTATATATAATAAAAGTGCTATCGCTTTTATATATATATATATATATATTTACATTTTCGTAGGTTTTGGAGTTTACTACGTGGCCTTTTATGCCTTTTATTTATATTTTTAAATCGCCTGGAGTTTACTTCGTGGCGGTTGATCGCTTACAACTTTATTTACATTTCTAATCCCCTGGAGTTGAGCTTACTGTATCATGCACATATATATACATTTATAGCTTTTTATTTACTTTTCTAATCCCCCATGGAGTTGCTTCTGTGGTGGTGATCATGCACACACACACACACACACACACACATATATATATATATATATATATATATATATAATCGCTTTCGCTTTATATAAACTGCAGATCATGTGAGCCTAGGAATCATGTGATCACATATTCACCATTGAATCTAGATTCTGGTTCCGTGATGGACTTTTTCATTGTGAAGCGGCTTGTATATTATTCTGATGTAAGAATTTCCTCGATGGTCATCATCCCCATAAGGAGTTCTAAGACTACTTGTGTAATATTTTCTCGAAGATGCCTCACATCTCAAAAATAAAAGAAAACTAGCCGAACATTTAATAAGAAAATAGAAGTATGAAAATGTCTCAATTCCTATTGAGCACAGGGTTTGAAAAACCACTTTTACAAAACTTCATTTCTATATCTTGGTTAAAATTGAATTTTTCTATAAATTCAAACCTTATGTATATAGGTGCGTATGAGGCCTCGCAGTACTTTCAAATAATTGCACATTGATCCACACACACACACACATTTATATAACAGTTTCTTTGAAAAGTGGCGGTCACCGTGGCAACACGGGTGTCGGGGGGTGCCTAACACCTTCCCTTCGCATAATCAATCCCCTGGACCCAAATGAATCTCGGCCATTGCACTGCTTAGCGTTGTTACATCATCGGGTCAATGTGCAAACCTTTTTGACACGTTAGTGCAACTAGTTAAAAACACCAATGGCTAACTCTGTTGTCAAATCGTCGACATTATACATGTCGGACCTTTTTTACTTATTTTTTCAAATAAATCTCACATTAACATGAGAACACCAAAGAACAACTAACGAAAAGGGACACTAAAAATCCCGATGTCGACAACATCAACGAATTCCCTTACAATAGGTATCTGACCTAGTTCACCCTTGACTCTGCGAGTATCCACAATGTGAACTAAATAACCTATACAACCCTTCCTAAGCAACCTCTTTGCTTGCATCGTCGTCAGACAACAAGATTGTCTCGATGATTTACTACCATAAAATACCACCTTTGACTTATTCGGAGTCTTCAGGTGTACGCACTTTTTCTTACAGTCAATGATCGCTCTATGACTCGATAACCAATCCATCCTGAGGATTACATCAAGCTCTCCAAGATGAATCTGTATCAAATCCATGTTAAGCTTAAACTCTCTCAAATCAACATAACAATTCCTATGATTGTAGTCTACAAGGATAATTTCTTTGTTCGCTACTTCTACATTCATTGAGTGTTCTAATAGTTCACGAGGTAAATTTAATATTTGAGCAAATTCATCAGATACAAAAGAACATGAAGCTCTCAAATCGAATAACACATAGGAATCTATATCATTGATCGGAATAATACCCGACACTACCTCCCTGGATGCCACAACATCTTGCACTGTCACGTTGAAGGTCCTCGCTATTGGCTTGTTTGGCTGGGCTGGTCCTCCACTAGTTTCCCCAGTGTTGTTGCCCCTATTGCCGCTTCTGCCATCCGTGCTTTTCTTTCATGGACAGTCCTTGATCCGATGTCCCGCTTTTCCATAATTAAAAAAACTTCCTTTCTTCGCATTAGGACAATTGTGTGAAATATGCCCTTCTTGTCCACATGTATAATGGACCATTTTTCCTTTCATGCACTTTCTCGAGTGACCCTTTCCATAATTCCCACATACCTGCTTCTTCTGATGCACGCTCCCTTACTGAATTTCAGAATTGTTACCCCCACTGCTCCATTTAAACTTCTTGTTATTGCTACCACTACTGCTAACATTCAAATTTCCTATTTCTACCTTCTTCTTGTTCTTTTCCCGATTATATTTTAAAACCGCTTCACTCCCACCTTCAATAACGAGAGCTTTCTCCAACAAAGTTGAGAACGACGTAATTTATAAAACCGTTACCTTGCTATAGATCCACAGTTTTAACCAATTTTTAAATCTTCTTACCTTCCTCACCTCAGTGTCCACCTGACGTGGATCAAATCTGGCCAATTCATTGAATTTTGCAGCGTACTTCGACATCGACCTATTTTCTTGTTTCAACTTCAAAAACTAGATCTCCATCCACGCTTGCGTACTCTCTGGGAAGTAGTTCTTGAAAATCAACGTCTTGAATGCTTCCCACGTCACGATTCTAGTTCCGACTTTGCTCTAGTTGGCTTCGCACCAAAAGTTAACCTCACCTTTCATTAAATATGTAGCAAAAATTATCTTCTTCTTCTCAGCGACTCTAGCAATAACAAATGCCTTTTCAATCTCCTTTATCCACGTTTGGGCCTCTATTGGGTCTGCTGTTGCCCTAAACTCTGGCGGCCCTACTTCCTTGAAGTCTTTAAAATTGGCTAATTGGTTTCCCGTCTAGTTTCATGTTGTTGGTGTTTGATTCCTCATAGCTTCTGCCATTAGGTTAATAAAGTCTTGCATTGGGTTTGGTTGAGCTCCCTCTACATTGTTAACTGACTCTTCGATCTATTCATTTTGTAGTACTCGTCTGGGCGACATTATCTAGTTAAACAAAGTTCTAACACGTTACTCAGGTTTTATTATCATATAAGTATTTAGCATGTAATACAATATTGTATTCAAACAATAATATGATCATCATGTGAGAGTTTTAGATTACCAAACTTTGGAATTCTGCTTCCCCGATTAGTAGGTTAAGTTTGCTAAAAATACTGATTCAGTTTACTGAATTTTCATAACATTAAATAGACGATTTACTATGTAAATTCTCAAACACATATCATAATAATGCATTTATATTCATATACCATCTTTGGTGTCTTACACGTTCATCACATGTATATTGCTATAAATGCTACCATCTCATTAGAAATAACAAAAGATGGGATTCACTTAAGCCATTATTTCCTACCTACATAAGTGGAAAATATAACCTACATACAAACTACCTCGCACCTACTGAGGCTAATATAAACCCTAATAAACTAAAAGTAGTACTAGTGCATCTATTTACATAACATATCTACCAACATCACTGCTCATCCTGAGAAGTCTCGTCATCATGCCCGTGCTCCTGAGTCTGGGATTCACCTCCACGCACTCAACGTCGAACAGATCGATTATACTCTCTAACCTCGAAGCGCATCCTCACCAGCTGAGCAATCTGGCCCATATAGGCAGTGTCTAGTGCCCTCCCCAAGGTGTCAGTCCTAACGTCCTTGGTCGCCATCTCCTTTCGTAGTTAATCCACCATGCCTTCTCAATTCTTATCTTATCAGCTATCTCCAAATTAAACTCGAATTTAAGAGCTTGATTCTCAATCCTCTTTTCTACTAGCTGGGTCTTGGTCAGCTCCAGACTCTCCTGAGCCTGTGTCGACACTAACTGTGCCTAATATATAGCATCCTTATATTGCTGCTCTATAACCTGCAGAGTATGGTTCTCTGCCTCTAGCTCGACTAATATCTCCTCAAGCTCGCGAATCCTGTCGAGCAATCCTCCCATCTGATCAAATGAAATATTCATATCCTCTATCAGGCTTTGACTAATCAACAGAGTGACTATCATGTCTCTCGTCCGACATCCTACAAACACCACAAATAAAACTAACTTCAGTACCACAATAAAATATATTCATTGATAAAATGAAATGATATTTTATTTAGTACAACTAAAACTCGATGGATCTCCTCAACCCATAACCTACATACTCTATATAGGTTTTCTGTAACGCCCGAGAAAATCGAATTTTTATGACAATTGAATTTTTATTTGATTATGTTAATTAAATGAATTTAATTGATTTGTTTTGTGAGTAAGCTATGTGAAGGTCGTTCTATGACCTAGGATGTGTTTATATGGTTAGTAATCTGGCTACGTGCTAGAATTAATTGTTTAGAATTTCCAAGAAAAAAATAAATGTGTTCCGAGAAATTTCCGTAAAATCACTATTCATCCATTTCTATTTGGGAAATTATTTTGAAATTCGAGAAACGTGTAATGATAGAATATACAGATAACGTGAAATATCTAATAATATTTCATTTATGGAAAACGAAGTTTTCGCCCGCGGACTTAAAACCTAAGGGTTAAGTATATTGATTTCCGATAAGGAAAGGAAACGCGTAGAAGGAAAGGAAACGTGTAGAAGGAATTGCGTTATGGTTAAAGAGTGTGTTATACAATTATGATACTATTTAGTATCTATGTATAATACGATGAGTTAATATGGGTACAATACGATTATCGTACTAGTATTATACGGAGAGAATACGTGAATTATACATATGGAATACGATTCGTACTATGGAATTAAGTTAAGACCTAATGTTAATTCATTTGAGTTGGATTATGTTTAGTCCAATCAATTGAATGATCAAGCCCAAGGGATTATTGGTTAAGCCCAATGCAAGAAAAACCGAACCGTGGATCGAACCGGTGGGTCACCGAATGGGTAAAACCCATGAGGAAACCCATGGGGGTGACCTATGGGCAAGGTGGGCCGGCCACTTGGTGTGCAAGACAAGTATATCACTTGGTCACCAAGTATTTTACTTAGTGACAAAGTGTGGAATAGTAAGGAGGTGGGGGATAAAGCCTATTTTGCCCTCCATTTCAATTGCTTATAAATAGAAAGCTAGAGTTGGTCATTCGAGGGTTTTTCAAGTTGCCAACATATATTTTGAGAGAGAGAGAAAGAGCTAGACTCAAGCTAATAATCTACCTTGAAGCTATTTCATTAGAAGTTTATCAAGAACACAAAGATCGTTAAGGTAATATTCCTTAATAGTAGTTCCATCTCTTTTGGTTTTATTTTAGTATGGAGAATCATAAATGGGTGGTGTATGTCTAGTATGGTGGAATAAGGTTGACTTACCATAGATTCATTCTCTATAAGTCATTGAATCATAGAAATCATAAGGTTTGATATAGCTTAAAATCATGAAAATATTGGTTGTAGAGATTGATTGTTGATAAACAATTGAACTCCATCAATACGTTAATATGTGCATCTTGCTTGGTTAGGATGTAGATATGAAATCCATGGAGTATTCCATGTGATTTGGCTTAGAGAACATTAGTAACAAAGTTATGAAAAATTTCACGGAAATAGACGTTAAACGTCGAGAACGTAGAAATTCCAGATTGATAGTCAAAAGTTGTCGTGAGACTTGAAAATGTTGTTTTTCAATGTCAACACGTGAGATAGGGTATTTAAGAGTCGTGGGTTCGAGAATCGTCGGATTCTGACTTAAAACGAAGAAAAACAAGCATTGAACGCTCATTAAAGTTTATGAACGCTTAGAAAATGAACTCAATAGTGAATTTTGAGTTATCGGATTCGAAAGTGTCAAATTATTATATGAACGCGTAGAGTATGTCATTTATGACGTGTAGACTTTTGAACGGACCAAATCATACTTATAACAAAGAAGTTATGGCTCCGAGAATCTCACCACATTTTTATCTGTTAGAGAAAATCTGGTACTAAGGTGCAGCGTCGCAACACCGCAGAAAGTGTGTTAAATGTTCATACGCGCAGCCCTAAGACTGATGTAATGGGCTCTTTCGAAAGTGGCACCGCAACGCCATTGATAGTAGGAAGTCTCAAGGCATAAATAATGGGCTGAGACCAAGCATGGGTATCGCTTAACCGGCGCCAACGCAACGGCCTTGTATTGAGATGTCACGTCGCTACGCGGGTGCAGGGTTTTTGATAGATAACTTAGGTTTTAACTTAAATTTTTCAGAGACCTAGAAGAGTAAAGTTTATGAACTTCATAAGTGTATTACAACTATTCCTATACTACCTATACTAATGTATATGGTATTGAAACTTAGGAATTGAATGCATGTTAGTAATTTATGAATGAAGAACACAAAGTGTTGTCAATGAACACTAGTCGGGAAGTAACGTTGGTACTTTTCCAATGATGATAGAGTCCGGTTAATAACGTAAGTTGGTTAATAAGCTGGGACGAAGGGTAATAAGTCGAGTTGACTTTATTAATTATATTAAGTTAACAAAGACATATAAGAGAAAGAAGTTGGTAGGAACAATGTGAATAATTGTTTGATAGATAATTACAATGTGCTATGTGAATATATCATGTAGATTCTATAAAGGTTATGGTCAGTCGATTAAGTTATTTGACGACATTGAAAGGCAAGTTTTCTTAACGCTTGTCTAACCTTCAAGTTAGTCCAGTTTTATGTGATTCATTGTCTTTGAATTGCATTTAATCGATTTTAAAGAAAGGGTCAATGCCAGATTTAACTCGGCTAGACTACTCGTAAGATATAAATTGATTTGTATACATATCTTTCTATATAGAAATGTTAACGTTATCATATGCCAAGTAATTGGTACGGATGTGAAGGTAAGGTTTGTCTATAAAAAAACAAAAGTATTTTTCATCGATTATTCGATGGGCACACGAGTTTGCCAAATGTTAAATGTAAATACATTTAACCAATGAGTTTTGATCAGCATAGAGTACTATAGGCTGATCACCTAGAAGTGCTCGTAAGTAATGCTGATGTACAACCTTAGTGCTATGATATCCTTTTCAAGTATAAAAACAGAAAGCTACTGTTCATGGTCTATTGACCAGTTTAGAATTCCTAATCTACTCTATACTTTGGGAATTGATGATATGAAATGTTAAAGTATTATTGTTTCATAATACTTCATAACTATTTGTTCGATTATGTAGGAATTGTCATATAATTCACAGTAATGTGGTATTACCAATTATCCTTTGTTAAAACTTCACGAGCTTGTTATGCTCACTTCTTGCGTGAATTATATGATTGCAGTTAAGAATGAACGTACTGAGAATGCTAAGAGAGATAAGGGCAAGGCTAAGATGGATACTTAACCATCGTGTAATAGACTAATATGTTTGTATGTATTATACATTATAAACAACGAACGATGTAATCGGTTTATGAACCTGGGAAGGATTATACTTTGATTGTAATAAGAAGATAGTAATTACATTCATTATGTTGTATTTCAATGGAATGATTATATAGTTATGAGTACAGTGTAGCACCATATGTCGGGTTGGAAGACACCCGAATTTGGGGGCGTCACATTTTCTACTAAGGTTATAACCTAGGTTTTACATTCCTAATGTTTATAACCTACCACTTTGATACCAACCTATGACACCCCCAAATTTTGGTTTCCTAACCACCAATTCGGTGTTCACGATACTAAACAACAAACATAATTTATAACTAATGCAGAAGAATAAACATACATTGTTTATCATAATAGTAATAAAGTGTGAAGCCCCTAAAATAGGTATACATCACCCATCTTGGGTCGCCAAATACATGGTACAAAACTTAAATTCAAACTTCATTTATACAATACGACAAAACGTAGCTGAGAGTTTTGACATGAATATTGTCTTCTAGATAATATTCCAACTCAAATGGAGTCCTCATTACAATTATTATCACACTATTTTATAAAATAGTGAGGACTACTATAGCCACCATCTCGGACCATCACTCCGTTCGCCGACTAGTCCCAGCTACGTTCTCATATTCTGAAGAGAACAATGAAAGCAAAAGGGTGAGCTCAACTAGCCCATTAAGAAATATTATGACTAAGATAATGCAGAATAAATTACCGTTAGCCTTCAACAGTGTTAAATTGATTGAATACAATAAACAACAAGTTTAACTGCAGCGGAACAAGCAACCCATTAGAAGAGTCATGTAGAGCATAATATCTACTATCTTTTAGGATTTAAAAAGTTTATCATCAATCTTATCGCTGAAACTCAGCTCAATAAATAATCCACATCACTAAATTATCCATGCACTACGGCCAATGATATTCATTAGTATCACCTCCACGAATTATCCATGCACTACGGGCCAAGGAGATTCGTGTTATCACCAATGGTTATGATCATGCCAACAACTGTCCATCAATACACTACGGACCAATGAGGACTTTTACCACATCGTTTGTAACATTACATATCATGATTATATCGAATAATCCTTGGTCATAATCATACCAATCAACAGTCCATCTATGCACTATGGGCCAAAGATGACTTTCATCACAATATAAGCACGAGGATGATGACAATGATATAAGAATTCAATTATATGAGAGGAAGGATAAATTTTAAAGATTTATAATTTAATTTATCCAGAATTGAATAATATCCAAATTATCAACATGAAACTACTTTGTGGAGTAAAATTCAAGAATAATATTGTATCAAAAATTATTTGGACCGAAATAAATCAATTTTTGTCATGAATAGAACCCTGGGTGAATAGTACTCAAGTGAATAGTACTTCGTGAATAGTAACTCATGAATAGTACTTCGGGAATAGTAATTCGTGAATAGTACTTTGTGAATAGTACCATATTTATGAATAATATCGTATTTATGAATAGTGTCCATGAATCGTACTTTGTGAATAGTGTCGTACGTATGAATAGTGTTGTATAAATAAATAGTACCCATGAATAGTACCCTGGCAAAAAAAACTTAAAATTTAAGAAGAATGTTCAGAAAAATATTCTTGTGAAATGATACTAGATGAAGCACAAATTTCAAAGATATTCTACTAATTTCACGGAGTATAAAAGCAATACTTTAACAAAATGAGTGTATAATTAGGAATACGAAACGAAATAATATTATTTACATACTATAGAGTATGGAAGAAAATATTATTTCATACAAATATTGAACAAAAATAATATCTCTTACCATAGTAGAAGACTAGATACTTCAATAGTGAAGTAGCAGAATACTCTTCTTATTCCTCTCTATAGTTTCTCTATCTATAGTTGCTCTTGTGAGTCTTAGTGAATTGGTGAGAATGAAAGAAGAAATGAGCTTCTATTTATAGGAAAATATAGTTTCGATAATTACACGTTTAGGGGTTGAATTATTACAGTTTAGTGCATTCATCTTTGCCTCCATTTTTAATTTAGTCCTTTAAGTATTATCAATCATGCACAACCTCTCCTAATAGTACATACAGGTGAACCAATATTTTCATGCATGTGAATAAATTGTTATTTATATGTGAACTAATAGCAATTAATTGCTCAGTTATCCGATTAATTACCTGTTTGGTCAATAATAACAAAACCAGCCAATCAAAGAATTACCTCCTTTGAGGGTAATTGGGTCACGGAAGAATTAAAGAAAATTAAATGAACAAACATCTTTAATCAACATGAACTTATTCATCATTAATATTATAACTCACAATATTAACAACCAGATCATTCCTAGGAAAGAGGGGGCTTTCCGATACGGATTTCTCCTTATTGGCGCGCGATTAGGTGACCAAACCCCTTTCCTTGATAGATCTTTCCAGACATCGTCAATAATGTAAATATTAATATGAATAACTTTGGATGGGAGGATGAGAAGGAGAAGGAAGCAGAAAAGTTTGCTCGTGAGTAACCTTTCTCCGATGGAAGGAGATTAAAGGAGAAGCGGTTATCCGAAAACCTAGTCTTTTATAAATTTTCTTTAAGTTTTTATGTTTAAAAACATAAATTAATGAAGATAAGAAGTAGATGATGTTAGGGATGATTTCATATGGTTGAAATCATGAGAAATAATGAAAATAAGAATGTGAAGTTTAGTAAATAAATTTCTTAAGGAAGTATAAGATTCGTAATGAATTAGAACGATCCGAGTTGATTATATAAACAAGTAGGTGAAATAAGTAAGGAATAATGTTCTATATCATCAAATTCTAATAAAAAAGTAAAATCGTAATCCAAAATATCAATTAAAATGAAGAACAAACGAAGAACACAAAGAACACGCGAAGAACACGAAGAACGTTGTTGATGGACAAATTTAAAACCATCGTAGGATAATTTTTGTTGATGGACAAGTTTAAAACCATCCCATATAAGTTAGATGCATATTGCTTGGTTAGGAATGGTAGAAACATTCATGAAGAATGGATTAAACTTAGCTATAATGAAGTTAAGGCGAAAATTTCGTAAAAGATAAACAAGAATTAGAAAGTTAGTAAATGAACCCGAATGTGTAGGGTTTCATAAGAATGTAAGAGAATGTAGAAAACATGAGTCATGGACTTAAGAATGAACGAATTCAGAGTTCGGATGACCGAATTACGGACAAACAAACAAGGAGCGTTAAAAACGTAAAATGAACGAAGGGTGAAGATTAAGCCAATTGACTGGCATGTTAACGGATACAGAATGAAGTTCTATCCAAGGGGGATTGAAGTACGTAAGATAAGGAAGAGAATGGCTTTGGAACGACCTAGTTTCGAGTTATAACGGAGGAGTTATGAGATCGAGAAGTAGCGTCTCAAAATGAAGTTAACACTTAGAAGAAATTTTCAAGAATTAGGGCTTGCAATCGCCATGGCCCGACCATGCCTTGTATAGGAAAGCCGCAGCCTGCACTGTGGAGTCGAGGAGATCGTAAAAACTCATGCCAGCATGAGAGATAGAAAGGAGAGTGGCGCAGAAATGGGCAATGTAGGAAAAAGCAGAGAAGAGCTTTTAACCGCCAAACTTTCTTGGGAAACGTAAAGGAAGATAAAGAACATAAGGTTCATCAAATGTAACACTTAATCTAGTAAATTAAACCTTTAATGAAGGTTGAATGAAAAGATTAAACGAGATTAAAAGATAAAGAATGTAGACGTGGGTTATGGAGCCGATATTCGGGGACCGTAGTCACGATAAACGAACGTGGGGGCTTGCTATGGTTGTGATTTCTTAGACGTTGAGTGGCGAGGGTAATGAATAACATTTCGATGTTATGTCATGCTAGTGAGAGATAAGTGTGAAGCGTATAGACGCTGCAAACACAATGTTATTGCGATGAACGATTGGTCTTAGCATACAACGAACAGTGTGGCTTTGACACTAGGAACGAGTAATGAACATGGAGTTCATATAATAGATAACAAAAGTATTAGTAAGATATGAATTATCAAGAAAGCAGTAACGAACGGTAATAAGATTAATGAAAGCCGAATGTGAGTCGTATAAGAATGAATCCCGAGGTATGATATTTAGTTGCTAGAAAGCCGTAAGGAATAAAAATTTACTTAATGAATTTTATAATTAATGGTTACGATAAGTTATGTTGTGGTACAATCGTAACCTTTCATGGTTGACATATGGGAGCTGGGCTAAACAATTCCTTCAGAGAGCGAAGGTATATACAAAACTGGCAACCGATCTAACTCACTGTTATGGGTAGTGTAGATGAAACGGGAACTTGTTTGTTGGTTGTTTGTGGATAACCACTCAGAGTACCATATGGACTGCTAACAGAAAAGAGATCTGTGCTGAGTCCTAGAGAAGTTATAAGAAGAAGATACGAATATAAAACATCAAAGATGATGAACGTATAAGTAAGACATCTTCGTATGTCATAAAGTCGTAGAACGGTACTGAAAGAGGTCGCGTAAACTTAGGTTGCAAGAACGCGAACCCTAAGAAGTAAAGTTAAGAAAATCAATGCATAAGTCAAATATACATGACTAATTAGTGTTTATATTTTCTCCTTATATGTTACATAGGAATTAGAATGAACAGTTCAGCGTAAGTTGTAGCTGGGCGTAAGGCAAGTTTCCTAACTTCATTTATATTTCAAATGAATGCTAGTTTCTTAAACTTCTCAGATGTTGAACTTGAGCAGTTTTGTCTATGTGCGAATGTACAATATTTGTACATGGTGGTAGAACGTATGAAGCCTTGTGCCACAATGTGAACACTTTGGTGTTTCTATGATATGAACTATTCTATGATTGAGCTTTTCGATACAAGTATGTTCTATTTATACATGAACCGTTATTGTTATGTTTGTGCTAATGATTATAGTTAGACATGATGTGTATGAAAAAGGTAGAGGAATGAAAGTATTTCAAAGTGCATGTGAATAATGTTTTAAAATGATAGGAATCAAGACTATTCCTATTAATTAAGCTGCTTCATAACCTTTGTTTGGTTATTGAAGTCTTGAAAGAATGTTTCAATTCTTGAAGATGTTTGTTCAACTGTGATGACTTGCTGGGAAATTGAATGCTCACACTTGCTTTAAATGAAAAACATTTTTAGCGAATGAGGTTAGAAAAACTTAAGGATCCCGTAAAGATCAAGTTGACGGTATCCAGATGAAGTTCCATTCAGGATGTGAATAAGCGAGGAGATCGAGCGAAGACTTGTAATATAAAATAAGTTAAATGAACTTTAGATTAGATTGAAGAACTGTTATGTATCCTTGGTGGCGGATAAAAGTCACTCTTGTAAGATGAAATGAATAATGTATTTATAATTATTTATAATGAAAAAGGTTATAAGGTTTCTCAAACCTAGGTTTTGAGAGTGTATGTTGTTATATTTCAGTATATAATGATGTATGTTTAGATAAATGATGTACTCGTGACGTATGGAATTCGGGTGTGAAGATAGACCAGATTTCGGGGCGTTCCAAGTTGGTATCAGAGCTGATAGGTTATAAATCTTAGGTAAGGGTATCTAAGACTATAATCGTAGAGAGAGGGATAAGAAGATCACCACGTGATCATAGTGATTCGTAGTAACAGATGAGATGTTAAACGATGAATGATTTATAGTACTACGAAGTTGTACGGGAAGAAGAACTCAGATTGTGCTATAAAGGATAGCATACAAATTAAAGAAAATTCGTATTAAGTAAAGAAAAATTGTAAAATTGTAAATTTCAATTGAGGACTCATGTGATAGCTGAGTTGTATGAACCTTTGTTATGGGCAGAGGTTTGTGCTTGGTGTATCAACTGCTTAGCTTATTATAGTTATAATCATTGGAATCGGTCGCACTGTCAAGATGTATATGACGAGAAGGTGAATCTTTTCACATGTATATATTTGATAGGTAGAGAACGATAAGGTAGGTGCGAGTTCTTGAAACTCATACTTATGGTACGTTCGTGACTCATAATGATATGGTAGGTTTTTTAACTTCTCAGTGAATGTATGCTTATGGTCTGTCTAGGATGGTTCTTAAACTCGTATTATTATGGGAAGTTCCTAAACTCATAATGTGTGGTAAGTTGATGGACTATACTAAGGTATAAGGATGTTTAGACTGACAACAAGTTGTTTTCAGTAGGCTTAGTATTGAAGGTGCTAGAGAAGATTAGGTATTGTCATAGTAAGACAACGAAGAAAGATGGAGAGTAGGATACTCCAAGTCATCTAGCTATGCTAGATTTGAAGTTTATTGAACTCGTGCTAATATGTATATTTTGAAAAAGGATTGAATTGGTTCAACTTTTGGAACCAATAGATTTTTAAAAGAACTATTCTTGGTATGTCTATGCTAATTATTTCAGCTAGATAGAAATTGATTTAAAATATAAAAATGAATTTTATATCATCAGTACATTTGATGCAAGGATGGTAAAAGGATGGAGTTATTAATGCAATTGAACCTAGTGTTGGATGTGATCTTAGGATCAACAACCCGCTATGGTATGATGTATAATGACGAAGTCACAAACTGACGAAGTCCTCAACGTACCGTAAAAAGTCCGGTATCATGACATCATAAAACGTTTTAATGTATTGAAAAAAAATTTAAAGAAGTAGTCGATGTCAATTGAGTTGACTAGACGAATGTTTCACGTTGATATCCAATTTATTGGTATGGTCTAAGCTACTTGATTCGACTAGACAAATGGTATGTCATCGAGTTTTCTTTGAAGAAGTTGTGCCAAACCAAATTGTTTTGGTGCGGAATCTAATGATTTAGTATGAGGTGAACATATCCCGAAATGGGGTATACGATGGGTAAGAGGTAATTTGCTTTCTTTGTGATTGTAAACTGACCGTGGAAGAAAGGTTACGGTGTTATGCTATTAAACGGAGTAAGAGTTCATGGTCGATTTGACCCCTCAGCAAAAGTATGAAACTTTTTAAAAGTAAATTTTATATTCCTCGTTATTCTTTCTACTTCATGATTCTTGATAGGTTATGGAGGATAGGGATGATGGAAAGATAAGAACTTCTTTGAAGAAAAGTTGAGAAGATGGGTAGGCTAAAATTTTGAGGACGAAATTCTGTGAAGAAGGGGTGAATGTGATGACCCGGGTAAGGGTGTGTTTTTAAGAAATTTCGAGGACGAAATTTTATAAGAGGGGAAGAGTGTAACGACCCAGAAATTTGGATTTTCTAGAATTTAAGTTTAAAGAATTAGTTATTAATAAAATGAATTTTTATTAATAATATTGTGTGTTATGTGTTTTTTAATCGTTCTAGAACCTAGGATGATTATAAGTTAGGAGGATTATGGCTACGACCTAGATTTAATGAGTAATAATTTTCAAGACAAAAATGAAAAATTTCCGGAACAAAAATATATTCGGGAAAAAAGATGAAATAGGCACTATTCACCCAACAAAACCTAAGGGTTAGGGTTTGAATAACATAAGCTCTTCTGAGAGTTCGGTATGTCGAAATGACATTCCGTCAAAAGATTTGACGATAATATATCTTGAAAAGTTAAGTAAGCCGATAAAAGTTTTTCTCGAAAAACGTGCAGAAATTGGATGAAATAAAAATGACAAAAAGTACTGCTGTGTACTTTTCACTCATTTAACTATGTTAGGGTAAAACATGAAGGAAAACGCTTAACGCCAAAAAGTGTTTTTCTATTTTTTGGAAATCCGAAGAATACGTAAAAGTTAATCGGCAAAGGAAAGACGAAATATCCAAAAATATTTGGATTCTGAGAATCGCAATTTTTAAAACTATCGGACGAAACCCGAAAGACGGAACCACAAAACTTACAGGCTAAGTTTCGTGAATAGTAAGGAGGTTAACTAAGGAGGTGGAAGTAGTAAACTTAAGAGTTAAGTAAACTTAAAGGCTAAGTAGACTTAAGTGTTAAGTAAACTTAAGGAGTAAGTTAACTTAGTCCTTAAGCCATGAATAGTAAGGAGGTTAGGGGGGTGAAATGATTAAAATACCCCTAGCTTAGAAATTCTATAAATAGGAAGCTTAAATCATTTATTTGGGATTTTGAAAATCCTACACCTTAGAGAGAGAGAGAGAGGGTTCAGATGGGAGGATGAGAAGGAGAAGGAAGCAGAAAAGTTTGCTCGTGAGTAACCTTTGTCCGACGGAAGGAGATTAAAGGAGAAGCAGAATCCCAAACCTAGTCTTTTATAAATTTTCTTTAAGTTTTTATGTTTAAAAACATAACTTAATGAAGATAAGAAGTAGATGATGTTAGGGATGATTTCATATGGTTGAAATCATGAGAAATAATGAAAATAAGAATTTGAAGTTTAGTAAATAAAATCCTTAAGGAAGTATAAGATTCATAATAAATTAGAATGATCCGAGTGGATTATATAAACAAGTAGGTGAAATAAGTAAGGAATAATGTTCTATAAAATAAAATTCCGATAAAAAGTAAAATCGTAATCCAAAATATCGATTAAAATGAAGAATGAACGAAGAACACGAAGAACACGCGAAGAACACGAAGAACATTATTGATGGACAAATTTAAAACCATCATAGAATAATTGTTGTTGATGGACAAGTTTAAAACCATCACGTATAAGTTAGATGCATATTGCTTGGTTAGGAAATGTAGAAACGTTCATGAAGAAGAAAGGATTAAAACTTAGCTATAATGAAGTTAAGGCAAAAATTTTGTAAAAGACAAACGAGAATTTGAAAGTTAGTAAATGAACCCGAATATGTAGGGTTTCATAAGAATGTAAGAGAATGTAGAAAATGTAAGTCATGGACTCAAGAATGAACAAATTTCAAGTTCAGAAGACCGAATTATGGACGACCAAATAAAGAGCGTTAAAAACGTAAAATGAACAAAAGGTGAAGATTAAGCCAATTGACTGGCACGTTAACGGATACAGAATGAAGTTTTGTCCAAGGGGGATTGAAGTACGTAAGATAAGGAAGAGAATTGCTTTGGAACGATCTCGTTCTGAGTTATAACGACGGAGTTATGAGATCGGGAAGTAATGTCTCAAAATGAAGTTAACACTTAGAAGAAATTTTCAAGAATTAGGGCTAGGCACCACGGCGCTAGCCATGCCTTGTAAGGTGGTACTGCAGTGCTAGACTAGGGAGCCGGGTACTACAAACTCATGCCGTAGTGTGAGAGATAGAAGGGAGAGGGGTACCGCAGCGCCAATGTAGGGAAAAAGCAAGAGAAGAGCTTTTAACTGCTCAGCTCTTGGGGAAACGTAAGGGAAGATAAAAAACATAAGGTTCATCAAATGTAACACTTAATCTAGTAAATTAAACCTTTAATGAAGGTTGAACGAAAAGATTAAACGAGATTAAAAGACAAAGAATGTAGACACGGGTTACAGAACCGATATTCGGGGACCGTAGTCACGATAAACGAACGTGGGGGATTGCTATGGTTGTGATTTCTTAGACGTTGAGTGGCGAGGGTAATGAATAACATTTCAATGTTATTTCATGCTAGTGAGAGATAAGTGTGAAGCATATAGACGCTGCAAACGCAACGTTGTTGCGATGAACGATTGGTCTTAGTATACAACGAACAGTGTGGCTTCGACACTAGGAACGAGTAATGAACATGGAGTTCATATAATAGATAACAAAAGTATTAGTAAGATATGAATTATCGAGAAAGCAGTTGTGACACCCCCCAAATTAGGGTACTTCCATTTCCGCAGGATTTGGTGTTCATTATAAAAATATCATCTATCTATCTACCCATAAATAAAAGCAAACCATGCAATAGATAGAATTAAATAAATAAATCTCCCCTTATGGGGTTACATCAACTGCATAAAAATACAATCCTAGGTCACTCTAACCTTAAACATCTGTGCGGAATCATAAACAATAATAAGTCTTAATAACATCAAGTCTAAACATAAATACATAATAACAACAAGTCTTCTTCACTTGTTAACCTTGCCCTTGCCTTTACTAGTGGAAGGCTCGTCAGATCTTTCGTTCTTAACTGCAATGTTACTATTACGTAAGAGTGAGCATGATTTGCCCACAAGTATAACAATATGACAAATGAATAATAATCTGCGAATAAATCAAAGACTTCTGAAGTAGGAAAACTCAGCTTTTGAATCAAGAATGAATTACAAGAAACAAAAGAACTTCTGAGGGTCATAAGACCTTGAACTATGTCCTAGGTTGTCAAGTGTTTATACTTGAAACCTTTAACAGTCATAAGACTATGGACTTTTCTTCTCGTACTTAGGGGGATCAGCCCTTAGTACCATACTGTGCACAATATCTTAACGCTAACGTATAAGTAATCCCCTATTCTGGGTTGTTCATCTCAGTTTGACATTAGAGTCCGCACCGAAGGAAGTTTGGTTTGGATAATTCATCAAGGGTTCTGAAATTTAGAACGCTCATCAACTATGGACTAGTCGAATCATTAAGGGTTCACTAGTCTAACAAAGTTCAACGGTAATTGATAATTTAAAATTGAATAGTAATCTCAAAAGGTATACAATGGAATAATTATTGTATAATAGAATCATACTTTGAAAGATTAATACATTTTAATATAATAAAATGGAGTTGATCAATAATAACGAGAGTTTGCTCGATGTAAAGAGACAACTTATAAGCTCATATAAAGATAACGAGTAGGGATAGGAAACTTGCCTTGTGCGTAGATTACACGTTAATTAATCTCATTCCTTGATTTAAATCCTACATATCATTTACGTTCAGAATACCAGTCAATTATAACGTACTAGTCATCACAAGTTCATTCTTTTGTCTAACTCGAATTCGTGACTATACTCAGTCAAATTACTAGACTCATTGTCACAATTACACTTCATGAACAATAAGTTAACTATGCATTCAATCATTCAATTCACACATAAATGTGTTATTGACATGTTAAGAATTTATTTTAACACCTCATTATACGTCTAACATGTTTTCATGTTCATTAGGTTAAGTTACCAACACATTGCTAGACTTGAACATTTAAAAACTCATTTCTGGATAATTCTGCTAAGTGGCGCTGCGTAGCCACTGTTATATCGATCTTGGCATCATGGGCGCCAGTGGCGCCGCGCGCTTGAGACTTAATGCCGCATGACTGGGACTTAGGCTTGAGTCAGCGTGCGTACGAAACTCCGCTTTTTGAATTTTCAAGACGCGAAGAACACAAAGATCAAAGTAAATTATCATTACATGGTCATTATATTCATCAAATTAAACATACCCCCATACTATAATTAGTACATAATCATTACCCAACCTTTATAGAGTAATTTTAACCAATTAAAACACATAATTACAGAATTAAAACATGTAATTTAACTGTTCTTGATGTTCTTGAAGGTTTAGAACATAAAACATGAAAATTAACACTACGGATTCATTATAACACCAAATCCATCCATTCAAGTTTTGTTTTCTTTGTTTTAGCATGCATAATCATATACAAGTGTGAATTTTACAAAATAATTTATGTTTGACATATTAATTTTACGTATAAGGGCCATATGGCTATATTCTATACTCTATAATTTTTGAAACAACAACATACGTTATAATATTATGAAATTGATGAAATGGGACCATCTAATACATAGGAAAACACCTTAAAACAAGATCTTAACACATATATGCACATAATCTTTACTCTTTCCAATTTACAGAGACTTTACAGAAAACTTGAAAGCCATATTTATTTTGTATTACTTTAATAATAAATAAAAAATAAATATTATTTATTATTATTGCGTGTTGAGAAGATGAAGGTCGATTCATAAGATAACCTAGAAAGAAAGTTCATATTCAATTACGTCTTCAAGTGTAACGTCGTAAAATCAAACCTTTTGAAATTAGTATTTTAATTATTCGTGGGAGAATTAAAGTGTTAACCACGTTGGAGAATTAAAGCGTTTGAATTTCTAAAATGAAAATAAAAAGTTTTAGAGAAATTTTTGAAAAACACTATTTATCGATTTACGCTAGGAATTATTTTTGAACTTCGAGAAATACGTAACGTTATAATATCGAGGTGATATTGATTATGTAATAATAACCTAAGTATGGAAAGCGTAATATTTAGCATGTGGACTTAATTTGGGAGCGTTAGGTTATTAAGCGTTAAAGGAAGAGAGTTGTGATCGTATAATGTGTAGTCATTATATGAAAGTATTGAATGTAAGTATAATCTGACGTATTGTACTATTATGTATGAAGAATGAGATAACGTATATTAAGAATTAATATCTGAGCTAGTATACTAGAATTATCGTAAGGTATGTATGTTAAGTTATTGAAATAAAGGGAATGGACTTGTAGGATTATAAACCTAATAGTAGGAGTCAATATAATGTGACAATCAAGCCCAAGTGTTTGATATATCATGAGTCCAAATTAGGTAGCACAAGCCCATTAAGAAAGTAGTTAGATTAATTAACAAAGCCCAATGAGAAGCCTTGATCCATGGGTCAAACCAAGTAGGAAGTGGGTAAGCTTGATGGGCAAGGATTATGTGTGATGATCAAGTAGGGTGGTGAGCAAGTGTTGTGCTAGCCAAGTTTACTTAGAGCCAAAGTTATGAATAGTAAGGAGGTGGAATTAATGAGATTAATTGAGGAGGTGGAATGAGGAGGTGGAATAAGGAGGTGGGATGTCTAGTTGACCATAATGCCCTAGCTTTAAGTTGCCTATAAATAGCAAGCTCTCCATCATTTGTTTGCTTGATAAAATTTCCTCTCAACTCCTCTCAAATATAAGCTACTTATTTGGTAGAGCAAATAAGCACTTTTAAGTTAAAGTTAGATTTTCCAAGAAGAAGAAGTTAGACTTCAAAGGTAATGATCTTGTGTCAATGTTCTTTCATCTCTATTATGATAGGATTGATAGAGAAGGGGATGGTTTGATAATATCATGTAATAAGTTAATAAGGAATGAACTTAAGCCGAATAAGTTGAATAAATAACTTGAACTCTAATAAGTTGTTAAAATCATGAAGAACTTGTCATATGTTGTCATATGATGGTTAGTATGTTGATTATAGCATTAGAACATTGATTAGTGGACTTAAGTTTATAGTAAGTCATTTACATGAGAATTTGTAGTTCATAAGTTAAATATTGTCTTATGAAAATGAGTCAAAACCTACTTTGATTATAAGTTGGTGTAGTAAATAACTTGTAATGATTTTATGTTGATTAAAATCCATTTAGAACGCTTAGTAATGAAGATTTGACGGAGTTCACACGATTGGACGATTATCGTCGAATTCGTGAAATTCTCGGAATGGAAGTCGTATTTTGTGTTTGAAGTTGGAAATGTTGGTTTTCGATGGAGACAAGTCATATTGGTCATTATAGAGTTGCGAACTCAAAAATGACCGGATTCCGACTTGAAAGCGAAGAAAGCAAGCGTTGAGCGTTCACGAACGTTTATCGTTTTCGTTAAAAAATGAACTCATAGGTGAAATTTTAGCAAACAAAGTCAAATAGATAAAATTCTTGCATGAGCAGCGTAGATTATGAAATTTGTGAACCGTAGGCTTTTGAGCGGACCAATTCGGACTTAAAAGCGAAGAAGTTATGCGTCAGGAAGTTCGCTAAAATTTCAAAAGCGCAAAAATTATGCGAGGCATGAGTCGCGCTTGTAGCGACTCCAAGCCTAAAGCCCTAGCGATGCATGAGGTGAGGGAAACCTGCACACACTTGCTAACTTCTGCGTCTTATAGCGAGATCTGAGTGATTGTTGTAAATGGTGGCGCATGATCACAAAAAAAATGATAGAAAAGAAAGATTTCAAGTGTAGAAGGAAAGAGAACTTGTTAGTAATGAATTAAGATGTAATCATAACATGGTTAAGACATTGTAAGGTACTTGTAAGACACTAATGCATGTTGATTAAGAGTTAATAATCAATCGAAGATGAAGCGGAATGTGAATGGCGTAATGAAAGCGGAAACTAATAATAACGAAAAGTCGGGATTTACATTGAGATGAAGGGTAAGATATAATAGTATACATACTTGATTATATATGACCTAATGTGGTACGTTATATGATTATGTATTGTAGAATCATAGAGACTTAAAGTGTCGTGTGTTAATCGTAAGTAAAGCGCTAAAGGCAAGTATTCTAACCCTTGTTTCGATTCGATGCTGGACAAGCTTTGAAATTCATGTATATTTTCGCATGAAGTCTTGAATGATGAAGTCTAAAGCTAATTTTTTGGCTAGACTTATATTATGAATCATCAAGCATGATTTATGTTTACCGAGTTATATTGGTATGGTTTTCAATCGAAGACCAAGTATGCTAAAATGTTTTTGTCGTTTAACAACGAGCACGTGAGGTTGCCACAACTTAAAGCGTATACACGTTTAATGAATGTAGTGTTGATCGACATAGAGTACTATGGAGCTGATCACTCGAAGTGCTCGTAAGCTATCTTGGGACTTACGGACTTAGTGTCGGGTTGTCCTTTTCAAAAAGAACTTATGGATGCTCATAGACTTGAGCCATAATTGTTATTTCTTGAAGTATGGTTGTGTAAAAGCGTTTTGAATGAAAAGAAGTGTTATTTTGAATTATCGATAGTACTTTGTAACTATTGTTCGATTATTGAAGATATATGAGTTCTATGTTTTCAAGCATGTTGTTTATTAGAATTGTAGTACTTTTTGAGCTAGTCATGCTCACTCTTGCTTGAACCATATGAACACTGACTAAGATCGAAAGCGAATGAGAAGGCTCGAGGCGAGGACGAAGGAAGGAAGAAGACGAACCCTTAGATTACTTATGTAATAGTATAGGATGCGATTGTAATATATTTGATATTATGACAAGAACAAGCGAATGGGTTACAAAGAACTTGGGTAATGTAATATTATTTTGATATATATATATAAGTTATATTAGTCCTTTTGAGACTATTTGATGGAATGAATGAATGAATGGTGGTATGCAAGTGTAGCACCATCATCGGGTTGGAAGAGACCCGGATTTAGGGGCGTCACGAGGTTGGTATCAAAGCATTAGGTTATAAAACTTAGGGGGATTAAAACCTTAAGTCATAACCTTAAGAGGAGTCAAAGAAGTACAAAAGAAAATAACCTTATAAAATGCATTATGATTATGTTATGTGTTTTATTATTCTCTTGGCGATGTACTAATCAACTTAATTGTTTTGTGTAGATGTCGGGGAGTAAATGGAATGTATGTAGGTGGTCAAGCCATTAGTGAAGAGTCGGTGAACCAAATAGAGGTTTTACAAGAACCTATAGCAATGAGAGCCGGATGTAGTGATTATTGAGTGCGGAGACTAGAGAGGAAGGTGACTATATGTCGGTGTTTGATGGGATGATAGAGGAGGAGGTAGAGGCGGTCTCCTTTAACCCGAGTGGCTATAGCGAGATGAGATAGCTCTGAGGGGATTCGATGATGTCTCTGTTCATGTCGGTGTTGGATAGAAATATCCATTCTTTGTCGAGGAGGTTAAGGAGGCTGAAAGCGAGCTCAAATGCTTAGAGAGGACAAGGCGATGTCGAGTCCATGTGGGGAGCGAGGAGCATGATGAGCGGATTTTGGCTAAGGACAAAGTCCATGATTTAAAAGCACGAGGTCTTTGAGCTCGAGGAGGAGCTAAAGACTAAGGTGCGAAGATAGGGAGAATGTCTATATCTATAGGAGTTCTCATATGGATTTTCAATGACGATTATTTGGATATCCGGTGGAGGTGGGGCAAACACGGCATACTATTAGCCGTGATATCATTCTTCGGTCTTGCCAAAATGATTTCGATAATGCCTTGAGGCGAGATGTAGATTAGTGGTATTTAAGGTAGTATGTAAATATTTTGTAAGTAGTAGTAGCGTAAAGCCCTTTTGTATAGTAAAGGGTAGTCTTTTGTAAATCAATTTTGGAAAGTGATAGCGGGAAAGTAATGTAATCGACTTAGAAATTTGAGTATGTAACCGATGTAGTATTATACTACGAAGAATGAATATAAGTTCTTTTTATGGAAAGCGATGTGTTATGGATGTTGACGTTATTGTTTAATATTAAATGATAACTAATAAAGAAAGGAATAATAACATGATGTGTTTATTGTATCGACAAAATGCCGCCAAGAAGAGTGCAGCGTAACCAAGGAGCGAATGTAAATCAAGCAGGAGGAGGTCAGGTTAATCCGATCTGAGAGTTTGTTAACTTAATATAACGCATGCATTTAATAGAGCGAGGGGCTAATATCCTCAAAAGTAAATCCAAGGAGTATACGAGCTACTACCTTTAAGGATTTCAAGAGTGTGGGTCATGGGAGTTCAAAGGAACTACGGACCTATCGAAAGCCCAAGCGTGGGTTAAGGAGATAGAAAAGGCATTTGTAATAGCAAATGTCGATGAGGATGAGGCCCGAAGGTTGCCTTTGCGACCTATATGATGAAGGAGAGGCCAACTTTTGGTGGGAAGCCAATCGAAATTTAGGGTTGGGATAGCGAATTTGGCGTGGGATAGGTTCGAGGAGATATTCTTGAGAACTACTTTCCCCAGCGAGCATGCGAGGAAGGATGGAATGCGGTTTACGGAGTTGAAACAAGGGGACATAGCGGTTCCCCAATATCTTTGCCAAGTTGATGAGCTGGCGAGGTTAAGCTCCACACCAGTGGATCTAGGAAGGTGAGGAAAGTATGACAGTTTGAAAGCGGGGCTTGAAACCACTGGCTCTATAGCAAGTATTTGGGTGTTTCAAAGTACTTCTTTTGGAACCGTTTTTAGAAAGCGATAATCATAGAAGGTGGTAGTGAGGCGTTGAGCGATACCACAAAGAAAAGAAGAATAAGGGAAAGGTTGATGGGAGAGTCAAGATTGAGGGGAGCGATGGAAGTGGCGAGGGTCGGAAGAAGGAAGGTATTTAGCTCTGGGAATACCTGGGAGTGAAGCGAGGAGACGAAGAGAAGAATGGAGCACAAGAAGACACTGTGGGAAGACTCACTTAGGAGTTTGTCTCAAGGGGAAGGCCGTCTGCTATAACTGTGGACAGGAGGGGCACATTGCACCAAATTGTCCAAGTCCGAAGAAGAATCACGGATGCTTTGTGTGTGGATCAACTGACCACATGGAAAAAGAAGCTGCCGAAGAAGGGACGGGACGGGGAACAGGGGCACTAATAGCGGTAAGTTAGCTATTGGAGGTCGGTATTGCGGTAGGGTAGGCCGATGGGTCATACCTTTAACATGATGATAGTCAAGATGCGGTTGCATCGGGGGCGTCATCGCAGTATTATTTCGATCAGCGATATCAATGCGTACGTCTTTGTTTGATTCGGGTGCTACTTGTTCGTTTATAGCATGCGATTTTGCTAGACGATTAGGATTACTTCCGAAAAGTTGCCTATACCTTTAAATATTAAGGTAGCAAACGAAGAGATAATTCCTATTGAAGATGTTCACAAGAGTTGTTGTGTAGACATACGGGGTTGTAAATTATCGGTAGATCTAATACCGATAAAGTTAGGAGAATTCGACGTAATTCTCGGAATGGATTGGTTAGTTAACCATGGGGCAATTATAGATTGTCAAAAGAAATGTGTGAACATTAAGACGTTAGAACAACCTTGGGTAGTATTTTACGGGAATAGATCGCCGGGACGTTCGTGTTGTCTAACCATGACACAAACTAGGAAATTATTGAGGAAGGGATCGTGGGTTACATGCCGTGTTGTTGATACCCGAGAGTGGTAGCAACCATGGAACAAATACCTATAGTGAGAGAATTTGTAGATGTATTTTCAGAGTGAATTGCTGGTCTTCATGGGATAGGAGGCCAGAGTTTGTGATAGACATTGTGCGGGGAGGCGGCACCGGTTTCGAGAGGCACCGTGTCGTATGGCGCCGGTGGAGATGAAGGAGTTGATGAATGCGATTGCAAGAAGCATTGGATCGGAAGTACATTCGGTAGAGTGTGTCACCGTAGGTAGAGAACCCGGTCTTATTTGTCAAGAAGAAGGACGGATCGTTAAGACTTTGTATCGACTATAGAGAGTTGAACAAGTTAACAATAAAGAATAAATACCCATTGCCCGGGATCGATGATCTCTTTGATCGAGTTGAAAAGGGCTAAGTATTTTTCTAAAATAGATTTAAGAACGGGGTATCATCGGTTGAAGGTTAGGAAGGAGGATGTGCCAAAGATAGCATTCGAGGACTCGTTATGGTCATTTCTGAGTTTTAGTGATGTCGTTTGGGTTGACAAATGCACCGGTTTGCATTCATGGATATGATGAGCAGTGTTCAAACAATATTTGGACAAGTTTGTCGTGGTGTTTATAGATGATATTCTAGTATATTCTAAGGCGCGGAAGATCATCTTTGAACACCTAAGATTAGTGTTGGAGACACTAAAAAAGAAGTTGTATGTATCTGAAATTCACTAAGTGTGAATTTTGGTTGGAGAAAGTCTGATTTTTAGGTCATGTCATTGACCGTGAGGGAATTCAGTAGATCCGGTGAAGGTGGAAGCCGTGATGATGAATGGGAACAACCAAAAAAAGCGCCGGTGAGGTGCGGAGTTTCCTAGGGTTAGCGGGTTACTATCGAAGATTCATTCAGGATTTTTGAAGATAGCTACTCAGTTGACTAACTTGATGAGGAAGGCGGTGAAATACGCTTGGGTGACAAAGTGTGAAGCAGTTTTCAAGAATTGAAGAAGAGGTTGAGTGAGGCACTTTGTGTGTTGTCATTGCAGATGATCTGGAAATTTTGTAGTTTATAGCGATGCTTTGCATAGAGGACTTGGTTGTGTGCTCATGCGGACATGGCAAGGTCATTGCGTATGCATCTAGGCGATTGAAGGATTATGAGAAAGTTTACCCTACTCATGATCTCAAGGCTGGCCGCATGATAGTTTTTGCTCTAAAGATATGGAGACATTATCTTTATGGAGAAAAATGTGAGATATATACACGGACCACAAAAGTCTAAAATATATCTTCACATAGAAGGAGTTGAATATGAGAGGCGGAGGAGATGCATTTGGAGTTGATAAAGGATTCTGATTGTGAAATCTGTATCACCCGAGGAAAAGCCGATGTAGTTCTTAAGCGCCTTAAGTAGGAAGGTCGGGAAAAGTTGTCTTTGTTAACGACTCAAGCTGAGTTGATAATGAGAGATGGCTAGGATGGAGTTGGGAGTGAAGCTGCCCAGTGAAGGAGGACAAATACTATTTGCGATGGAGATCTGATCAGACCATTGTAGAGAGAGTTAAAAGAGGTACAACTCAAAAGCGGATGAGTGTGGATGGGATGAAGGAAGCGACTAGCTAATGGAAAAGATACTAAATCTGGTCTTGATAATGAGGGATTATTGAGATTTGAAGGAAGAATTTGGGTTCGAATGAGGCGGAATTAAAAAGGCGGAGTTCTCAAGAGGCTCTCATAGTTCAAGGTTTTCGATTCATCTGGTAGTACTAAGATGTATCAAGATCTTGACGAGTTTACGGTGGTAGAACATGAAGAGAGAAATAGCGAGTATGTGAGTAGGTGCTTGACTTGTCGGAGAGTTAAAGTAGAACATCAACGACCTAGTGGCTTACTACGGTCATTAGAAATTCGGAGTGGAAGTGGGAGAATATCACGATGGATTTTGTGGTGGGACTTTGACTCTTCTGAAGAGGGGTATGATGCGATTTGGGTAATAGTGGACCGGTTGACGAAGTCGGCTCACTTTTTGCCAATTAGGGTTAAGTATAACTTAGACCAGTTAGCTAGACTTTATATTAAGGAAATAATCTCTAGACATGGAGTGCCAGTATCGATTGTGTCAGATCGTGATCCACGATTCACGTCGAACTTTTGGAGAAGTCTACAAGAAGCGATTGGGGCAGCGATTGAAGTTGAAGTCTGACATATCATCCACAGACGGATGGACAGAGCGAGAGGACAATTCAGACGTTAGAAGATATGCTAAGATCTTGCGTCATGGATTTCAAGGGTAGTTGGGATGATCATCTACCATTAGTGGAGTTTGCGTATAACAATAGTTATCATGCAAGCATAGGTATGCCACCTTACGAAGCTTTGTATGGGAGAAAAATGAGAAGCATTTGTATTGGGATGAGGTAGGAGAGCATAGAATGTTGGGACTAGAATTGGTGCTGACAGACGGCGGATATTGTCAAAAAAGATTGAATCGTCTTCTAGCGACTCAAAAGCAGACGAGAAGAAGTTTCTGGATCCGCATAGAGAGAATCGAGAGTTTGAAGTAGGTTAAATACGTATTTCTAAAAGTATCTCCCTGGAAAGGAAAGATCGTTTTGGAAAGAAGGGAAGTTAAGTCAGGGTTTATAGGACCTTTTGAAGTATTAAAGCGGGTAGGTGAGGTAGCTTATATGTTAGCATTACCTCCGGACCTAGAAACGAATACATAATGTATTTCACGTATCGGTATTACGTCCTTATAAAATGGGATTATAAGCGCGTGATAGAATATGAGCCTATTCATATCGAGAAGGACTTAGCGTATGAGGAAACAGATTCAAATTATCGATAGAAAAGAACAAGTTCTGCGGAATAAAGTCATACCTTTCGTGAAGGTGATATGGAAGAACCACGATGCGAGAAGAAGCAGCGTGGGAGTTAGAAGAAATGATGAAAAAGAATTACCGCATTTATTTGTGTAATTTTTTTTTATATAGCGAGATGCAGGGACGAGAATCCTTATAAAGGGAGAGAGTGTAGCGCCCGGAAAATCGAACCTTTTGTAATTACTTTTAATAATGAATAAAATAATATTATTTATTATTATTGCGTGTTGAGAGAAGATGAAGGTGGATTACTATAACCTAGAAGCGTCGGAACGTCGTAGTATTTTAACTCATTGGGAGAATTAAAGTGTTTGAATTTCTAAAATGAAAATAAAAGTTTTTTAGAAATTTTAGAAAAACTTTATTTATCGATTTACGCTTTCGGGAATTATTTTTGAACTTAGAAATACGTAGCGTTATAATATCGAGGTGATATTGATTATGTAATAATAACCTAAGTATGGAAAGCGTAATATTTTGCATGTGGACTTAATTTGGGAGCGTTAGGTTATTAAGCGTTAAAGGAAGAGAGTTGTGATCGTATAATGTGTAGTCATTATATGAAAGTATTGAATGTAAGTATAATCTGACGTATTGTACTATTATGTATGAAGAGAATGAGATAACATATATTAAGAATTAATATACGAGCTAGTATACTAGAATTATCGTAAAGGTATGTATGTTAAGTTATTGAATAAAGGGAATGGACTTGTAGGATTATAAACCTAATAGTAGGAGTCAATATAATGTGACAATCAAGCCCAAGTGTTTGATATATCATGAGTCCAAATTAGGTAGCACAAGCCCATTAAGAAAGTAGTTAGATTAATTAACCAAGCCCGATGAGAAGCCTTGATCCATGGGGTTGAACCAAGTAGGAAGTGGGTAAGCTTGATGGGCGAGGATTATGTGTGATGATGAGTAGGGTGGTGAGCAAGTGTTGTGCTAGCCAAGTTTACTTAGAGCCAAAGTTATGAATAGTAAGGAGGTGGAATTAATGAGATTAATTGAGGAGGTGGAATGAGGAGGTGGAATAAGGAGGTGGGATGTCTAGTTGACCATAATGCCCTAGCTTTAAGTTGCCTATAAATAGCAAGCTCTCCATCATTTGTTTGCTTGATAAAATTTCCTCTCAACTCCTCTCAAATATAAGCTACTTATTTGGTAGAGCAAATAAGCACTTTTAAGTTAAAGTTAGATTTTCAAGAAGAAGAAGTTAGACTTCAAAGGTAATGATCTTGTGTCAATGTTCTTTCATCTCTATTATGATAGGATTGATAGAGAAGGGGATGGTTTGATAATATCATGTAATAAGTTAATAAGGAATGAACTTTTGAATAAGTTGAATAAACAACTTGAACTCTAATAAGTTGTTAAAATCATGAAGAACTTGTCATATGTTGTCATATGATGGTTAGTATGTTGATTATAGCATGAGAACATTTATTAGTGGACTTAAGTTCATAGTAAGTCATTTACATGAGAATTTGTAGTTCATAAGTTAAATAAGACAATGACTTATGAAAATGAGTCAAAACCTACTTTGATTATAAGTTGGTGTAGTAAATAACTTGTAATGATTTTATGTTGATTAAAATCCATTTAGAATGCTTAGTAATGAAGATTTGACGGACTTCACACGATTGGACGATTATCGTTGAATTCGTGAAATTCTCGGAATGGAAGTCGTATTTTGTGTTTGAAGTTGGAAACGTTCGTTTTCGATGGAGACAAGTCATATTGGTCATTATAGAGTTGCGGACTCGAAAATGGCCGGATTAGACTTGAAAGCGAAAAAGCAGCGTTGAGCGTTCACGAGCGTTTATCGTTTTCATTAAAAATGAACTTCATAGGTGAAATTTTAGCAAACGAAGTCAAATAGATAAAATTCTTGCATGAATGCGTAGATTATGAAATTTGT